>OY740717.1:48764740-49964740 GCA_963513945.1 Hydrotaea diabolus | reverse complement strand
CTGTGAGCCGTAGAATACGTTTGAAATACGGGAAGTGGGTTTGGGGACCCTCAACCGACACTACCTCATAAAAATTAGTTTTTTATTTGGAAATATCCGTCCAGTTTCTTGAGCAAAATCACTGAAAAAATAGTTAAGATTGGGCCACCGTTTCTTGTACCTCCCATACAAACGGTCATATGGGCCTTGACTATAACTCCCTCAAACTTGACCTATCGAAATGAAATTTTACACATCAAGATTTCTATATACAACACACTTCTACGCTGAATTCGGTTGAGATCGGAAAAGTCCTACTGGTACCTCCCACACAAACGGTCTCATGGGCCTTGAAAAATAATATGACAATAACTCACTACAAACTTGACCTATCGGGATGAAATTTTCTACATAAAAATTCTGTTGAGATCGGAAAAGTCCTACTGGTACCTCCGCTCTAGATGATTTGATCGAGATATCTGGTAATTCGCAAATGGTATTTGTTGTAGGAGACTTCAATATATGCCGCGGAACTTTGCAAAAAAAATTCAACAGAAACTCTTCTCGAACAAAAAGGAATTTCATCATTGTTAGAAAAATCTGTACCAATAACTAAACACGGAACACATAGTGATTGGGCATTCACCAACTCTGAACATAATTCGGTAAATATCAATATCAACCATGTTAGGTTAACTGCACATGTTTGTGCCAAATTTCTGCTCCCTAGCTGTTTTCATGCAGGCTCCATCTTGTTTTCAACAGACGGACAGTCGGACAACATGGCTAGATCGTCTTAGAATCTTACGAGGATCAAGAATATATACTTTGTTGGGTCTCCGATGATTATTTGAAGGTGTTACAGACAGAATGACAAAGCTAATATACCCTCCATTGTATGTTGGAGGGTACAAAAAACAGATTTTTTATATTAAAGTGATAGTGAAAGGTTCCAAGAAGGAACAGATAGCCCTTCCTTTTTCCATTGGTTCATAAAATATATGTACATCATGGCGTATGATTACTTATAATATTAATTTTTGCATATTTTTTGTTTTAGGGCTCAGGCACCCTGAAGCTCGCATATCAATATCTTTACCTTATTGTAAATTTTCTACATGTATTTCAGTGACAAAATGCTCCCGGGCATTTATGCTCATTCTTTTCGAATATAACTTATGAGAAGATGTTCAAAGCAATGTGAAATAAACTTGAGTAGACTTATCGGTAATGTTAAAAGAGGGTACATTTTTCTAAGTGTACACTTATTGTACACTGCATTGTTGTATGTACGTTTATGGTATGTTGTAATGTTTCAATTACAATTCTCATTACAAACAACCATTCATAGATCTTTCGGGGTAAAGCACAATCATGTGCGTGTGTGTGAGAGTTTACACACATACACTCATATACGCATACATGTGCACATCTGTGTGAGTGTAGGTGGATTTGTTGTATGAGTGGGAGGACATTTGTGCAATTTTCGGTATTTAGGGGTTTGCTTGCACAATTTTTGGCCATAAATTTTGCCATTAACTCAATCGTATTGTTATTATTACGGAATGGATAATGCAAATGTAGTTAAAAATCCAGCATTTTTTCACTTTCCTATCCCCCGCACCCTAACGTTTGTACTAATGGCTGTAGCTGAGTTTGGGTTAAAATCGTAGATGTATTGAGAGGATGTTTGTATTCGAATATGTAGGAAATCTGTAAGTTATGCATGCATTTGTAAAATCTATTCAACACATTGCCAACAATTTATGCAATTTCTCTATCATATAATTATGTTCAAATTACCTTTTCGAAAATGTTCAAATGTCTTCGTTTCGTATACTGTAATTATTGTTGTCGTTTCCTCCTGGGCTCCGTTGGTTGTCCGCCTGTCTGTCTGTTGTCGGTGTTGTTACGGTCTTTGTATTTGGTATATGCTTCCTGTTCCGGTGACTATTTCTGTTCTGCTTGGCCTACCTAAGAACGAGAAGTGGAGAGGGACAGAGGGCGTTACTTGTGCGTGTTTCCTGTTGTGTAATTGTTTTTGTTTAAAGTTTGTTTTTCAATCGATGTCTTTCCCCTGCCGCCCACTCAAACGCACACACATAAATTGTGATTTAGTTTGTGGATTTTTCATTCGGAATTTATTACCTTAATTAAAATTGAGTTGAAATTAATTTTCATTTCGTGCAATTGTATGTGCCTGCATTCGATATGTCAAATTTCGATTAATGTCGCTGTATACATGTGGAGCAATGTGGCGGGCGGTATAGAATGGGCGGTTCCTTTCGAGGTTTCATTGTAATCTGCTAATGGTTTTGGCGGGCATAATAAATGTAAATGTGTCACCAGTAGCACATGCAAAGGAGAGGCGTAGAGGGGGTGAGAGTGTATAGAGAGGGACATCGTTATAGCGGGATTATGTGCGGTATTCAAAGTATGCCTTTTCTTTAAATAAACTTTAAAGAGAGTGTGAGATGGATCGGTATTTTGAAGATGGCACCAAATGAATGGCAATTGTGGCGTATGATTAATATTAATTTATGTTTTATTTTGATTTTGCGGTCATAACTTTTAAACTTTATGTTATAGAGCCGGAATTTAAAAAAGTAATTTACAAAAAAATCCTCCGGAATTGTTGCAATTTAATGACATTTATTTAGGTTGCAAGGTGTTATGTGCGCCAAAGAGATTTATTGCAAAGAAAACTATGTCAGCCCATATAATTGGCATAGGATAGACATTCGATAAGTAGTTGCAAAAAAGAATTTATAAGTTAAGAATAAAAAAGACCGAGGAATTTAAGCCGAAATAGCGATATTTCTTAGAGCTTACGAGGGCGGTTCGGAAACTTCTTAGCCTAGCACAAAAAGCGCGGTATAAACAGAAAAAAGTTAAGTGTTTTGGAAACTCCCATCTCTGCTATGAACACATGTTAAATTTAGTTTCGATTTCTGACATCTCCTTCATATAGAAACAGGTGTTCACAAAAGACGCATCCGCGATTTTTTTACAATGGAAAAATTAGAAATGCGTGGTGTCATTAAATATTTACATAAAAAAGGTTTATCGGGACAAGAAAATCATAATGATATGGTGAATGTGTTAGGCGAAAGTGCTCCTTCATATGCAACAGTAAAAAATTGGGTTGCTGAATTTAAACGTGGTCGTACAAGCATTGAAGATGAACCACGTAGTGGAAGTCCAAAAACAGCAACAACAACAGAAATTGTAGCCAAAGTGCATGATGTGGTATTAAATGATCGACGAATAAAAGTGCGTGAAATAGCTAATATCATGGGCATCTCAAATGATCGAGTCCATTTAATTTTGCATGAAGAACTACAGATGAAAAAGCTGTCTGCAAGATGGGTGCTGCACTTGTTAACAGTCGACCAAAAACGCATAAGAATGAACATTTCTCAAGCTTGTTTGGACCGTTTTCAGCGAAATAAAATGGATTTTAAGCGTCGTTTCATAACTGTTGATGATACATGGATCCACCACTATACTCTAGAGACAAAAGAACAATCCAAACAATGGACTGAAGCTGGGGGAAGTGCCCCAAAGAAGGCAAAAACAATTCAAACGGCTGGTAAGGTTATGGCAACGGTTTTTTTTGGGACTTCAAAGGTATTTTATTGATTGACTATCTGCAAAAGGGTAACACAATAAATCAGAGTACTATTGCAACCTTTTAGATCAATTAAATGTGCAAATTCGAGAAAAACGTCCTGGCTTACAACACAAAAAAATAATTTTTCATCAAGACAACGCACCAGCGCACAAGGGTGTTTTAACAATGGCTAAAATCAACGAATTAAAGTACGAGTTGCTTGACCACCCACCTTATTCTCCTGATTTAGCTCCCAGTGACTTTTACCTGTTCCCAAATCTAAAAAATTTCCTTGCTGGCAAGCGTTTTACCTCAAATGAAGATGCAATTACAGTTGTAAACCACTATTTGGAAGACCTTGAGGAAAACTATTTTAATCAAGGGATAGAATTGCTAGATAAGCGTTGGACTAAGTGTATTGAAGTTTCAGGACATTATATTGAAAAATAAAAATATTTTTGAAAAACTAACTATTCTCTTTCATTGATAGGCTTAGAACTTTCCGAACCGTCCTCGTAAAACTAATGTAGTAATTGTTAATCTTGCAGTGAAATGCAAGACTGTTTATAAAAAGGCTAGTGGGGACTAAATTTGATAAAATTTCACCACAAAAACAAAAAAACGTAAGAGCACAAATCAAAAAATATATATGTGACGCGCAAAATAGAAAGGGACCTAAGGTTAAAAACCAGTTTTGTTCAGGAGAGCTATTTTAAAGATTAGGTTCCTTTCTATTTGCGCTAAAAATCACCGACTTCACTTTCATAAAACGCGCATATCTCTGGGAGGGAACACTTTTGGGGCATGGGATCGGTCTCATTCGATGCTCAGATGTTGTCCACATCAAAAAAAAAAGTGAAAAGTTGATGAAAAGTTTTGTTCAGGGGAGACATTTTGAAGATTAGTTCCCTTTCTATTTGCGCATAGAATCGTAGACTTCACTTTCATAAATCGTGCATATCTAAGGGAGGGAACACTTTTGGGGCATCGGATCGGTCTCATTCGATGCTCAGATGTTGTCCACATCAGAAAAAGAAAAAAAATTAAAATTGATTTTTTTACCCTTAGGTCCCTTTTTCTATGCAATGTCACATATAATAATTTTGGATTATTTTTTTTATAGGGTGGGCGATTTGACAATAAGTCCATACATAAATTTTTTCCATGTAAGTTCTGAGTTAGACTTTGAAAAAGTCACAATACTTATAATAATTTTAGTAGATTTTTTCTTTTTAATTTGAATCGGCTGTAGACAAAAAGTACAGATAATTTCTTTAAATTTTCGATTTTATTGGAAAGGTTGAACTTTGCCGTTCAATAATGAAACACCATCAGCTGCGCTTTCACTTCACCCAATACGCTGAAGATTGTTCGGCAGCAGATGAATAATTTACCGAAAAATCGGGTTTTCAGATAAAGCTCATTTTCATATCGGTGGCTATATCAATAAGCAAAATTGCCGCATTTGGGTTCAAAAAATCCACACGTGACTCGGTTTGGTGTAGATTTTGGGCTGGCGGTATCATTTGATTATTTTATTTCGAAAATGAGCAAGGAGCCGCTTTAAAATATAAAATCAAAGTTGGCATTGAAAATATTCTACCCGAAAGAATCGAAAATGTACTGGAAAATTGGGTTGATCCGATTAGGTACTGCCCAACCAGTTATAGTAGTCATAAGAATGATGTTGTGTTTTATTATTAAATGACCCTGTTCAATGTGACAAAGTTTATCCTTTCCAATAAAACCAAAAATTTTAAAAAAAAAGTTCAGTACTTTGCGTTTTACAGCCGATTAAAATTTAAAATTTTAAAGCGTCTACGTTAATAGTTTTACTCTATATATATTCTAAGATGAATGTTTGTCTGTTTGTTTGCTTGTCCATTCCCTATAACCGACTAAACGGCTAGACCGATTTTCTTGAAATTTTCACACAATTTACCTGTATGCTCTGGGGAAAATAGGGTATTTGAAGTTTTGCTAAATGGAACCGCCCACACACCCTAAAACTTCATACGGATAAATATATTAGAAGTGGAAAGATGATATTTGGTACTTATACTGCAGGTATGATGCAAAATAGTGTTTCAAAACAATGGGTCATGCCACGCCCCCTGTTAGAAACCGTTATAACAGCCATAATAATAGTCTGATCGTCCTGAAATTTTTGCAGTGGGCGTGGAACATCCCACTGACTCAATTGAACCAAAAAGCTGTTTGGAATGTAGGACGTGGCCTTCATTCATGTGTGGGCGTGGAACCGCCTAAACACCCTCAAACTTCAAACGGATAAATATATTAGAAGTGGAAAGATGATATTTGGTACTTATACTGTAGGTATGATGCAAAATAGTGTTTCAAAACAATGGGTCATGCCACACCCCCTTTTAGAAACCTTTATAACAGCAATAATAATAGTCTGATCATCCTAAAATTTTTACAGTGGGCGTGGAACATCCCACTGACTCAAATGAACCATAAAGCTGTTTGGAATGAAGTACGTGGCCTGACCCACGTTCCACATGCTAGGAGGAGTTGATACATATACCATTGAAACCACCAATGCAAAAAGTGGGAATTAATGCGGTTTTCATGATCCGTGATCCATCTAGAGGTATTTTTTCAGAACAAAAAAAAAATATATAAAAACTCAAATCAAGTGTGGAATCTTTATTGGTAATTTGAAAGGACATTTTATGGCATTTTTTTTGAATATAATTTCCTTCAAATTTTGGCCGCAACTTCGCCTCAGGGTTTCCATTCTCAGGGTTCAGTTTTGGATGACTCGTTCGAGCATTTCGACCGGTATGGCTTAAATAACACGCGTAATGTTGGCTTCCAAAAACTGAATCGTAGCTGGTTTGTCTGCATAGACTTTGGATTTTACGTAACCCCAAAGAAAAATGTCTAAATGTATGATACCACTCGATCTAGGCGGCCAACTCACCTGTCCAAAACGTGAAATTAGCGGCTTTTTAAAATGACCTCTCAATAGATCCATTGTTTGAGCAGCTGTATGAAAAGTGGCACTGTCCTTTTGAAACCAAGTGTCATCAAGATTACGGGCTTCAATTTCAGGTAGCATAAAGATCGATATCAAGGCGCGATAGCGAGCACCATTCACGGTTATGTTCCGGCCATCATCATTTTTGAAAACATATGCACCGATGATTACACCAGTTTATAAACCGGCATTCGTGGGTTTCTCTTGGTATAATGGCACCGCTTGAACCTCTTTTTGTTGCTCTTGAGCCCAAATGCGGCAATTTTGTTTATTGACTTTGCCGTTGAGCCAGAAATGCGCCTCGTCACTGAACAAAATTTTGGTCGAAAACAGCGGATCCTACCGTTTCTCACGGAAAGCTTATTTCCATAATACAGTTGCCAACATTTGAAGGTAATTATTTTCAAAAAATAAATCCATAAATGTCCTTTCAAAATGTCCAATAAATTTTCCACACTTTATTTGAATTTTTATATTTTTTTGTTCTGAAAAAATACCTCTAGATTACCCATTACATATATAAAATTGGATGTACAGGGTGGCTGATGGATATTGCTACATAAAAAAACTCAAATAACTTAATTTTCATTGTATGGAATTAATTTTTCTTCTATTCTTAATAAAGCTGATTCAAAATAATGGAATATTAATGCCCCCGCTGCTCGTTGATTTATGTGGGGCATCTTACCAAAAAGTTGTTCATTACTGTTTGGTGAGTTGAGGCAGGAATAACCGCAATTGTCTCTTGAATAGATCTCATTAGTTCATTCAAATTTGTTGGTTTTGCCTTTGTAAACTTCCTATTTGCAATAACCCCACAAGAAAAAGTCAGGTGCGGTAAGGTCAGGCGACCTTGGAGCCAACGGAATATGGAGTACCTGGATATCAGCTTATTGGAAAACTTTCGTCGCAATTCTGTCATAAGAGACCGGTCTATACGAGTATGAGGAGTTGCACCATCTTGCTGAGACTACACGGAGTTAAAAGAATTTTTCATTCGGCGTAATTCTGGAAAGAAAAACTCCCTTATCATGCTCAAGTAATGGTCTTCAGTAACCGTAATGGTGTGATTGCTTTCTTCGAAGAAGTAGGGCCCGACAATGCAGGGTGATGAAACTGCACACCACACTGTGATACGAAGTGGATGCAATTCCGTCTCATGGAGTCTCTGTGGGTTGGAAGCACTCCATATTTAATAATTTTGTTTATTTATGTTGTCATTTAAATCGAAATAAGCCTCGTCAGAAATGAAAAGGCAGTTCAACATGTTTCCATCCAATTCCAGCATTTGAAGCGTCTGGCAAAATTCCAAGCTAATCGGGAAGTCTGCTGAGTTCAGTTTGTTGGCCGTTTGAGTTGTACATGGGAATAAGTCCAAATCTTTGTGCATAATTGACTGCAATCTGCTGTCTGTTTATACCCATTTAAGCGGATAAGCTTCTTGTCGAAACTCTTCGCTGTTTCGTATGCTGTAGCTGCAGCAGCGATTGTTTCCTCTGTCCGCACTGAATGGTTTCGATGGTAAGGTCTTCTGTTGACTGTCCCATGCTCGGCAAAATTATTAACAAGTCTTACGAGTATTATGGTCCATCTGCTCGGCGGATTGCCGCCAAACGTGAGCCTATACACTCTTTGTACCAAAACTACGGATTCTAGTGCGTGATAGGGACGAACAATCCAAATTCTTGTTTCAATGTCCCAGTTATCCATTTTTGTTAAACCAAAACTCAATCTGCAAAATAATAAAAAAATAAGCTGATTCATTAAATAGAAAAGCATTGATGGAACTCGATCTAACAATGACAGGCATCCACAACAATAAAGACATCAATGATAATGTCCAAAGCGAGGATGTACTGTTTCCATCCAACTTTCCGTTCTAATTTAAGTATGTCCACTCTCAGGTTCAAAATACATTCAAAAGGAGGATTAAAAATCCATAAGTTTACGCAGTCTTAAGGCGATATAGCAACAAAGTATTATTTGGGACCTGCAAGGCAGGCCTGGTTCTACTAGTTAGGAAATAAAAATAAACCAATTCTTTTTTTGAAAAATTTGCGTTTTTATACAATATTTTATTCATACAAATTGTTCCTCAAATAAAGGCAAAACTATTGAGGGTTAAACTATTGAGCATATAGATGTCCTCCAACAAGCTTTGTATTAATTGCTGCTGCAGCACATGAGACGGATGCACATATGTAAGTACGAATTATAAATATTTGCCAGTTCGGCTCACTATACGAGGGCGGTTCGGAAACTTCTTAGCCTAGCACAAAAAGATAGGCCTAGCCAAGAAAAAAGTTCATATAGAAACAGGTGTTCATAAAAGACGCATCCGCGATTTTTTTACAATGGAAAAATTAGAAATGCGTGGTGTCATTAAATATTTACATAAAAAAGGTTTCATAATGATATGGTGAAAGTGTTAGGTGAAAGTGCTCCTTCATATGCGACAGTAAAAAATTGGGTTGCTGAATTTAAACGTGGTCGTACAAGCATTGAAGATGAACCACGTAGTGGACGTCCAAAAACAGCAACAACAACAGAAATTGTAGCCAAAGTGCATGATGTGGTATTAAATGATCGACGAATAAAAGTGCGTGAAATAGCTAATATCATGGGCATCTCAAATGATCGAGTCTATTTAAATTTGCATGAAGAACTACAGATGAAAAAGCTTTCTGCAAGATGGGTGCCGCACTTGTTAACAGTCGACCAAAAACGCATAAGAATGAACATTTCTCAAGCTTGTTTGGATCGTTTTGAGCGAAATAACATGGATTTTAAGCATCGTTTCATAACTGTTGATGAGACATGGATCCACCACTATACTCCAGAAGCAAAATAACAATCTAAACAATGGACTGAAGCTGGAGGAAGTGCCCCAAAGAAGGCAAAAACAATTCAATCGGCTGGTAAGGTTATGGCAACGGTTTTTGGGACTTCAAAGGTATTTTATTAATTGACTATCTGCAAAAGGGTAAAACAATAAATTCAGAGTACTATTGCAACCTTTTAGATCAAATTCGAGAAAAGCGTCCTGGCGTTCAACACAAAAAAATAATTTGGTATCAAGACAACGCACCAGGGCACAAGAGTGTTTTAACAATGGCTAAAATCAACAAATTTAAGTACGAGTTGCTTGACCACCCACCTTATTCTCCTGATTTAGCTCCCAGTGACTTTTACCTGTTCCCAAATCTAAAAAAATCCTTGCTGGCAAGCGTTTTACCTCAAATGAAGATGCAATTACAGTTGTAAACCACTATTTTGAAGACCTTTAGGAAAACTATTTTAATCAAGGGATAGAATTGCTAGATAAGCGTTGGACTAAGTGTATTGAAGTTTCAGGAGATTATATTGAAAAATAAAAATATTTTTGAAAAACTAACTATTCTCTTTCATTGATAGGCTAAGAACTTTCCGAACCGCCCTCGTTGCTCGTCACGTGTGCAGAAAGTTTACCAAAAACTAAGTTTTTATT
This sequence comes from Hydrotaea diabolus, assembly GCA_963513945.1. NCBI lineage: Eukaryota > Metazoa > Arthropoda > Insecta > Diptera > Muscidae > Hydrotaea > Hydrotaea diabolus. The sequence continues at coordinate 49,954,657 of OY740717.1, read as the reverse complement.
TCTTATTTTTCAAATTGTATTTCCTTTTTTTCTCAATACAAACAACGATCTGACGGATGTATTGTCAACCTTAAAGCCACTTATATTTACCTTGTAAAAACAAATAGTTTCCATAAATTTAAAAATCAGCTTGCCCACTTTTTAGTTAAAATTAAAACGGAGACATCCAAAAACGGGCGTTTAAATTAAAACGAGTTATTCGGTTAAACGTTTTCAAAAGAAGTTCGCTTACCGGTAAATTATTGAATACTGAACTTAACGCTTTTCTCGCTCAGTTTGCGCTACTGAATCGTAATCCATGGCGGAGCTTAAAAAATCTTAGGATCGGCAAAACTAACAATAGTCCACTTATATTGACTCAAAAAACCTTATTTTAATGCGACATAGTGAGATGAACTTAAAAGTAATACTACAGCTCACAAACTGTTTGTAGTGGCTATAAAAATTTAATTTATCATAAAATATTATACCTACTTTTAGGGATAAACTGAAGCAAACTGTGTGTAGAGTATCTAATATTTTATCTAATATTTCTAGTACTATCATTGAGAAAAAAAAATCAAATATAAATATTATGATGTATTTTTGGGGAATATTATGCAAAATTTTAATATCGTTCTTGTTCCTGTTTGGTCACCGCCCCGCACACATTTTAATGTTCCCCTCTAGAAGTGTGCTTACAAAACAGAACTTTGTTTTATATGCAAACATAAACTAAAGCATATTTTTGTGAGAGTTGCAAATCTAATAAAAGTGAAGCATAATGCATAATTTCTGTAGCTTCTAAATGGAAGAGCAGCGACGGACGAGGAGCACATACCTACATACATATAATTTCATCTCTCGCTACCGACTGCATAATACTTAAATTTCATTTTCCGGAGTCACTTTACGGTGAAATAAATGTGGAACAGAAAACGGGAAAAAAACGACAACAGACTATAAAATATTTTCAACTTAATAAAAGTGCAAAATAATGACTTCTTATATACGTATATAAAGTATATGAAAAAAATAAAATTATGAACGGAGCAAGGAAAATAATGTTGCCTGCTACTTCAGCTATTAAATGCTTAAATGCTCTTCAAAGTTTGTAAGCGGCAAATGAATAAACCAGAGCTACTACCGATGCCCAAAAGGGAAGCAAATCGTAGAGCAAGAGACAAAATCACAGTGAAAGAATTTTGTTGCTCTAGCATAATTTACGGCGAGTTCGCATACTTTTTAATTTGATACTTCTTCGTTGCAGCTTCTTATTATTACTTCCTCTAACGCTTAATGTGATCTTAAACGTGTATGGAAAAAAGACATCATGCCGAGTTATGTTAGAGTATATTTCTTCGAAGCTTTTCGTGTTTGTCCTCATCGTTTTTTTGCACCCTCATATTGGAGTGGAGAGCACTTGAGTTGCTCTTGGAGAAAATTTAGTTGAAAAACTTATGAATTTTTATTTGCTGCTGTTTGGAAATGTAAAGCGAATTGCTGATACCGAAGGAGAAAGCACAGAAGGGAGGGAGCCAGTGGCGTTGGGAAATAGCCCAGAAAACGCTGATTTGCTTTACGCATCAGCAGCTAGCAGCTTACTTAGTAGGACCGCCTGCAGAGTTTCGAGTGCGTTTTGGCTTTTGCTGGCTGGTACACACTCAGCTATTCATGGGGATTCATACTAAACGCATACACACACATACATATGTATATACATGCAAAGTCATAATGTTGACATATTTTATAAGGTATACGTTAAGTTTTTTCATGTTTCCATAGCATACTTTTAGGTATTCACTTATAAAAACACACGCTGACACCCATACACACGTGTTGTAAGAACACAAGTACGTTAGAGAGAGAGAGAGAGAGAGAGAGAGAGCGCGAGAGATAGGGACAGAGCGAGCATCACCACTTTGCAGTTGTCATTTTTGTTGCTGTATCAACATAAAATCCTTTGAATTACGGTCATTATTTTGAATTAGTTGCAAGCACACTCAAATGTACTAACACACACACACATTCTCGTAATACACTGGCCCAAAAGACCACCCTTTCGCCCACATTGATGTACACCCACACACTCATGCAGTCATTCCAAATATCATCATGTGTAGCGTTGCTCGTTTCATTTTCATTGTCTTCGCCAAGGCATCATCACCATCATAATAATCCAGCGGGAAAAGGAAGGGCCCAGCAAGGCCTTCTAGTAGTCCTTCTTTGGATGCTCGAAAAGCATGCTTGATAGATTCTGCTCTTATTTCACATAAGATTGCAGAGGAAGGCCTTCCACGCCTTCCAGAATGCCTATAACAAAAGACTCATTTTCTAATTGAAATATTAATTTTTAAATTACTAATTTTAATTTTTTTGTTGATTTGCTAAACTGTAGTTCGACCTAAGACTTTCTGATGGCTACTCCGATATCCTACGTATTGGCCTGCCAAACCAAATTGTGTGTCAACGTCAAAAAGGCTTATATATCTTCACTTAGCAGATGTGCAACAGTATGAGCCGGAAATGTTTATTGGATCTCTCTCATTGAAATGTGAAGGCCTTCTTACACGCTTCCTTAAAGAATGCACCAACGAAGGCATTCTATCAGGCCTTCCTAGGAAAAAGGCATGAGAATACTCATTTGTAGGCGATCACTTTTCGTTTGCAAAGAAAGCCTTCTGAAATGCTTTATTATGGGAAGGCATTACATATCAAATGTGTATTAGATCTAAAAAGAGGCCTTCTCGAAGGTTTACTTACGAGAAGGTCTTGCCAGTTTCCCGCTGGGTATATGACTGTGTCAGTATATAGTAGTCAGTTGCTACGAGGGTGGTATAAAAAAGATTAAGTAAAACGTTATGGAATTTTTGTTATCTTTCTTACTTTTAACGGTCAGATTTTTGTAAGAAGAAAATATTTAACATTATTAGGTGTGGTCCAACCATAATGCACGATGTTAATTTTGAGTCATACCTTAACGTTCGTTTGACAAACGACGAATTTGAGCAGGGCGTTATGATTGTTAAAGCCTTTTTCGAAAATGACCGTTTAAATTAAAATGCATTTCGTGCACTTCGTGTTGTTTTTGTTAGCTTATCACAATGGTACAAAATTAAATGAAATAAAAAAACCTGGGGAGTGATATTATTTTTTTTTGTAGGTCTTGTCGAGCTAAAGAAGAATCCAATAGTGAAATATGCCGGACACCTCCAAAATCCGGATTTACGGTTAAAAAACCGGCTTTTGGACCTTTGTGCACTTATAAGCCTGTAATATTGTTGATAATGATCTGATTTTCAATTTCTTACTAGATTTGAAAAGAAGAAACTGAGATCTTTCGATATATATAATTTATCTAAGAAAACTTGAGAAATTTGGGTGTTATTGTCCAACAAACACAAATTTTGTAGATTTTTCAAAAAAAAATTCAACTTTGGTGACGTTTTTATACATTATTTTATTAGGAAACTATAATACTATTGAATTTATTAAAAAAGTACTTTTATTTACGATTTTAACGAATATTTGGGTTTAAAAATAGGTAAGCAATTGACTCAGTTATTTAACTTTTCATGAAAATAAACTTTTAAACATTTTATACAAATTTTATTTTTGGTTATTTAACTCAAAAGTGTTTGCTTGATCGTTTTATTTTTTTTAAATCAGCATCATCAGATTCTCGTTTAAGTGACCAGCATGTTTCTGAAATCATTTTTATCTTTTTTCCTTCAAAGCGTTGTTCAATAGTTGCCATTACCTGGTGAAAATGTTCGCCTTGTTATCAACAAAATTACATTTAAAAACCGGCTTTTTAACCGTAAATCCGGATTTTGGAGGTGTCCGGCATATTTCACTATTGGAATCTTGTTTTACTCGACAAGCCCTACAAGAAAAATAGTATCCGGTCCCAGGTTTTTTGGTCTGTCGCACCGTGTAATTGACCAAATATTTACACAGTGGATTCAGTGACACACAGATTTGCCACATTTGGTCAAATAAGAATCCACGAGTGATTGTTGAAAAGCCGATGCATCCACAAAGCGTGGCTGTTTGGTGAGGTTTATGGACTTGCGGCGTAATCGGGCCGTACTTCTTCGAAAATAAGATCGGTCAGTCAGTTACAGTGAATGGTGTTCACTATCGTGTAAACGGACTTTTTGTAGCCAGAAATTGAGGATATGGACCTTGATCAACAGAATGGTGTCACACAGCAAACTAAACAATGGCTTTTCTGAGCGAGAAATTTAATGGCCGTATTATCTCACGCCGTGGCGATGTTAATTAGCCGCCACAATCATGTGATTTGACACCGTTGGACTTCTTTCATTGGGGACATTTAAAATAAACCGCAAACGTCAATAGGCCAAGAACAATTCTATAGCTAAAGGATTCGATTATTCGCCACATTAACAACATTAAACCTTAATTATGTCTCAGAGTCATTGAAAATATGGACCATCGGATAGAGGTATGCCACCTGAGCGGTAGAGAGACATTGGCCAATATGCATATTTGCCATAAATAATTCTATCATAGTGTAAAATATTATGTAAAATCCCAGAAAACTTTTTGCCTTAGTTAGATTTAACGTCGTGCGTTTTAGTTGGGCCACCCAACTATTACCAAAAAATACACACAAGCTCCTTAAAAGTTATATTACAATTATGTTCATTGAAATACGTTTAAATGTACGCAGGTATACCCAAAGGTAGTATTTTGTGACCCATATCGTATACCATCTTTGTGGCGGATATGCCCACAAGTTTGCAGATGACACTGCATTTGTGAGCTGTCCTTAATGCGTAGGGTAGGAACACTTGCAGTCACACGTCTTAATGCTGGAAAAGATATTAAGATAATTCTCTGAAGACGTTTTGTTTTATTTGCAATTAGCATCGTGCGTTTTAGTTGGACCACCCTTTACAGTTATCCATCATGGATACCGTTTCATGATGGCATTGACACCACTAGGGTTACGATTGTTGCTCTGGGTCCATATTTCACCCAACCTAGCTTTCGGGGCCTTATGGACTGTTGGCACATGGATCAATTTGTAAAATGAACGTCAAATTTAGATTTATGAGGCAATTTCAGTGATTCCGAAGGGTCGGTTTTTTTAAAGACTATTAGAGCCGATCCGAGTACCAAGTTATAATTATTGATTTGGATTTGTAAAAAAAATCATGTTTCCAAATATAAGGATAAGATTTTAGGAATTCTAGAGTCTTAGAGGCCAATGACCACGTTAATGGGCTAAGCGGCCAATTTCAGAGGAATCGTTGAATTAAATTTTATTCGCGTTCGTTACGAATATTCATTTCTATTTTTACCCTGCAGACCCCATAAAGGGTATATATTCTGAATCATAGTAAAATTCGATGATTATGTAGCCATGTTTCTCTATCAGTCTGTTAATGGAGTACAAACTACAATTCGCACTATCGAAGCAAGGTGCTGGAATTTTGCAGAACCATGGACGGATGAATTGAAACGATTGGTGTTGAAAATGGGCCAGATCGGCCACACCCCTCTTTAAAAATTTGCATTTACCAAAAGTTATAATATCTTAACAGAATTAAATCAATGATAACAATATTATTAAAGACTATATTTTTCTAAAATTGGACAAACGGGCGTGGCCCCGCCCAACCTAAACTTTGAAAGGCTATATCTCATGAACTTATACGCATAGAAGTTAACACACCCAGATAGACAAGAAACGGGTGCCACACCTCCTTGACAAAATTTTCATATTGGATCATAATCCATAATTTTAATATTTCCACTTGTTAATTTTTATATGCCCATAATTAATACGACTTTGGATCCAATGATGAACAGCTATTAGGCCCGTTAGTTCCCAAATCGGGTGATCATTCGTATTGACCTATATCAAAACTTGGACCGATTACTCCCAATTTCAATTGCGACCACCATAAGCTGAAAACGAAATAGTGTGCAGGACTTTTACTGTAATCAATTCATATTTGATTACAAAAATATATGGACAGATGAACAAGTCTATATCGACTAAAATAATAAGTCTGAATCATCTGGTATATGGATCTTTTGCACTTTATTGTGGGTGCTACCAACTGAAGCACAAACGCATAATACCCTTGTACCATAGTGCGGAGAGTGTATAAACAGCATTAGCCAAGTGATGGGGGAGTCTATGCAAATCCAGAGGGTAGTGTGAAGGGATTTTTTACCCTACACTTAGTGCTGCTGGTGTATGACTTAGTGCTGCTATTTGTAACGACTTTAAGTAATAGAGATCCCCTATGCTAAGTATACCGGTCGATTAGTTATCATTGTCTGATTTCATTGAGCAGTGTCCGTCCGTCTGTCTGTCTACCGATCATTGTGATGAAAGTATAAGTACATTGAACCGATTTTGATGAAACTTAATACATCTATGGAACTTGATGTGCACTGAGGTTGCACCTTGTTAAAATTTGTCTCGATTTCTCAACCAACAGTTTTAACAACCGCATATTTCATCTGATTTCCTCTCTATTTTCGCACTGAGCTTTACGACCGGCCCACCCCTCTCTGTGGTGAAATTGGACTATATTGGCCTATGTTTCCGAATAGCTCCCACAAAAAGATTCTGGAGCATTACTGCGTTATCAGATTTTACTTGTTACAAAATTAACAAAATTAATCAATGTTTTATTGAAAAATAAAACTTTTAATTGTCGGAAATGAAATAATAAATTTTTAGATTTATGAGTTATTTTAAGAGAAAGCAGACGTTTTAGAATTTTATATCTCTTATAGTGCTTTACGATTTGAAGTCCTGCAGCTCAAGAAAGCACAAATTAAACCCGGTCACATTCAAATTATGCAGAATAGGTATCAAGAAACCAGTAATTTACTCCGGATCATATAGGTACATATTTTCGTAAAGCCCCCATTCAAAGGTCGTTCCTGATTTTAGAACCTGCAGATTTTGAAGCCCCTTTTTACTACCGATTCCGAGCATACGGGCGGGCACACCATCAAAAGTGGAATTCGTCCAAGTCTTTGAATAGCTCCCACGCAAAAGTTCCTCCCGATGAGGTCCAGCAGCTCTAGATGAATGCTCTTGAATGTTACATGTGACCAGTACCTAATTCTGGTTAAACTGGACCATATAGGTACACATTTTCGTATAGGCACCAAACAAAGATTATTCATAATATTAAGAGCCACATATTAAAATTGATTCTCAGAAAATTTCATACGGAGAGTTACGAGCCACCAACATCAATTCCTTGTGAAATTAGACGATATCGGTCCATGTTTTTGAATTGTTTCCACGAAAAGGTTCTTCCCGATTTGATATCCTGCTTCTCTAAAATCCATAAAATATACCCGATCAGTCTTAAATAGCTGTGGTGAAAGTGGATCATATTGAGCTCTTACCGCGAAAAAGACGTTAGCTTCAAAAATAAAATTTTACTGGCCATTTCTAGACGTCACATATTGCATCCAATCAAGGCGAAACCAATATGGCACGAATCAGTATTTTGGACTTTGTACCGAAATTTTTGGAAATTAAAGGAAATCGCTTCAGACTTAGATTAGATTCCACACATAAGTACAACCGATTTTATTCATTTAGCTAAAGAAACCAATTTTGCTGAAATTTGGCACAGGTTTTTGAAATTGGAAAAAACCCGTTCAGATTAAGATACAGCTCCTACATTTACGAGGGCTACTATATATATTTCTGGCCTTATAATAAAAATGCTAATATTTATAATCAAAAATGGTTTTACTGTTTTTCAAAGTATTTTCCCGATTTATACACTTTTGCCTGCGCTCAAACCAGTTGTCGAGGCACTTTTTCCACACCGGTTGAGACAGCTCTATAACATGGTTTTGAACGCTTCAACAGCATCTTCTGGCGACGAAAATCGTTGACCAAGCATTGTTTTCTTGATGTGCGGGAATAAAATTAAGTCATTGGGTGCCAAGTTAGGGCTGTACGGCGGATGACCCATCAATTCGACGTTTTGGCCTGTCAAAAAGGCACTGGTTTGAGCCGATGTGTGAGAACACGCATTGTAGTGGTGCACAATGATTCGTTTTTCTTGTTCGTCTTTCGAATTTCTCCGAAGACTTCAGGCAAACAAATTGTGGTATACCACTCAGAATTGACCTCCTACGTTTCTCAAGCGGAACAGTCGCCACATGACCAGTTTTGCCAAAAAAACAGGCCACCGTTTGCTTGAAGTGCTTCTCCACGAACAGCTTTCGTTGGACTTGGCTCGTCTTCGAAGAGCCACACGGTCGATTGCTGTTTTGTTTCGGGATCATACGCACAGATCCATGATTCGTTACCTGTGACGATCTTATAAACGTCTTTTGAAGCACCACGATCGAATTTTTTCAAAATTTCTTTGCACCAATCGACACGAGCCTTTTTTCGAGTGATTGTCAAATTGTACGGAATCCAACGAGAACAAACCTTTTTTACGGCCAGGTGTTCATGCAATATCGAATATATGCTGGTGGAAGAAATGCCCAAGGATGCCTCTACCTCACGGTATGTCACATGACGATCTTGCATTATCTGTTCACGCACGGCATGAATGTTCTCTGACACAACGGCTGTTTGTGGACGACCTTCGTCTTTGAGCGAGCGTCGGCCACGATTTAATTCATAAACCCAATTTTTCACAGTGCTATATGATGGTGCTTCATCGCCATACAAAGATTTAAGTTCATCGTTGCACTCTTGTCGTGAAAATCCACGTCGAATGTTGTGAAAAATGATCGCACGAAAATGTTCACGAGTTAATTCCATTTTTTTGCACAATAGGTTTTTCCAAGTCAGTGTAAACAACACAAATGATGGTCGTACGTCAAAACGTTCTGAGTACGTTTATGCTCAAAAATGTCAAAGTTTCCAATAGAAATGTCAGTTGTGGCCAGGCAACACTGAGTGTTGCCTATATAGCTAATATATTTAGCCACCCTCGTATGTTCAACCAATTTTTTCAACAAAAAAATATAATTTTCTCACAAATTCCAGTATGACATTAGTTGCAAAATCTAGTTGTTGATTATTAAACGATCGTTGGGACCGTAGGGCGTGGAAAATTTAATTGTCGTACAGACACTAGGATAAGACTAGATTGTGTACAATTTTTACTATGATCAATAATCTGTATTAAGGGTCTACGATCAATATATCGAGGTGTTGCAAGCGCATAGTGTATCCGTTACTTGGTATCTGTTGTAATAATGTATCTGTTACTTTTTGAATTCTCTTTATCCACATGCTCCATTGAGAAAATTGTTCAAACCAACCTCGTTGGCACCACCTTTCGTATGTATAAAAGTGTCATTAAATGTTTACTTTTTAGCGTTGTTCCTTTCGATTCTCTTTATGCTGTTGGTTAGCTAGCTGGAACAGACATCAGCAGGTTATTTAGTGTTATATTTGAGTCAAAAATAATGTGTATGCCGTCTGTCTGTCTGCCTGCCTTTCTGTCTCTCGGTCTGTTAGTTTATGGTGACATTAAGTTTCATTTTTCGGGAGGCAATGTGCCATCAATGGCAAATTAGTTTGTGTAAGTGCATTTGCAGCATAAAAGTAAAAGAACAAAATGTGTGCAAAATATTGACAGGAAAAGAAAACCCAGCTGACATATGAAATCCTTTATTAATTAAGGAAAATTACCGCAAGTAAGTTTTCTCTTAACGAAGGCAGTTTTGAATTAGAAGGAGATTTAATAAAGGAAAACAAATTGGAGAAGGTTATATCTTACTTTGTAATACACTCTAACAGTCATTATAAGTACTATTATCGATATTCTGCCAAAGTTAAAGATACAAAACGGCGATTTCGTCTTGAGTTTTCAGATAATTCATGGCAGCATGGTGGATAACTTAGAGAGTAAGTACATTTTGCTGATGATAGGCTATCACTGTACGGAAAATGATAACAGAAGACCCACATTTTGCTAAAAAAAGGGGTTCACTACCTAGACTGACTAGAAAGCTTTGAGAGTAAACTTTGCTGATGCTAGGCTCCCACTGTTCAGAAAATAATTAAAGGAGACCCACATTTTGGCAAAAAACTTCTTCACGGACTAGGTCTATTTATTTTTTTAGCGGTTTCTCCAACGTCAGTAAGCCGTTATTCTTCCCAATACCTTTCACTTGTGTTTTAGAAGACCTTACATCATCCATAAAGATACAAGTATGTAGAACGTTCATGCGATATATACTTTAGCATAGCTCTTTAATCGGAACTAACATAGGACGAATAAGATACCGTTACCGCCAAAGTCCCTCAGTATTGAGCAATGTTAACCGATATTTTAGGTTCAGAGCTTTATAATATAAAAATATTAGCCGAGTAAAGCGTTTAACAAAATCGCGCCATATAAGCGCACAACATTGTGAGAGGCAAATTTGTCAACTTAGTCATCTGCGACTTGACATACCTTGATTTTGTCAACTTAGTCATCTGCGACTTGCCATACCTTGATTTATTACTCAGGAACTACGAGAAGGTGGTAGTGTATGGGAAAAAGTTAAGTACTTAGGAGCCAGAGGACAACTCTCAAGCTGTGACACTGTTGGTCGACAGAGGTAAGCTGCACCCACCGTATTTTAGTGGAGCTAGTGATTATGTTTAAAAGGATGTTGTGCGAGATTGTTTGATAGGTTTTATATGTGGGCAAGAGTGACCAAAGCTTCATTTTAAAAAATTCAATTGACGGTAAAAACAGGCATTAACCGATATTCTGGTTTTAACATTTTTCTATTAATAGAAAATATTTTCCCAATCAGCAGAAAATTACTTGTCCTCATTTCTAGACTATATTATAAAATCAATTGGAAAGAATAGGGATTGTTTTTTTTATTTAAAAATAAATTAGTAAAATGGCTTAACTGGAAACTAGCCGACTGTATTATACCCTTTTCTTCTGGATGTGCAAAAAAATTAATTGAATACAGGTTTTTGAGTGCCTTGTACGAGATTCAAATTTACCCAGATCTCAAAAATTAGGCCATCTTTGAATTTGTGTGAGAATTTTATTGTTTCTTTTTCCACTTCGATTGAGACACCTCCAAAACATAGTTTTTGGACGCTTCAACAGCATCTTCTGGCGACAAAAATCTTTGACCACTAAATTTTTCTTGATGTTCAGGAAAAATAAATCATTGGGTGCCATTTCAGGGCTGTACGGCGGATGACCCATCAATTCAACGTTTTGGCCGGTCAAAAAGGTGCTGGTTTGAGCCTATGTGTAAAATCTCGCATTGTCATGGTGCACAATGATTCGTCTTCTCTTATTCGTTTTTCGAATTTGTTAGAAGAATTCAGGCAAACAAATTGTGGTGTACCACTCAGGATTGACCGTCCGAAGTTGCTCATGCGGAACAGTCGCCACATGATCAGTTTTGCCGAAGAAACAGGCACCCATTTGCTTCGAAGTGCTTCTTCCACGAACAACTTTCCTTGAATTTGGCTCGTCTTCGAAGACCCACACGGTCGATTGCTGTTTTGTTTCGTGCTCATACGCATAGATCCATAATTCGTCACCTGTAACGATCTTACAAACGTCTTTTGAAGCACAGCGATTGTATTTTTTCAAAATTTTGCAACAATTGGCACGAGCCTTTTTTTGAGCGATTGTCAAATATAGTGAAGGATCCAACGAGAACAAGCCTTTTTTACGCCAGGTGTTCATGCAATGTCGAATGAACGCTTGTGGAAGAAATGCCCAAGGATGAATCTATCTCACGGTATGTCACATGACGATCTTGCATTATCAGTTCACGCACGGCATCAATGTTCTCTGATACAACGGCCATTTTTGGACGACCTTCATCTTTGAGCGAGCGTCGGCCACGATTGAACTCATTAAACCAGTTTCTCACCGTGCTATTTATCGCTATTCAAAGATTTAAGTTCATCGATGCATCGATGATGAAAAATGATCGCACGAAAATATTCACGAGTTAATTCCATTTTTTGCCAAATTGATTTTTTCAAGTCACTGTAAACAACACAAATGATAATCGTACGTCAAAACGTTCTGAGTACGTTTATGCTAAAAAATGTCAAACTTTCCAATGGAAATGTCAGATGGCGCCAGGCAACACTTAGTATTGTCTAGGCCAGAAATATATATATAGCAACACTGCAGGCTGTGGCAGCACTGTTTGTCGAAGAGAGCGCAGAGTGTGCGCGGCTTTTAGTGGTTGACGGGAGATTTGTATTCGTTTGCCTTTGAATTGCCATCACTCATTGGACACGTGAGGAGAGGACATTTTGTGTTGCAGCTTTTCAAATGCGCACTCGATCATTGCAGTACAGCGTGCTTTTCGTTTACGATTCTCTATTCCCCCACGCGGACATGTTCCTGGACGGCAATCAATTGTAAATTGGGTTACTTCATTGAGAACAGCAGGGAATGTGTCATGTGTACTAAGGGGACCTGGGAGAAGGATTACAGCAACACAAAACATCGACAGAGCTAAAGCAGCAGTACTACAATATCCGAAGCGCTCTGCTCAGAAGCAATCAGACTGTTTTCATCCGGCTTTTGAGGCAATGCAATTAGAGGATACATGGTTTCAACAGAATAGTGCCACAGCACACACAGCGAGGTTTACCATGAATTGTTTGAGGCAAATGTTTCCTGGACGGCTTATCTCTTTGAGGGGTGATGTGAACTAGTCTTAGTCTGATGAGCGTGCCGGCCAGTGCTATTTTTCCTTTCGGGCTACCTGAAGTCGAAGGTGAATATTTACCGTCCCAACACTTTGGAAGACCTAATTAACAATACTGCAGAATACCAGTCGATATGCTTCTTAGAGTTCATGAAAACTTAGAAAACGTACGCAGCAGTGTGCGGATAGAAAAGGTCGACATTTGCTAAATACACTATTTATAGCCATGTAATTTAAAAGTTCCTATACTACTCAATATACTTAAAATTAATATATAAAATAAAATGTTCTAAGGTTTATTATTTTTTTATTTCATTCCCAAATAAGAAAATTTCCGTGTTCCACCCTGTATGTTGGAACTCATTTTTTGACCCCCAGACTTAATCAGAAAATGACTATAAAAATGAGCCTATATGATCCAAATCGGTCTAAGAGTAGTTGTTACGATGGACATAATGTACTATAAGTATACTAAATTTGATCGAGATCATTGCAACGTAGTCTATATTAGCATTTGAATCAGAACGACCATTTTCATATGAATTGTTCCAAATTTCATTAAGATTGGCTGTAATATTGGGCTTCAAGAGCTATCTAAATTTATGTGTGGGAGCTATATTTAAATTGTTAACAAATTTCTTAAAGTCAACCGTTCTTTGTACAAAAACCTTAATTTTGCCAAATTTCATCGAAATCTGACAGCAATTACAACCTGTAGTTCGAAAACATTCTTTATATAGGCAGCAGACGGAAGGACAGTTATCATTAAATTAACTGATGGTTGGTCTTTTTGAAATATTTTTGGAAGTAACGTATTTCGTGCGCGCAAATTTTAAATATTGTCTGGTTTACATACAACACTCAAAGAAACCGAAAACCTAAAAATCGAGAGCAGAAAACCGGTGAAACGGTTATGTTGGAGTTTAGCTATTTTCAAGAAACCGTCTGTCGGGTTTGCTGGTTGGTCTTTTTGAAATATTTTTGGTAGTTACGTATTTCGTACGCGCAAATTTTAAATTTCTTCTCATTTACATACAACACTCAAAAAACCGAAAACCTAAAAACCGACAGCAGAAAACCGGTGAAAACGTTATGTTGGGTTTTGGCTATTTTTAGGAAACCGTCTGTCGGGTTTGGATATAAAACCCGAAATGTCGGTTTTCGGTTTCGGACACTCTTTTATGGTCGCTTTATTTGGAGTAACGCACTCAATCCCAAGTGGTAGCAGCAGCTTTGTAAAAAGGGTACGAGTATGTGCACATATTTATGCCTAGTTTTGGAGTGTTCAGGTCCAGTCTTGTTTTTGGGTAAAAAATGTTTTTGTCTGGAAATCTGAAGATGCTGAAAGGCTCAAGGTTGCAGATTTGTTATTCTATTTCTGTGGATAAAAATGTAAGAGAGAATGATTGATATTTACCGTTCAATGACTTGCTTGAGAGGTGTACAATAGTAGTCGATCCGGTAGACAAGTTCCACGTAAGGAGAAGAGTCTTAGTAGGCTTCGGGTTTGGGAAATAATAAAAACTTACTGCCAAAGTAGTGAATCTTTAACGCAAAGTGTAAGAAATTTATGTGGAAAATTTTCGAGAAGAGTCCTCCACTTCAGTTTGTGTGTCAATTTGTGAAGCGAGTTCATGAAAACGGATCCTTATTGGATAATCCAACCCGAATACGTCTTCGTCCAGGGCGTTCAAAGGAAAACATTACTGCTGTGTCTGATAATGTCCAAGAGATTCCAACAACTCGTCATAGTTCTCAGAAAGTAAACATTTCTCGCACTTCCTTGAGAAATATTTGCATAAAGACCTCGCTATGAAGACTTAAAAAGTTCAATTGGTCCAAGAACTAAAGCTTTATGACCTTCTGAAGTGGTTTCACTTTGCCCAATGGACTGATGATTGTTTGGCAGGAGATAAAGAATTTTACCGAAAAATCGTGTTTTCAGATGAAGCTTATTTTAATCTCGGTATGGCACTAAGCAAAATTGCCGCGTATGGGGTTAAGAGAAACCACACGTGACTATTGAGAAGCCATCCACAACGAGTAACTGTTTGGTATGGATTTTGGGCTGGCAGCATCATTGGGCCATTTTTCAAATCAAACCTCTGCACAAACTAATAGTATCCCTGTACCACAGTGTGGTGAGGGTATAGCTATTCTTTCTTTGGATCGCCCATTATACGGTTGTGAATATACTTATACGTAGTATCGTTAGCACCTAAAACTATGCAAAATTATTTATGAATAACTATTAGCCTTAAAGTATGCTCACAAATTATTTAAATTCATACTGCCAAAATAGCGTTTAACTATAACTAGAATAGTCTGTGTGTTTCAAGACCACACCGTTGCATAGAACGAGTCCCTTCTCTCGACTCCACACTGAACCATGTTGCAACTACCACGCTTCTCTTAAGCCAATTGGAAATATTATTTTTGTTAGACCGAAATTCAACATCCATTAACACTTGAATGCCACGGCATGTCGATAGTCAAACACGAATGCAAAACACACTTACACTCTTGACTACACTACAGCGGCTGTTGCATGTTTGGATGTTGCTGATAACAGCAGCAGCAGCAACAACAGCAGTAAAGCCAACAGCAAATGCTACAACAACGAACAGGCATCCAAAGCTAATCTATGATGTGTATATAACGTTGCGTTTTCTCTCTCTTGCACACACACACAGGCATACGCACACTCACTCGTGCAGGCACGCTTTACATATAAAATTATGCAAGTTCATAGAACGGAAAAGGATGTGAATGAATTCCACACGACTGATAATGTGGCAGGCTTTGCTGTTGCATGTGCAACTTGTGCGTGCCGATGCTGTTTATGGCAACCGACACAGCGCCTCCACCCTTCAGCCACCTTTCGCTGCAGCGGTTTCCTATTATTGGGGTTTCAGTGTGGTAAATCTGGATAATTGAAAATGTGGCAAGTATTGTTTTGAAAATAAATTGGTTGGAAATTGAGAAAGAAATGAATTTGTGGCTTTTCGATTTTCTATAAACACAAATCAAATGGAAATTCTCGCACAACTGTTAGGGGGAGATTAAGAAAATTTCCACGTATCAGCCTTATTGAAGTTCGTGGAAATTGTTTTGAATTTTAAGATCTAAAATAGATTTCTGTTAAACATCTGTACAACCATGCAATTGGTGGGGCTACTTAAAGTGAAGTGAGTACAACCAAAGAATATTAGAGTAGGAAAAAATAAGCCAGAAATGATGTATTGTTATTATCCTCTGCGCGTATACTCTAGAGCTTTTTATTTCTTATGACTTCTGTTTGAGAGGGAAAAATATACGCAGAACAGCATATCTTTAGTTTCTGCTGAGATGGTTCAGAAAGGATCTGCGTTCCAGCGCCACCAACAAGGACAACGTACGAAACAAGCCAAGCAACCAATCGACCAACTTACCAACAGCAAACACTTGTTGGTGGCGCCCGGTTTCAACACGGCCAACAATATAAGCGTATGACAACAATAACGGACTTAAAGTAAATGGGCACATAGAGCAGATGCTGTAAAAAGTAACCAAGGGCCACCACGACTGTACGCTGTGGACTGAAGGACGCGTACGGACGTTGCACAAAGAAATGTATAAAATAATTCGCTGGGAAAAAAACATAAGAACAGAAAACGGCATTGAACAGTAGCATAATCATATTATAAGCATTACAAGGGAAGCAACTGGCAAGAACGAGAGCAAATACTATATTTTCGCTGAAAAGTATGCTTTGGTTTTTAAATAATAAATAAGCCTTAAAGTGGGCTTTAAGAAAAATCCGAAACGTACTCATGGAAATGATTAAAACTATGGACAGAGATTGGGTGGGGAAATTATAACAAAAATGGTCGTTATGAAAGAATGCCTATAAAAGCGGTTAAAATTGATGTTTGTTAATCTTAAGAAAGTTGTTTAAGATATTATTTTAAAACTAAATCAAATGACTGAAACCATGAAAACGTTTGGCATGAAACACATTGGTCAGACTGACTGATACCGGGGCTTAAACCGTTGCCGATATAACCATTGTATTATTGAAGGACTTGAAAAAAAATATTCTATGTAGATCAAATAGGTCGATTTAAAAGAACGATTTTTGGACATTTCCATTATCGTCTTAAGCAGCAGGGACCTATGAAATGGACGTACTTTGTTTCGATCTATATCAATACGTAGACGAATTTGGTGGAATCTGTGGTTCCTCGTGACATACAGTAGAAAATGTTACTGTTTCTGGATACTTATATCTCCCCGATGATGGCTTTTGGATCCCAGCGAGGCTGGGAGGCTGGTGATTATTGCTACATTAGAAAACTCAAATAATTTGTTTTTAATGTATGGAATTCTTTGTTATTTTATTCATCTTAAAGCTTATTAAAACTGATTTAATATAGCTTAATTAGTTTTAAAAATAATGGAATTCAAATGTCCCCTGCTTGTTGATGCATGTGCGTCATCTTACCAAAAATTTGTTAATTTCTGCATGGAGAGTTAAGGCAGGAATAGCCGCAATTGTTTCTCCAATGGATTGCTTTAGTTCATTCAAATTTGTTATGTTTGCTTTGTAGACTTCCTGCTTGCAATAACCCCACAAGAAAAAGTCGGATGCGGTAAGGTCAGGCGACTTAGGGGGCCAACGGAATGAGAAGTTTGTGGATATCAGCTTATTGGGATATTTTCGTCGCAATTCTGTCATAACAAGCCGGGCTATATGAAGAGTTGCATCTTCTTGCTGAAACCATACAGAGCTGAAAAAATTCTCATTCGGCGAAATTCTGGATAGAAAAACTCTCAACATGCTTAAGGAACCGTAACGGTGTGACCGTTTTCTTCGAGAAGTGATGAAACCGCACATCACACTGTGACACGAAGTGGTTGCAATTCCGTCTGTGTGGATGCAATTCCGTATGCATATCTGTGGGTTGAATGCACTCCATATTCGAGAATTTTGTTTGTTTATGTTGCCGCTTAAATCGAAATGGGCCTCGTAATTTCATTCTGGCAAACGAAAAGTCTGCTGCGTTCAGTTTGTTGGTCATTTAAATTTTATATGGGAATAAGTCTAAATCTTTGTGCATTATTGACAGCAATGAATGTCTTCTAATACCCATTTGAGCAGATAGGCTTATAGAAACACTTTGATTGTTTTGTATGGCAGCAGATACAGCAGCGATTGTTTCCTCCATTCAAACGAAGGGTTTCGATGGTAAGGTCATCTGCTGAGTGTCCCATTCTTGGAAAATTTGTTAAAAAGTCTCATTATGGTCAATCTGCTCGGAGGATTGCTGCCAAACATTCGCCAATACTGATAGCGGCGGACAATCTATATTCAAGTTTCAGTGTCACCGTTATCCATTTTTGTTATATATAAAAATCAATTTGCAAAATAAAAAAAAATAACCAGATTCATTAAAAAAAAACACGATATTAATTTTTTTTGGTAGCGGCTTTCATCACCCACCCTGTATTTGGATTTGTAAGAAGATTTCACCGCATCTGACTACCGGAGACATATGGCATAGTTTTATGAGTATCAATGTGTCAATGTTCGACAAGACCTATTTTTCGGCACTCTAGGGACCTTAGATCTGTGGATCAAGCCTAAAATCAGGTCAAATTGCAGAATTTATGTTATGTGTGACCCGCAAAGGGTAAAAATCAGTTTTGTTCAGGAGAGCCATTTTAAAGATTTAAATACGTGTATCATTGGTGTACTATCACTTTCATAAAACGCGCATATCTCTGGGAGGGAAATGCGGCATGGGATCGGCCCCATTCGAAGCTCAGATGTTGTTCACATCAAAAAAAAAATGTGAATATTGATTTTTTCTCTTTCTCTATACTCTGTCACATATGCAGATTCGTGATGAAATTTTGTTGTTTTAAATAGCTATTGTCAAAGGGAGCCGTATTTTTGGGTCTCTAGGGCTCTCTCGGATTGGGTCATAGTGGCCGATCCCAGTTACAAATTGACCAAGATCTAAATTATGGTTACATATATATACTTATAAGTAGATTGTTTTCTTTTTTGGAAACACATATGTCCCCAAGCTTTAGGGCCCCTTCTCGCAATGACCACTCAACTTTTGGGATGTTAAATGCGTCTACGGCTTCAACTGCTAGCATTTAGTCCATTTTTAATACCAATTGATCTGCAACCATAAGACCTGGTAATTTATAAGCTTTAAGCTCTTTTCATTTGGACTGAACCGGGCATTCAACAGACAGACTGCCGGACAGACATTCATGGCTGCAAATTTTTAGAAGTTTACAACGATCAACAATATATACACTTTATATAAGTAGTATTTCGAGATGTAACAAACGAAATGTCGAAACTTTATATACTCTCATGCTATGGTGGAAAGTATAGAAATTAAACGTTAAGGCTCATGTTCACATTAGTTATACCCTCCACCGAAGAGAAGATGGTATGCTAATTTTGTCATTCCATGTGCAATACGAGTACCACATAATATTGATCGGAGGCCCTATAGTAAAAATACGAGTTCTTTAGTAAAAAACTAGTAAAAACTGTTAAGTTTGGCTATGCCGAACTTTGGATACCCTCCACCAGATTCCCAAATAAAAACTATTTTTTTTAATTTTTGTAATTTATTTATTGTAATTTATTTAAAGCAATATAACTAACATAATTTATTAATTACTTTAATACTGGCCATTTCCGAATGGGGTCGAGTGAATAGAGTAGATTTTAATGCGCGTAAGACACAGTGCTGCTTGTTGTCTCACAAGCGATTCGCTGACCCAACAATATCGTCAATTTCTATCGATGGTACGGATATTGAACAATCAGAAGCTCTTGATGTTCTGGGCATGAAAATACAATGTGGCGCTCGTTGGGGGAGACATGTATTCGAAGTGTCGAAAGAAGCACTCAAGTGCATAGGCTTTTTAAAGCGGTGCAAGAAATATTTCACTCCTGATCTTTTTAATATTTATACAACTTACATTAGGCCGAAGATGGAATACAACTCCCATATATGGGCAGGTGCTCCAAAATCATCCTTGGAGCTACTTGACCGTGTTCAAAGGAGAGCGATGGTGCTGATAGGTGACAGTAGGGTATCCAACTCTATTGTTTCCCTTGATCATCGTCGGAATGTGGGTTGCGTGACGCTGTTCTATCGTTACTTTCATGGTGTGCGTTCATCAGACATCCGTCGCCTTATTCCTGACGTGAGGATGTTCGGCAGGGATACGCGACTTTCTAGGAATTCACACCCGTTTGTTATCGATTGGCCAGTTGACCGCACTATACACTACAGATCAAATTCGTTTTTCGCTCGTACAGTCAGTATGTGGAATCGACTTCCGGCAAATGTGTTTCCCACTAATTGCGACGTCCAGAAGTTCAAGACAAGTGTCAATAAACATTATTCCCTCTTTCCCCCCTCCGATCCTTTACTTTCCACTCGCCAACGCAATGCACCGCATGCATAGGGGGCATCCCCTGAGTGTTGGTTATTTAAAAAAAAAAAAACCTAAATAGTGTGTTTTACATAGAAATTTGTATGCGTAAAATTTCATTTCGATAGGTTAAGTTTGTGGTGAGTTATTGTCATATTATTTCTCAAAGCACATAAAACTAATTGTAGGGGAGGTACCGGATAGGCCTACCCAATATCAACCAAATTTGGTACAGAAATATGTTCTCTATAGAATGCTTTATGTGAAATACTTCATTTCGATAGGTCAAGTTTGCGATGAGTTATCTGCATATTATTTCACAAGGCCCTTAAAGCTGTTTGTATGGGAGGTATCAGAAGGGACTACCCAACTCAACTCAAATTGGTCCAGAAGTGTGCGCTGTATAGAAATGTTTATGTGTAAAATTTCATTTCGATAGGTCAAGTTAGTGATGAGTGGGAGGTATCAAAAGAGGCTACCCCATATCAACTCAATTTGGTGCAGAAGTGTATTCTATATATGAATCTTTATGTGGAAAATTTCATATCGATAGGTCAAGTTTGTGGTGAGTTATAGTCATATTATTTCTCAAGGCCCATAAGGCCGTTTGTATGGGAGGTACAAGAAATGGTGGCCCAATCTAAACCATTTTTACATAGATGAATGCGCCTATATGTGACAGCTCATAGAGAAAGGGAACTAAGGGTAAAAAAAATCATTTTTTTTTTGATGTGGACAACATCTGAGCATCGAATGAGACCGATCCCATGCCCCAAAGGTGTTCCCTCCCAGAGATATGCGCGTTTTATGAAAGTGAAGTCGACGATTCTAAGCGCAAATAGAAAGGGACCTAATCTTTAAAATGGCTCTCCTGAACAAAACTTTTCATCAACTTTTCACTTTTTTTTTGATGTGGACAACATCTGAGCATCGAATCAGACCGATCCCATGCCCCAAAAGTGTTCCCTCGACGATTCTAAGCGAAAATAGGAAGGGACCTAATCTTTAAAATGGCTCTCCTGAACAAAACTGGGTTTTAACCTGGACGGATATTTCCAAATAAAAAACTAATTTTTATGAGGTAGTGTCGGTTGAGGGTCTCCCTCGACGATTCTAAGCGAAAATACGAAAGGGACCTAATCTTTAAAATGGCTCTCCTGAACAAAACTGGTTTTTAACCTGGACGGATATTTCCAAATAAAAAACTAATTTTTATGAGGTAGTGTCGGTTGAGGGTCTCCAACACCAACTTACCGTAGAGCTATAAAGCCCATTTTCAATACCAACCATGCTAGGTTAACTACACATGTTTGTGCCAAATTTCTCCCTAGCTGTTTTCATGCAGGCTCTATCTTGTTTTCAACAGACGGACAGCCGAACAACATGGCTAGATCGTCTTAGAATTTTACGAGGATCAAGAATATATATATATATATATATATATATATATATATATATATATATATATATATATATATATATATATATATATATATATATATATATATATATATATATATATATATATATATATATATATATATATATATATATATATATATATATATATATATATATATATATATATATATATATATATATATATATATATATATATATATATATATATATATATATATATAATTAGTTGGGTCTCCGATGATTATTTCAAGGTGTTACAGACAGAATGACAAAACTAATATACCCTCCATTGTATGGTGTAGGGTACAATAAAGTATATATAAAATATAAAATTCTAACACGATCTAGACATGTCCGTCCGCTTGTCAATCCGGACATGTTGGTGCTTAAATATTTTTTTGCAAATCTATATAGAAAGTCATTTTGAATTGTTGGATCAGTTTAGAGATGACGAATAGGCGAAAGGGCTCAAAAAAACGGACCATTTGTTTGAGCTATAGCGTAGAGATGGGAGGATACACCGGACATAACAATTTTATATTTTAAGAAAACAAATAATATCTAAGACATAGAGTTTAAATGTATTCCAGTGTTGTGGAAATGTTACATTTTGAGAATGAAATTCATCGGTAATGTTAGTTTAAACACACTCGAAGAAGGGCATAGTAAGTTGCTGGAGGTTTTGGAGCAAAAAGGACCCACAATCGTCAATATGTTCATATGGGTATTCAAATTAAAGCAAATTTTGCTCGAATGCAAATATCGATTAATTTCAGGAGTTGGGTTAAGACTCTTGGGCCGAAGGGGACGACTTTTATTTGACTTTAGTAGAAGGTGGTGTGTACATACAATTCGTCCAAGCCGATCTAAAAGACGGTTTTACGTATATAGTTGTCGTCTTCACATACAACTATATACTTATACAACATAGTATGACCCACACACAACCATACTATGATCCCCAAGATTATTTATAGGGATTGGGTTATGTTGTTATTCAAGAAAAGATATTTTATTAAGTAAATTGTTTAAAAATACATTAAATACTGAAAAAAGAATTGATTTACATTAGAAAAATCCTTTTAAAACGTTTGTGTTATAATTATTAAAAATGTTCTCTTTTAATGTGCTGGATTTTATGCTTAAGGTTAAATGAATAAACTATTGACGAAATCTTAAAATAATGAATTCCTTGTTGTCAATCAACTATCCATAGTCTAATTAGTGTCATTTGTTTTAATGAGGGCACCATCTCAGTCGCTTCTAACTACTCGTAGAATACTTGTCGATGAGAAACCAATTGAAGCTTCTCTCAAGTAAAAAGTTTTCCTCGTTGTAACTTCAAACTGTTGTACGTAAATATTTTCAGGAAAAATTCAGCTCAAATAACCATCAGACTGAACAGTGTTATGAAACTATGAACCACAAGTATCAGTAAGTGCCTAAGTAGTTACGCCAAAAGTTCTTGTTCGCCTGATAGATTCATATCATAGATGTCAAAGGCAACATCTATAGCGGAATGGATGTGAAAGGAATTAAAAATATAAGTAATTAGTGGAAGTTACTTAAAAGAAACAATGTATGATTATAAAAATTTCTATGAAATTGTTAATTTCAATGTAGTTTTAAAATATAAATTTTAAAGATAATTTAAAATCAAGCTCGCGGTAAGTATTTTTGGTACTTTTAGATATCTCAATCTTCATTAAAATTCATCTACAGGAATCCCTATTAAATAGAAAACATTAAATTAAAAATAATTTGTTAATAAACATTCTAGGAAAATTAAATTTTTGTGAAATTGTCTTTGAAAATTAAAATTTCGGCTTTGAAATTTTCTATTATAATCCTAAATTTGATGTTACTTTCTATTAAACTAAAAATTTTCTACTGAAAGTTCTATAAAATGCGAAATTTCGACGAAATCTAATATTAAATCAAACTTTGTTTTGAACATTTTTATTGAACATAACGAAATTTTCTATAAATATTTCTATTAAAATCCAATTTTTCAAAAATGTTGTATGGGAATCAACATTTTTTTAAAAATCTAAATACGATCCTATTTTTTATGTAAATAAAATTCAATTTCACACAATATTTGATGGAAATAAATTTTTAATAAAAACTGCCATAAAAAATATAATAGCAAATTTTCTATGAAAATCAGATTTCGACGAAGAAATATTCTTTAAAACCCAACGTCGACTAAATATTGTATTGAAATCAAACGCTTAACTAAAATATTTTCGAATAAGTTTTGACAAAACTTTCTATATAAACCGGTTTTCAAAGAAAATCAGAGTTTGACCACAATTTTGTCTATGATATTGACATATCCACAAAATTTTCTAGAAAACCCGTTTAACGCGAACTTTTTCAATGAAATTCAGATTTCGACCACAATTTCCATGAAAATGGTAAATTTTCGACATATTTTAAAAAAATCTTAATTTAACGAATTTATTTGAAATTAAAATTTTGACAATTTTTTTTCACAAATATTTCGAAAAAGTTTCTTTAAAAATAAAAAATTCAATAAAATTTCAAAAAAAAAATCACACAAGTTTCTTAAAAATCAAGTTAAAACAAAATTTTCTACGAGAACATTTTACAATATAACCAAAAACTTTCTACGAAATTCAAAATTTGACGTAATTTGGATGAATATTACATTTTGACAGAGTTTCAGTGAAAATCATGTTTCAACTTAATTTTGTATAATAATTAAATATCTTTAAATTTATTAGAAAATAAAGTTTCGGAAAAAGTTTCATTGAAAATCAAATTTAAGGAAAATTAAAAATCAAATTAAGCTTTGGATTAACTTTTCTAAACAAATAAAATTATCGTTGACTTTTTCTCTAAAGTTTATATTTTGACAAAAATTTCTATAACAATAAAATTTTGTCAAAAATTCTATAAAAATCAAATCATTTATAAAAATCTATGAGGAAATTTTTAATAACAGTAAAATTCTGCCATTTTTTCTTTAAACGAAAATTTAAACTTTTATGAAAACTTCTTCGATTTTATTAAAAATTTCATCGACATTTGGTATTATATTTCGACGAAAATCAATTTCCAAAAAAAAAAAATCGAAATTCCAATTTAAATTCCATCAGACAACGTTTCGCCTAATTTGAAATTGCATAGAACATTTCTTCTGAGTTTTATTTTCATAGCCAAATATGTATGGTTTTTATTTTCATACCAAATCTCGAGTAAATTTCATTTCCATAGAACACTTGGCTGAAATTTTATTTTCATAGAAAATTACGAAATTTTAATTTTCGGAAATTTAATTTTCAAATAAGTCAAATTTCGGCGATTTTTTATTAAGAATTTTTTTACTAAAAATGAAATTTCTGCTAAATTTTTTATGAAAATCATATTTTCTCTTTAAGCAAAATAATACTCCATCGAAGTTTGGTTTACAAAACTAACTAACAAAAAAATTTTTTCGAAATTCCATTTTCATACCACGTTTCCCCAATGTTAAATTTACATAGAGCATTTCTCCTGAATTTTATTTTAATCGACAAATATTTAT
This sequence comes from Hydrotaea diabolus, assembly GCA_963513945.1. Lineage (NCBI taxonomy): Eukaryota > Metazoa > Arthropoda > Insecta > Diptera > Muscidae > Hydrotaea > Hydrotaea diabolus. The sequence goes on along the minus strand of OY740717.1, from coordinate 49,929,564 downwards.
GGTTTTTATTTCGTCCGAATTTTAATTTTCTTAAAAAATTTCGTCGAATTTTTATTTGCATAGAAAATTTTTATTTTCATGGAAAATATTCATTTTCATAGAAAATTTGATCGAAATTTAATTGTCGTAGATAATTTTATGGGAATAAAAATTTCATCGAAAATTCAATTTTAATAGCATATTCCGTTTTAATTTTATTTTCATAGAAAATTTTGCTTATACTTATAGTTAAATAACATAGAAAATTGCGTCGGAATTTTATTTTCGAAAAAAATCCGTCGAAATTTATTTCCATAGAAATTCTATAACATATTCAAATTTTCTGCAACAAAAAAAAATTGAAAAAAATCTATGAAAATCAGATCAAGTTGCTTAATTTAATCTCAATTTTATTTTTAACAACAAATGTGTACGTAAATAAATTTTTTCATAGTAAATTTCGACCAAATTTTATTTACATAGAATATATTGTCGATGTGTAATTTTCATAGAAAATTTTGACAAATTTTAATTTTTATAGAAAATTTCTCCAAAGTTTTTTCATAGACAATTTTGTCAAAGTTAAATTTTTGTGGAAAAATTTGTCGAAGTTTTATTTCTATAGAAACTCGAGTAAACTTTAAATTTCATACAGAAATTTTTTCGGAATTTGATTTGCATTAAAATTTTTTAGAATTTAGCTTTCATCAAAAATTTTATTTTAATAGAATATTTCATCTAGAATTCCTTTTCATAGAAAAATTCAACGATTTTTGATTACCATAGAAAATTTCTCCGGAGTTTTAACAAGAAGAAAATCCGTGGGAGTTTATTTTCACTGAAAATACCAGCCAAATTTCGTTTTCTTAAAAAAAATATTCAAAATGTAATTTTCTTTAAAATTTTCGTCGAAATATCATTTTCGTAGAGAATTTTGCTGAAATTTAAAATAAAAATAAAAAAATACCATAATTTTATTTTGTGCATAACCTCGAGCCAGACAATTGAAAAAAAAAATAATTAAATCAAATAAGGTCTAATATACTTAAATATAAACTATAAATTAAACTTAAAAATTAAAAACATATTTTTCGGAAACTCAATTTGACGAAATTTTCAATTTAACTGCAGTTCGAGATGCTTTTTTCAAAAACTATAATTTGGGGAAATTATAAGTGAAACAAAAATTTTGGACGAAATTTTTAATGCAGTTCGAGATGATTTTCTCAAAAACTGTAACTTGGACGAAATGATCTGTGCAACAACAATTTCCACGATATTTTATGTGGAACTATAATTTCTACGATTTTTTTTCGGGCTAAATTTTGACGATGTGTTTTAGAAACTACCACACGAATTTCGACGAAATTTTTCATAAACGATATTTTCTAGGAAACTACAATGTGCTTGAAACTTTCTATAAGTACTAAATTTGGAATCAATGTTTAACCTGTCCTCTCCACATTTAATGGTTATCGTCCCGCAAAAGTATCCATTTTTATCCTATGCCCGTTAAGTTAAATCTTGTTAGGTTCCTTCTCCTCCGTTTCTGTTTTCAAGTAAATAAAAAAGGTTTAAGTGAAAGGCTGTGCTGCTGCCCATACATATTCCACTATGAACTCAACTAATGGCTGGGAAATTCCATAAATTTTGTAAACTCGACAAGGAAAAAGGGAGGAGAACTTTCATTCTTGTTGCGGTTTTTCTTCCTCGCCAGCGCTCAATAGCCATAAACCCGGCGACTTTGGCCACTCTTAACAATTCGTTGTTCAGTTGTTGCTGGTGTTGTGTAAACTTCGTGGCATGCCCGGTGTCTTGTACTCTGTGGCCGCTTTTTTGTGTGCTTCTGGTGAAATAGCTGCAGGTCTGGTGGTCCGGACTAGTACGCCCTCGATATAGTCTATGGCTGTGAGTGTGTGTGTGTGTGTGTGTCTGCGGGTATGTGTGCGTACACCATTAATAGTCATTAATTAAGCACTAATTTATTTAGTAGCCACTTGGGAGTAATTTAATTTTTGACATCAACAAAAGCAACGAAACGAAATTGTGGTAAAGAATGAAAATTGCAAAAATATTGCAGATAATTGGTGAAATACGTTCGATGAAGTGTTCAAGGAGTTGGCTTTAGTGCTGTTCTAAGCGAAACGGGTTGATTAGTTGTACGGGTGGCGATAGGTAGCAGGTCGTTGATAAGATTTATGGGCTTGTAATGACAATGAAACTGAAATGATTTGATTTTAGGCAAAGCTAAGCTAAATTGGATTAAGGCGTAGAAGAAATAAATGATTATTTAATAGCAATGCCCAAAAGTATGCAATGGATTAGTTTTAAAATAAAAGCCTTGAAGTATGCTACAAGGCTAGTCTTAGGAAATGAGGTGTTGTGGAAGTAGATTACCCCTAAGTCTCTTGATAATATCCTTGCACAGATATGGAAAGACAATATTCGGGAGTAGCAGACTGCTAACATACGACAAAGAGTGCTTAAATTGTAAGGGCCGATGTTGAATGTGAACCACACCTAAACGTCAAGTTTTTTTTTCTGCATTTCGTTTAATATTTCTCAATTTCAGACTAATTCAATTTGAACCATGGAACGATACATAAGCGACAAAGCGTTAAAGTTATTCAGGCTTCGAGCAACAGTGGATGATCAATTTAAGAAAATCATCTTCAGTGATGAGGCACATTTTCACCTCAGTGGATTCGTCAATAAGCAGAATGGCCGCATTTGGCCGAATGATAATCCAAAAGTGATTGTCGAGAAAACAATGCACCTACAAAGAGTGACTGTTTGGTGCGGTTTATGGGCTGGTGGCATCATCGGGCCGTATTTTTTCCAAAATGTAGACGGTCAGGCAGTTACTGTGAATGGTTTTATGGTCCGAATTGGAAGATATAGATGTGGATGATATGTGCTTTCAGCAGGACCACACAGCTTGCCACACAGCTACCGAAACAGTGGCTCTTTTGCTCTGCAAAGTTAATTTCCGTGTAATATCACGTGGTGGCAATTAACATCGCCACGACGTGAGATAACACGGCCATTGAATTTGCCGCGCAAAAGAGCCATTGTTTCGTTAGCTGTGTGGCAAGCCCGCCAAGATCATGTGATTTGACACCGTTGGACTTCTTTCTTTGGGGTTATTTGAAAGAAAAGGTGTACGTCGATAAGCCAGCAACAATTCAAGAGCTAAAGGATGAGATAATTCGGCATATTAACGGCATAAAACCTCAATTATGCCTCAGCGTCATCGACAATTTAAAGCATCGGATGGAGGTGTGCCGCCAAGGTTGCGGCCGATATTTTTTCCATACATAATTGAACTATAACAATATTATCTTAATAAAAAGAACTAACAATAATTTACTAAATAGTTTGTGTTTAATTTAAAATCAACATCGGCCCTTAAGATTTAACCACTCATTAGTAAGATATTAGTCTCTGCCTGAAAACAAAGCTGACCTGTAGTTTTTACCGAAAGGAAGAAGATTAGCAATTCGTTCTGGATACGGATTGAAACAATTCTAGAACTACGATCTCAGAAATGGGAAGCTAGAGTGGGGTGCACATTATCTACCTAAGCCACCTAACCTAAAAACTGTTTTAATTGAATCGCTTGTTTTATTTTGGTGGCCTCTTAACAATACACAATTTACGATAAGCTTGCTTAATCTCCTCTTTAATTAGATTAACTAAAAACAAGCTCTAAGATTTTTATATTTTAAATCTCAACCCAAAATGTATGCCACGTTTTGCTCGGACATGTTACAAGTTTTCTCACAGATATACGTATTTAAACAACTTTCAACTTTAAAGTTTCTTTTAAATCCGTTTGACATCCTTAAACTATTTTTAATTAAATATTGTGTGTCTTTTTCAGGGTGAGAATATGAAATTCCAAAGGAAATTCTGTACAGATTTAAAAGAATTCTGAAGTTTTCATAACACACCCTGAGAGTATGCACAATTAAAGAAATCGTATGCTGCTGTCGAACATATGCTGCAAAATATTTCCCACACAGAAAATTCCTAATAAAGTTAATGAAAGGAAAATAAATTGACAGATATTCAAAGCAGATGCAGTCAACGAATGTGAGGTCGAAGGGATGCATGAATCAAATTTAAGTGAACAAATTACACAAAACATCCAAAAGTATGCAATGAAATATGTCTTAAAGAATTTCACACAAGTTGAGGACAGGCATGACCAAGTGGCAGAGATTTTGCTTAAGACTTAAATTGTTGAAGACTTAAAAGGCAGAATGCAGAGTGGAAACCATAATTTTTCACCTATGTGAATTTAAATACAGAAAGAATAGGCTGGAAAGAAATTGTCGTCACATTATCCCCTTAATGACAAGGACAAAATTTATACTCGTATTTGAAAAAGGGAGACCTATTGAAAACTACAGTGTTTTAAAAAGCTGCTTAAAAGAATATTTTTTCAAACAATAATTTATTGGTAAAAAAAATCTTTTAAAATATAAAGGGTGGACCATTTCAAATGTTAAATTTGAACTACCGATTACTGTAACTTTGAAAGGCAGAATAACATTAATTTGTAATCTGGTTGATGTTTGACATTTGCGAAATAGGACGGTATATGTTCGAACAAAATTGGGAAATATTAAAAACGTATGTCCAAAGTAGTAGGTCTTTAACGCAAAGTGTCAGAAATTTATGAGAAAAAATTTAAAGAAGAGATCGGCCTTCAGTTCAGTTTTTGCGTGCATTTGTAAATTGAGTTCGTGAAAATGGATCGTTATTGGACAATCCAACCTGAGTACGTTGTTATCCAGTACGTTCGATCGAAAACATTGCTGCTGTGGCTGAGAATGTCGAAGAGCATTTATCAATATCAACTCGTCCTCATTCTCAGGAAGTGAATATTTCTTGCACTTCTTTGAAAAGAATTTTGCATAAAGATCTCGGTTTAAAGGCTTACAAAGTATTATTGGTTCTAGAACTAAAGCCTTATGAGCATCCGGCTCGATTTCACTTCGACCAATGGTCTGTTTAGCAGGAGATGAAGAATTATAACGAAAAACTGTGTTTTTAGATAAAGCTTCTTTTCATCTCTATGGCCATGTCAATAAGCAAAATTGCCGGGGTTTAGAGAACCCACTAGTACCTATTGAGCAGTCGAATCCACAACGAGCCACTGTTTTTGGTATGGATTTTGGGCTGGCGGCATCATTGGTCCGTTTTCTTCGAAAATAAGCAAGGAACCGCCGTTACCGTCAACTGTGAGCTTTACTGCGCCATTCTCAACGAATTTTTGTTTCCAAAAATTCCAGAGAATGACATGGACGACAATTGGTTTCAACAAACCGGGGCCATATGTCACACAGCCACACATGCACTTTTTTTGAAAATAAAATAATCAGCCAAAATTATAATGCGAATTGGCCGCCTTGAAGCTGTGATTTATGCTTTTTAATTGTTTTTCTGTGGGGAGCCATAAGGATAAATGTTACACAAAGCATCCAGAGACAATTAAAGTGTTGAAAAATGAAATCAAAGTTGCCTTTGACCCGATTCGATCCGAAATAATCGAAAATGTACTGAAAAATTCGGTTGATCGGAGGAGCCAGTTGTAGTAGTTGTACGATTATTTCTTGATAGGAGGTGTTTTATTGCAACCCTATGAAGGGTGAGTTAAAGTGTATTTTGAGCTACCTCATGTGCTTTAATAATTGGGCTCATACATGTCCCTTAACACATTAAAGAAGTAAAAATCACATTAAAACTCAAAATCACATTAAACAAAAAAACGTCGTTATGTTCGCCCAGGCCGTATCTTTAATAACCTATGATGAGTTTAAGCTCTTCAAGTTGGAAATATATGAATTGTCATATAAATAATCCTTATTGTCGTTTTATTCAGCATTAATGAATAAGTATTTTTGGGACCGTAGGAACTTTTAAAAATGTCTTTAGATTAATACTATATTTATTTAGTTGGTAGTAAAAATTGTTTTTATTTAGGTACCCATGTGACCATTCTAAGTGCATTTTAGTAAAAAAAAAGAAAAAAATCTACGCCAGATGTTTTGATAGTCAACTGTAGTTGATTTGGTGCTGCTGATCTGGAATCTGATCAAGAATTTGCCAGATTAGACTGGTTTAGGAGATATTTACATAAACCCTTATTTGATAAAAAAGGACCGCTTACTACTTTATTTTTGAACCGATATTCAAAAGCTTGAGTGTTGTGTTTAGGGGAGAATTTTTAACGATATGCATCGTCTTTATTTCGGATAAGAATTGTTGAATATTTAGACAAATTTCTACATAAGTTGCGAATTTTCGTAACAAAAAATTAATTTGAGCTGCTCAATTTTTTGGGGATTCTTTGCCAGTGTTGTACTTTTCAGTTAACATTATAGCGTATATATCCGAGTTTAACAAACCAAAAAATCTTAACAATATGATATGTGAACAACTTTGCATTTTGTGAGATATATCGCATTTCGTTGAAAATGTCAATTTCTCCTTTAAACACCGTGCTCAAGTTTTTGAATATCGGTTAACAAAGAATGCAGTTGAGGTCCTTTTATTAAAAAAAACGCAAATAGCGGTTTTTGTGAATATTTTCTTAACTAGGGCTAATCTGGCAAATCGGAGGCCAGATTCGTGATCAACTACTTTATACATGACAATCAAACTTTCTGCCACAGATTTAGTGTTGACCAGCGTTATTGTTCGTTTCTTTTTGATCTTAAATGACGAGTCCAAGTTTAAGGTATATTTTTAAAATACAACGAATTAAAAAAAAACGATAAAATTTAAATGAGCATACGTCCATGTTTATTATTAAATGTTTCTATGGGATGTTTTGTGTCATAAGAGCCATAAGGTCAACTAACAGTCCCCATTTAAGCAAGAAAGTTAGATTTGTTAAGAAAATACTTAAAAAAGTGCACTTTTCTCACTTTCTTAAGCTCCTTTAAGTAAAACACCTCTCTCCTGATTTTGACCTTTTACAATCCAAACAGCATTTGACAATAAGTCATTCTCATGTTAATTATTGTTGAAAATCAAATAATCAGCGAATATTGTAATGCCAATTGGCCGCCTCGGATCTTTGATTTAAGCACTTTATAATATTTTCTTTTCAGTGGGAGCCATTAAGGATTTATGTTACACAACTAGTTGCATCAGACCAATTATATCATCGCCTATCTGGTATGAAGCAGCAAAAACACTTCTTAAACGTTTACAAGTCGTCCAGAACAAATGTCTCAAAATGATCAATAATAAACACTGGCGCTACTCTACTTCAATGCTTCACAACGAAACAGGCTATGAACTTCTTGACGATTTCGTAAAAAGATTAAATGAAAATTACTTCGGAAAAATTTCAGACTCTCCTTATGAGATACTAAGAGAGTGTAATGAATTAATATAAGTACAACGTAAAATTTACCAAACCAAAACAAAATATTGTTTTATAGATAATTATTTGCACGAATAATGACCCTATGCTCAATACTTTTTACTTTGTTTAAATCCTAAATCTAAAACCATCATATAAGGTCTTTTCTTAATCGTTTTTGCCTTAACAGATCACAACTGAAATAAATTGTTATCAAAATTAATGTATATTTAAATAGTCCCATTTGCTGAAATATCCAAGAGATAGAACCCAAAACTATGTAACATATCTTATGTAAGTGGTAATTTTAATATTTGAATTAATAAATATTTTGATTTGAATTGAAATTATGTTACACAACTCAACCAGAGACAATTGCGTTCAAACATGAAATCGGAACAATCACAAATATGCTGCAAAATTGGGCTGATCGGATAAGGCACTGCCGAGCAAGTTGTGTGTGTGTCATATGAATGATATTGTATTCCACTACTAAATGACAAGGTTTAACCTTTCGTTCTAAACCAGAAGTTTTAAAAAATATTTGAATTGGCTGTAATTTTTTACAGCCAATTCAAATTTAAAATTTCAAATCGGCCACCCGTTATACAGGGCGATTCATTCGCGACTGGACAAATTTCACCAGCGTATTCCTTGGCTGATTTCATAAAAATATGTCCATCTACGACCATGCCCGAAGATTCAAGGGGGCGAACTGGTAGCGGTTTAAAAATTTTTGGATTGGTGGTCGGAGCGTAATAGGGAAAACTTGCTAAGCTCTGAACCAGTGGTCGGATTTTTTTTGGTGTATATATTTCTGGCTTAGGCAACACTAAGTGTTGCCTGGCGCCATATGTCATTTTTATTGGAAGGTTTGACATTTTTTAGCATAAACGTACTCAGAACGTTTTGACGTACGACCATCATTTGTGTTAACAGTCAATCTCAATCGCGGACGAACACTCAAAAAAGACTGTGTAGAATCCTTTATTCTACGTCACGTGGCTTAGATGCTCTCATACGTGATCCTTAAAACAGTCAACGCGAAAAACCTACAAAACCCAAATTACGTCGTCCACTTTGCTATTCTAGAGTTATCCGTTATACATACATAACTAGAGTTCTTCACTCTACATAATATCGCGAACACTCTGTAAATGACTGTAAGGGTCCTGTGGACCTTTATCACGAGGTTTAAGCCAAACCAGGTTTAAAATTCTCAGACATGTGATCCATACCAGTTATATACTATTTTGACCAAATTAATTAAAATTCCTGCCAATTAGCAGAGATCCACATTACAAGAAATCCATACTAGGATTCATTATTGAATTATACTTAAGATTCGTATACTTATTGTTAGGCTCCATTGGAGCAGATTCAATAATCCAAATAAAGCTTATAAAAAAAAAAAAAAAATGTGTTGTTTACAGCGACTTGAAAAAGTCAATTTGGCAAAAAAATGGAATTAACTCATGAACATTTCCGTGCGATCATTTTTCACAACTTTCGACGTGGACTATCACGATAAGAGTGCATCGAGAACTTAAATCTTTATATGTGATAGCGCATATAGAAAGGGAACTAAGGGTAAAAAATCAATTTTTATTTTTTTTCTTTTTTTTTTGATGTGGACAACATCTGAGCATCGAATGAGACCGATCCCATGCCTCAAAAGTGTTCCCTCCCAGAGATATGCGCGTTTTATGAAAGTGAAGTCGACGATTCTAAGCGTAAATAGAAAGGGACCTAATCTTTAAAATGGCTCTCCTGAACAAAACTTTTCATCAACTTTTCACTTTTTTTTGATGTGGACAACATCTGAGCATCGAATGAGATCGATCCCATTTCCCGATTCTAAGCGCAAATAGAAAGGAACCTAATCTTTAAAATGGCTCTTCTGAACAAAACTGGTTTTTAGCCTTAGGTCCCTTTCTATTTTGCGCGTCACATATGGCGATGAAGCACCATCCTATAGCACTGCGAAAAACTGGTTTAATGAATTCAATAGTGGCCGACGCTCGCTCAAAGACGAAGGTCGTCCAAAATCGGCCGTTGTGCCAGAGAACATTGTTGCCGTGCGTGAACTGATAATGCAAGATCGTCATGTGACATACCGTGAGATAGAGGCATCCTTGGGCATTTCTTCTACCAGCTTATGTCGATTGGTGCATAGAAATTTTGAAAAAAATACGATCGCGGTGCTTTAAAAGACGTTTATAAGATCGTCACAGGTGACGAATCATGGATATATGCGTATGAGCCTGAAACAAAACAGAAATCGACCGTGTGGGTATTCGCAGACGAGCCAAATGCAACGAAAGTTGTTCGTGGAAGAAGCACTTCGAAGCAAATGGTCGCCTGTTTCTTCGGCGAAACTGGTCATGTGACGATTGTTCCGCTTGAGGAACGTAGGACGGTCAATTCTGAGTGGTACACCACAGTTTGTTTGCCTAAAGTCTTCAAAGAAATTGGAAAAACTAACAAGAGAAGACGAATCATTGTGCATCATGACAATGCGAGCTCTCACATATCGACTCAAAGCAAAAAAACGGCCAAAACGTCGAATTGATGGGTCATCTGCACATCAAGAAAAAAATGCGTGGGGAACGATTTTCGTCGCCAGAAGATGCTGTTGAAGCGTTCAAAAACTATGTTTAGGAGGTGTCCCAATCGGAGTGGAAAAAAGTGCTTCGACAATTGGTTTGAGCTCATGCAAAAGTGCATAAATCATGCTGGAGAATTCTTTGAAAAATCATTAAACCATTTTTTATGATATATATTCGCAATTTTATTATTAGGCCAGAAATATATATAGCAGCCCTCGTATTGTGTTTCATTATTAAACGAAAAGTTTCAGCCATTCGAATAAAACCAGAAATTTTTAATAATTGTCAGTATTTTTTTACAATTGTTTCAAATTAAAAATTGTAATGGTCCCATCCTGTAACAGCGAGCTGAATTTTAATATCTTTTTGGATTTTTCCAAAGTTATGACAATTTGATTGTAATGCAAAAATTTTTTGTTTGTTTTTGTTTTGGAAGCGACAGCACACATTTATTTGTTTTTGAAAATTAACACAAAAAATGATTGCATTTTAGTCAAATAGTCATAACATTGGAATGGCAAGACTGCTCAGAACTTCCGGATATCCGACCACTGGTTCAGAATTAAGCAATTTTGCCGTAGTACTCTCCAACCATCAATCCGAAAATTTCAAACCGCTGCCATTTCGCCCCTTTGCATTTTCGGGCATGGTCGTAGATGGACATGTTTTCATGAAATTAGCCAATGAATACGCTGTTGAAATTATACCAGTCGTAAATGAATCACCCTGTATGTAAGTCAGATCAATCGACAGAATATTTCTTTTAAATATCCGTAGACAGAAACATGAAAAACTACTCAATCTTTTTACTCCCATTCTCCATTTTCCTCATTTTTAGCAGTCATTCTTATTTTCTACTTACATAAAATTCATAGTGCAACATTTTGCGAATATCCATGGATATTAATTGCTGATATTTGTTGACAAAACCCTTAAGTCTCTGGGTTCATAAATTATTACGACACCTTTTTCGGTCGGACTTTCACTCCTCCTTCTCCTCTTTTACCTTATTTAATTTCGTTTGTGACGATAAATCCAGACCTGATATTTAATTAGATTTATAATAAGAAACAACAAACTGAATGCCAACAAAAAACACCAACGAAGTTTTAATGAACCTTTGGAAAGAAGCACAAACAAAACAGGGAGAACTTCGTTGCATTATCAAAGCATACTTTTAGGCATTGTTGGCGAAGGGGAAAATTGGAAATTGTCCGCATACCTGCAGGGAAAAAAGACATGTAAAAATAGAATGGGAGGCAGATACATAGAGAGAGAGACACTAAACAAATGAACATTTAATACATTGTCGCTTAATTTAATGTTAAGGTTTACAAATCATTAGTAACATAAGCATAAATAATAACAATTTTTTCTACGTCTTGGCTGTCCAAAAGAAGAAAAAACTGAAAAAAACTCATTCATTTCGTCCTGTCCTGTAATGTTGCCGCTTTCTTCGAATTTCTTTAGTTTCTTGTTTTTTCTGCTCATTGCTTGTCTCTTTTTGTCTCATTTAAAACTAAAAGCAAATAAATCATTTTAATGGCACTGTGACACATCTGAGGAAGAGGCCAGGCCATGACGAAGATGTGTTTGGTGGCAGCAGCATAAAAAGAAGCTGTTGAAAGGAACAAGAAACACATTGAAATCATCATTATCATCATCGTTCTCATCTCAGCATCAGTAGTGGTGGCAGTATTCCCTATCGCTGTGGTGCCGGACGACGAAGTCTTCAACGCAAATAACATGAAAAAATTGTTTAATATTAATTTTTATTGTCTGCTAATACAAAAGCAAATGAAAAAGCAAACGGAAAATTGAATGAAACTGAAGCGCAAAAAAGAGAAAATGGGAAAAACGCTGTAAATGATGAAAAGTGAAGTAATTAACAACGAAGATGAAGACGGCAGCGACGGCGGCAACAGCAGCAACATGAATGAAGTCATCACACACTGATGATGTTATGAATGTGTTGCCTAAATGTAGGCAATTTCATTTGAAAACAAATTAGCAAACGCTTTATAAGAAAAACGAAAAAAATAACAAGAGAAGACGAAACCGAAATGACTACAAGAAAACGTTTTTGTTTTCGTTTAAGCTGTGGGGCACCTCGGTAATTAATGAATATTTACTGTCATTTACAGTTAATGTCACACAATTAAATTATGTTGCATAATTTTCGGGGACTTAAGTAATAAAGCATACTTCTAGGCATGTGAGAGGAGGGAGGGCCGACTATCAAATACTTAAAGCCAATAACATGCACTTCCGCAAGAGACGGCAAGAAAGCGATGAAAATGCTAATTAATTATAAATAAGTTTCGTTTACGGTAGATTTATGCAAATTGCTTTAATTATTGTAAATTAAATAAAGACAGAAAATCCTTCACTATTGACAAGGGCAAAAGATATTTGGCGAAGTTAAATAGGGAAAAAATCATCAAAAGTCTCAACTAAATTTGTGCTAGTGAGTGATAATGGTCTAGGACAGGAGCAATACGGTGCACTCTAAGCGTATGTTCTTAGTCCTGAGAAATGCAGTTTTCTCTCAGGAGTAAACTTGACAAGTTTAGTCGACTGATCAGAATTATATTTATACTTACCCATTGAAGGTATTTCTACATCTGCCCTCATAGATTAAGGTTTGGTTTATTGAGTTTTACAAAAATTAATAAACAAAGATGACTTACAAGTGATGGTAAAAAGAAAACGTAAAACTACAAGGTGAGCCATTTACAATTTTAAATTTAAATTAGCTGTAAAAAAGGGTACAGCTATTTTTTTCAAATTTCTTTTTTTTACTCGTATTGGAAAGGTTGAACTTTGTCATTTAATAATGGAACAACACGCGAGGCGCATTCGCTTCGCCCAATGGACTGAAGAGTGTTTGGCAGGAGATGAAGAATTTTTACCGAAAAATCATGTTTTCAGGTGAAGGTCGTTGTCATCTTGGTGGCTGTATGAATGAGCAGAGAACCCACACGAGACTATTGAGAAGTCAATGCATTCATAACACTGTGCAACATTTTTGGGGTTATTGTCTGGGGGGTGAGAAATTCCAAGTCAGGGTGATGGTACTAGGTCAGTATATTAAAACCCTCAAAGGGTTTTGTGTTCGTATGTGCCAGTTTTTTTATGAATATTTACTGTCGCGTTCTGCTTTTATTTACAATTAAGTAACTTCACTTAATTGTAAATAAAAGCAGAACGCGTTAATCGATTTCTATGATCTATGTCGCATTTTGTTTATAGGTTATGTGACTTTACGTGAAAGTTATAAGACTCTACACGGTTTTCCGTTTGGGATTTATATGTTTTAAAAAAAAAAAAATTTTTTTGGCAAAATTTTCTTCATAAATTTATTTCTAATTGCAAAAATGTTGATTTGGTAGAGAAACAGTATATTAATGGATTAAAGAAAATGTAATTATTAATTTTTCTCAATTTATTTCAGCAAAATCGAACTAGTCGTTCTCGAGTTATATTAAACTACGTTTTTGCCAACATTTTACAACTAAGCGAAAAAACATCAAGATAAGGAAAAAATGTAAAAGGTCATAAAAAAAACTGGCACATACGAACGCAAAACCCTTTGAGGGTTTTAATATACTGACCTAGTACCATCACGCTGACTTGGAATTTCTCACCCCCCAGATTGGCTGTTGAACTGTGTAATGAGTCACTGTTTGGTGTGGATTATGGGCGGGCGGCAGCATTGGGCCGTTTTTCTTCGAAAATGACCAAGGAGCCGCCGTTTTCGTCAACGGTGAGCGTTACCAGGTCACGCTCGACGAATTTTTGTTTTTAACAATTAAGAGCTTGAAATTTGGTTTTAACAAGACGGGGGCACATGTCACACATCCAACACAACCATCGATAGTTTACGCACTGTTTTTGAAAATCGAATAATCAGCCGAAATTTTGATGGCCGCCTCGGAACCGTGATTTGAGCCTTTTGGATTAAGATTAGCCTTTTGATTTGAGCCTTTTGGATTCGAATTTGAAAAAAATTATAATATCTTTTTTTTACCAGCAGATTTAAATTTATGTTAATGTTAAATCGCCCAACCTGAGACATTACTGATACGCAGTACAGGGTGGAGCGCGGATATTTGCTTTTTTGCACTAGAGGCTGTGGCGACACTGTTGGTCGAAGAGAAAGATGAGTATGTGTAGCTTATAGTGAATGATAGTTTTTATTCGTCTAAATTTCAGTTGCCATCATGCATTGGACACGTGAGGAGAGGTCATTTTGTGTTGAAGCGTATTTTTTAAATGCGCACTAGATCATTGTATTGCAGTGTGCTTTTTGTTTACGATTTGCTGTTTCCCCACGCAGACGTCTTCCTGGGCGCAATCAATTGTAAATTAGGTAACTTTATTGAGAACAGCAGGGAATGTGTCATGTGTACGAAGGGGACCTGAGAGAAGGATTACAACACCATAAAACATCGACAGAGTTAGTGCAGCAGTATTGCAGTTTCCGAAACGCTCAGCTTGGAAGCAATCACTTGCTCTTGGCATCTCCTGGATTTTTTTCAGCCGTCTCATGAGGCTATGCCATTAGAGGATTCATGATTCCAATAGGTGTCACTGCACGTACAGCGAGGGTTACCATATAGTGTTTGAGGCAAATATTTCCTGGAGGGCTCATCTCTTTGAGAGGTAATGTAAACTTCCCAGCACGCTCACCAGACTTAGCCCCATGCGATTTTATCCTTTGGGGTTACCTGAAGTCGAAGGTGTATATCAACCGTCTCAGTAGCTTGGAAGACCTAATTAACAATATTGAGGCTAAAATTGGCAGAATACCAGTCGACATGCTTGTTAGAGTTCATTAAAACTTCAGAAAACGTATGCAGCTAACTATCAACTAACTAAAAGGGCACTAAGATCGAAGCCTTTCGGCCGATACCTTTAGATTCTTGTTGTATGCTTTCTTAAAAGTGAAAGTTAAAGTTAATGAAATTCATAAAGCATCTCTCTGTCGGGAACTCTAATAAGGAACAGTGCCAAAAAAATTGCAGGGAAATAGATTTACCCGAATTAAGTGCATCATAGGTTGAACTGTTCAAAAAGCGGCACATCATAAGCTCCGGTAAAATTTCTCGAGAAGCCACTATTGTAAACCAAGATGTCATGAAAAGTTTTACCAAAATGTGCAGTCTTTAATTGAACGATATATTTATAGTCCAGATGATCTGTTTTTTCGTGCATTGTACGATAGAATATTTGCATTTAAAGATGTAAAATGCACTAGTGGAAAAATTGCTAATTAGGGGATTCCCATTTTGCACTGCGTAAATATCAGTTGTCGAGAAGGAACGGGTTTTGTTATTGGGAAAGTTGCGAAGCCTCGGACGTTTCACGACAATAAATGAAACAATTTACCAGTACAGTGCCGATCGAAAAAAAGCTTGGATGACATTAAATTTTATGACTTATTTTCTTGTAAACTGCAACAGAAAAATGCAAGTTCAAGATTGTTTTTTATACTATGCAGCTTCCTAAAATTGCAATCTCAAATTGAAAATTATTTTTCTCTCAAGGCGTTATAAAAAACTTTAAGTTTTTGTACAAATCGTTATTGTTAAAATATATATCGATGCAGACAGAAGATACATGTTCTGTTTTGGAGTTATCACGTTAATACACTTGTCCACAGACAACAGCAAAAAAATGTCTCAGTAAAGCTGGTTTTGTAGAAACAGATATGCCCAACGACGATGGCGGTTGGACAGGAGAAGAGGAGCTCCCACTGTCAGTACTTTCTCGTTTCTCCAATACTGTTCAACAAGTTAAGAGCCAAATCCAAGTTGACGTTGAAGACATTTTTTTAATTTACGAGGCGACCGCAAAACTAACTGGCCTGGCACATTTTCTGTTTTACTAGAAACTTTTTGGTTTGTTTGATTAATGATTATTTTCTTTGTTACAGGTGATTGAAGTAAACAAGTTTTATAATTTTTGAAAAATGGAAAATAAAGAGTTTCGTGCGGTAATTAAACACTTTTATATGAAAGGTTATACGCCACAATTTATCAAAGATGAATTGGATTCTGTTCATGGTGGTAATGCACCATCATACTCCACCGTGAAATCCTGGGTTCAACAATTTAAAATGGGTCGTTCAAGTACGGAAGATGAACAACGCTCTGGAAGACCGAAAACTGCTACTAATATTGAAAACATTAGCAAAATATTTAATGAAGTGACTAAAGATAGACGAATAAAGCTCAGAGAACTTGCTGATATTGTTAAAATACACGAAAAACAAGTTTGGAGTATTTTACATGATGAACTCCACATGAAAAAGCTTTACGCAAGATAGGTGCCGCGTTTGTTGACTTTGCCCCAAAAAATCGTCCGTTGGACCAATTCCGAGGAGCTTTAAGCGATTTATCAGCATAATCCAAAAGAGTTCTTGCGCCGATTCATAACTGTTGATGAAACATGGATCCATCACTACATCCCAGAATGCAAAGAACAGTCAAAACAATGGATAGAAGCTGGTAAAAGTGGTTCCAAGAAGGCGAAAACTGTTAAGTCAGCAAGAAAAAAGTAATGGTCACAGTATTTTGGGATGCAAGGGGTATAATATTTATTGATTATCTTGAGAAAGGAAAAACTATAAATAGTGAATATTATTGTGCATTATTGGATCGGTTGAGTAAAGAAATCAAGATAAAAAAAACCGCATTTAGAAAAAAAGTTCTTTTTCATCAAGATAATGCTCTTTCACACACTGCATTTTTAACTCAACAAAAACTGGCCGAATTACGATTTGAAATTGCTCCGCATCCACCATATAGTCCAGATTTAGCTCCTTCTGATTATTTATTGTTTCCAAATTTAAAAAAAATTCTCGGTGGCAAAAAATTTTCGTCCAATAGCGAGGTTATTGCTGAAACTGATGCATATTTTGAAGGTCTTGAAAAATCTTATTTTTCGGATGGAATTAAAAAACTTGAAAAACGTTTGATGAAGTGTATTGAGTTGGATGTAGATTATGTTGAAAAATAATTATTAATAATTCCAAAAAAACGGTTCTTTTTATGTTAGGCCAGTTACTTTTGCGGTAGCCCGTAGATAACGAAGTCTTTAGTAATGATGAAGATGTGGAAAACATTAGTACTGAAGTGTTGCTTTTCAAGAAACACAAAACAACTCGTCAAGAAGGTGAACTAGAGCGAGAAATTGAGGACAAGTTAACTGCTTATAAGGAGCCATTTAGCTTTCGGGTGATCAATCTAAAGGTATTTTTTCAAAATAAAAAAATACAAAAATTTAAGTCATGTGTGGATCCTTGTTATTCATTCGAAAGGATATTTTATGTCATTTATTTTTTGAATATAATTTCCTTTAAATGTTGGCCGCAACAACGCCTCAGAGTGTCCATTCTGAGGGTCCAATTTTGGATGACTCGTTCGAGCATTTCGAACGCTATGGCGTTAATGACACGCGTAATGTTGACTTCAGCATAGACTTTGGGCTTTACGTAGACTCAAAGAAAAAAGTCTAAAAGTGTGATATCACACGATTTAGGCGACCAACTCACCGGTCCAAATAATAAGCTTTCAATAGGTCCATTGTTTAAGCAGCTATATGGTAAGTGACACCGTACTGTTGAAACCAAATTTCGTCTAGATTACGGGCTTCAATTTCAGGTAGCAAAAAGTTCGTTATCATAGAGGGAGGGAGCGAGCACCATTTACGGTTCCGGCCTTCGTCATTTTTGAAAAAATGGGCGGATTTTTCCACCAGCCCATAAATCGTACCAAACCGTGGTTTTCTCTGGGTATGAACTTCTTTTGGTTGCTCTTCAGCCCAAATGCAGCAATTTTGTTTGTTAACTTTCCCGTTGAGGCAGAAATGGACCTCATCACTAAACAATATTTTGGTCGAAAACAGCAAATCTACTTTGAGCTTTTGAAGAGCCCAAACACTTTAAACAGCGAATCGCAGGATGATCGTTAGCCTTCAGTTCCTGCACGAGCTGCATTTTGTGCGCTTTCAAATGAAGATCATTTCGTAAAATGCCCCAAGTAAATCCATATGACAAGCCAAGTTGTTGAAAACGGTGTTGAATCGATTTCTACGTGTTTTCAATACTTCTTGCTGGATTTGGTCTGTTAGGTCGAGTATTATCCAATATTGAAAATTAGGTTTTAATGTTGGTGATTAGGCCGATTATGTCGACCATAAAAGGTCAACACGCACGAAAAACGTTTCTCACCGAACGCTCATTTCCATAATACAGTTGCACAAATTGGAGACGTTGTTGCTTGTAAGTCTTTACATGATGAAATGGCAAACAATACTGAAAAGTAAAAAATAAATAAAGTTAAACACTACTCACGCGTATGCTATGAAAAAAAACCCTATTGAAAAAAATACCTCTAGATTGATCACCCGTTATAAGGGTTAAGTGGCCTATCTTCAAATACATCGCCAAGATATTGAAATTAAAGAAAAAACTCGCCGAGCTAAAAATTTAAATTTTTTTAAATCCATTTGAAAATTCTGCTTAATATCTAACAATTGTCTAATATTTATATATTCTTGTTTTAAAATAAAACTGTTTAAAGACAAATAATTTGTACTTCTTTGATAGACTGACGTCTCTCATAAGCGGGCAAAATTCTCAGTCTCTTAGGTGTTCGCTTATGAGTGATTACACTGTATATTGACCGTCGTAAAATTCTAAGACGATCTAGCCATGTCCTATCCGTCCGCCTTTAAACAGACGAATAGACAGTATGTGTTTTAATAACGGTCAAACAAATATCCTAGGATCCTAAAATTTCTCACGATGATGGCTTGTAGCACTAAGACTGGCTTCAAAAATATTCAAGTGGTGCTGGGGCAAACATTTTTTTGAAGTGTAATAATATTTTGTAAGAAAAAAATTAATTAAAAAAAGGTTTCCTTTAAGGAACTAAAGATAATTCGGTAAAAAGTACACTTTTGTGGGTATTTTCTTAACAAATTGTAATTTTTTTGTGGATGGACAATGGTTAAAAAAGGGACTGCTAGTTGTCAGCCACTTAAGAGAGCATAGTTGCTATACGTTTTAGCTCATGTGGCCCAAGAAACGTCCCGCATGGTCAAATCGTCTTGGCCCATGTGGCCCAAAAAAACGTGCAGCATAGTCAAAACGGGATATCAATAGTCAATATGGATACATCATTTCTCAAGTTTAAGTAAATTTTGATACGAACTCCAATATAGAGTGGTTTTGAGTTTTGGTTAAGATTAGGGACAAATGAATGGACTGAAAAGGAGCAAAAAAACTTAAAATTGTTTGCGCTTTAGTTGCGTAGGGACGGTAGAAGGTATACTCGTATAAGGTTCGGCCTGGTCTAAGTTAACGAAGTTTTTACTCCCTAAACAATTTTAATAATATAGATTTTATTTAAATCGATGTCGAACTTAAATCGGACCTTAAACTTTTTATATTATTTCAATTTAAATTTTTCTATCAACCCCGCATTAGATTTTAATCCTTATGTATGTGCAAATTGTTGTGTATTTCATTGAATTCTCCATTTCTTTTAAGTAAACTTTAATCTTCAATTTCTCATCGCTGACCCATTCGTTTTTAGGGTTTTTTTATTTACTTACTGTTGCATACACCCAAGCTTCAAAAGGACGGGGGCTTCTATGTGGACCCTCTTGCTGTTGGCATTTCTGTCTTGTTTTTGTTTTCATATATCGAGAAGTTGTTCCTCAAATTCTCTTGCGATTCTCGCTGTGACTTTTGTTGTTTAATGCAAGCACGTGCATGTCATCATGAAATTTTCAATAACCCTTACCACCGCTATTACCATGGAAAGGATTACTTGAGCAGCGGCGTTAATGGGTGCTGAGTGCGTATGATAGTAGGCCTAATTATGAAGTTAAGCCAATCCCGCGACTGTTGGTTCTACGTAGCCGGTTGACCCGAAACAAGCATCCCCCGTAGTCTCCTTCGCAATAGCATCAATATATATAGCATCTTATATCACAGATTGCTGTTGCCATCCCTGACAGGGCATTAATTTGGCAATTTTATTGCAATGGCCTACACTCAAAAATCAGTAAGGTAATAGAATTTATGAGTCGGAGAATCATCGTGGTCGCTGTGATCCAAGAAACTATGCTGAATGCCACCTGCAGCTTGCACAGTTGTGACGGATACAATGTGCGATCCTGACGCACCAGAAGTACATAGGTCTATACTGCACAGAGCTTGACTCTAGAGACCCATAAATAGAATTTATGGGGGTAGCAATCAAGTCTGGAACTACCGAGATAGAACTGTACAACGTATATGTACATTCCGCCGGTTGGTAGCTGTGCCCGCGTTATTTGCCTGACATTAGCAATCTGCTACAAGGCAATAACCGCTTGGTCCTAGGACTCTTTAATACTCACCACAAACTGTGACATTCTCTCGTAGACAACGACGGAGGGGCATAGCTTTGGCCAAGCAAAGTGATAGCTCAACATTCTGCACAGTAAATGAGGACGCCCTCACGCGGACTATGGGCGATTGCCATAGATCGCCAAACATAACTATGGCATCGCCTAACCCAATCAACGGCGTCTCCTGGCTACCCGTCATCTCATTAGGATCGGGCTACCTTACAAAATTATCTCTATCATCAAATCATCCGACTTTATAGCCCCTAAACGCCGTACGTATCTCAATCAAAAAAGGCTGATTGGGATGCCATCTGCTCGCAATAAAAGTATGTTCGTCGCAACCATAGCATTGTTAACTGAATTTAGTTTTGACAATAGTATAATTGCTGCAATATTAATATTGTTGAAATGCAACAATAGTATTATTGCCAAATTTAAAAATAAAAATATGGTTATAGCAACAATATAAATATGGTTGGTGCGACAACAGTATTGTGTTTTGCGTTTTATGTTAACAATAATATGATTACGGCTATCATAATGTATGATTGTAATTTTTCTTCATTTAAATATGCTTTTAAGAACACATGTTATTGGTACAGATCTAATGCTATAATAGTGCTTTTTTATCGATATTAAAATTTTTGAAACAAGCTGCTTTGGTTTTGTTTAATTGAAATATTTTTAATAAAAACGCTTACGTTTATTTAAACTTATTTTTTTCTACTGTGAAATAAATCACTCCTATTATTTTGAATTTAATTTTTAATTGTTGAATAATTTTCATAATTCAAATCTATTGTCGACAACTTAAACAAATTCTAATAAATTATATTGGGGATCATAGTATAATTGTGTGTGACCATACTATGGTTGTAGGGATCATAACATGGTTGCGTGTTAATCATACTATGGTTGTGAGGATCATACTATGGTTGTATGTGAAACATACTATGGTTGTGAGAATCATACTATGGTTGTGGAGATCATAGTATAGTTGAGTGTGAATCATACTATGGTTGTGGGGATCATAGTATGGTTATGTGTGAATAATACTATTGTTGTAAGGATCATAGTATGGTTGTATTTGAATCATACTATTGTTGTGAGGATCATAATATTGTTGTACCACAACCATATACCCAACAATAGTATTATCCTCTTCGAATATTGTCACCACAACCATACTTTTTTCTGCGTTTATAAGCGGAACAAATAGCTAGATTACTTAAAGCAGTGCAACTTAAATTCCGGAATTGGTAAGTTGTGGACAACGGTCAAATCTCTCTCTAACCCTGGAAGAAAGGATGATCGGACAGCCGTCATGTTCGGTAACAGATCCGAAGCGGTGCGCGAGTTATTTTAACCGCCTTTTGATATTGAGCACCCAAGGAGTGATAAGGCGGAAAGGTGGTGCCTCGCCGCGTCGATGAGGCCCCACCACAATTTACCGTTGGCGAAGTTGCCAATGTCATCCGCAGAGCTTACTCATCAAAGGGTCCTGACGCAAACGCAAACTGAATGCTGATGTTGAATCACTAAGATACCCCAGGAGTAGAGAACATGACAAAACTGCTCTATATGTCGTTAGCCACTAAATTAGTTTCCGATGCTTGGAAAATTTGCAGAGTGGTACCGCTACTGAAGTCAGGCTAAGATGCAAGAAAAGGAAAACCGTACAGGCCGATCTCCTTGCTTTTTCACAGTAGCAAAGACGCTACAGGCACTGCTCCTCCCTAGCCTGATCGACCGCAAGCAGCACAGCTCAACAACTGCTTTTCACGCTATCGTCACACGTATACTCGTAAGTCGCACCCTTAACCCTACTTTTTCGATCTTCTGCAACTATCTGCGATAAACTCAAATGTAGGAACAAGGTTCTCAAGTCACTTGCCGGCAGTACTTGAAGAGCCGACAAAAAAGCCTTGTTGAGCTTTAACAAAACGATAGGTTGGTCTGTAGCGAACTTCGCAGCACTGTCGGCAAACGTGAGTACGACGCAATGGAAGACAATTTAGACTTGCTGGTAAGCCGCCCTTAGAACATCAACAGGGTGTCTCCTTGTGTCTTCTGGGGACCATCTACGTACATGAGTAGACGAAGGTCCTTACCGTGCACAGACACAATTTCCTGTTGTCTAAGCAATACCTTTTTCGTGAATGGGAAAATCTTCTTGAGATTCCAGATGTTTCTGGATGTGCCTAAATACTTACTGACTAAAAACCGTCCTCCTGCTTCATCCCTATTTCTCCGCGGAACTGCCATGCGGTTTTACTTTGCGGGGGTCAGCCGTTAGTCCATTCTCGATTCAGCCGAACTGTCTTATTCAGGTGGCATCACCGAATTCTTTCTTCTCCGGCCTGTAATTGCTTATTTACACTAGTGATGTTGGTATTAACGGCCTCGCAGTTTCGCTAGCTGTTCAGCATCGTGTCGATCACGTTATCTGCTGTCATCTATCATGCCTATGTGGAAATCTAATCGTTTTCGTAATTCGGCGAACCGAGGGCACAAAATGTCACGTGCTCGGCTGTTTATAATGTAAGTAATGCATGCTGGACACATTGGGGATTCGTCGTGTCTTAATCAATGCAGATAGCTCCTGAATCATCCATGTCTAGTAAGAAATTGGGTCAGGTTGTAGTTGATTTCTCTAAAGTACCTGTTTACCCACTTTTCTATATTTGGTATAAGCCTGCATGTCCAACGGACATTCGTTGTGAATTGCCACCAACATTACCAGTTTTGCAAGGTCCTGTTTCTTTCCTCAGTTTTAACGGTTTCGCTGTCGATCTCTGGTGTCTTTCTTCGTCTTCGATATATTGCTGACAGTTTTCTCGCTGTCAGGTCGATTGGTAACAGGCCTGCCACCACTGCTCCTGCCTCCAATGATATTGTGCGGTATCCACTTCACACTCTAAAGCAGCTTCTCGGTATATTGACAGTATGTCCTTGCTAGCCTTGCTCTTTAGTGTGTTCTCCCATACCGGAGACCCATGGAGAATGACCGAGTTTGTTAACCGTGAAATCAGGTTTCTGCGGCTCTGTCGTGGTCCACCTACATTTAGCATCATTTTGGCGAGGGCATTTGAGACAGCGTTGGCCTTTTTGAACATGTACTCCATATGAGAATTGAAGTTCATTCTGACTCTACCATCGTACCGAGATATGTTATCGCCTACAAGTTTTACACCTCCCACCTATACCGTCATAACTTTCCGTTTTTTCTTGCCACTGATGAGGACAGCCTCAGTCGTTTGGTCTGCCAGCTCCAGGTTTACCGGACTCAGCCATGATTTTATCGTTCTTATTGCCTCGTTCGCATATATCTGAAATTACTCCTTTTCCCTTGCTGGGACTAGTATTTCAATATCGTCTGCGAACCCCACAATTGTTAGGTTGAACACTCCATCATACATAATGTTCCACAAAAGGATCCCTTAACAGAGCCTTGTGGTACTCCTGTCGTGACATTGTACGATTCTGTTACATTGTCCGTCTCATACTACAGCGGTTGGTTCTTAGCGTTCGGAGAAATAGTCCTTAATTATTTTTAGCAAATAATCCGAAATGTTTAGTCTCCTCAACGATGCGACAATGTGGTTCCAATCCGCTGAATTAAAATTGTTTTTAATGTCCAGAAAAAACAGTTTTTTTAATTCAGCGGGTTGGAATCACATTGTCGAAATGTCCGCCTTTTGCTTTACACACGCCTTAAATCGCACTGGTCAATCGTCAATAGCTGCACGATCCTCGTCCATTGGAAAATTGGTCACAGCTCGAACCAAAGCAGTCTTAAGAGATCCAATGTTGGGGTATCTTTTGTGACAAACCTTGTCCTCTAAAACCGTCCACAATTTGTAATCCAATCGGTTCAAATCTGGACTGCCTGAGGGCCATTCTTAAGAGAAAATGAACGCTGGCAAATTGTTTCGAAGACAGGCCTGGGACATTTTAACCTTATAGGCCGGCGCAGAATCCTGCTGGAAAGTCCATGGCTGGCTGTCGAAGAGGGAATTGTTAAGAGGCTTCACAATAACTTCCAAAACGGTTTCTTGGTAAACTTTGGCCGATGTTTTGACTTCTTGTACGCAGAAATGCAGGTCAAAGACCCCATCGTAAGAGACACCCCACCTCACCCCACCATCACTGAAGCTGGGTGATGACCCTTTTTCACCCTTGGGATCAGTTCAGATGCTTTCTTAGATGACTGCGCATACACTCTATCATTTTGCTTGTTAAATTTTTCCTGAACGTTAAAAATGTTTCCATCGGTGAACAAAATTTTTCTGTGCAAGTTATCCGCGCGCTTCACCAAAAGACGCTTGCATTTTTCAATTTTATTTTTTTTAAAGCTGTAGTCAATAAATAACCCGTACGTCGTTTGAAAGCCCCAAGTCCCAAGTCTTTTTTAATGATTTGACTTATGGACTTTTGCGTGATATTCATCTCACGTGAATCCTTGATTTAACGGCTTTGATGACATGCGGTGTTCGAACAGAGCGTGGGCGGCCCGACCGGTGGCGGTCTTTTACATCTCCAGTCTCCTCAAATAGTTTTATGCATCGGTAGACGAACATGCGGCTAATCCCTAGTGGCCGAAGCGTTTTGAAAATACCGCTTTTTTATTTCACACTTGAAAACGCTATTACAGCGATACGGTTCTCATTATCTAACCACTCCATGATGAAAGTTAAAACAATTTTAAAATCCTGGTTCAGACTACCGCTATTGAGGTTAGCTTTCAATACCCATATGACATTAACGGGGTATGTTCAGTTCTACTATCAAAATGGGTGTGTTCAATGTTGTGACAGTATTTATGTCCCTTCTAACTATACGAGTATAATAACAACAACAACATGTAGCTAAGAGGAATGTCGGTCACATTCTAGCTTCATACTGTTCTCTTTAACCCACGAAATAAAGTCAATAAAAACCGATAAAGAAGATAACTGCTGCTATACGAAATAGAGTTGGTTTATTAAAAATTATTGCGTCTATTTTGTAGAACTCTGCCGTTTCCTAGAAGATTTGTTGAAGGCCTTTCTAGGATAGAGTAGAAAAGCCCATTTTTAAAAACAAAACAGATTTTTTATTCTATTCGGATTTGAAAAATATTAATAATCCTTTTCATTTCAGAGATTAAGAGCACAACATACGTTTTATAATTTATACGCGAGTTAAATGGCAAAACGTCTACCTAAGGGGAATACTTGACATAGAGGTATGGTCTCGGCCATCTTTCCCCTTCCTTTATTTAACAAGTGAAGTTGAGTCAGAACACACTCTCCTCTAAATTCTCAGGAAGGCTTTCCATCAGAACTTTATAAAGCGGAAAGAGAATGCCCACATAGACGTTTAAACCATAGTAGCATACCTTTATTAAGGTATGCTACTAAACTTATTTACATGGAATTGGTAGCGCTCTTCTTTAGGCCTGATTTGAGAAGACCTTCCCTATTACGCCTCTGGGAACATATGTTTATTCTGACATCTGTATGCATGTGTATATGAAAAGTTCATACACTTCCGCGTCTCAGTTACTTTTTGTGTCCGACAATTTCTTGGTGTTGTCAAGAAGGTCGAAACTGAAGGGGGAAAATTTTTCCGAGAAACACGAACGGATGAATGAGTGAAGAATGAAATTTCGTGAGAAAAATCATGCATGACTTCTGTGTTAAAAATGCAAGACATATACACAGAGTTTCCTTTACACACACTCGCAAACACATGTCTTCCAACTGCACGAACTGCCTGCATATGTGTAGTGGGAATTGTGTTTGTGTGTGTGGGAGTTCGGTCTCGAACCAATGCCTCTGCACAGTTGCTCCAATGGAATTGAACAAAAAAAAAACGAATTTCATGGCCAATGCAGCGACCGTTGCACGATCTGTGTTACACCAAAAAACTGTCTGTCCGTTTAGTTGTGGAAACGGAAGTTACTCCTATGTGCCAAATATATGCGTCGCCGAAATAGGTGGTGCTGTATTGGTAGTGGTGGTCTTGTTACATGGATGCAGCGTTATTGCGTTGGTGGGTATGGTTCAAGGGGAAGATTCTGTATCAAAGTTCATGTCCAGAACAACGATACATTATTTGCAATTGCCCTGACGAATGTTGGTGCAAGGGTTTGGTGGTTTTTACTTTTAAAGTGTTTAAAGGAGTTAAATGTTTTATTGCGTTGGTGGAAACTGAGATCCCGTCGACGTTCTTTAAAGGTGTATTTAGAATAACGTTTTGTAGTTAAGTGGATATTTTGTAAAATAAGCATTAAAGATTTAATTTTAATTTAATCCAATACGGAATCTTTTTAATTCCCCATACGAGGACTGCTATATATATTTCTGTCCTAATAATGAAAACGCGTAAATTTATCATCAAAAATGATTTTAATGTTTTTCAAAGTATTCTCCAGCATGATTTATACACTTTAACGTACGCTCAAACCAATTGTCGAAACACTTTCCACTCCGATTGAGACACCTCCAAAACATGGATTTTTAACGCTTCAACAGCATCATCTGGCGAAGAAAATCGTTGACCACGCATTTTTTTTCTTAATGGGCGGGAATAAAAAGAAATCATTGGGTGCCAAGTCAGGGCTGTACGGCGGATGAGCCATAAATTCGAAGTTTTGACCGGTCAAAAATGCGCTGGTTTGAGCCGATGTGTGGGAGCTCGCATTGTCATGGTGCACAATGATTCGTCTTCTCTTGTTCGTTTTTCGAATTTCTAAGACTTCAGGCAAACAAATTGTGGTGTACCACACAGAATTGTCTGTACTAGGTTGTTCAGGCAGAACATTCGCCACATGACCAGTTTTGCCGAAGAAAAAGGCTACCATTTGCTTCGAAGTGCTTCTTCCACAACTTTCGTCGGATTTGGCTCGTCTTCGAAGACCCACACGGTTATGTTTCGGGCTCATGTGCATAGATCCATGATTCGTCACCTATGACAATCTTATAAACGTCTTTTGAAGTACCGCGATCGTAGCTTTTCAAAATTTCTTTGCACCAATCGACACGAGCCTGTTTTTAAGCGATTGTCAAATTGTACGGGATCCAACGAGAACAAACCTTTTTTACGGCCAGGTGTTCATGCAATATCGAATGTATGCAGGTGAAAGAAATGCCCAAGGATGCCTCTATCTCACGCTAGGTCACATGACGATCTTGCATTATCAGTTCACGCACGACAGTTTTTGGACGACCATCACGACCTCCGTTTTTGAGCGAGCTTCGGCCACGATTGAATTCATTAAACTAGTTTTTCATAGTGCTATAGGATGGCACTCTTGTCTTGTCTTGAAAATCCACGTCGAATGTTGTGAAAAATGATCGCACGAAAGTGATCACGAGTTAATTAAAATTTTTTTGCCAAATTGAATTTTTCAAGTCACTGCAAACTACACAAATGATGGTTGTACGTCAAAACGTTCTGAGTACGTTTATGCTAAAAAATGTGAAACTTTCCAATGGAAATGTCAGATGGCTCTTAGTGTTGCCTAGGCCAAAAATATATAAAGCAACACATAGAAGATTTGTTTAATTTTGAACGATCGGTTCATATTTATGAAGAATTTATTATTTTCTGTCTATACGAATTAGAATTGAAGTCGATGCTGGAGGAGAGAACGAAGCAACTCTTCCGCCTAAAGCAATGAGTTTGGCCTTAAGGAATATTTAAAGAAAACTCGTTAATTTAAATAAAGAATATGAATTTAAATAAAGAATGTGAGAAGATTGAGACTTATGGGGAAGTAATGATGTCAAAATTTCCCATCAACGAGTAAGACAGCACACAAAAGCTTCATCAAGTATCATCTGTTAGTAGACTACTGTCAAGTTTTGAGAGAGTTTCGTCATTTAGTTTGTGTTTAACAGCTGTTCACAACATACAACCTCGTGGATTATGTTAAAAATGGAAAAAAGTGAATTACGAGTGCGCAATACTTCTTGGGGGTAAAAATGAAAATCTTGTAACAGATACGTTAACTGTGACAAGGATCTAAAACCATAATTTATTCAACATTTTAGTGGATTCAGTATTTATTTGTAGCAACTTGCATCCTATTACAGGCGAATGCATTGAACCTGCTAACCCTGCTTATAAATAACAAGGCCACTGGTGCGTAAGGTGCGGACGATATATCGGGTTGCCTTGTCAGCTATATATGACCGGAGGTGGCGAACCAAAAATGTATGGGTTGTCCAAAAGTTTTTTGTTAATTAGAAGCTTTTTTTGTTCCTTTTTCATAACTATTGTTTTGTGCAAAAAATTCAAACAAATCGAAAAACATTTAGGGGTTGCTGAATGAATTGAATAGTAAGACATACGAGGACATATCAACAATTCCGTGACTTTTTGTATAAAACAGTTTTTTTTTGCAAAAATAAATTTTTCAACTTAACTTCCTGTTATCTCAATACATTTAGTCCAACGTTTCTCCAATTTTTGTATCCCCTTAAAATATAGGATTTTTCGAGGTCCTTAACATACACATTTGTTTGATCAATAATTTAATCGTTGAAGCTAAATCTCTTTTCACCGAGATTTTTCAGGTTTAGAAATAGGAAATATGCAATGGAGGCTAAACCCGGAGAATATGGCGAATGAGGTACCAATTCGTAATTCATGCAATTTTGCCATGGAGGCTGCATACGTGGGCACCTGTGCATTATCTTTCTTTTAATCCGTTTATTGTTTTTACTCTTTTGAAGGTAATCGATGTGGATTTTCCCGCGTGCATTAAAAAAATTGTTGTCATCACCTTTTTGGCCGACAAAGTGACGTTGGCCTTCTTAGGAGCTATTTCACCCGAAGAAATCCATTCTTTAGACGTTGCTTGGTCTCTGGAGTGTTGTAATAGATCCATGTTTTATCCACAGTTACAGAACACAGCAAAAACTCATTCGAATTGCGGTATAACAACTCCAAACAATGTTTTGAAGACATCTTACAGACAGCTTTCTTAAATCGAACTGATCACGTAAATATGCGTGTGGCATCAACAGTCTTTCGCTCTATAAGTCTTCGATCGGCCAACACCATATCGTTGCTTTTTTTTGACATTTTTGGACGTATTGACCTCAATTGGCCATCCAGAACGTTCAGCGTCGTTTGTACTTGTGCGACCATAACGAAAGTCAGTAAACCACAATTTTACCATTGAAATCGATTTATCAAGCTTTTCCTTGTTTTGATTGACGGTTTTTTCCACAAGAAAAAATGTTTAATGAGCACTAGAAATTCACTTTTTTCCATTTTTAACATAATCCACGAGGTTGTATGTTGTGAACAGCTGGTAAACACAAACTAAATGACGGAACTCTCTCAAAATTTGACAGAAGTCTACTAACAGATGATACTTGATGGGAGTTGTGGTTCATTTCATACAACTACGAGGGAAGTTGAAAAAGTCACGAAATTATAGATATGCCCTCTTACATAAGGACAGGTTATAAGCCGCACATCACGCTCAATGCATAATTTGATCAAGGTGCGATTTAAAATGTGGCTTGCAGATCAGTAAGACCTGAAATCGGTAGGAACCTTTTTTAGAAGAATCTATGAAAGCATTGGCTTGTAGAACGACAGGAGCTATATTCGGACTTTTGGGTGAAATAGATTTTAAAGGTCGAATCTCGACAGTTCTAGGTACCATGCTAAATTTATCTGGATATTGAGCCGGGTGGGTTAATTGCTCTTTAGTGTATTATGACTTCGCGCTGTTGTTTGCAATACCTTAAGGGAATGATAGACCTTATGTTCAGTATACCGATAGACTTAGCACCACTATCTCATTCCATTGTCTGCCTCTGTCTATCCATTTATCATTGTAATCAAAGTACTGGTCGCAGTTATAAGCAGATTTCAATAAAACTTGGTACTTTCTTTTAGTTTGAGCTAAGAACGAACACTATTGAAATTGGTTCAGATGATATCATACGGAGGTTTTTTTCGTTTTCAGATTCAACAACTCTTAAAGCCAAATTTTACATCTGATTTCGACTAACCTTCGCACAGAGCGTTGTGTGCGAACCACACCTATTCCTGGTAAAAGTTGTCCATGTTTTCAAATAGCTCCCACAAAAAGGTCACTCCCGTTTTGAGGTCATGTAGTTCTAGAAGCCACAAATAACAGCCGATCACACCAAATTTTTGCATGGTACATTATAAGAGTCCATTAATTAACTGTGGTGAAACTAGACAACAAATGTTTATTTTTCGTAAAGCCCTCAGGTCCTTTCCGATTTCGGAACAAACAGCTTTAAAAGCCACATTTTACATCGCATTACGACCAAATTTCGCACAGAGCATTACATCTCTGGTGAAGTTGTACCATATATCTAGTGAAATTAGACCACATCGCTCTATGTTTTCTTATAGCTCCCACACAAGGGTCCCTCCCGATATGACGTTCTGCAGCTCTAGAAACGACAAATTACACTCAATTTGTCATGTTACGTTATGAAAGACCAATAAATAACTGTGGTGAAACTGAACCATATAGGTCTTATTTTCTTGTATCTGTAGCCCCCACACAAAGGTCCCTCCCGATTTATGGACCTGCAGCTTAAGTAACCACAAATATTACCCCAATACTTCTCTTTAATGGCAACTTCGGTTTCATGCTCCAACGCTTCGTTTGTCTTTGGATACGTTGCGGAACATTTATCCTAAATGGCTGCCTACAAAAAATAATTCAAAGTGCTCAAATCAGAGCTCCGAGGCGGCCAATTGACATCACAATTTCAGCTGATTATTTGATTTTCAAAAATCGAATAATCAGTGAGTAAATAGCGGTGCCCCGTCTAGTTGAAACCAAATGTCGTCCGTATTATATATTGGTTTTAATCGCTTTAATCTTCTTTGTAAGCCTGTTATATTATTGAGGTTGGCTGCTTCCGGATTCACGTGTACCCTTAACCTTGCATCGTGTTATTTGGCAACGGTTTTTATGTCCTCATCGGCCGTTTTTATATCCAGATCTCTATGAATGTCTTTGTTTCTAACATACCATGGCGCGTTGACTATACTACTAAGGACTTTGTTCTGGATAGGTTTTATATTTTTCTTGCAGTTACATCCCTGTAACTGTATTCCATATAACCAGATCGGCTTTAGCTGTAGGTTGTATATAAGAATTTTGTTGTTGATTGATAAAAACGATTTTCTACCAATAAGGCATTTTAGTTTAACCCACTTAAAGTTGAATTCTTCGAATTTTTTCTTTACATGCTTGTTCCATCGCAATTTTGCATCAAAGTTCATTCCGAGATACTTCGCATTGTTTGAAAAAGGTATTTGAACTTCATTTATGTATATTAGAGAATTTAGTAAACATTTATTTGTAAAGGTGATATGGACGGATTTCGTTTTATTTAGTTCTATCCGCCAATCATTAGACCATCTAGCAATAAGGTTGACCGCGTATTGAAGATGGTTGTAAGATTGTATCTCTATATCTGCGACTTTAAGAATTGCTGTATTATCCGCAAAAGTTGAAATGGCATAATTTGTGGTTTGACGTATATCATGTGTGTATAAGAGATATAATATTGGACCCAGGATACTTCCTTGTGGAACTCCAGATATTTTATTTCTACCAGGTTAGAAGAAGCGTCTTCAACTTTCACTTTAAAGAATCGGTCCTTTAAGTACGATCTTATAACGGGTAATATACCGGAATTTTTCTTATTAGGCCCTCATGCCATACTTTATCAAAAGACTGTGATACATCGAGGAAAACAGCGGAACATATTTTTCTTTCTTTAAGAGACTGTTCGATTATATTAGTTATTCTATGAACCTGGTCAGTAGTGGAATAATTGTTTCTAACTGCAACTGATGCGTTGGGATTAGATTGTTTCGCTCTGCTTTGCGAAAATGCAAATATTTATTATCAAAAATGGTTTAATTGTTTTTCAAAGTATTCTCCAGCATGCGCTCAAACCAATTGTCGAAACATTTTTTTCACTGCGATTGAGACACTTCTACAACATGGTTTTTGAACGCTTCAACAGAACCTTTGGGTGACGAAAATCGTTGACAACGCGCTTTCTTTTTCTTCTTGATGTGCGGGAATAAAAAGAAGTCATTGGGTGCCAAGTCAGGGCTGTACGACTAATGACCTATCAATTCGACGTATTGGCCGGTGAAAAAGGAGCTGGTTTAAGCCGATGTGTGAGAGCTTGCATTGTCATGGTGCACAATGATTCTTTTCTTGTTCGGTTTTCGAATTTCTCCGAAGATTTCAGGCAAACAAATTATGATGTACTACGCAGAGTTGACCGTCCTACGTTGCTCATTCAGAACAGTCGCCACATGATCACTTTTGCCGTAGAAACTGGCGACCATTTGCTTCGAAGTGCTTCTTCCACGAACAACTTTGGTTGGTTTTGGCTCGTCTTCGAAGACCCACACGGTCGATTGCTGTTATGTTTCGGGCTCATACGCATTAATCCAAGATTCGTAACCTCTGACGATCTTATAAATGTTTTTTGAAGCACCGCGATCGTATTTTTTTCAAAATTTCTTTGCACCAATCGACACGAGCCTGTTTTTGAGCGATTGTCAAATTTTGCGGTATCCAACGAGAACAAACCTTTTTTACGGCCAGGTGTTCATGCAATATCGAATGTACTTAGTAGGGGCATAAATACTGTTACAACATTGAACACACCCATTTCAATAGTAGAACTGAACAGGGATTAGCCGCATGTTCGTCTACCAATGCATAAAACTGTTTGAGGATACTGGAGATGTAAAAGACCGCCATCGGTCGGGCCGCCCACACTCTGTTCGAACACCGCATGTCATCAAAGCCGTTAAATCAATAATTCTCAGAAATCCGCTCCGAAAAAAGGAAATCATGTCCCGTAAGATGAATATCACGCAAAAGTCCCATGTGTCGAATCATTAAAAAAGACTTGGGGCTTTCAAACGACGTACCGGATATTTATTGACTGCAGCTTTAAAAAAAATGTTACCGTTCAGGAAAAATTTAACAAGCAAAATGATAGAGTGTATGCGCGGTCATCTAAGGAAGCATCTGAACTGATCCCAAGGGTGGAAAGGGGTCATCACCCAGCTTAAGTCATGGTTTGGAGGGGTGTCTCTTACGATCACTGACATCCTGTTAACCTTAAAATTCATTCTCCGCTTTAATAGTGAAGAAAGATTATATCCGATATCATCTAGCAACCTTATGCAACTGTGTGACCTTGGTCTGTACATTGTGAAAGGTCAAGTGGGTCTACTGGAATTTTACGAAGTTTTCGCTAGAAAGTGTTCATATATATTTGATGATATGAGTCAATTGTTAAAGTGGAAAGATAAGATTGCCTGCAATCATATTGCACCATTGGCGGAATCGTTCGGTATTACAAAGTAACCAATCAGATTTGTATCAGGTAAAAACCGAATTGCGCCCTTATTTTAAAGGCTTTTGGCGTAGTACTCGTATTAATTATTGAAGTCCAGCCATGGACTTTCGCGCCTGCTCATAAGGTTAAAACGTCCCAGGGGTGGCTTCGAAACAAGAAAAATGGCCCTCAGGCAGTCCAGATTTGAACCAATTGGATTACAAATTGTGGACGGTTTTAGAGGAAAAGGTTTGTCACAAAAGATACCCCAATATTGGATCCCTTAAGACTGCTTTGGTTCGAGCTGTGGCCAATTTTCCAATGGACGAGGTTCGTGCAGCAATTGACGATTGGCCAGTGCGACTTAAGGCGTGTGTAAAGGAAAAAGGTGGACATTTCGAATAAGTAGATTCTTTTTGGATACAATATACATCAATAAATATATTAAAAAATATTTGGTATTCAGTACTTTTTATTTTACAGCATAAAACATGTGTAACAGTATTTATGTCCCAACTAATCATGCTGGTGGAAGAAATGCCCACGGTATGTTACATGACGATCTTGCATTATCGGCCGTTTTCGTCTTTGATCGAGCGTCAGCCACGATTGAATTCATTAAACCAGTTTTTCACAGTGCTATAGAATGGTGCCTCATCGCCATACAAAGATTTAAGTTCATCGATGCACTCTTGTCGTGATAGTCCACGTCGAAAGTTGTGAAAAAAATTTTCAAGTAACTGTAAACAACACAAATAATTGTCGTACGGCAAAACTTTGCTAAAAATGTCAAACTTTCCAATGGAAATGTCAGATGGCGCTAGGCGACACTTAGTGTTGCCTAGGCCAGAAATATAGATAGCAACCTCGTAAGTTTAATTCTTCTCATGCATATTTTTTGGTAAAATTTCGATATTATGGGTAAAGAAGAAAATTCGTTGAGAATGTCGCTGTAACGCTCACCGTTGACGGTAACGCCGGCTTCTGGCTCATTTTCGAAGAAAACTGGCTCAATGGTGCCGCGAGCTCAAAATCCACACCAAACGGCGACTTGTTGTGAATGCATTGGCTGCACAATAGTCATGTGTACCTTCTCTGAACCCCATATGTGACAATTTCGCTTGTTGGCATAGCCGCCGAGATGAAAAAACATTTTTTTGGTAGAAGTCTTCAATTGCTGACAAACAATCTTGAGCCCAATGGGCAAAGCGATAACGTATCAGATGTCGTTCCATTATTAAATGACAAAGTTCAACCTTTTCAATACGTAAAACCAGAATATTCAAAATATTATCAGTATTTTTTTAATTACAGACGATTTAAAATTGTATATCGCACAATTTTCGGTAAAAAATATCGCACATTGAGCAATATGTGACGCGCAAAATAGAAAGAGACCTATGGTTAAAAACCAGTTTTGTTCAGGAGAGTCATTTTAAAGATTAGGTCCCTTTCTTTTGCGCTTAGAATCGTCGACTTCACTTTCATAAAACGCGCATATCTCGGGGAGGGAACACTTTTGGGGCATGGGATCGATCTCAATCGATGCTCAGATGTTGCCCACATCAAAAAAAAAAATGAAAATTGATTTTTTTATCCTTAGGTCCCTTTCTCTATGCGCTATCACATATTCTGATATAGTCCGCATACCAGGACCGTCCTCGTTGTATGGTCCTTTCGCTCTATTAGATATATAGGGTGATTCATCTAGAGGTATTTTTTCCGAACAAACAAAATATAAAAGTTCAAATCAAGTGTGCAATCTATATTGGTAATATGAAAGGACTTATTATGGCATTTTTTTTTTTTGAAAAAAATTTTCTTCAAATGTTGGCAATTGTATTGTGGAAATCAGCGTTCGGTGAGAAACGGGAAGATCCACTGTTTTCGACCAAAATTTTGTTCAGTGATGAGGCCCATTTCTGGCTCAACAGAAGAGCAAAAAGAAGAGGTTCAGATGTGCCATTATACCCACAAAAAACCACGGTTTGGTGCGGTTTATAAGCTGGTGGAATGGTCGGTGCATTCTTTTCCAGAAATGATGATAACCGGAACGTAACCGTGAATGGTGCTCGCTATCGCGCCATGATATCGATCATTATGCTACCTGAAATTGAAGGCCGTAATCTTGACGACACTTGGTTTCAACAGGATGGTGACACTTGCCATACAACTGCTCAAACAATGGATCTATGAAAAGGTCATTTCGAAAAGCAACTAATTTCACGTTTTGGACAGGTGAGTTGGGTTCCTAGATCGCGTGATATGACACCTTTAGAAATTTTTCTTTGGGGTTACGTAAAGTCCAAAGTCTATGCTGACAAACCAGCTACGATTCTGGTTTTAGAAACCAACATTACGCGTGTCATTAAAGCCATACCAGTCGAAATGCTCGAACGAGTCATCCAATGCTCGAACGAGACTCTCAGAATGGAAAACCTGAGGGGTAGTTGCGACCTACATTTGAAAAAAAATTGTATTCCAATAACAAATTCCATAAAATGTTCATATAACCAATAAAGATTCCACACTTGATTTGAACTTTTATATTTTTTTTTGTTCTAAAAAATAACTCTTGATGGATCAGCCTATATATTTTCCTCAACATCATTTTAAAGACAAACTGTACAACTTCTCTTTATTAGCAATATAAAAAGTGGTGCAATCTTAATAACATCACTTATGTACGAACCACTACTCAAACATTCAATTACTCAAATATCCAATGAACAGAATTTTTGACACCACTCCATATAACTTTAGCCAACCTGTATAGAAAATTTGTTAATAGTTTTAAACGAAAGTAAAACATCTGCAAAGAGTGTCTGTGCTATTCCTACATATCCTGCCACATAGAAGTAACGTTTTGTGATGCTATCAAAAACAGATGAATTTTGCTTTATCTTGAATTTTTCTTCTCAACTGAAACTGCTGAAAAGCACGAATAAAAAAACATAAATTGTTGTTTGAAATTCTTTAAGAAAAAAATTTATAAAAATTTCTATACAACTGTCAACAACAAAATGTTTAAATACTCGTACTCGTATCTGAACCGAATAGCTGAGAAGATGGAGAAGAACAATCGGCCTCTCGTCCCCTTCGTCTGGGCTGGTAATCTTTGTTTTGTACTTAGAACTTACTTACATTTAGAATGCATTTAGTTTGGTGGTGTGGGGGAGGGTTGTTGTGTCATTCTGTTGCCATTTGCAGCAACAGTCGCAGCAGCCCCAACAGAATACTAACATGCCCCTAATAGTAGAGCATAAAACAGAAATATTAAATAAAATGTTGCCCTTTTGCTTGGACTTCCGGTTTGTACGTGCGGATGTTGTGCTTGTATCGTTGCGTGTCCGCCTGTGTCTGTTGTGGTCTGTCTCGGTGGGCCTGGTTGTCTGTCGGACTGCCAGTCCGTCTGTCAGTCAGTATGCCCGTTGGTGAGTTGCAAGTCTTAGATTTGGCCATACGGCTGCCATCTCAATGGTTTGTTGGCCACTTGTTCAAAGTGGTTAAACACCAAAAACTTTAATTATGTGAACATACAAATGGCAAATCTAAGGCGCAGCATGGAAAGAGCCAAATAAACGAAGAATTCAGACAAAATTTGTTTTCTTTTGTGCTAGCAGATATATGAAGTTTTTGTTAAGTTCTATACTTAGAATGTACATTTTTTGTTTGCGGTTGTCTAGGTTTTACATGTGCTAGAGGGCGAAATTTGGTGTAACTTCTATATTTTCTACCGGTTGAAAATTCAGCTTAAATTTGAGATTTTTTATACAAGGGTTGTTATTTATATTTCGGGTCCTGATATTACCAGTGTTCTCAGATGCAAACTGGAACTTTTATTGAAAACTTTGGCTGGCATTTTTAAGCATAACATCACTCAGAACGTTTTGTCATTTGAGGGTGAATTGTTTTGTTTACAGTGTGTTGAAAAATTCATCTCAGTCAAAAAATAAAATTATCCCGTGAAGATTTTCGTGCGATGACTTTTTACGATTTCGACGTAGTTTATCGAGACAAGACTGTTTAATCAATTTGTTTTGACTTTTGGTGATGAAGCACCATTAGAAACCACTGTTAATCGCTGATACCAAGATTTCCGTTCGCTCCATGATGAATTTCGTGTGAGATTGAGGCATCCTTGGCCACAAGTATGACAAGTATCAATAAGACATTGCATGTTCATTTGCCGTGAAAAAAGTTGTTCTCGTTGGACCCCACATAATTTGACAAATGCTCAAAAAAGGGTCGTATGGATCAGTGCAAAGAGATGTTGAAAAAGTATAACTCCGGTAGCTCAAAGGCAGTGTATGACATTGTCACAGGTAACGAATCATGGATCTATGCATATGAACCCGAAACAAAACAGCGATCGTTCGTATTGGTCTTTCAAGACGAACCAAATCATACAAAAATGTGTTCGTAGAAGAAGTACGTCGAAGAAAATGATTGCTTTTTCGGTATAGCCGGCCATGTTGCCATAGTGCCTTCAGTGGAACGCAGGAAGGTCAAATCTGAGTGGTATACAACCATCTATTTGCCAACAGTGTTCGAAGAAATGAGGAAATATACTCGTAATAAGAGAAGATGGACCATTTTGCATCACGACAATGCGAGCTTTCACACATCAGCTGAAACGATGAGCTACGTATTTGACCACTCAAGATGTCGATTTGATGGGCCACACGCAGAAAAAAAGTATGGTTGGGGTAACACTATTCGAAAAGGATCATACTATTATTGGGTATATGGTTGTGGTACAATAATATTATGATCCTCAAAACAATAGTATGATTCACACATAACCATACTATGATCCCCACAACCATAGTATGATTCACACTCAACCATTCTATTATCTCCACAACAATAGATGATTTACACTCAACCATACTATGGTCCTCACAACAATAGTATGATTCACACATAACCATACTATTATCTCCACAACCATATTATGATCCTCACAACCATAGCATTTTTCTTATACAACCATAGTATGATCCTCACAAAAATAGCATGATTCACAACCAACCATGCTTTTATCCGATTGATCCGATGATTCAATCAACCATACTATGATCACCAAAACTATTTATAAGGATTGGGAGTTCTTATTCTAAAATAGATATTTTTATCAAGCAAGTTATTTTAAATTGCATTACAACTAGTTCATAGCCAGATATGAGGCCATGTTTTATTGAACATTTCATTCAGGAAACAAAAATATATATTCCAACGGCAGTCGAAAATACTTTTAGTTGCCAGCAGGGGTAATTGCTACTTCACCATCCGTAGACACCAAGTACCGAATGTGATTAAACGATTTTCAATGGCTATATACTTAAATGCAGGCAAATTTTAAGTAAACGAGAACCAGTCGGTAGTCGAGTATTTCACCGAACAAAGTAAACACAATAAAAATCCCTCGAACTACCTTTATGTACTGTAACGTGTGTATGTTTTTTTTTGGTATATCAAAAAAATCGTACGCACACACATACATGTATGCTCTATAAACCTGTTTTGTTATGTTCATTGTCGCAACCATACTGTATGATTGCCGTAATCATGCTATTGTTTAAACTTAAATTTTAAACAACAATACTTTTGCTGCACCAACCATTTTTATATGGTTACTACAACCATATTATCATTTTTCAATTTGGCAATAATACTATTATTACATTTCAACAATGAAATGCCGCAATCATACTGTTGTCAAGATGAAATTCAAAAAACAAAACTATGATTGCGACGAACATGCTTTTATTGTAGGGAACATATTTTTGTTGCGGTGACCATACAGTAACCATATCTTTTCTCTGCGTGCATCAACCGTACAGCCCTGATTAGCACCCAATGATTTCCCTAAAAAGGGTGAAGCCAATAACCCTGCAAATTATCAGTTAATCGCGATTTGCTCTGCCTCTAAGGTAATGGAGAGCATGGTTAAGCACCATCTTGTGAGGCATCTAGAGTCCAACGACCTGCTAAGTGATCAACAGTATGGCCGTAGAAATCGCTCTACGGCAGACCTGATGGCTTTCTTGTCGGAGCACTGGAGTCGGTCTATCCACCAGTTTGGTGAGAGTAAGGTTGTGGCTCTGGATATCTCCAAGGCCTTTAATAGAGTCTGGCAAGGTTCACTCTTATCATTGCTGATGGCTTTTCGTGTCGGTGTTACTTTCGCTCGTTTTATATCGAGATTTCTTAGAGATCGCACTATAAGAGTTGTTGTAGATGGGTTCTCATCCAACTAACATAGGCTTACTGCAAGTGTACCTTCTTTCTCCCTCTTTATTTATAATATTCATTGTTTATCTGTTGGGTCAGACCCTGAATCCAATATACTCATTTGCGGATGACAGTACGTCTGTCATTCATATTCATTCGACCGTAGGCCGAGTCTTGAAGATATTGAAGACAAAAGGCAAATAATGGATGAGATGCTTGGTCGGGATCTACTGGCCATTTCCGAATTGGATCGAGTGAATAGAATAGATTTTAATGCGCGTAAGACACAGTGCTGCTTGTTGTCTCACGAGCGATTCGCTGACCAAGCAATATCGTCAATTTCTTACGATGGTACGGATATTAAACAATCAGAAGCTCTTGATGTTCTGGGCATGAAAATACAATGTGACGCTCGTTGGGCGAGACATGTATTGGAAGTGTCGAAAAAAGCACTCAAGTGCATAGGCTTTTTAAAGCGGCGCAAGAAATGTTTCACTCTTTCTGATCTTTTCAATATCTATACAACTTATATCAGGCCGAAGATGGAATACAACTTCCATATATGGGCAGGTGCTCCAAAATCATCCTTGGATCTACTTGACCGTGTTCAAAGGAGAGCGATGGAGCTAATAGGTGACAGTAGGGTATCCAACTCTATTGTTTCCCTTGAGCATCGTCGGAATGTGGATTGAGTGACGCTGTTCTGTCGTTACTTTCATGGTGTGCGTTCATCAGACATCCGTCGCCTTATTCCTGATGTGAGGATGTTCGGCAGGGATACGCGACTATAGGAATTCATATCCGTTTGTTATCGATTGGCCAGTAGACCGCACTATACACTTTAGATCAAATTCGTTTTTCGCTCGTTCATTCGTATGTGAAATCGACTTCCGTCAAATGTATTTCCCACTAACTACGACATTCAGAAGTTGAAGACAAGTGTCAATAAACATAACTTCCTCTTTACCCCTCCGATCCTTTACTTTCCACTCGCTAACGCAATGCGCCGCATGTATAGGGGGCATCTGAGTGTTGGTTATTTAAAAAAAATCATGTTTTGAAGGTGTCTCAATCGGAGTGGAAAAAGTGCTTTGAAAAATGGTTTGTGCGCACGCAAAAGTGTACTGATCTTAAAGAACAATATTTTAAAAACAATAAAACCATTTCCATAATTGTGTAAATAATTGTGTTTTTATTGCCGGATCAGAAATCTGAATAGCAACCCTCGTATGCACGTCTAAATAAGTGATTTCTAGAGCTGAAGGGATATTTTTCGTTAATTCTATATGAAAACATTGTCCAATTTGCATAGGATTGACTACAGAACGCTCAAACGCAAAAGGCGTTATTGAAGCTAGATCGTATTCGTGGCCTGTAGAGCGGTAGGTCCTCAAATTGAAAAGGACCTTAGTGTGGAGGCTATATCAGTAAATGGACTTACGTTAAACTGGTTACCAGGATTGATTACAGATCTTCTAAAATCCACCATACATAAAGTGAAGTAAGATCGAATGAGTATTGTGGCTTGATGAGTGGCAGAACCCGAAATCGTGAAGTTTGGGGTTATTGAAGTTTGACATCATTGGTCCTAGCTTGCCTTAACATGTGGCCTATAGAGCCGCCAAAGCTCAAATCGGAATGAAAATGGTGGCCCAATCATAATGCGCTATGTTAATTGTAAGTCACACCTAGTTTTTTCGCAACTTAATTTGAATTTTTTTAGTTTCAGTGTTTGACTCATTAAACCATGGAGAGATACACAATTGAGCAGCGCGTTAAGATTGTTAAAGCCTTTTACGAAATTGGGCGTTTAAATGAAAATGCATTTCGTGACTTTACACTTTCACCTCAGTGGATTCGTTAACAAGTATAATTGCCGAATTTGGGAAATAAAAGCCTACAAGTGATTGTTGGAAAGCCGATGCATCTACAAAAAGGACTGTTTGGTACTTTTCCGAAAATGAGGTCGGCCAAGCAGTTACCGATAATAGAGCTCGCTATCGCGAGTTGGTAACAGGCTTCTTGTGGCCAGCAATTGAGGATATGCACCTGAACGATATGTGGTTCTAATAGGATGGAACCACTTGCGCCAGGAATTCCATGGCGTGGTGTCTCAAGTCATGGCGATGTTAATTGGCTGCCACGAACCTGTAATTTGACACCATTGGACTTCTTTTTTTGGTTATATTTAAAATGTACGTCAATAAGCCAAAAACAAGTCAATAGCTTAAGAA
Source organism: Hydrotaea diabolus (assembly GCA_963513945.1). Classification (NCBI taxonomy): domain Eukaryota; kingdom Metazoa; phylum Arthropoda; class Insecta; order Diptera; family Muscidae; genus Hydrotaea; species Hydrotaea diabolus. The sequence goes on along the minus strand of OY740717.1, from coordinate 49,887,347 downwards.
TGAGATCATTCGGCTCATTAACGTTAATTAACCTCCATTATGTCACAGAGTCATTGAAAATATAGACCGCCGAATAAATGTCATACATTTATTCGGCCGTGACGAGCATTATTTTGTTTCACCTTCTATCATAATAAAAAATATTAAGATAATTCTCTGAAATTTTTTTGTTTTATTTTCAATTTACATCGCGCGTTTTAGTTGGATCACCCTTTACATATATATATGGACCGTTATGGGACAGGTTTGCCCTTTGTCAGACCTAAAAAGTTTCGTTGAAAGATGGAGGATGGAGGGACAACGGGTAATGCAATTAGATTGGTATCGGTATAATTATCACGAGGCCTATCTTCATTCCTTCATTTCAAAATCTATCATCAAGAAAAAAAAATCATGCAAATGATTTGTCATTCAAATCTAATTTTATTGATATTGAATAAACACGCATACTAACATTTCTAAGAAAACTATTAACTAACACAATAATTATGACAAAATGTCCTTTTATAATGTCAAATATATGGTCTGAGGTTACTCTCCACCTTAAATATTCTGCATCCCATCCTCTTTAGAAACTTCCGCTACAAGCAATTAATTCTTAATAGAAAGCAAATATTTTTTTTGTTCCACAAATTTTTATTAATTGTCAACTTAAAAAACGTTCCGCATTTATATTTATTTGTGTATGACTGAATGTATAAAAACAGAAAACACGTAACAATCCCAACAACTGATATAGATTTGAGCCACGATTTCTGTGTACTCGCACAGACCCACGGGGCATGCCATTCCCTTCTACCCTGCCTCCTGCATAGCAGACAACTGGCAACAAATGAAACCATAATAATGAGTGCCGCTTACACGGTAACACAATGGGCATGTCAGCGTGCCATTAAGCGCTGGTATGGAAAGAAAGACACGAAGATTAAGTTGAAAATAAAAACAGCAAAGAACAAAGCGTAGCAGAGCGAAGCAAAGGAGAAAACAACTAGAAAATAATATTATGAAAAGCTGAGCTATTACAAAATTATATACAATGTAAGCTTAAGCTAAAGATAGACGAGAACAAAACAATACAAAAAAAAAGAGAGGAAAACTTTTGTGTTATGAGCGCTTTCCTCTACTAGCGTATACAAAAATAGGAACCGTAAGGGTGAAAGAATAACCCAGGAAAATAATTAGCATGAATTGTGAATATACCAGTATTGAAAGTAAAATACTATCCTCCTGGGATTATCTCTACAATTATATGCCAAATTTAATTAAACTCTACAATTATATTCAAAATAATGGCTAAAGTTTAGAAATTCCACGAGTAGGTAGTGCTTGAACTGTAGACATAGACACAGTAGTCATTTTTCAATTTCTCATTATCAGGTTGTAACCAAATGTCCTGTAATTATTAAAACCAATTAAAGATTGCATAGGGTGGTCCAACTAAATTGCACAATGGTAATTGTAATTAAAAAAAAAGTTTCCAATGAATTATTTTAATATTTTTTATTAAGATAGAAGGATCTATGGAAATTCTGTGTGAAAATATCGGCCAAATGCTAGCCACGGCTTCGGTTTCATACCCCTATCCAAATTTTCAATGACTCTGAGATAAAATGGAGGTTCAATGGCTTCAATCTGCCGAGTTATCTCATCCTTTAGTTCTTGAATTGTGCTTACCTTATTCAAGTAAAGAGTTTCTTTTAAATATCCCCAAATCTGACACCGTTGTCAAATCACATGATCGTGGCGGAAAATTGACATCGCCACGACGTGAGTTAACACGGCCATTGAATTTCTCGCTTTAAAGAACTATTGTTTTGTTGGCGGCGTGGCACCATCCTGTTGGAACTACATATCGTCCATGTCCATATCCTCAATATCTGGAAACAAAAAGTCCCTTATTATATCGTGATAGCAAACACCATCTATGTTAACTGCTTGACCGACCACATTTTCGAAGAAGTAGGGCCCGTAGACACCGCCCGCCCATAAACCGCACCATTTTTGATGCATCGGCTTTCCAACAACCACTAGTGGATTCTCATTTACCCTTATGCCGCAATTTTGTTTGTTAACGAATCCACTGCGGACACAATTGGTCGATTATGCTGACCAAAAAAACCATGAAGTGCTCGAAGTTAATTTTGATTTGTTCGCCCATTTTTATAAAAGGCTTTACCAATCTTAATGCGCTGCTCAGTTGCGTAACTCTTCATGATTGAATTGGTCGAACACTGAAGCAAAGTTAAGTCATACTAAGTTAGCTAGTTAGTTTGACGTTAAGGTATGAGTCACAAAAAACATCGTGCATTATGGTTGGACACACCTATATTTCTTTGAAATCTTTGAATTGCTGTATTTGTTTTCCATTAATGATGTAACAATATTATATATAAATAAAACAAAGAATATTAAAGATATACAGTTCAAATTTATTCTAGATGTAGTGCATATGTTACATTTTAAAAATGAAATTCGATTTCGGTCATATAACCACCACGTGCCCCTATACAGCGATCGATTCTTTGGGCACAATTTTTCACCACTCTTGCAAGCATTTCGACCGGAACGTTGGATGTTGTATCTGAGCTCGTTTAAAGTTGTTGACATAGACCAATGACTTGTTGTGGCCCCATAAAACAAAAATTCAATGGAGTTAAATCGCATGAATGCGGTGGCCATTCGACCGGTCTATTTCTCGAGATAACACGTTCATCGAATTTGACTTTCAGTAAATCGATAGTATTGCGTGCTGTGTAGCTAGTGGCGGTGTCATGTTGAAACCACTTATCGGCGATGTCAAGCTCTTCAAATTCTGGCGGCCTCTCTCGACGATAACATGACGATTGATTTCATCGACGAAAAAATACGGCACAATCACACCTCCGGCATGAAATCCGGAGGTGTGAAGTAACTTTTTTGTAACTTTTTTGTACAAAGTAACTTTTTGTAACTCCAAGAAGCGTCTGTTAGTGTTAGGGTGATCAGTTCTGTTTTTAAAAAACAACGGTTCGCTAACAAAGAAAAATGCCTAGTTCATTAAAAATTTTCATTTACAAAATTACTATTTACAAAAATATAGCTGCTACTGCCATAAACTATGTCCACTTAAGTGATTTGACTTTAAGAGTGACCAAATAACCAAGTTTTCAGGATTCAATACGTTACAAATATACCCCTCCGGAAATTAAGATGGATGTGTTTTAAAGCAATTCGCAAAATATTTTGGTTCTATGTTAGGATCATTGTTTATTTTGGTAAAAAGTACCAGCTCGAGGCCACTTGCATATTTAACAGAAAAGTTTTTGAAAATGTCAGAAAAAATGGCAAAGTGACATGTATTATCGTAGCTTCCTATTGCTTTTATCGTTCTTTCGGGTCCTCGACAACCATAATTAGAAAGCTATAAGTACTTGGCTGCAATTTTTAAAGAAAAAACTGAACCCTTTAAGACCAGGTTCTCACCAAGTAGTACTGTTGTTATTCTCACCGTACGAGTTTTCTTCAAAAAATTGCCTACGAAAAACAATATGTACAATATTTGCAGAGACTCCACTTTTAGAGTGACCAAATAACCAGGTTTTCAGAAAACAGGCATGTCGTCCTTTTTTTTTTGTAAAAAAAAACCTGTTTGGAAAAAACCGACTGTTGAGGTTTTAAAAGTAAAATATCTGACAATACCCGACAATCCCGTTTTAGCCTTTTGCCTAAGAATGGAAATTATTTTCCAAATCAGATGTATAAGATCATATTTGAATTTGTGTTGTTGGTACCGATATGTCCACGCTTAAACTGGTCAGATTTTCTGATATAGAGACAGTCACCTAAATTAAGGCAAACTGCAAACATATTTTTTTTTTTTTTGAAATACAACTTTACTAGTTATTTTAAAGCCATATGTCCATGTATATGGGAAGCCAGACAATTTTTATGGACTATAATTTTTGTCAACGCATTCTCAAACATTTTGAATGATCTTTTAGTGTCATTTACGAGCAACGTTTGAAAACCATTTAAAATTACCATCGAAATTCTGTGTCGGTGGCTCTAACAAAATTTCACGAATATCCAGAATCCCATCGCAAAATCATCTTCAGCGATGATGCTCATTTCTGGCTAAGAGGTTTTGTTAATAAACAAAATATGCGTTATTGGACAGCAACAAAGCCACATGTGCTTCAAGAGACACAATTGCCTCTACATAAAATTACTGTGTGGTGTGGTTTTCATGCCAGAGGCGTATTTTATCGTCGATGAATCAATTGTCGTTACCGTCAGTAAAGATCGCTATCGTGCCATGTTAGATTATTATTTCTGGCCAGAATCGGATGAGCTTGACATCGCCGATATGTGGTTTCAACAAGACGATGCCACTATCCACAAATCACGCATTATAATCGAATGGTAAATGGAATGGTATCTGAATGGTAAATTTGTTGAAGGTGTTATCTCGAGAAATGCTCCTATTGAATGGCCACCTCAACTATGCGATTTAACGCTATTGTATTTTTTTTTATGGGGCCACATCAAGTCATTGGTCTATGCCAACAAGTCAATAACTTTATACCAACCCAGTATAAAATCCAACGCGAAATTCCCAACGTTCCATACGAAATATGTGTAAAAAGTGGTGGAAAATTGGGCCCAAAGAATATATCGCAGTACACGGGGTTGTGATGGTCATATGACCGAAGTCGAATTTCATTCTTTAAATGTAACATTTGCACTATACCTGAAATAAATTTGAAATAAATATTAAATATTCTAAATATTATATTAAATATTCTGTATTTTTATAATATATAAATGTGTTATGTCCTTTATGGAAAACCCTGTACAATTCAGAAAATATTTAGTTCGGAGGTTACTACATACTTAAGTATTTCAAAATATTCAATATTCAAAGTTTATCAGAGCCAATTTATATTTAACAAAAATAAACTTTAAGAATGAGAAAGCGAATGTTGTTATATTTTATGTTGAATGCGATTATTTCAAAAATGTTTTTTTTAATGCGAAAAAGAATTTACAGCCCTATTTAAATGCCCTTTTTTAATTCTAACGTAAGCGTAACCAAAATGATGCATAAATGAATGAGATTGAATCGGACCGCATCGACTAGAAGTTGAGTTAAGTTGTCATTTGTTGGTAGGGGCTAGTTTCATGGAAAATGTTGGTATCTAACAAAAAATTTAAATTAGGCCCACCTTGTTTCCATATGTAATTAACTATACTAAAAATTCAATATCATTAAGGCCTTAATGAAAAAATTCAATTTCATTAATGTAATGTAGCTTAGTTGGGGTTTATGTAATTTTTGTCTTTTCATTGCCTTTACCCACATGATACGCTGGGTTATAATTCCGTAGTAGTTTTAGCTTCTCATAAATGAAAAAACAAGTGGAAAATCTCATAACTCAACTGTTGTGTTTTGTTAGTTTTGTGATTAATGCCTTTGGGTAATGGAAAGTAATTGAGTTTTTTCACAGCCATTTGTTTGGTTCCAATCACACACACGCACACATACACCCACATAATATCATAACATGGCGGCAAAGAGGTACAACAAAGAGGACTCAAGTGGTTGATCATGACGTTGGCGAGGAAGTGCAAAAGAGTTTTATGAAATTGTTATAATGAGTTCCAGCACTTTGATCTTTGGCTTAAAACGTATCAAACGCCACAGCCTGGCAAAAGCCAAAGAGATTTCGATTATAACAAAAAAAAAAACAAAAGCTTCCAAAAAATGGCCACCGAATAAGGGGTACTCTCTTTTCTGCTCCGCCTCCTCGTTTGCTTTCTCCTCTTCCTGCTGTAACTGGCAATGTGCGTACATAATTGTCTCAAGGCTAAATAAATTAATTGTTAATTAATTGATAGCATGGCTAATGAAAGGGCGTGAACAGTTCTCTGTACCCGAAATGTAAAATGCTGCCAAAAGTTGCGTCTGCTATTGTCATCGCCGGCATTGTTCCTCTGGTACAATTTGTTTAAAATTATTTTAACCATTAATTAGGTTAATCGAATTGAAAGTGCCGGGCCGAGTTAAATGGCGTGAAGGCGGTGTGTGTGTTGGCGTTGGAGCACAAAATCAAACAGTCATTAACACATTTTGTGAGAGCAAAACCAGGGAACGGAACAGGAAAATGAAAAACTTCGGAGAAATCACTACCGGCACTGTTTTACAAGGTGAGATGTGTATGCAACAGATGGTCTTCCAAAAGTGCCGAGGATATGAAGCGGATAAAGATGCCCTTTAGAGTGGCTGTAGCCGGTTTTGAAAGTTAATTAAAAAAGGGTATACAACGACGCAGTTTTGTTTTGAACGTATTTATTTTTAACTTAATGGACTCCGAATACCGTTGAGCATTTTTGTTTCTTTGAGCGATCGCATTTTTTAAGCCCATTGTGCAACAGAATACAGTAGACGCTCACGAATAAGAACCACTTTGTTTTTCGAGTGGTTCCAATTACCGAAAAGTTCTTACTCGTATATCTGGACGTTTTTTTTATTTTTACAAATATAAGCCGAATACACTATTTTTATTCAATTTTGAGTATTTTATTAAGAAAAACAAAAACATAAATAACATTTCAAACTATATCACATAAATGTTTCAAACTTAAAATAGTTCATTAAGGTAAAGGAAAAAGGATTGGTACGCCCTAATGTACAACGCATGTATGAGTATATGTAAGCACAAAACATGCACACTTTATTTGTGCTTTTAACGAAGACCCATGCAAAAGACCCATGATACGCAGTTAGCTATACGCAAAGGGTAATTCTCAGTAACTCAAATGAGTCTCTCGTATAAGTCATATGATTTGTTGCCGAAGTTATCGTTGCCAAAGACTGCTAAAGAAAAACCTTCGCGGGTTTAGAAACAGCTGTACAGCCTGCCTGGCAACCGTAGCAAATACATTTCACCAATTTCATTTTACACTGATTCTGAAAAAGAAACAACAAAAAGGTCTCGAACCAGAATACAAATTGTTCAAGTCAGAGTTAAGGAAAATCTTATTATCCAACTGCTGGAATGCTGTGGCAGTGTATCTTATCATAGTTAGTTTTTGCGTAACATGTAATTAGAACTTTTGGTTCTAATTTCCGAATTGTCGATGTATCAAAATGCTGGTTCTAATTTCTGGAAGTTCTTATTTCTGAGAGCTCTAATTAGCGAGCGTCTACTATATTATAAATTAGTCTCACGGGAAATGTTTGTAACAACCAAAAGTATTTGAACTAGACCCACCTCTAAGTATAATGATCGACATATAATCATGCGCAGACTCCTTTTAATGATGTCCGTCCATCCGCCCGTCCATCTTAAGCTTGTAAGTAACCTGCAGATCGCAATTGTTGTCAAGTTTTGATCGACAAAGTTTTTTTTTGTATCAAGAACGGACGCTTTTTAAATTGAAGAAAATCGGTTCAGAATTTAATATAGCTCTCATATTTATTCATCCGATGTTTATCTCTTTAGATCAGAAGCCACATAGTTCATCCAATCGGGATGAAATATGGCACACGTTTGTTTTTTTAACCAAAAAAGGCCGCTATAACATTGCCACATAACGGGTGGCCTAAATAAGACCAGCTGATGTGAAACACACATAACTTTTTTTTATTTTTTAACATAATTAATTTTTTCTTTTTTGCAGATTATAACTGAACTCATTTAAATTTAAAATGAATACGTACAGTCTACAACAATACATTAAAATTAACTTGTTTTTCATTATTCTTCTCAACGAACAATTGTTCTGCCGCTGCGAAATTATCGCCGTTTTTTCTAACGTAAAATCAGCGCCCACAACTTCCATGATTACAAGTTTAGTTCGCCGTTTTGAGGAACTGGGTTCAGTTGCCGACCGTCCAGAAAGAGGTGCTCATCGAAATGGAATGTGGAAGCTTTGCAACAGCTTGTCTACTGTGCAGCAGCTTGGCGCAAAAAAGAGCCAATGCCTGTATCGAGCAAAATGGTGGCCATTTGCCTGATGTCATATTTCACACATAGTCATGTTAAATTTCCATAAAATGTATTTAACATAAAAAAATAAATCATTTAAAAAAACGTTATTACAAGAGTTATACGTGTTTAACATCACTAGGTCTCATTTGGACCACCCTGTACAATACAAGATCTAAAATTTTTTTTGGCCTATAAGAAATAACTCTGTCCTACAATGGTCGTTCTAATGGGAATTTATTATAACCTAAGTCTTTCATTTCTGAAAGAATGATGATGTTGGACCGATTTCACGAGGATTTAAAAAAAGACGACCCTATAGGCCAAGAAAAAAGTTTTTTTTTCATCAATATAATGCAGGGGTGCACACTAGGGATATGCTATATCCCTACTATAGTACTTATATATATATATATATATATATATATATATATATATATATATATATATATATATATATATATATATATATATATATATATATATATATATATATATATATATATATATATATATATATATATATATATATATATATATATATATATATATATATATATAATATAGCCGTGTAGGGCATATAAAAATATTAAGAAATATGGTGTCACTTTTTCGCTATCATGAAAAAATTTCCGCACCGAAAGCGTTGAAGTTTTGATTTCTACTATTTTTGTTTTTTTATTACAACAGTTTTTCTTGTCTTAAATAAGTTAGTGATTTTTATGTTATAATAAATCCACAGTGTTGTTGTAAAACAGAGACGATTTTGACAGAAATGAATAACTCTAAAATATTGCTTATTATTTGTGTTGCTTCTCAAAACAAAGTACGAGTATAACAAAAGCCAAATATCTGTTATAAAAAACTCTAAAATCTGGTCAAATAATTTTATAAAAAATAAAGATGGTAATGAAAAAAGTAAAGCAATACAAGAAGTCGAAATACCTTTAAGTGAGTTGAACAAGATCCCAAAGGAAGAAGTTATTATCGAAAGATTAAACGCCTTAGCCAAGACAGAAAAAATATAAAAAGTAAAGGTATGCTAAGATGTCTACAGAGTTAATTAATTTGTGGACCAAGCTGGTTATGAGAACCATGAGCTTGGAACTTTTAAAAAGAAAAGTCGAACGATTGTTTCTATATTATCAAAAATCCTTGAAACGCCCTGATGGTAGGCATTTTCAAAGCAACTTTGATATAACTTGCAAAGCAGCAGATTTACAATCAGAAACAGAATATAATCAAGAAGAGGACTCTTATTCAGATTTATCATTAATGCTTGATACCGATCATGATGATGACGAAAACTACATACCAACCATCTAAAATGTCGTTAAAACCAGCAATTACATTAGTAACCGAAGCTAAAGTCAGCACAAGAAAAGCTGCTAAAATTTGTCAACATTTGGCTAAGTCTGGCTTAAGTATTTCGACGCAATCTTAAGCCGGAATTTATAAAGCTGTAAAGAAGTTATCGGAACAACAAAAATAGGTTTATAAGAAAACGTTTAAAAAAATTAGGATTGGTGCTTACATTTCGATGGTAAAAAAATAATTAAAAAAGAAATTTCGGTAGTAGTCATTTAAAATTCACTTATAGAAATTAAATTAGCAGGGTTAGTATTTGACAACTGAAAATCGGTAACAATATTTAAAGACATCAAGGACACGTTAACTAAGTTCAACTTATGGTCGTCTATTTAAATAAAAGTTTGTGATACAACAACATGAAGATAACAAAACAAAAAAAAACCCTAAACAAAAAACCAGCCTTCATTGTAGTGTCAACAACATCGTTGTTCTATAAATAGAAACTATTAAATCATAAACATACTCGTACGTGTATGAACGAAAGTGAATGTTATCTTATAGAAAAAAATGTCACAGCTTCTCATTTGCAAAATCAAGTATATATAGATCGATAAATGCGTAAGACCTTATTGGCAGCATACATGCGTGGTACCGATTAGATATTTCACACCAACGTGAGTCCACTAGACGGGTATGTGTTTGCTTTAACTTTGCTGACATAATTTTCTTTCGCCATATGTTAAACAACAAAACACCTGGTTAAATTGTGGAGTAATAACAACAAATGATCATAACAAAACAAAAGGAAGAAGAGAAAACTTTTAATTCCAAACATCGAATGTTAACAAACATTATGGAATATCAGTTGGAAGTTTTGTAAGGTGATTGCTTGGTCAATATTACTCACATACTTTTCGGTCATTATTGGTTATCACAACCACCTGCTGTGGCAACTATTAGTTTTGTATACAACTGTTCGAAGCCACCACCAATTAGTGACAATGACAACAATTTTTTTGCGAATAACCAAAAACGTGTGTAAAGTATTTAATTGTAAAAAATTGATTTAAAAAAAAGTTATTACGAAGAATTTTTTATGGTTTTCTGCAAATCCTCGGAAAGAATATTAAAATATATTTTCCTTTGAGAGCCAAGCGAAGCTGAAAGTCATAGTAATGTGTCCGGAAAATAGACAATATATTTTGTATCTCCATTTGACTTATTTTTTTAATTGAACTTTAAGTCTTTCTTTTGAAGCTTCAAAACGTGCACACATAGAGCAGATTGGTTTCCACAACCGAATTTTTTTCCAACATAATATTGGTGGTTGCTCGTACTATCCATGAATTCCATCGCTACAACCGAATGTTAATTGGGTATACCGAAAATGTCCGTACAGTATCGGTTGAAGAGACAAAGTGCCCCTTATTAATTTGTAGGATTATTGGAACTTAATTTGTACATGTATTGGTTGTTGTTATAGAGTACTGGCTAAAACAACTCTCTGAAATCAGTTGCCGGTACCATGAGCATTTTTTATTCTCTTATATAATTAATGATCAGGTTTTTTAAAATCTTGGTCGAATCTAAAAAAGTTGGTACGCACAAGTGAATTTTAAAGATAAACCTGGATAATTTAATATTTAAGTGAAGTTAAGTGAAATTTAAACCTTTATATTTCCGGCTACTTTAGGGTTATTGTGCAACAAAATACTTTAAATGAATGCTTAAAATCTTGGCTACAGATGCTATAAAAAATATATAGTTTCATATCGGTCATATTTGGTAGGTTATTTATAAAAAAATTGGAGAAAAAAAAAATTAATATTCAAATCGCACCTCTGGGTCGATTTGGTTTCCATTCTGAACATAATTATTCATTAACGTTTAATTACAATATATATTTTTTTTGAAAGAGGACAAAAAGGACCATTTTATCTTAAAAACAAGAAAGTAAGTGCTATAGTCGGGCGTGGCCGACTCTATGATACCCGCACCACTATAAATGTGATTAAGTCTCCTGTTAATCGAAAGCACTCGTCGCTATTTCTATCTGTATCTATCACGCAAGCACTAAGCCTTTATACCCCATACCACTATGTGGTGAGGGTATAACAATTATAGTTGGTCCACATTTTCATACCTTGTTTTCGGACCCTGTGCCCTCCCACGGACGAGATAAATCATTTGGCTTGACATATTTAAAGTCCTGAGGCAATTCCCTGTCATTTGAGGGGTCACACTAAAATCCGGGTAAACCGAAACTTTTGGACCCTCCTAATGGACCCTGGGGCCCAAACAGGTCGAATTTTTTTCTGTATTTAAAATTGTAAGATAATTTCCTTTCATTTAAGGGGTCACACTTATATTTAAAATCATGGGTCCTTTTTTCGGGTTCTGAAGGCCCCGTAGTTCCGAGAGGTGGGTCCAACTATTTTTTTTACATTTTGTGGTCCGTTCTACATCGAATGGCATATTTTTTTCAATTTGTTGACCAATACACGCGACATCAACTGGATTTGGACCAAATCCGGGAGTTCCTTTGTATGGGGGGTCTATCAGAAAGTGCTCCGATTTGGACCAAATTCAATAGCGTCCGTCCTTGTCCCAATATATTACCACATGCCAAGTTTCATCAAGATCGGTGCATAAATGCGACCTGTACTTTGATTACAAGAATAGATGGACATCTTTACATCCAGCCAGCCAGCCGGCCAGCCAGCCAGCCAGCCAGCCAGCCAGCCAGCCAGCCGGCCAGCCAGCCAGCCAGCCAGCCAGCCAGCCAGCCGGCCAGCCAGCCAGCCAGCCAGCCAGCCAGCCAGCCAGCCGGCCAGCCAGCCAGCCAGCCGGCCAGCCAGCCAGCCGGCCAGCCAGCCAGCCAGCCAGCCGGCCAGCCAGCCAGCCAGCCGGCCAGCCAGCCAGCCGGCCAGCCAGCCAGACCAAATTCAATAGCGTCCGTCCTTGTCCCAATATATTACCACATGCCAAGTTTCATCAAGATCGGTGCATAAATGCGACCTGTACTTTGATTACAAGAATAGATGGACATCTTTACATCCAGCCAGCCAGCCGGCCAGCCAGCCAGCCAGCCAGCCAGCCAGCCAGCCAGCCAGCCAGCCAGCCAGCCGGCCAGCCAGCCAGCCAGCCAGCCAGCCAGCCAGCCGGCCAGCCAGCCAGCCAGCCAGCCAGCCAGCCAGCCAGCCGGCCAGACAGACATGGCTAGATCGACTCAAAATGTAATTCTGAGCAACTTTCTCTCTGGTCCCGGTATTCTAACTCGATTCCTTCGATGTGTTACAAACGCAAGCACTAAGCCATTATACCCCATACCACTATGTGGTGCGGGTATAATAATAGTAAATAGTAATTTAGTAGAACACTTGAAACCCAAAAACTACCATTTTTAAAAACATTTATACAATATTATTGAAAAAAAGATAAACCTACAAAATCTCCCTTTAATGAATAATTTTTCTACTTTTTCGAAAAAAGGACGAAAAGGAAGCACAGATCTAAGATGTTAAAATATTTTACGAAAATTTACGTCATACAATTTTTCTAAAACAACCTCATCATACAAATTCGGTAAAACGAAGGAATATTTACTACTTTTTAAATTATTTAATGCAGTAGAGACCTGCAAAATGATAACTTCCTCGGCCCATAAAACATAACTGGGACCTATCAGATTCTTTTGGAACTTTTTATTATATTTTGTTCACCCACCGATAAAGTCCGAAAATTTGTTGCATAGCAACTGCGAACTAATCGGTATTTGGTTACTACAATGTATTAATCTGTTGTCACCATCAATTATTGGCACCAAAGAAACATGTATTTTATTTTTGGTTAGTTGTCATTACCACCAGGTTTGACAACCAATAGATTGACTAAATTCGGTTGGTATAACCGACTTTTTTGTAGTAAGTATAGTAATATTTTTAAATGCTACCATATTATGTTATGTCGAACCATTTAACCATCCATATTATCGAATGTTGATGATTGCAACAGAAAGAATGTTTATCTATAACAACCGAATATCTGTAGTTCGGACCGATTTGCAATTGATTTTTTCCGTGTGTGTGATAACATTACTTATTCTAAAACAGAAATTTAAATAAAAGTTTAATATTTATCAGGTTTCCACTTTGTAGCTTCCACCGTAAATAGAACTGAATATAGTTCGATTTACTAAATATTTCAGAGCACGATCTCACATTGGGTTGCACAGGGTGGGCCAAAAGTTACCATGGGGTTTAAAAATGTAATAAAGATTTGGTTAAATTATTTTTGTTTTCAGATTATATAAAACACTTGGAGAATAAATAATGGAGAGATTCACAACTGAACAATGAACTAGAATAATAGAGTTTTATTATTTAAATTAGCGATCAATTATTTTAACGCAAAGTGATGAGTGATGAAGCTCATTCTCACTTGAATGGCTTTGTTAATAAGCGGAAATGTAGGTTCTGAAAAGAGCCGGTCATCAACGCCAATTGCACCCCATTAGGTGCACAGTATGGTGTGGGATTACATCTGCAAATATCATTGGGCCTTACTTCTTCGAGAATAAAGATGAAAGTGCTGTAACTGTAAATTGGGAGCGGTATTGGTTTAGAACATTTTTTACGTCCTGCTCTTCAAAGCAGACCTGATATGTGGATTTAGCAGGACGGAGCCACTGCCTGAGACACAATGACACTTTTTAATCCAATTTTTGGAGAGCGAATAATTTCTAGAAATTCGGAAACTATTTTGCCAGCGCGATCGCCAGATTTGTCAGCACCCGACTTTGAGTTTATTTGAATGAGCGAGTATATGTAAACAAGCCCGAGCAATCCTTTAACTCAAGGCCAACATTGTTGCAGAAAATCGAACGCTACAGTCACAAATTTTCATTGCGAAGCTGAAAACGGGGGTCATTTAATTCATAGCCGGAAAAGTTATTAAAGTTATTAACCCTATGGTAACTTTTGGCCAACCCTGTACTTACGAAAATTGTTCAGCACATGTAACCTCAATCATTCGGTTGGAAAAACTCCGTTAAGGCAATGAATCTATTGTCTGTGGACATATTCGCAAATCCGCCGAAAATTGTTTGTTTGTACTGTGAACAGGGATTAACCGGCTAAAGACCTCTTGTATCTATATATAAATAGAAGACTAGTTTTTTACAAAATGGTAAAGTGATGGTCGTCACGGTGATGCAGGCCCGTGACGACCATCAACAGAAAGTTTCGCAGCAATTGTTGAAAGAAAATCAAACTCTTTAAGACTAGGCTATGGCCGTATTGTAAATCTCTGTTGTACTCGTATTGCAAATCTCACTTTTTAAGTTTTCTTCACAGAATTGCCAACGATACTTTTATATTTCCTTTGCGAAAAATCGGCATGAATTGTCATTCTAAATAAAATATGGGAAAAATTATCAATTAACTAAAAATCACATTTTAAGTTGACGTTGCATATTACAAGATGTCATTCTTAATTTCATCGTTTCGATAATGCTGAATCGTTCAGATGGTTTGACTAGTCTTCGTCGGTAAGCTGGATACGAGAGATGTCAATGGCACTTGAGGAAAATCATCTTTTAAAAGTAAATGTTGGTGATTGTTTTTTAGGATAAACATAAAGATATCCAATTATTTTTAGATAAGTTATTTAAAACTGAAAAATCGTCTAAATGTATCACAGTCTAGTTTCTATAATAAAATACAATGTAAGTGGATGTCATACCGGGCGTATGATTTTGCGTATTGATATTGCGTATACGTACCGTTGCCATTAATTGATATTCTCGATTTACGCATTACAAAAACCATTTTCAATTCTACTTCTATTAAACAATTTATATCCATAATATTTCCTCAAAAATATGTATCTATATACCTAGATTCTTTTCGGAAAATAATTTCCATTTAAGCCCACACAATGTGGTATACAAAACGTCATTCTATAATTCCCCCCAAGGAATTCATTTTCTCCATACAATTACATTTTATTGACTTTTCAACACAATTTAAGGCCATCTTCGCATTTCATTTATATTCTTGGTTATTTTCTTCGTTTGTGTATGTGTGTGTGTGCGCGCTTAATACCTATTAGAAGAAGAGCAACTTGTGCCAGAAACTTTCAACAAATTCCCAATGAATTTCTGTGAATTTTATAAATATTTAATATGATTTTTTATTTCCCAATGCTGCAGACACAAGCACACTATGTCTTACATACATATGCGAGTAATTCGGAATTCTAAAGAAACCCCAAAAGTCAATAAGCAAGCTGATGGGGCAGAGAGAGAGAGAGAGAGAGAGAGAGAGAGAGAGAGAGAGAAAATAGCATTGAATACTTGAAAAGAAGCAAGAACAAAAAAAGGGAATCGAAACGAAATATAATGTCGGTTTTAAAGCAATTCATCGATTTGATAGCGGCAGCAGGAACAACAATAGCAACAACAAATTATGAACATTAATAAGACGGATAACAAAAATAACATTGAAAGCTTTTGTACGTTTATGTAAGAGCTAATATTTTATGAACTATTAAATTTGGATCCACAAATTGATGTCAGTTGTGGTCTTTGTGTCAT
This sequence comes from Hydrotaea diabolus, assembly GCA_963513945.1. Lineage (NCBI taxonomy): Eukaryota > Metazoa > Arthropoda > Insecta > Diptera > Muscidae > Hydrotaea > Hydrotaea diabolus. The sequence goes on along the minus strand of OY740717.1, from coordinate 49,871,471 downwards.
TGGCATGAAAGAAAATAACTCTGTGTGATTTCCAATTCTGCTGAAGATTTGTGAGTCACGTGGACGAGAGTAGATTAAATTAAGATTTCCATCAAAGGCAACGACCTAGAGACAATGATGATTGAGTGTTTTAGTAGGTATTTATTTTCCATAAGGACTAGATCACAAATATTATTATTAAGACAATTAAGATATACAAGCATGTCACAGAACACAATTCCGATTGAAAGTGGTTACAATATTTTCATATTTTGCTTCTCCAGAAAACTAATTCCGAAAGATTTTGTCGGAATAAAATTACTTTTGATTATGTGATCGGAATTGATATTTTTAGTTTTATAAACACAAACAACTTTGATAAAAGTACCTTTTCTGAATAAAGATTATTGTAAAATTTAATTACGTTAAATTTTTGCTTAGTTAACATTTATTTTAATAACTCTATTATATTTTCAATAGTACTAAGGCAGGCAACAATACAAGCCAAATAATTGCCTTGAACGAAAGAAAATAAACACCAAAAAAAAATGTTGGAAAATTAATTTCTAATTTGTATTGTTTGTGATCGTCTTTTGTTGTAGTGTGTAATATTCTGGTTGACGAAAATAAAACAAATAAGAAATGTGAGTATTTTATAAGTTTGTTCCCAATATTTTCATTTACAAACAAATACGTATTTTAGGGAAATGCATAGAAACGGTGCTCATGATACAATTTTTGTCGAGTTCATGGATAGCCACAATGATATAACCAGAGAATTCCTGAATGGAGATCGTATGGTTGTAGAATCGCTTTGGATATAATTAACAGAAAAAATGAGTTCTTCTGGACCACCACGCAAAGATTGTCATGGATGGAACAAAACCTGGACGGACTGGAAAACATACATGAAGAAGAAACTGTGCCACAACAAAAACGAAAATTGTAAAACAGGTAGTGGCCCATATAACAACTATGTATTGTCCGAGGTTAAGGAAGCTGTTGTTAGAGTCTCCGGAATGCAGAAAAGTGTAGAAAGCGTTGCTGGCGCCAAAAGATTTGGAACAGCGGATCTGATCGCGTACATTTGTGAATCTGACAATGAAAATGACGAATATCTTGATTTTACTCCCTCAACATCTGTCAGTGCTTGGGAAAAAGAAAACGATTTGGCAAGAAAGCGAAGTGTAGCAGCATCAGCCACAAAGAGGCGTCTTTCCGGCACACCATCTCCTACTTCTAACCGCCACAGATCTCGTTCCCCACATGTATCCAACTCGGAATTGAGCAGCCTTTTAGTAGAAGAAAATGAACACTTGCGAAAAATTGGTCGACAACAAAGTGAAAAATATTGTCCACCTTATGGAAAAACAGCGCGATGATATGCGAAAACAAAATGAAAAATTAGATAGGCTGTGCAATATTTTGGAAGCCCATTATAAAGTAAAGGAACTATTGTAAATAATTATGTAAAACTATTTTTCTTGACTCCGTTTGTTTATTTTGTTTACTTAAAACATATGGTTTCTGTTTTCTCATATTCATAGAGTTGCCATAGCAAATTAGAATAAGCAGGGTTTTTTTTTTAAAATTTTCGGAATTACCTAAATCGATCGGAATCTAAAGACGGTAAAACAAAACCGAACGGAATGGTAAGTACGGAATTAAAATCATTCCAATCGATTTCTGTAACAGGCCTGATAAGTATTTCTAGTAAATGTGGTATCTGTATAGAATACATCAATACCTTTAAGTAAAAATATTGACCAGAATTTTCTATTAAAAACTTATTGACGGTTGTCACTTTTGCATAAAATTCCGTAAAAATTAAAAAAACGGGGTTGTTGAGTAAGTGACTTATTGGAGGTTTAAATAAAGAGATGTCTTTGAAAAATTACTTACGTAAGCCTTTGCCGTCAAGCAAATGCCAGCATCTGGCGGACTCATTTATCTGTGCAATAATTTTTGAAATTAGTTTTCATGACTCTTGTATCGTGGTTCTGGTTTGGCTAAATAGTTTAAAATTGGTTCAAAAGTCACAGAAACAAAATATTTTTTGTTATATCGTAAGTTATTTTTATTAGAAACAAAAAATGTTTATTATGCGTAAACTTAGGTATGTCCCTTAAGACTGAAAATAAAAATTAGGTGCGTTTTTTTGTTTTGTTTTGACTTTTTTTCTAACAGTGGTTTGATTTATGGTTCGGTTCACTGTCAAAATTCGGCTTTAATTTCAGCACCCATTTACCGACATTTCCGGGTGTTCCCTTCTTTTGCCAATAATTTAGTTTTTCCCTCATTGATCAACGAGCCAGACAACAAAAGTTTACTTTTTTGAGTATAAAAGGGCAACGTTCCTGGACGTTTCGGCTCATAATAGTAAAAATAGACATAAGGTACTTATATTAAAGCAACCACCGGTTAATACTGCCGTATGGGTATTCAAATTAAAGCATTAATTGACTGATAGTAGGGTTGGACTCGTAGACCCAAGGGCCCAAAGAAACGTCCAATTCATTTTATGAATTCTTTGATTAATCCCGGCGAAATACACAACGTTTTTTCTTTCAAATTACGAACTTTCAGCAGCACACACTTAGAAAAAAAGTATGGATGGGATAACAATGTTCGAAGAGCATCATACTAAAGTTGGGTATATGGTTGTGGTACAAAAATATTATGATACTCACAACAATAGTATGATTCAAAAACAACCATACTATGATCCATACAACCATACTATGATTCTCACAACAATAGTATGATTCGCACATAACCATACTATGATCCCCACAACCATAGTATGATTCACACTCAACCATGCTATAATCTCCAAAACCATATTATGATCCTCACAACCATAGTATGTTTCACATAGAACCACAGTATGATCCTCACAACCATTGTATGATTCACTCACAACCATGTTATGATCTCTACAGCCATAGTATGATCACACACATTTATACTATGATCCCGAAAATTATTTATTAGAATTAGGTTAGGTTGTCAACAATAGATTTGAATTATGAAAATTATTTAAAAATAAATGGAATTCAAAGTATTTTATTTAACAGTAGAAAAAATCAATTAAAAAAGTTAGCGTTTTTATTCAAAATATTTCAGTTAAACAAAGCCAAAGCAGTTTGTTTAAATAATTTTAATTTCCACGTAAAAAGTAATATTATTGCATTAGATCCGTAACAATAACATTGTTCTAAAAAGTATATTTAAATAAAGAAAAAAATAAAGAGAAATTATACAGTATGATTGCCGTAATCATACTATTGTTAACAGAAAACCCAAAAAACAATATTTTTGTCGCACCGACCATATAAACATTGTTGTTACAACCATATTTTCATTTTGAAATTTGGCAATAATACTTTAGGTACATTACAACAATATTAATACTGCGGCAACCATACTATTGTCAAAATTAAATTCAAAAACAATAAAACTTTGGTTGCGACGAAAATACTTTTATTGCGAAGAGCATATTATTATTGCCGTGACCATAGAGCCGTATTTTTTCTCTGCGTGCAGTATCGTATTTGCATATAACGAGCATACAAAACTAGAAAACCTGATCGTAAAAAACTGAAGTTTGTCGCAAGCAAGTTAAAGCAACGTAGATTGTTCACAACTGAATTTTTGAAAAAATCGAATAGAAAAGGACTTCGTTTAAAAAAAACGGATTATAAAAATGTTACACTCCTGCCCTACTAAGTGGAAATTATATATCATTTGGTATAGCTTTAAAATGTAACGCATCAAAAAAGCTCATTTCAAGACTTTTTAAATCATTTGATCCATGTCCTTATGTGAGGCTGGCTCGTACGATAACATTTAAAAGAAGTCACCAATCGCTTCAAAAGTTAGTATGTCAAAATATTTTTCTATTGATCTGGCGCGTCTACACCGGTGACGCCAACAGTTCTGAAGCAAAAGTTGTTACGGATTATATCGACAAAAAAACTGCTACAGAACATTAAGTAAAAAACACCAAAAAATTAGCTACGGAATTATTCCAAATACAGGGTTTTCCATTAAGGACATAACAATTATATATTGTTAAGATATAGAGTTCAAATTTATTCCAGATGTAGTGCAAATGTTACATTTTAAAAATGAAATTCGATTTCGGTTATATGACCACTACGAGCCCACGAACAGCGATCTACTCAATTTTTCACCACTCTTGCACACATTCCTACGTTGGTAATTCCGCGTTGGATGTTGTCTTAGAGCTCGTCTAAGGTTGTTGGCTTGTTGGCATAGACCAATGAATTGATGTGGCCCCATAAAACGAAATCCAGTGGCGTTAAATAGCATGAACGAGGTGGCCATTCGACCGGAACATTTTCCGAGATAACACGTTCGCCGAATTTGCCTTTCAGTATATCGATTGTTACGCGTGCTGTGTGGCTAGTGGCTCCGTCTTATTGAAACCACATATCGGCTATGTCAAGCTCATCTAATTCAGGCCAAAAATATTTGTCTAATATGGCACGATAGCGCTCTCCATTGACCGTAAATATGACCCAATTACACCTCCGGCATCGCAGAGGATGATGAACCCCGACTCAGTATTTCGGTAGTAATTTTTAATGTAAGTTAACACTACCATGATAAAAATGTTGATATCGACTAACGTTTTAACACTGAAAGATCATTAAAACTTGCTATGTATCTTTTGGAGAACCCTTTATAAACGAGAAGGAAAGTCTTAAGTCGGGCGAGACCGACTCAATACTATTTTTTTCTTCTCTGAGCGTTTTAATGCCACACATTAAATATTATTGAAATCTAACCAAATTTCGTTAAAAACTGATCAAATTTACCGCTGTTTTTAGGAGGAACAATCCGGTCTTTTTTCAGATCACAAAGATCTGGTCTTTTTTCAGCAATTTATATCCTGCGTGCAAAATAACACCGCCAACTAAATATCGATGACATCGGATGAAGTTTGTCTGTGTTAGGACGGTTAACCCAAATTCGGGAGGAACGTTAGTGTGGTGGTATATCAGAACTGGAACCGGCTTTAGTCGAAGACAAAATAATGTGCAAAGTTTTATCGGGATCGTTTCATAATTGCGACCTCCACTTCAATTAGAAGAATATTTGAACAGACAAATAAAAATATCTAAACGCTGTTTAAATTATTAAGCGACGTGTAAAAATTGAGAAGAAACTACAAGTGTTTGAGATTTTTAAAACCGTGGCAAGGTTTTAAATAGTTTTAAATAAATGCTTAAAAATTATAAATGGTAAACACTGGAGGTACCCCACATCACTGTTATACAATGGAAACGGTTATGATAAAATTAAAAATCTCATGAATTCTAAATATGTATGAACAAAATTGAAAATTCCGTTGATTATCAGTTAATTAGGTTCTGCAGAGAATCAGCATAATATATCCATTTATTACTAAGATATCAGCAAATCAAAAATTGTATGTCCATGACTTACTATTATAATCTCGTTGTATGCGTTTACGAGGGCGACCGCAAAAGTAACTGGCCTAACATAAAAAGAACCGTTTTTTGGAATTATTATTATTTATTTTTCAACATAATCTCCCTCCAACTCAATTCACTTCATCAAACGTTTTTCAAGTTTTTTAATTCCATCCGAAAAATAAGATTTTTCAAGACCTTCAAAATATGCCTCAGTTTCAGCAATAACCTCGCTATTGGACGAACATTTTTTGCCACCGAGAATTTTTTTTAAATTTGGAAACAAGAAATAATCAGATGGATCTAAATCTGGACTATATGGTGGATGCGGATCAATTTCAAATCGTAATTCGGCCAGTTTTTGTTGAGTTAAAGATGCAGTGTTTGAAGGAGCATTATCTTGATGAAAAAGAACTTTTTTTTTCTAAATGCGGTCGTTTTATCTTGATTTCTTCACTCAACCGATCCAATAATGCACAATAATATTCACTATTTATAGTTTTTCCTTTCTCAAGATAATCAATAAATTTTATACCCCTTGCATCCCAAAATACTGTGGCCATTACTTTTCCTGCTGACTTAACAGTTTTCGCCTTCTTGGGACCACTTTTACAGCTTCTATCCATTGTTTAACTGTTCTTTGCATTCTGGGATGTAGTGATGGATCCATGTTTCATCAACAGTTATGAATCGACGCAAGAACTCTATTGGATTACGCTGATAAATTGCTAAAAGCTCCTCGAAATTGGTCCAACGGACGATTTTTTGGGGCAAAGTCAACAAACGCGGCACATATCTTGCGGATAGCTTTTTCATGAGGAGTTCATCATGTAAAATACTCCACACTTGTTTTTCGTGTATTTTAACAATATCAGCAAGTTCTCTGAGCTTTATTCGTCTATCTTTAGTCACTTCATTAAATATTTTTCTAATGTTTTCAATAGTAGTAGCAGTTTTTGGTCTTCCAGAGCGTTGTTCATCTTCCGTACTTGAACGACCCATTTTAAATTGTTGAACCCAGGATTTCACGGTGGAGTACATTATTCCCATGAACAGAATCCAATTCATCTTTGATTAATTGTGGCGTATAACCTTTCATATAAAAGTGTTTAATTACAGCACGAAACTCTTTGTTTTCCATTTTACAAAAATTATAAAACATGTTTACTTCAATCACCTGTAACAAAGAAAATAATCATTAACTATTTCGGAAATTTGGCAGATGGCTTATAAAATATTGCTTCTAATAAACAAAAAAAAGGAGCTAATAAAACAGAAAATGTGTCGGGCCAGTTAGTTTTGCGGTCGCCCTCGTATATTTTCTAATAATATTTGATATTTAAATTAATATTTAATCCTAATTTTTTTTTAAAGACTTATAATAAATAATGTTAAATACGTCAATATCTTCTGATTCCAAATTTTTGTTGTTGCAGTATCTGAATTGATGAAATCTCATAAAGTAAATGTAAATACACAAAATTGAAAATAAAGACAAATTTTTGAACTTAACTTATGTACCTAGAGATCTAGCTCTTGTCAGTATATACTGGGTGGCAAAAAATTACCGGTATGGTTTGAATATTTAATAACTTTTTTATTTATTGGTTAATTATTATTATTATGTTTTGGTATATAGTACATTAAAGGGGAATATTTTTGGCTTAAGTATTATAAATTATATCCCGCAAGTGGTGGCCACTTTGGGCTGCGCACATTCGTGCTCTCTGAACGGACCTCCGCGATAGGCCCAGTTGTTCCCATCGCCTCTTGTTGATGTTTCTAGACTATCCTGCACAGTTTCCACAACTCGTTGAATATTTTCGTTCGTGTGGACCGTACGTGGTCTTCCGGTACATGGAAGGTGTCTTTCTCTTGTTGTCAAAAATTGTTTGCAACCAATCACATTAAAAAGCGACGATAAGCACGCTGCGTATGTATACATAAATTCATCTTGTTCCTATAAGAAACCTAGGGCTTTAACCAGCGTTTCTGCTGCTACGGTCTTCAGCACGTTCCACATTTTGTTTGTTTTTGCAGCTTCAATATCAAGTTATTGATTACAGGTATGTCTTGGGTGTCCCTTTCTGCGGCTATTTTGAGGCTTCTGATCTATGGTGTTTCTATAGGTAATGATGGCGGTCTTCGTGTTTCTAATGATTGCGGTGAGATGTCGTCGTAAGGACGGCCTAATCTATCGCCATTTTTTCTGCATGGTTTCAGCCCATAATCTATCGCTGCTGGTATGGTATTTGTCCAAAAACTTTCAGTATTTGGCGTAACCTATTTATTTCCCTGTCACTCCAGAACCACAAATTATATCCGATCCTGTTCAAATTTCGTAATGCATATTTAAAGCAACAGTTTATCCATCTAGATTCATCTAAAGGTATTTTTTTCAGACAAAAAAAATATAAAATATTTCAAATCAAGTGTGGAATCTTTATTGGTTATTTGAAAGACATTTTATGGTATTTATTTTTTGAATATAGTTTCCTTCAAATGTTGGCCGTAACTACGCCTCAGGGTTTCATTCTGAGAGTCCAATTTTGGATGAGTCGTTCGCGCATTTCGACTGGTATGGCTTTAATGAAACGCGTAATGTTGGATCCATTGTTTAGCAGCTGTATGACAAGTCTCATCGTCCTGTTGAAACCAAGTGTTGTAAAGATTACGGGCTTCAAGTTTAGGTAGCATAAATATCGATATCATGGCGCGATAGCGAGCACCGCACCAAATCGTGGTTTTCTCTGGGTATAATGGCACTTATTGAACCTCTGCTTGTTGCTCTTTAGCCCAAATGCGGCAATTTTGTTTATTGACTTTGCCGTTGAGCCAGAAATGGGCCTCATTACTGAACAAAATTTTGGTCGAAAACAGCGGATCTTGCCGTTTCTCATCAAACGCTCATTTTCATAATACAGTTGCCAACATTTGAAGGTAATTATTTTCAAAAAAATAAGTGCCATAAAATGTCCTTTCTAATTATAATTATATAATTGATAATTATCAATTAAGATTCCACCCTTGATTTGAATTTTTATATTATTTTTGGTTCTGAAAAAATACCTCTAGATGAATCACCAAATACATAAAAATGAGTTATTTCTAATAAAACTAGACCATATCGGTCCATACTTTCATGTATCCCCCATACAAAGGTACTTCTCAATTTCAGGTCCTGCCGCACTTGAAGACAAATAGTTTACCCAAGCTTACGCAAATTATGCACAGTAGTTTGTACGAGGCCAAATAATAACCTTTTTGAAATTGGACCATATAGCTCTATGCCTTTATTGCCGCAATGTCCATAGCACTATACAATTTTTCTTCCCGAGTTGAGATTCTGCTGCTCTAGAAGATACAAATTAAAGCCGATTGTATACCAAACTAAAATAGTAAGTTGTGAGCTACTTATAACCATTTCTAGCGAAGCTCTATGACATCAATCTATTTTTTGATGTAGCTCCCATACAAATAACATTCCCACTTTGAATTACAAAACATATTTAAAATTCGATCTAGCTGGAATGAAGCGTAGAAATTATACAAATGAACCAAGGGACCTATGACTATTCCTGATAAAATTGGACGTACGACGCGTACGACTATAGCTTTTTTGCCATTTCTTAATGCATTAGTGGGACTACCTCGGTAAAAAGTATACTTTTTGCGTATTTGCTTAACAAATCATAATTTTTTGTGGACTGAACATAGCTGAATGGAAATTATTAGTTGGGACGCACTTAATACCTCATAAAAGGGCACAGCGGCTGAACTTTTTACCTCATGTGACCCAAAAAAACATCGCGCATGGTTAAAACTGGCGATCAGCAGTCCATGTGGACAAGTGAAAGCAAATTTAAGCCATCATCATGTAAAGAATCGTGCATCTAACAGATACACAGACGAACTTACGATCTACGAACGAGATCGTCTTATAATTATTATATATATTTTAAAGGGTCTCTGATCAATATTTCGTGGTATATATTATAATCCACCCATCAGAGAAGTATATAAATACACTAAAATGTGGGTTTTGTGCAAATATTTTTTGGTAATTACGAACAGTTGCCATTAAATTAACTTAACAAAACTTTGTAACACATATTGTTGCTGAGTATATATATTTGTTAGGCTGGCAGCAAAAAGATAAACGCATTAGTCGATTAAAATCGGACACGAATTTAAAATTTTTGATAATTTAATCGATAAGTGACTTTTAGATTCTTATCTTACACTCGACATTGTTTCTGCTGCCCCCAGTTCGACAACTTGTTTTATAAGTTCTACTCTGCGGTTTTTCTTATGTTCAGAAGCCTGACCTAGCGTCCAGCAGAAGACAATAAAGTGCGCTTGAATTTTTAAAAATTTATTGTTTCGGCGGTTCCTGCACAGTTTGAAAAAATAACAAAAAACCTGTTTAACCGATTCTGTACTGGACTACAAAATATTTTTAAATTATTATGAAATTTTTCTTGTCAAAAATAATTTTTTGCTTTTTTTATATCCCGCATCACTCTTGATTTTTAGAATTTACCTCTGTAAGTGGGATTTTTTACTCGTTTACCTCTACAAGTGGGCTATCCCTTTTCATTCTGTACCTCCAAAAGTAAGATTTTAGTCTTTTTCTCTTTTCTCTTTTCTATCTTGTTTTTGCTTTTTACTAACTCAGTTTTTGAGGATTGCGACGCAAGTTTGTCTGGTTTGACGATTTCTGGCCAAATATCGCGAGATCGATGGCCGACTTATACTTTGGTGATTTTGCGGTTATCCTGTCGGATTTAATGAAAACGTCATAATTTAACTTTTTAGGGTCTTAATGAAAAACAGATTACTCTAAAGTGGCGAAAGTTTAAATTTTTAGTCGATATTTCGGCTCATATCCGATTGAATGAATCCGTTCTTTGTATTTTTGTACCTTACATTATAGGAAAGAGGGACATATGTAGCTATTGGCAATTGTTGGCGATTTTTTTTGGGTAATTTTGGCTAACAATTTGGCGACAAAAAATGACGTAAGTTTTAATTTTAAGTCGATATTTTGGCTCATATCCAAATGAATGAATCCGTTCTTTGTATTTTTGTACCTTTCATTATAGGAAATATAGGGACATACTCGTACGTAGCTATTGGCAATTTTTGGCGATTTTTTTGGGTAATTTTGACCAACAATTTGGCGACAAAAAACTGACGTATTAAATGTTATTAAAACAATACAGTAGGACTTTGAAATAAATATGTGACAGCGCATAGAAAAGGGATCTAAGGATAAAAAAATCAATTTTCATTTTTTTTCTTTTTTTGATGTGGACAACATTTGAGCATCGAATGAGACCGATCCCATGCCCCAAAAGTGTTCCCTCCCAGAGATATGGGCGTTTTATGAAAGTGAAGTCGACGATTCTAAGCGCAAATAGAAAAGGACCTAATCTTTAAAATGGCTCTCCTGAACAAAACTGGTTTTTAACCTTAGGTCCCTTTCTATTTTGAGCGTCACATATTTGTAAACCAGGAGCGTTTTATGAAATTAATGATTTGGAAATTACTGTAAAAGAAATGAAAATGAAACAAACTTAAATGACAGATTTTATCTAAAAAACATCCTAAATCAAAAACATTTTGACTATTTTTCACATTTATAAGTTTTTTTTTAATAAAATTACCTGAATAAGTGGGAAACTGTATTAGTGGTAAACCTCTTTAAGTGGGTATAAACAAGCGGTTCCTTGAGATCCCACTTATCAAAATTACCTGAATAAGTGGGAAACTGGCGGTCCCTTGAGATCCCACTTATCCAGGTTTGACTGTACTTTTATTTAATCTCATATCAGTCTTTAGATTCAACCATTAGAAATGCCAGACCTGCTTAGAAAAGCTTTTCCGCATATCGGCACATTAGAATGACAGACTATAAGGAGTATGGTGAACTTTAAACTGAGTCCGAAGCTTGTTAAGATTCTATCATTTCCACACATGTGACCCTTTCCGAAATACTTAAAACATATGGTGTGAATACAGACTTTTTTACATCAAAAAATAAAAGAAACAATAAACGCTGCTATTTAGTTTTACAATTTTTTTTAGTATTTCTTTTTTTTTTGCCGTGGAGTGGATAAAAAAGATGAATTGACCATTTATATAAAACCAACCAAAGCAAAGGAAATACCAACAAAAGAACCTAAGTGACCATAATGGTTAAGATATTTCTCGTATTATAGCATTACCAGAAAAACCATTTGGCCTTATTGTCTTTTTTTTTGGCGCCAGCAGACTTTTCGATTGCTTTGACTCTACTGCAAGAGAAATGATGATTTCCCCAAGTAAGTTTAGGGTTATTGGCAATTTGTTTTAACTTCTGTTCTTTTTTTCTGTTCCGCATTTCCTTTTTATTTTATGTAGTTGTATATTTCCATAATTTTGTATTTCCTTTTATACTGCCGACAAGCGGGTAGAGGAAAAAAAGACCGAAGCAAACGAACGACAACAAAAATGTGTTCTTGTTTATAACTGGGAAATCAATAAAAACGCTTTTTATGCCAAGAACTGATGCTTTTCTATGTTAACAAATTTTATGTTTTTTTTCCATGTTTTTTCCTTATGGATTTATGCAGTGTCAGGATCTCCTTTCGGCTTCTTCGTCTGCCGTTTCTTCTGGTGATAGACTGACAGGAGCCGATGGTTATGATTCTTTCAGTGTCTTCCATTCGCACTCAGTGGAAGAACTGTTGGTGTAGTCCTTGTGGGCATGTTGGCACTTTTTCAAAAGCTAAAAACCGAAACCTAAACCAAATACATGTGAATGTAGGTTTCAAAGTGTTATGTGCTAAAGCAAAATTAATTAATTTTTGCTAGATGCAGAAGCTATGGTAAATTATGGTTTGAATGTTTGAACTGGGTATGGTTGAAAAGTATAATCTCTTCAAAGTTTGTTATGGAAGTGTTGAATTTTAGAATACTATTCTGTGAATATTAACATTTTGTTTTTTTTTAATTTTGTTTGTCCGTAAAAGCCGACTGGTGGCAGAGAAGATGTCTGAGGCCTCCTTTTTTTCTTCCAAAAGCATGTGGCCAGTGATGACTTCAGAGAGAATTCAAAGATCGATCCTTGGTTAATTAATTGCTGTCCGCCTAGTCTGCCCATCCATACAAGACCAAATCTGGCTGGTCTACTTATGTTTGTACAAAACCAACCGGATGGTTCCTTTCCTTGACAATGGGATAACGATTCCATGAGATACGCTGCTGTCTACTCGCGAAACTAACTACGTGTACACTAGGGTGGGTCTATTTAGCAATCGATATTGTGCTATCGATTTTTCGATAGCTTTTGGCATGAAGAAAAAAAAACAACTTTTATTTTTATGGTTTTTTGATAGATAAATACAAATATACCTTGCCACATACAATACAATATAACATATGAGCACGTAAGAATATTAATACGACTAAGGGAATCGTAGAGAATCAACTTGTAGAATTTTTTTTCTTCATGCCAAAAGCTATCGAAAAATTGATGTCACAATACCGATTTCTAAATCGATCCACCCAAGTGGTGTTAAAAGGAACCCAACTGCATAGGTGATAAAAGGAACACACCTACCTGGTTGGTTTTGTATAAATATACCAGCCAGATCTGGGTATGGATGGGCCGACAACGTGGACCTCAATTAAAATGTCATCATTGGCTACATGCCAAAAGCTATCGAAAAATAGATTTTGTCCTTACAACTCGGCACAATTATTTAAATTTAGGGTAGCACCGTCAAAGTTCCTATGTCTCGTTTACCGACGAATACGCTACCACCGCCTTGAAATATGCGGATTATTTGATAAATGTTCACAGTGATGTCACGAGAGGGTCAAAAACCCGGGTTTTTTATGAAACAGTTTATTTCAAAACCGTTTTAAAAAAAATAGACTGTCGGATTTTTTAAAAGTAAAAAACCAGCATTAACCGACATTAAGGTTTTGCCTTCAGTAGAAAATATATACTTTAAATGGACATACAACGCGAACCGCTCATTGAAGACAAAATTTGCACCAGGCCTTTGAAAGAAAAAGAGGAGGCCTCTGAACATGCTCTCCGGCACTAATCGAACTTAAGACGACAAACAAAATTAGAAAAAACAGAATGTTAATATTCACAGAATAGTATTCTAAAATTCATATTCTTTATAATCCCGATCAGAGGTAAAGTAATTGTCTCCATTTCAAGAATACATGAAAGCAATAAAATTAATTGCTGCTAAAAGAGGTTTAGTTTTATTCAAAAATAGAGAGGTAAAAAAGGTCAAGTTGGAGTTGGTCGACTATATTATCCCCTTACCTATAGATGAGCAGAAAATTCAATTAAAATCAGGTTTTTGAGTCCCTTAAACTGACACTATATATAACCAGACTTTAATTATAAGGTCATATTTGAATTTGTTCGAGGACTTCATTGTCTTTGGTACCCATGTTGAAATAGGTCAGATTTTAGGACATAGGGATTGTCTTCCAAATTTTGCCAAACTGCATTGCATTGAAAGCCATAACATGAGTATTTATAATCATAATTGTTCCACGATTGATTGTTTGTCCATCGTTATACACTATACAAAATTTTATCGAAATCGGAATATATATGGTTGTTTAAAAGCTGTTGTAATAACGGGAGGTGTCTTTGTACTGGGGCTATAGTAAAACGTGGACCGGTATGGCCGTTTCTATCTGAGCTAATTACTGATCGTTACGAACTGTGTCCAATTTGATCAAGATTTTCTATAATATGTGGTTTCTAGACCTAAAGACACTTCAAATTTAAATTTTTACCAATTTGCTTAAAAATCAACAGCCATAAAAAAATCCATTCTTTGCAAAAAAAAACTTACTTATGAAAAATTCCATTATCAGTTTCGACCTGTTGTTTAAAGACTAGCTGCAGATAGACAGCAAACGTACAGTGGGATGGGCAGACTGATATCGTTAATCGAAATAACTGGTGAGTCAGTCGTTCGGTATAATTTAAGGTAGGTCTAGGTCTAATTTCCCATACCTGGAAATTATGAATTTTCTTTGCTTTATCATACAACAACATAAAAGTCAAAAATAATTCGGCAACAAAAAACCGGCTTACGACATGTCAGGTTTTAACTTTTTTTTGATACCGTTTGGACATAAAAACCGGAATGTGGGGTTTCGCTTTTGGATACTCTAAGCCTTACTGACAATAAACACAGTAAATGTCTCGCTATCTTCTTCAGAGACAATCGATATTTTCGAATAATTCTTAAAGCTGTCTACACATACTGTAGGGATCTAACGACACTTATTATGAAGATATCCATGCATGATTGCTATTGCTATGATTTTGATCTAAATTATGCTACAATAGAGCAGTGGTTTAAAGGACCGTTTTAAAATTTAGCTGATCCGTGTAGATACAACTACCAAGTGTTCTTAGCGACTTTTAACCATCACTGTCTATTTGGTATACACCCTCCGGAAGGAGGAGACTAATCACTTAGTCCGAATTATATGGTGTCCTCGCAACAGTTAATCTATTAATTACACCCCACATTTTGGCAGCTGGCAGACATCTGAATTATGTGTGTGCCAGTTAAGGCTAGTGAACTGTGCATTATATGGAGTTGTTCTCCTCGCTCCGGTTATCATAATCGTTATCGTTGTTATAAAACGAGGGCGGTTCGGAAACTTCTTAGCCTAGCAAAAAAGCGCGGTATAAGCAGAAAAAAAATAAGAGTTTTGGAAACTTCCATCTCTGTTTTGAACACATGTTAAATTTTGTTTCGATCTGGCAACTCCTTCATATCGAAACAGGTGTTCACAAAAGACGCATCCGCGATTTTTTTACAATGGAAAAGTTAGAAATGCGTGGTGTCATTAAATATTTACATAAAAAAGGTTTATCGGGACAAGAAATTCATAATGATATGGTGAATGTGTTAGGTGAAAGTGCTTCTTCATATGCAACAGTAATAAATTGGGTTGCTGAATTTAAACGTGGTCGTACAAGAATTGAAGATGAACCACGTCCAAAAACAGCAACAACAACAGAAATTGTAGCCAAAGTGCTTGATATGGTATTAAATGATCGGCGAATGAAAGTGCGTGAAATAGCTAATATCATGGGCATCTCAAATGATCGAGTCCATTTAATTTTGCATGAAGAACTACAGATGAAAAAGCTTTCTGATGAAGATGGGTGCCGCACTTGTTAACAGTCGACCAAAAACGCATAAGAATAAACATTTCTCAAGCTACTACGCCCCAGGGTTAAAATTCTGAGGGTCCAATTTTGAATGACTCGTTCGAGCATTTCGAACGGTATGGCTTTAATGCCACGCGTAATTTTGGCTTCCAAAATCTGAATCGTAGCTGGTTTGTCCGCATAGACTTTGCGTAACCCCAATGAAAAATGTCTAAAGGTGTGATATCACTCGATCTAGGTGGCCAATTCACCTGTCCAAAACGTGAAATTAGTTGCTTTTCGAAATGACCACTCAATAGATCCATTGTATGAACAGCAGTATAGCATGTGGCGCCGTCCTGTTGAAACCAAGTGTCCTCAAGATTCCGGGCTTTAATCATAGTGCGGTAGCGTGCACCATTCACAGTTACGTTCCGGCCAGCTTATAAACCGCACCAAACCTTGGTTTTCTCTGGGTATAATGGCACCTCTTGAACCTCTTCTTGTTGCTCTTCATATAGAGTTGTTTTGGGGCATTATTACTTCACTTCTGATACGGAAAATTTGTTGTGTTCTTAGACAAAAGTCTAAACCCGGAATGCCGGTTAATAAGGGTTTTTATTTTTTATGCCAGTTTTCTGAAAACCCCAGTTTTATTGACACTCTAGTCCGTCCGTTCATATAAAACTTTTAATCAAACTAGTGGTTGCGATTGTTGTCCCATTGGTATGAAACTTGACAGAAATAAGTTCCTCGTGCCAAGGACAGTTGCTGCTGGAAGTGCAGAAAAGCTTTTCACATTAAAATATAGCCGTTTTTATCAAAAACAAACAATATTTTTTTCAGAAATTCAGTTTTGGCATTATTTTAAATTCTAAATAAGTAAATAGGGTCCGAAACACATTTTTAGTTGGCTTTTAGACACCCTGGAGTACAAGTTAAAATAAAGTCGGCTACGACCGACTTTGGTTTATTTACTAGGTTTACTTTGTTTCATTTCAATAGTGTCCGTCCTTGGCCCAATAAATTACTTCTTTTAAAATTGCAATCTGTTGTTTACCTGCATAAATGTTGCTATAGGACAGCAGATGGACGGAATCGAGATGATCGGTAAACTTAATAATGGGTCTAGCTCATATTTTTTTTTGTAATTTCAAACATATGCTATGAAACTGACTTGTAACACCCTGTTCAACGGAATGATGTAGGTTATAAAATTCACAGAAAAATTGCCAACGATTCATACACATTTTACGTATAATTTAAGTTGTCTTTTCCAGAGTGGTTTTCTTTTCGCTGGAGTTGTGCATATTTTGACACGTGATTCAACTTTGCCTTAGGACATATTTTCCTAATTTCAATTTGGAAGCTCTGACTTTATATTCGACTTCATAGACCTGGTATATACGAGGGCATATTAATAATTCGGTGACTTTTCAAATAAAAAACGAATCGATAAAAAAATATTTTTCAACATAATTTCCTTTTAGCTCAATATACTTACTCCAATTAAATAAAATTTTCCAATTTTTGTATTCCTACCAAAAAACAGGATTTTTCGATATCCATAAAATATGCTTTAGTTAGATAAATAATTTCATCGTTGGAGCTAAATATCTTTCCACCGAGACTTTTTTTTAGTTTGGACATCTAATAGAAAATATTCACTGAAAACACGGCGGATGAGGTACAAATTCGTAACGCAATTCATGCAATTTTGCCATTGAGACTGCACACGTGTGTTCGTTATCTTGAGTAGGTTAATTTTTAAATCCTAGTTTAATCGTTCTTATAAGTTGGCATTACATTCGCCGATTATTTTTCTTCCCTTTTGAAGGAAATCGATGTGGATTATCACACGTGTATCCCAAAAACTGTTGCCATCATCTTATTGGCCGACAAAGTCACCTTCTTCGGAGCTGGTTCACCCGGATAAACCCATTGTTTAGACTGATGCTTTGTCTATGGATTGTTTGAATGGATTCATGTTTCATACACAGTCATTTGATTTGAGGTCAAACAACTCCAAACAATTCTTTTAAGTGGTCACAAGATTTCGTTTATGGTCAATTGAGAGCAAACGCGGCACCCATTTTGCAGACAGCTTTCTTAAACCCAACATAAAATCGAAAACATACTGCCATATGAAATCCGTATGGTATCAACAATCTCGCGCACTTTTACTCTTCGATCGTAGATTTTTTTCGACTCTTCGGGTGTACTTATGTCGACCTCAGTTGGCCGTCCAGAACGTTCAGCGTCATTTGTACTTGATTTGACCACAACGGAAGTCAGAAACTACCTTTTTAGGATTGAACTCGATGGTGGTTGAACTCGATGGTCCTCATGGTATTTATTTTTAACAAAATCTATCAGGTTGTATGTTTTGAACAGCTGTTAAACACAAACTAAATGACGGAACTTTCTCAAAATTTGACAGTAGTCTTTTAACAGATGGTACTTAGGTTGGGAGCAGTGTTGCAGTTCATATAACTACGATGGAAATTGGAAAAGT
Organism: Hydrotaea diabolus; assembly: GCA_963513945.1. Lineage (NCBI taxonomy): Eukaryota > Metazoa > Arthropoda > Insecta > Diptera > Muscidae > Hydrotaea > Hydrotaea diabolus. The sequence continues at coordinate 49,853,320 of OY740717.1, read as the reverse complement.
CAAGGAATTACTGATATGCCGTAGTTGACTCAAATTTATTTAAATTTGGATTTTCTTTTTTATTTGTATTATTTATTATATCACGATAAGATCGTAAATTCCAATGAAAAAGATCTCTGAAATTTGCATTCTGTGAAAAAAATATAATTATAAAACTCATTTGAAATGGGAGTCTACTGCAAATACTCCGAAATCATTGAGTTGGAAAATCAGCCGCTGGAAAATGTCAGATGCTTATAACCATATCATGACCTGCATTTGTTGTGTGGTACTTAGCACACTTTCCATTACACCCTAAGCCACAAAGACAAGAACTTTTCGGTACATTTACTGGGATCATTCACGAACCATACGCAACTTAAAAAATAGAGAAAATACTTTTCTTGAGCAAGAATAGTAAAATTATCCTCCAGCATGAAAGATTTCTCAAAAAACATACCTCTATGGCAACATTTAAAAGAGGAAATTAAGCTGGGGATTCTACAGAATTCCCAACTTTATCCAAAGTGAAAAACTATTTAATTGTTTTGCCCTCGACGAGAATTGAACTGCGTCCAAAACTCATACTGTTTTCATAAAATAAATTGTGTATGAAAATTCATGGTCATCGGGGAATTTATTTTTTGTTTTGAACAATTTAATGTTCCTGATTCAAATCCCTCCCTCCACTTTTATTCGTTCACAGTGTTTTAATTACAAATTGCATTAAAAATTAAACACAATCGTTTGAACGGCAATTTTCCCATGGAATTTCGAAATATTTTTCATGCTTGCCTCTTTGCCCATTTCATAATATCGCTCTTCGCCCCCCACCAATTTTCTGGTTGTTCATGAAACACAAGCTATGTTGCTTCCTTTCCACTTTTTCTGTTACTATTCAACCCCCCTACCCTCCAACCCACCTTGTCCGTTTCGCCGGGCGTTGGAGCTCAACAATGTTTAGTGAGTGTTGCACTGCATCATTGTTGTTTATAACATTTGGCCAATTACATGGTTAGCGTTGTGGTAGTCAACATCACGTTTTCTGCTCGTTTTCGTAACGGCGTTTTGGAAGGAAACACAAACAACTACTGACTATTTCCGGAATCCCTCATGCTGAGCGGGCGAGAAAGAGCGTCTACGAAACAAATCCTACAACACAAGTCATGCTGTAAAGCAGGATTTGTTTCTGTTGCTGGTGGGTCACGATGGTGGTGTCCGTGGCTCTGGCGTGGCTGTCGGTGTTGGCCTGTCCGGTCATGTTTTGTGGACGCCTTGTATGCATGTGTGTGTATGAGCGTGGGAATATTTTGAAACTTGTTATGATTTGTTAGACATTTTGTAGTTTTCAATTAAAATATGTTTGAAATCAAACAGATCCCTGCTGTGTGCATCTAACAACTTTTATTTTTCCATGAACCTTGAAGATTTTGAAGCAGATTTTTGGTTGGCAGGTTGGTGTGAAAGGGGTTTCTATACATCTTGATAAAGTACGTTCAAAATGCTGTTAGGAAGATGTCAAAAGTGTTACATGATGAACAAATATGCTCTTCGAAGTTCAATGGAAACATAATATTAATCATACACCACGTTGTGTAAAGAAATATTCATCATACGCCTCAACTACCTATTAAATTGATATTAATCATGCGTTCCATATTTCAGCATTGATTTAATAAATATTAATCATACGCATTGTATGAACAACGTGGTAACAATAAATATTAATCATGCCCACCATATACCAGCACTGTTTCAATATATGTTAATCATACGCCCAATGTTACAGTACTTTGATCATTAATATCAATCATACGCTCGATATGTTTGCCATACATATATTGTTTTAGAGTATCATCGTTCTCTTATATTTATACTTACCACAGCTGAGAACAAGAAGGGGGGCGAGTTTAAGCTTTGTTTTTCCTAGGATTTATTTCACATTTTTCCTTGATGGCAAGATTCTTATAGTCTTACGTTTTTAGTCTAAAAAAGAGGCTGCGGAAAGATTTTACGGCGTTTGTAGACCTGTGTTAGAATTTTTCAAAGCACCTGTTTGAAATAATGTTGTCATCAGCGAATCGACGGCATCTTTGTTGGCACTCCAAGATGTACAAATGCCACTAGTCTAGAATACTCAGAAGGTGGTTTACCGGAGTCAGCAGATCAGCGTTAATATTACAAGAAGCTTACATAAGAACCAAAATCGCAACGTCTTGGAACCTAACATAGTACTCCGGTGTACACACGGACAGAGGTACCGAGTTTTACGTTATTTTCGCCACTCTGGACTGTGCCACGCTGCGCCATCGCACTGGAGCCGTTACGATGTGATGGCCAGCGCCCCATTGGATATAGTCTGCCGGTACCAAACCGAAGCATGACAGGAATGGGTCATAACTTCCCTCTTGGTAAGGGGTTTCTGCTGTTCTATGCGTCACAGCACCCGGTTGCAACCACACCGAGCCGAAGCTCTCCCCTCGATTTAGGTTTAAACCACAGCCACCACGATACTCCCCGAAGTGTCGCACCAAATAGTTAGACCAGAACAAGTTCTGGGGACTCTTGGCTACTTGTGGTAACAGATTTAAGTCTCCGGTCAGACCTCGTAACCAAAAGGCTACTTCTAGTTTCTGTTCCATACAACATGTGACTGATACTCTCTCCCGCCAACGTCCTAATACGACCAATTAAAAACACAAACAAACACAAGGACCTGCTTTAGTACTATAGAAGGCACTCGAATTACGAAGGACACCGTCGATGAAGCTTACATTAAACCCGAAATCGCGAAGTCTTGGGACCTAATAAATAAAGGTGCGAGTCTGAGGCGTCTCTCCAGACGTTCCAACTACAAAGGACACTTAGCGAATGAATACAGGACTAAACGTTTGTGATCCAAAAGAATCTTGACTTTATAAAGACATTCTGTGGGCGAATACGTACCTTCTTTATAGGAAGTACATGGCTTGAAAAAGACTCTTGGCACGCCAAAATGCGACATCTAGAGACCAGCGTAAGAACTTCAGAAGGTTCATGCATTAAAATGTACACTTGGTTTATACGTGTTGCCTGTAGAAGCGACCTTTGTGCGGAAGCAACATGTTTGTAGTTTTAAAGGTTTGGTTTTATTCATTCACACTACATTTCAGCAAGATGGGATTTAATATGTGCCTTCTAGCGTGGATGGGCTAGAAGGACTTTAGAAAAATATCAAGCAATACAATTTAATTTTTCCTGTGTTGGTTATAGGTCACTTTTAGTGCAGTGTGCTTAATTTGGGCAATATCGATTTAAAAACGTGGCTTGGAGAGCGACAGGACCTTAAATCTGGAAATATCCTTGTATTATGGTCGATTGTCGAGCGGCAGGGCCGAAAATCGGGGTTGAGCTTATGGTGGGTTACTTATAAGAAAATGATCAGAGTACACTATGCGAAAAGTGAGCAATATCGGGCTTAAAAGTAACTTCTACAGAGCCGCACTTTAACTTGAACCGATATGATTCTTTTTTACAAAGCTAAGTAAGTTGGAAAGTAAAAGGTTATTTGCACTTTAGTTTAACAAAAGTTAAATATCGGTTGCTCTTTAACTTCCATGCGAAAATTTGAAATCTTAATAATTCTTCCATTCTTATTTATTAACTTTTCCTTAATAATTCTTCCTTTCTATTGTTATCACTTCAGACCCGGGTTAAGTGTTAAGGAATGGCGCTACGAGCCGCCACAGAAGAATAGTGCTTCGGGCTGCCAAATAAGTTAATCGAGAGTAGGTATAGTATTGCGTTAAGGCCCCACAAGGGACAAGTGCGGATTGCGGATTGAATGCCAAACTTAGGGTCTTTATCAGAAGCATTGCGATGTTTGACTTCGTCGTGCCGTTCAGTAAACAGGGATCCCGATTAGAATTTGTAATAATAGAATAGTAACATATTTGTATAAAGATCCCAGCGACTGCCTATGCATTTACTGCATTTATTGTTTTTTTATATATCAGCAACACTCAGGGGATCTCCCCTGTACTTTATATGCAGAGCATTGCGTTGGTGATTGGCAAGTATGAGGTAGAAGAGGCGAAAGAGGGAATACAATTTATTGACATTTGCTTGAACTACTGGTTGTCGTATTGGTGGAAAAAAGTATTTGCCGGAAATCTATTCCACATACGGACATTTCGAGAAAAAACAAATTTGACGAATTCCTGGACAGTCGCGTATTCCAGCAGAACATCCTCCTGTCAGTAATAAGTCGATGTATGTCAGAAGAACACACACCATAAATGGAACGATATAACAGCATCATGTAACCCATAGTTCGACGTTGCTCAAGGGAGACAATGTAGCTGTATACCCTATTATCAGCACTATCGATCTCTTAAAGTTCATGAGTTGATTGAGTAGAGAGTGTGTCTTAGGTTCTCACTTATAAGTAGCGGGCACATCTCGGATATAAGTATGACCAGATCATTGAAAGTGTGTTCGACTATCCCGCTAGTTAACCCAGGTTAAACCTCGGGTGAGAACACCTAACAATTTATCTGCGGCGGGTTTTCACCTCGTTAATGCCGGCGACTTTACGAGTAAGAGATTTATCTCTAAGCCATGTAGAAACTTCTCTACAAAAAAAAAATAGCCGTTCGCAGCCGGAGTTAAACATTAGGTCCCAGTCAGTGATTACAAGAATTGAATCGTGCACAGCTCACTAGTTTGAGAAAAGTTCCACCTTGTTCCTTTATGCGATGTTGTGGGACTTGAGTATGTATATAAGTACTGTCGATCATTCAGTAAGTCGTTGAACTTTAATTATTTCACAAGATACTGGTTACCATGCTCTCCAGTGCAGAGTAAATCGCAAGCAATTGGTCGATAATTCGCATGATTTTTGACTTCACGCTTTTTTGGGATTGGCTGGACGTTGGCAATCTTTCGACTCGATCGGAAGACTTCCGCACGCAAGATGACGCAAGTTAGCTGCCTAACACAGTACAAAATTTTTCAGGTGATTGATTCGGGACTCAAGGGAAATTTGTCACGTTTTAGGCTCTTTTGTTTGTCATAACTCGAGAACCACTAGTCCGAACAAGCTGAAACAAATTTAAAAATTAAAAAAAAAAAATAAAGAAGGCATCAATGTTTTGTCCAAAGAATTTTGTACATATCTCAAGCAAATTTTTGAAGTTCATACCTTCACTTAATTTTGAATAAAAGCGAAGCGCGTAAATCGATTTGCATGATCTATGTCTCATTTTGTTTATAGGTTATGTGACTTTACGTGAAAGTAGTAGGACTTGACGCTTGTTACCGTTTTGTATTTTTTATGAATTAAAAAAAAATTTAATTTTTTAGGCAAAAAATATTTTTTTCTTTATACATTTATTTATAACTGCGAAACTGTTGCTTGTGTAGCGAAACGTTGTATGAACAGATTAAAGGAATCGTCATTTTTCATTTTTTAAATTTGTTTCAGCTTATTCGGACTAGTGGTTCTCGAGCTATGACAAATAAATTCCCCTGTACGATACTTACTAACTTCAAATTAATTATTATATTATTATGTGATGTACCTTGACCAAACGAATGCTGCAGAAGTTCTTATTTTGGGATACTTGCACAAACAATTATCAGAATTGATTCCCGCCCGGGAACCTATTAACATCGACATTCGCAAGAACCCTTTTAACTCCATTAGTTCAAAAAAATATCTGCGGGATGAAACTAGATACGTTTTCGATCAAGAGAAGTGATTGATGGCTTTCCGGCAAGGAATAGTTTTTTTGACAAATTACGAAGTTTTTGTCTGTTTACGCAGCAGTTCAATATTCAACGCTAATTTCTGAATGCCTCCTCCTAATATGTGACAGCATGCCTGCATGACTGGTTAAACCAACTAGTTTAGGCTAGGTTAGTCGACATAACATTATTTGGAATAAATGTCTTCATTCCAAAAATAGTTTCTATCATTTTAGCTGCAGCATTTATTTCGTTATCATTCCGCCTTTCCCTAGATAAATCTTTCCACTTTTGTGCTGGCATTGAAGAGACACGAAGTGCAGAAAACGAAATGGCTGCTGAAACAATGCAGTGCTAGGAATTGCCTAGAGGTGAAATGCCATTAACTTCGTACTCTTCAGGGTGCTAAGTTAAGAAAAGGTGAAGAATATTGGGCTGGTACCCTTGGGAACACGAAACATGTGTCGGTTCACGGAACAAGTATCGGTTTACGAAATATGTGTCGGTTCAGCAAAAAGGTAGGCATATTTGCCCACCGGAGTTGTATCGATGGAATACGAAAGCCTGGCGAATTTGTGGTCATTAAAATCCACAGCAACCACGATTTCACTGTCCTTTTCAAAACATTCATTGTTGCATTGGAAAGTGCGTTAAAGCCCTTAAGCGAAGTCTCCCTTCTGAGTTTGGACTTCTATATATAAACCTAATCCTAGTGTTGCTGGCTCTGAAACATTATAACGCTACTTGCACCTACCACAAGATCTCCGTGGAAAATAAAAACTGATAGTGTATGGTACCTAGACTCCTGAATATGCTGTGGATCAGAATCCTCATTACCTAGGTCTTACAAAGGGCTAGAACATCCAGCCTATAAATGTACGAATACACAACGGAAAAAAATTGCTCGAAACCCTTGTATGTTTTCAAAATGGATCTAAATTTTCTTTACCATTACGCCGACCAGAAACTAAAGACAAGTGTTAGTGTGCAGTACCAGCACCACTTGGATCCGATAAATCTAGTTCTTTGTCGCATAGACGGAAAGTTTAAGTGACAAGAGTTTGAATCTGCTCGTGAACAGTACCAGCTTGGTTTTTCTTGTGTTTACGCTTGGCCTTTTGCTTGAGGCCCATGGGTTGATTGCGCAGAGAGTGTGGCTCTTAATCATACTTAGAAGTAGCAGAAATATCTCGGATATAAGTATGATCAGATCACCGGTTGATGCAACTAATTTTAATAGTCGGGCGTTCATAACGAGAGTCGAGTGTGTGTAGAATAGCGTTGATAACGAGAGTCATAGTAATGAAGAACTCTATTTCTTGGAATGGAATAGTGTGATATTTACATTATTTTACTTTTCTGATTTACCTACGTAGTATCGCGGTAAAGAGCGTTTGAGCAAGGGTTTTATCGAATTTCTTATGAAATATAGAAAGCCTAGATGAAAGCAACTAGTGTTCTAGTGATCTTGTGATCATTAAATAATGCTAACTGCTTCATGAAGGGCGGTTTTAGTTGAACAACTAAAACCGACATCTCGTTGAGTTTACCAGAAACTCGCGAATATGTTTATAGATGAACTTTTTCAAAACCTTTAGTAGCCTTCTAGAATTTAAATAGCGTCCTTGCCTGTTTCTTAACTGCAAAATTGGTTCATATTTGCGAGATGATCATTCTAAAGGTATTTTTAATTGGGGGTTTTCACAGATTTCGCGCGAGTTGTGATAAAATTTATATTTTTTCTTTTCAGAATTGTTTGTCATTTCATTTGAAAAGACTTATACTTCGAAAACCACGGTTTGTTGCGGTTTATGGGATGATTGATTTATCGGTCTATATTTTTTAAAAAATTATGATGGTCGGAACGAAACCGTAAATGGTGCTCGCTATCGCGCCCTGATATCGGCCTTTTTGCTACCCGAAATTAAAGCCTATAATCTTGATGACGTGGTTTCAACACGCTACTTGCCGTACAGCTGTTTAAACAATAGATCTATTGAGAGGTGATTTCAAAGAGCAGCTAATTTAACTATTTAGACCGGTGAGTTGGCCGCCTAGATGGTGTAATATCACACCAAAGTCTATGCTGACAAAGCAGCCACGATTCAGGGCTTGGAAGCCAACATTACGCGTGTCATTAATGCCATACCGTTCGAAATGCTTGAACGAGTCATCCAAAACTGGGTCCTCAGGATGGAATAAATTTATATTAAAAAAAATGGCACAACATTTTCTATCGAATGCACAATTCGATTCTACTTACACTTGATTTGAATTTTTGTACTTATTTTTTTTTAAATTGAAAATAATACCTCTAGATTGATCTCCCGTTACTTTTGACATCTTTTAATGGAATCAGAATGTGATTCTGAATCGATCGGTAAGATAAACGCTGGGTCTATCTTCAAGAGTTTTTAAGGCGAAAAACATTCGTGAATATGTAAATGGCGTTTTTTCAGACGTGTGGTTTTCAATCTGGCCTTACTTTTTTCGAAGTTTATCTTTTTGACAGCTGTCACTTAATTTACTTACACTTACACTTTCGTTTGCCATTTCATAACGAATAAACTTACCCGGAACAACGTTTGCAAATCGTAGTGAATGGGCCCAAAACGAGATGGCCACTGATCCTGATTTTTACCTGAAAATTTTGTTTAGCGATGAAGCGATGAATGGGTACGTTAATAACCAAAATTGTCGCATTTTGAGTAATGAATATCCACAAGCTATTGTTGAGACGCCGGTACATCCTCAAAAGTCACTGTTTGGTGTGCTCTTTGGGCAAAGGAAGTTTTTGGTCAATATATCTTAGGAAATCAAGCCAGTCATAAGCTTACAGTCAATGGGAAACGCTGTAGAGCCATGATTAAAAACTTTTTCGTGTCTAAATTGGAGGATGTTGTTGTGGACGATCTGTGGTTCTAAATAGACAGCGCTACATGCTACAGCCAAGGAAACAATAAAGTTTTTGAAGAAAACTTTTGGTGAGCGCATTTTCTTGCGTCGTGCGACTGTGGCGTGGTCTCCTAGATAGTACGATTTAACACCGCTGGACTTCTTTTTGTGGAGTTGTGTGAAGTCACTTGTCTACGCAGATAAGCCGACATGATTGACGCCTTGGAAGATAATAATCGGCGCGTTATTGCTGACATACGAACCCAAATGCTGCAAAATGTGGTCGAAAATTGGGCCTCTCGGCTGGAATATATTTAAGCCAGCCACGGCGGCAACTTGCACGAAATCATTTTTAAAACATAATGCCAAACCCTTGTCTTTATAATAACGCTATTTGGTTGGCCATAACATGAAATTATACGTATGCGTTTTTCTTCCTCTTGAAAACCACACGTCTGAAAAAACCACCCTTGCATCAGGTACCGATCTACGCCAGTGTTATGACCCTAACTTTAACGATTATAGCGATCCTAAAATATCTAATTACTGTTTTGTATTTGTTGGACTATGCGCATGCGTTTTTTTTTTCTTCCTGAAAACCACACCTCTGAAAAAAACAACCCTTGCATCAGGCACCGATCTACGCCAGTGTTATGACCCTATTTTCAACAATTATAGCGATCCTAAAATATTTAATTACTGTTTTGTATTTATTGGACTTATATGCAAATTTGGTGAAATTTAGTAAAAAATTATATAGAAAAATTAAAATTGAATAAAAAATTAACGACGAACATTAAAAAAATTAAATTATATAAAATTTTCTTAAAATAAAAAATGCAGATCTATGCCAACAATTTAGTATCAACAATTATGTCGATACCAAAAATGTGTTTTTGGACTTATATGCAAATTTTGTGAAATTTAATAAAAAATTAAGTAAGACAATTTAAAGAAAAAAAATTGAATAAAAAATTAACGACGAACATATAAAAAAAATCCATGCGAAACGGAATTGGTGGGAATGATTTTGCGCGTTGAAGATTGCTCTACACACAGTTCGAAGCCTATGCCCAAAGAATAATTCTCATTAATTAAAATGAGTCTCTTGTATAAGTCATTTGATTTGTTGCCAAAGACTGCTGAAGAAAAACCTTGGCGGGCCTTGGCGATGTGCAGTCTGCCTGGCACCCGTAGCCAAAACAATTCATCAATTTTTTAAGTTGATTCTGAAAAAGAACAACAAAAAGGTCTCGAACCAGAATTTAAACGGTTCAAGTCATAATAATGATAAAAGACTGAATAAATGTAAACAAATAAAAAAAAAACTAAAAAAAAAATATGCAGATTCCTTACTCCAACAATTATGGCGGTCCCAAAAATACATTACCTATTTAATATTTGTAGTACTTACGCGCAGACTTGGTATCATTTTTTATAACTTTAAATTTAACTTATTTTTTATATGACTCAACCTCTGTACAAATCAATCAATACGTTCCAGAAAATCAAGATTTTTGATAAAGCAATAAAATATATTTTTGGCCATTTTAAAATGTTAAGCTTTATCTTTGCTATATGAAATAACTACATAAAACTTATCAACCAAACGTTCGGGACCAATTGATCCTACCCAACTGAAAATAAAAACTCGACATGCATTGCTAGCAAATATAATGCGCGCAATATCTACAACTACGGAAATGCGATATTATTTTTGTGAAAAACTAATTTTCATAAATATGAAAGACATAACAATAACATGTTCTGGTGAAAAAGTTTTCTCATAGCAAAACATATACGGAATTGCTTCTAGTCATCCCTACTTAAGAGGGGGAAACGAAAATAACACAAACTACTACAACCACAACAAATAGCGTTACAGAGACATAAGAGAAATCCTTTTAAAAATATAAATGTTTTCATAAAAACAAGCAGACGAAAAACAACAAACCTATTTATTGCATCCCAACAGACAAACAGAAATGCAATAAGATTTAAGCTGAATGTGAACTGAAAAAAAATCACATAAAATCCACTCGCCGCCATATTAAAAGACTCTTGAAACTTTTTCGGCAACGGGTATGTTGTCGTAGTTCATTTGAGCTTTTCGGGTATTTTTTTCTTCCTTGCGTAGTCAGAAGAAGAATCCCTTTTTTGCAGAGGGGTAAAAGTCTAGACATAATGTATATTTACTGAACAAAAGATATACACATCAACCGAAAAAAGTTATAAATTTTAACCCTAAAAAACTCTAGAAGTGCTAACCGGGGAATTGTGAGGGTGTTGAGTGCATAAGTGACTGACTTATCGAAGGGTTGCTTACATTTGGTACGTGTTCTTCTGGCTCGTTTTGGTATGTGGCACGTAAGTGTTTTCCAATTGTAGCTGCAAATCCAACTTTGGCATTTTTTCTACATAACTATAAGCGGAGTTCAATAAAGACATGTGAAATTGCCATAAATGAACCTCAATTTCATTGAGTTATTTCTCAGCGCTTGAGCTCTGCACTCTGAGGAGTGAAAAGTCAATAAACCCTTTTGTTGTTTAAATTTATATGCCACAAAAGGGTAGATTTTCCTTCTTAACTGTTTTTTTATTTGTTTTTTTGGGAAGCCTTAAAATTGTAACACATTAAAGTGTTAACAAAGCCGCTGTGGTTAAAATCCTCTTGCAAATTACGCTTGATGATTCAATAAAGTGTTGTGGCAATAAAAGGAAATGGGGAAGAGTAGAGCGCCTGCTATTCATATACGTTCTTAATTGATTTTTAAAACATTTTTTAAAACATTGGGGTCGTGCCTAAAAACTCACATACTTTATTTAAAACATTTTTAGAATTTTTAATCCCTTTTGATACAATTATAACTTCACTAACGGGTGATCAATCTAGAGTTATTTTTTTCAAATCAAAAAAAAAAAATAAAAAAATTGAATCATGGGAGAAATCTTTATTGTTCATTTGAAAGGACATTTTATGGCATTTATTACTTAAATATAATTTCCTTTAAATATTTGCCGCAACTACGCCTCAGGGTCTCCATTTTAAGGTTCCAATTTCGGTCGACTCGTTCGAGCATTTCAGCCGGTATTGTGTTCATGACACGATTTATGTTGGCTTCCATAACTGGAATCGTATCTGGTTTGTCAGCATAGACTTTTGACTTTTCGTAGCCCCAAAAAAAGTTGTCTTTGGATGTGATATCAACCGATCTATGCGGCCAACTTACCGGTCCAAATTAGCTGCTCTTCGAAATTACCTCTCAATAGATCCATTGTTTGAGCAGCTATATGATAAGTGGCCCCGTCCTGTTGAAACCAAATTTCATCAATATTACGGTCTTCAATTTCAGGTTGCAAAAAGTCCGATATAATGGCCGGATAGCGAGCATCATTCACGGTTACGTTCCGGACATCATCATTTTTGCAAAAATATGGACCGATGACTCCATCAGCCCATAAAACGCACCACACCGTAGTTTTAGCGGTTTTGTGAAATGTACATACAATTGGTTGGTTGCCATAACCGCCTATTCTCGCCGTCGAATTCGGTTGGTATAACTGTGTCATTACGAGGGCGACCGCAAACCTAACTGGCCTGTCACATTTTCTGTTTTACTAGCAACTTTTTTTTTGTTTTTTAAAAGCAATCTTTTATAAGCCATCTGTCAAAATTTCCGAAATATTTAATGATTATTTTCTTTGTTACAGGTGATTGAAGTAAACAAGTTTTATAATTTTTGAAAAATGGAAAATAAAGAGTTTCGTGCGGTAATTAAACACTTTTATATGAAAGGTTATACGCCATAATTAATCAAAGATGAATTGGATTCTGTTCATGGTGATAATGTACCATCATACTCCAAGGTGAAATCCTGGGTTCAACAATTTAAAATGGGTCGTTCAAGTACGGAAGATGAACAACGCTCTGGAAGAGCGAAAACTGCTACTACATGCAGAAAAAAAGTATGGTTGTGGTGATAATATTCGAAGAGGATAATATTATTGTTGGGTATATGGATGTGGTACAACAATATTATGATCCTCAGTATGATTTAAATACAACCATACTAAAATCCTTACAACAATAATATGATTCACACATAACCATACTATGATCCCCACAGCAATAGTATGATTCACACTCAACCATACTATGATCTCCACAACCATAGTATGATCCTCACCACCATAGTATGTTTCACATATAACCATAGTATGATCCTCACAACCATAGTATGATTCACACGCAACCATGTTATGATCCCTACAACCATAGTATGATCACACACAATTGTACTTTGATCCCCAATATAATTTATTAGAATTTGTTTAAGTTGTTGACAATAGATTTGAATTATGAAAACTATTAAAAAAAATATTAAATTCAAAATAATAGGGGTGATTTATTTTACAGTAGAAAAAAATAAGTTTAAATAAACGTAAGCGTTTTTATTAAAAATATTTTAGTTAAACAAAGCCAAAGCAGCTAGTTGCATTAAATCCGTACCAAAAACATTTGTTCTTAAAAGCATAATTAGATGAAGAAAATTACAATCATACAGCATGATTGCCGTAATCGTATCATTGTTAACATAAAACGCAAAACACAATACTATTGTCGCACCAACAATATTTATATTGTTGTTATAACCATACTTTCATTTTTAAATTTGGCAATAATACTATTGTTACATTTCAACAATATCAATATTGCAGCAATTATACTATTGTTAAAACTAAATTCAGTTAACAATGCTATGGTTGCGACGAACATACTTTTATTGCGGAGAACATATTAATATTGCCGTGACCATGTAGTAACCATGTTTTTTTCTCTGCGTCTACTATTGAAAACATTACAAAAATATTTAATGAAGTGACTAAAGATAGACGAATAAAGCTCAGAGAACTGACTGGTATTATTAAAATACACGAAAAAAAGTTTGAAGTATTTTACATGATGAACTCCACATGTAAAAAAATATCCGCAAGTAGGGTGCCGCGTTTGTTGACTTTGCCCCAAAAAAATCGTCCGTTGGACCAATTCCGAGGAGCTTTTAGCGATTTATCAGCGTACTCCAATAGAGTTCTTGCGCCGATTCATAACTGTTGATGAAACATGGATCCATCACTACATTCCAGAATGCAAAGAACAGTCAAGACAATGGATAGAAGCTGGTAAAAGTGGTCCCAACAAGGCGAAAACTGTTAAGTCAGCAGGAAAAGTAATGGCCACAGTTTTTTGGGATGCAAGGGGTATTATATTTATTGATTATCTTGAGAAAGGAAAAACTATAAATAGTGAATATTATTGTGCATTATTGGATCGGTTGAGTGAAGAAATCAAGATAAAACGACCGCATTTAGAAAAAAACATTATTTTTCATCAAGATAATGCTCCTTCACACACTGCATTTTTAACTCAACAAAAACTGGCCAAATTACGATTTGAAATTGCTCCGCATCCACCATATAGTCCAGATTTAGCTCCTTCTGATTATTTCTTGTTTCCAAATTTAAAAAACTTCTCGGTGGCAAAAAATGTTCGTCCAATAGCGAGGGTATTGCTGAAACTGAGGCATATTTTGAAGGTCTTGAAAAATCGTATTTTTCGGATGGAATTAAAAAACTTGAAAAACGTTGGATAAAGTGTATTAGTTGGAAGGAGATTATATTGAAAAATAAATAATAATAATTCCAAAAAAACGGTTCTTTTTATGATAGGCCAGTTACTTTTCAGGTCGCCCTCGTAGCTGTGAATATCGTGATATGGTTGTAGCAACCATCACGAACCATGTTACCATCAATACTATGGAAGGCTGTTTATTACAACAAAAAGTCGGTTTATCCAAACGAATTTTTGAAGTTCGGACCGATTTCAAACTGATTTTTTGTTTCTGTGTTTACGACTTGCCAAATTCGAGTTTTTATTGCGTCCACAAATTAAGACATTTACAACATCTACCAAAATCCAAAAACCCACAAACGTCCAAAACTATCAATGCCACACTTTAACGCAATCCATGGAGGAAAGTATAAAAAATTGTTGTATTGGTTAGTTGGTTTAAAATATAAAGGTCAAGGTTATTGAGAACCTACTTTTTAACCTAAAGGGTATACACCTAAACCAGTACACGAATGGCTGTCTGCTTTTGATCGATAGTTTATTAATAATTCATGGTTAAAGGCTTTCAGTGTTGTCCAAGAAACTTTTGAATATAATCGAACACATTCCCTAGGGGTTTGTCACACTGGCCAAAAGATGTTGCAGTCTCGTTCTCTCGAAAGCTGGGCATCGAAAACTACTCATGATTTATGCAATCCCCGATTGCCTCGCACATGTTTGATACTTTAGATGTGATTTGACTTATGTAGTGAGTGCCCGTTAAGAACGCCCATCATCTGTTTTCAGTTTTCTTTAGACTTAAGAGTTTTAGTTTCCCTTGAACTATTCCAATAATTCGATCGTCCGGTGTTCTACTTATAGAACAACGATAGAAAATGTTAAATTTTCATAACAAAAATAATTGAACAGGGATTAACCGGCTCAAGGCCTCTTGCATCTTTATTTAAATAGAAGACAAGTTTTTAATAAAATGGTAAAGTGACATTGATTTTCGTGGCTGCACACTGCTTTTATCATGATTTCGGTCCGTGACAACCCTCTTCAGAAAGCTTTGCTGCAATTGTTGAAAGTAAAACCGAACTCTATAAGGCCAGACTCTCCCCAAACGAATGAGAGCTACTGTTGTAAACCTTACTTTTCAGGTTTTCTTCACACAATTGCCCACGAAAATACAACTCACTCTTGCTACCTCTACTGAGACTCCACATCGGAAGGCAGCAATAGATCTATTTAAATATACTTAGTAGAGACATAAATACTGTTACAACATTGAACACACCCATTTCAATAGTAGAACTGAACATACCCCGTTAGTGTCATATGGGTTTTGAAAGCTAACCTCAATAGCGTTAATCTGTAACGGGATTTTAAAATTGTTTCAACTTTCATCATGGAGTGGTCAGATATTGAGAACCGTATCGCTGTAATAGTGCTTTTCAAGTGTGAAATGAATAAAAACGATATTTTCAAAACGCTCCGGCCAGTAGGGATCAGCAGCATGTTCGTCTACCGATGCATACAACTGTTTGAGGGGACTGGAGATGTAAAAGACCGCCACCGGTCGGGCCGCCCACGCTCTGTTCGAATACCGCATGTCACCAAAGCCGTTAAATCAAGAATTCACAGTAATCCGCTCCGAGAACAGAAAATCATGGCCCGTGAGATGAATATCACGCAAAAGTTAATGAGTCGAATCATTAAAAATAACTTGGGACTTGGGGCTTTCAAACGACGTACCGGACATTTATTGACTGCAGCTTTAAAAAATAGGATTGAAAAATGCAAACGTCTTTTGGTGAAGCACGCTAATAACTTGCACAGAAAAATGTTGTGCACCGATGACAAAATTTTTACCGTTCAGGAAAAATTTAACAAGCTAAATGATAGAGTGTATGCGCAGTCATCTAAGGCAGCATCTGAGCTGATCCCAAGGGTAGAAATGGGTCCTCACCCAGCTTCAGTCATGGTTTGGTGGGGTGTCTCGTACGATGCAAAACATCGGCCAAAGTTTACCAAGAAACCGTTTTGGAAGCTGAAGCCTCTTAACAGTTCAATGTTCCAAAACCAGCCATGGACTTTCAAGCAGGACTCTGCGACGGCTCATAAGGCTAAAACGTCCCAGGCCTGGCTTCGAGACAATTTTCCAGCGTTCATTTCCTCTGAAGAAAGGCCCTCTAGATTTGAACCCATTGGATTACAAATTGTGGACAGTTTTAGAGGACAATGTGTTGGTATTAAAATACAACTCTACACCTCAAATGTACTAAAACATTGTAATGACAGTCATTGTCTTGTCAAATCGCAACATGGCTATGCGTTTGTTCATTTCCGTTTTCAACCTGACTTGCATTCAATACTTAGTTTGTAATAGTTCACTTATGTAATAAACTCTTGATTTTACACAACGTAGTTTTTACTTGACTTTGGTTCACGCGAATTCCACATAAGGAATATAGAGATAACCGCAGCAAAGGTTATGGGCCCAGAGTGCCAAAGTACAAGTCGTCATTAAATTCATAATTAAAATCAATTGGAATTACTTCGGTTTATATTGTTTTATCAGTGGACTGAAAACAAGGAGATATGGCTGGCGCTATTGCAAGTATTGAAAGGCTGAGTGGTGAGAATTACGGAACGTGGTGCATTCAAGTGAAGAGCTTGCTTATAACATTGGACTTGTGGAGCACCATCGTAGATATATGCCCAGAAGCTGAACCGGCGAAAGCAGCTTGGATAAGTAATGACAAAAAGGCCCTAGCGACAATTACATTAAGTGTTAAACCTGGAGAGCTGATCCACATTAAAAATTGTATTACTGCAAAAGGAGCATGGAATGCATTAAGCTTAATTTACAAGGCAGACACTGCATCCAGGAAGGTAAAACTGTTTAAGAATCTGGTACGCTTTAAATTAAATTCGAGCGAGAAGTTTGCTGCACAAATAAACAATTTTTGTTCTACTGTGGACGAGCTTAAGGAAATCGGAATTAATCTTAATAAAGATTTACTGAGTGTTTTGTTACTTTGCAGTCTTCCAGATGAGATGGAAAGTTTTGTAGTTGCAATCGAATGTCGAGATAATCTACCTTCATACGAAAATTTAGTTTCAAAAATTTTGGAAGAAGAAATGAGACAAGGTGATAAAAGCAGAACATGTGGTGAGACGGTTTTTGCGGCGAATTCGAGAAGTGATCATAGAATGAACAAGAAAACGTACAACAGCTATGATGGAAATAAGCAACGTAAGAATAATTATTGCAATGAGACGAAAGGCAATGTCAGTGGTAAAGTATACATTTGTGGTTTTCAACGAAGACCCATGCGAAACGGAATTGGTGGAAATGATATTGCGCGTTGAAGATTGCTCTACGCACAGTTCGAAGACTATACACAAAGGGTAATTCTCATTAATAAAAATGAGTCTCCCGTATAAGTCATTTGATTTGTGGCCGAAGTAATCGTTGCCAAAGTTGATTCTGAAAAAGAAACAACATAAAGGTCTCGAACCAGAATAAAAAACTGCTCAAGTCATAATAATGATAAAAGACCGAATAAATAACAAAAAAACGAAAAAACTATTAAAAAGGATTGCTACGCCCTAATGTGCAACGCATGTATGAGTATATGTACGCACAAAAAACATGCACACTTTGATTGTGCTTTTTGCATTTGTGGTTTTCAACGAAGACCCATGCGAAACGGAATTGGTGGAAATGATATTGCGCGTTGAAGATTGCTCTACGCACAGTTCGAAGACTATACACAAAGGGTAATTCTCATTAATAAAAATGAGTCTCCCGTATAAGTCATTTGATTTGTGGCCGAAGTAATCGTTGCCAAAGACTGCTGAAGAAAAACCTTGGCGGGTTTAGAAACAGCTGTACAGTCTGCCTGGCAACCGTAGCAAATACATTTCACCAATT
This sequence comes from Hydrotaea diabolus, assembly GCA_963513945.1. Lineage (NCBI taxonomy): Eukaryota > Metazoa > Arthropoda > Insecta > Diptera > Muscidae > Hydrotaea > Hydrotaea diabolus. The sequence continues at coordinate 49,835,168 of OY740717.1, read as the reverse complement.
TCTTCTTTTTAAGTTGATTCTGAAAAAGAAACAACATAAAGGTCTCGAACCAGAATAAAAAACTGCTCAAGTCATAATAATGATAAAAGACCGAATAAATAACAAAAAAACGAAAAAACTATTAAAAAGGATTGGTACGCCCTAATGTGCAACGCATGTATGAGTATATGTACGCACAAAAAACATGCACACTTTGATTGTGCTTTTTGCATTTGTGGTTTTCAACGAAGACCCATGCGAAACGGAATTGGTGGAAATGATATTGCGCGTTGAAGATTGCTCTACGCACAGTTCGAAGACTATACACAAAGGGTAATTCTCATTAATAAAAATGAGTCTCCCGTATAAGTCATTTGATTTGTGGCCGAAGTAATCGTTGCCAAAGACTGCTGAAGAAAAACCTTGGCGGGTTTAGAAACAGCTGTACAGTCTGCCTGGCAACCGTAGCAAATACATTTCACCAATTTCTTCTTTTTAAGTTGATTCTGAAAAAGAAACAACATAAAGGTCTCGAACCAGAATAAAAAACTGCTCAAGTCAACAACATTAAATGTTTTCGCTGTGGGAAGAGAGGCCACATACGTTCTCAGTGCAAAGTCAATGATAAAAGAGACGGTGATTATGCTTGTTCTTTATTTGAAGGTGACATAAATTTAAGAGAGTCGTGGATTCTGGACAGCGGCGCGACGTCACACATGTGTAGAAAGCATGAGTATTTTATGACACTTAGAGAAACACGGCAGAGAATAGTGTTAGCGTCTGATGAAACAATTTATGCTAAAGGTATTGGCGATATCAAGCTGAGGACAAGTACATCGACACTTACTTTACATAATGTATGGTATGTACCACAATTGCACTCAAATTTTATTTCCATTACGAAAGTTATAAAGGCTGGTCACTCTGTTCTATTCGAAAGTAGACAGGCGAGAATTAAAAGTAAAGATAAAACAAAAATATTAACAGCTGATTTGAATGGTGATATGTTCATTGCAAATTTGAAAGTAGCCAACAATGTTGAAGCGGTGAACTCAGCGAGTGAGGACTGTGATGTTCGGAAATGGCACCAAAGATTTGGCCACTTAAATATCAATGATTTAAGCAAATTATCGTGCAAGAACATGGTTAAAGGTTTTTCTGTGAACGGGTCTAAAAGTCTTGATTGTGTGACTTGTGCTGTATGTAAAATTCCAGCTAGTCCGTATAGAAGCTATTCAAGCGTTCAAACTCATAATGTTCTGGAATTGGTGCATACGGATTTATGCGGACCAATGGGAACTCCGTCTGTAGGAGGATCTCTATACTTCATCACATTTATTGATGATTATACCAGATATATTTCCACATATTTTCTAAAAAGAAAATCAGATGCATTCGAAGCATTTTGTAATTTTGCTGCGATTGCGGAGAAGCAGACAGGCCGTCAGATAAAAATTGTTAGGAGCGATAATGGAACGGAATTTGTTAATTCCAAATTCAAACAATATTTCTCAAACCATGGTATTTTACACCAGACTACTGTAAGTTATTCTCCACAACAAAACGGCGTATCGGAGAGGGCAAATAGGACACTTTGTGAAATGGCTAGATGCTTGTTGGAATTTTCCGGTTTATCACAAAGTTTATGGGGCGAAGCCATAAACACCGCAACATATTTGAGAAACAGATCTCCTACTAAGGTACTTGATGATGTGACTCCCTTTGAGAAATGGTTTGGTCGGAAACCATCTGTACATTATTTTAAAACGTTTGGCTGTGATGCCGTTGTTCTTCGAAAAGGTCCCAAGCCCAAAGGTGCGAAGTTTTTGCCGAAAGGAATAAAATTAAAATTCGTTGGTTATCAGAATCATACGAAAGGTTTTCGGTTATACAATAAAATCACCAGGCAGATTGTGATTGCACGGGATGTAATATTTTTTGAGGAATCCTTCGAAAAAATTACCAATGCTGATGATAATGAATCAAGTTCATTTTGAGCTGAAATTTTAAAACCTCAAGTACAGACTAATATTGTTTCCAGTGAAGATATGGATGTCTCTGTACCATATGAAGAAGAGACACAAGAAGTGTATGAGCCAGATGAAAGATTAGTGAACCTATCATCAACTGATAATGAAACGGAAAGAGAGGACACAATAATAGTAGACAACAAGAGAAAGCGAGGAAGGCCGAAATTATTGAGAAATGGTGGTGTAGGCAGACCACGAAAAGTATATTGCACAGATGACGGTCCAGAAATGTTAAATTCTATTGTAGAAAATCCTGATACTGTATCTCAAGCACTAAACTCTGAGCATGCTGAAATGTGGCAAGAGGCTATGAATGTTGAGTTTAGTAGTTTAATCAAAAACAAAACCTGGCAGCTAGTAGATAGGCCGGCTAATAAAAATGTTATCGGATGCAAATGGGTTTTTGCAGTAAAACGAAATCCCGATGGTTCGGTAGAAAAATATAAGGCGCGTTTAGTTGCTCACGGATGTTCGCAAAAGTACAACATTGATTACCACGAAACGTTTGCACCAGTGGTAAGACATTCTGTAATAAGATTGTTATTGGCTTTAGTAGCCCAACATAACTTACTAGTTAATCACATTGATATTGTAGCAGCGTATTTAAATGGTAATATTGAAGACGAAGTTTACATGACTCAACCGCCGATGTTTGAAGACAGCAAAAGTCCAAATAAAGTTTGTAAATTAAACAAGGCTTTGTACGGTCTAAAACAAGCTGGGCGTGAATGGAACAAACGGATAAATGATATTTTGATTGAAATGGGTTTTCGGAGATGCAAATCTGACACTTGTGTGTATGTTCTCAGGAAGAATGGAAATTTATGTTACATTGCTTTATATGTCGACGATATGTTTTTAGCATCTTCAAGTGAGCTGGAAATGGAAAACATCATTAAGCATCTTAACAAATACGTTGAAGCAGTTGATCGAGGTCCTGTATCATTCTATTTAGGAATGGAAATAGAACGAGATGGAATGAGGGGTGATATTACTATTCACCAAAAGAAGTATGCTCAAGTGATTTTGGAAAGGTGGGGTATGGCACAATGCAAACCGGCAGCTACGCCATGGTCAAGTGGAGCTGTTTTAACAAAGTGCGACAAGGCGTGCGAAAATTTAGACACCAAAACATATCAAAGTCTAATTGGTGCACTGATGTATTTGGCTGTTATCTCGAGGCCTGACTTAATTCATGTTGTTGCCAAGTTGTCTCAGTATAACTTACACCCACATAAGGAGCATTTGCAGGCAGCAAAAAATATTCTGAGATATGTTAAAAATAAACCAGAGGGTAAAATTATTTTTTCTACTAAATGTAAAATTTTTGAATGCTTTACAGACGCAGACTGGGGTTCCGACTCGAATGATCGCAAATCTTATTCAGGACATGTGCTGTTTCTGGCAGGTGGTCCCATTGCCTGGGAATCACGTAAACAGTCGGTGGTGGCATTAAGTACAATGGAAGCAGAGTACATCGCTTTATGTCAAGGTACAAAGGATGTTGTATTTCATCGAGAAATCTTAAAAGAGATGGGTTTTGAAGATTTTGTTGGACACCCTACTCCAATTTTGTGTGACAATCAGGGAGCTCAATTTATGGTCAGAAACCCAACGGTTCAAAAGAAGAGCAAACATATAGATATACGTTACCACTACATACGGGACAAGTATGAAGAGAAGGATATCGATGTTATATATGTGACTTCCGATGAGAATGCAGCAGATATCTTAACGAAATCGTTACCTAAGAAAAAACATATATATGGTTGCAACTTACTGAAAGTTAAAATGTACTATATTCTTTTTGAATTGTAAAATTATGAATTAAATAATTTGTATAAAAGTACATTTGATTTGAGAGGGCGATTGTTGGTATTAAAATACAACTCTACACCTCAAATGTACTAAAACATTGTAATGACAGTCATTGTCTTGTCAAATCGCAACATGGCTATGCGTTTGTTCATTTCCGTTTTCAACCTGACTTGCATTCAATACTTAGTTTGTAATAGTTCACTTATGTAATAAACTCTTGATTTTACACAACGTAGTTTTTATTTGACTTTGGTTCACGCGAATTCCACATAAGGAATATAGAGATAACCGCAGCACAATGTTTGTCACAAAAGATACCCCAACTTTGGATCTCTTAAGACTGCTTTGGTTCGAAATGTGGCCAATTTTCCAATGGACGAGGTTCGTACAGCTATTGACGATTGGCCAGGCGTGTGTAAAGGCAAAAGGCGGACATTTGGAATAATAAATATATTAAAATATTTGGTCCAAAAACATTCAGTACTTTTTATTTTACAGCATAAAACGTTTGTAACAGTATTTATGTCCCTACTAAATAGATGCAAGAGGTCTTGAGCCGGTTAATCCATGTTCAATGTGCAAAAGCAAAGACCGAAATAAAACAAACGAGCTAAACATTAAAAAAATAATTTAGAAAAAATAAGTTGGAAATTGTTTCGAACTACAAATATTGGGTTGGATAAACACAACAATTTCTTCTGGAATTGATAGAATTGGTGTTTTGCAAAAAAACTGCGCTTGTAGCTACGAGGTTTTTTTTTTTGGTCTAAGGACATTTTTATTTTGCAGCGCTATACATATGAAACTAGTTAAGATGTGGTAAATATTCTTTCCTTCCTGTCGTGATGAGATGTCTTAAGTAAAATCGTAAGAAGTTTATTTTCGTAGAGCTTTTTTACATCTTATCTTTAAGATTGGAATGTCTGTTTAGCCATCTTTTCTAAAAAGTGAAGAAAGCTTAATAAATGTTGTGCATTTATTTTTAGTTGGGTCAAATCCTTTTTTGAATGATTTTGTGTAAAAATTATTTAAAAATGGTTGTTTTTGGGCTAAAATGTTTTAATAAATCATTAAATTTATTAATAAAACACAAAATATTTAATATATAGAGTTCAAATTGATTCCAGGTGTAGTGCAAATGTTACATTTTAGGACTGAAATTCGATTTCGGTCATATGACTACCACGAGCCCGTGTACAGCGCGATCAATTATCAGGACCCAATTTTCCACCACTCTTGCATACATTTCGACCGGAACGTTGGAAATTTCGCATTGGATGTTATCTCTGAGCTCGTCTAAAGTTTTTGGCTGAACGAGGTGGCCATTCGACCGGACCATTTCTCGTGATAACACGATCTCCGAATTTGACATTCAGTGAATCAATTGTCACGCGTGTTGTGTGGCTAGTGGCACCGACCTGTTTAAATCATATATTGACGATGTCAAGCTCATTCAATTCTAGATAAAAATAATTTTCTAACATGGTACGATAGCGGTCTCCATTGACGGTAAAATAACGATTGTTTTCATTGACGAAAAAATGCGGCCCAATCACACCTCCGGCATGAAAACCACACAACACAGTAATTTTTTGCGGATGCAACTGTGTATCTTGAAGCACGAAGATCATGTGGGTTTGTTGCTGTCCAATAAAAATTAGATTTATTGCTGAAGATGATTTATCGACAAAGTTATGGATTTTCGTGAAACTTTGTCAGAGACCACTTGATCGTATAAGGATGAAGGCCAAGATCTCTTTGCAAAATACGCCACAGTGTGTTTTGAGAGATTCCCAGTTACTAAGAACGATGTGGAGTCGACTGATTTGGCACATTTTGAAGGGATACTCTTACCGCTGTGATGTTTTCGTCGCTTCGTGCTACACGACGTTTCTGTGGCGCCGGTACATCAAAAGGGGAACATTTGGATCCAAATTTATCCACTATAGCACGCACAGATTGCCGGGTGGGACGATTATTGCACTCTTAAAGTTGCGACCAGCTACTAAGGATTTCGGTAGTGATTTTTAATGATTTCAAAACGTTCTCGTAGGTGAACTCTACCATATTGAAATTTTTGACTTCAGCTAACGTTTTGACGCTGACAGATCATTATACATGTTTGAGGTTGCCATGACATCAAGATACAATATTGTAATGTCCCTATTAAAAACCCCTTTCTTATCATTTTAGTATAGACCGTCTAAAATAAAATCTTCGTATAAGTGGACTGTATCTTACTTAAACTATCTACCAGCGTCCGCTGTATTTTACAATGTTTAATAGCTATAAAAAACTACATTTACTATTACAATACTATGTATGAGTAAATAATATTAGTGACGAATGGTAGCTGCTTCATAGAACTGAATTCAATAGAGTTGGTCACCTTCCGAAACACCGTGTTGATTTCCACAGTGTATCCCAGCACCTCTCTTGTTGGGTAGTCGGACATCCTTAAATTCTTCTGGTGACGTTTTCATTTGCCGCCTTTGGTATTTTTTGAGACTGCCTACATCGGCAGCCAACAATTGAGTGTCGTAATAAATTCGGGTACCAAATTCCTTGCTACACTCTGCATACTTGGGCTGCAATTTCTGTAATTGCAGTTTAATAGAATTTAATTCTTCAATAATTTTAAACTCCTGGCGGGTCCTGTTGAGCTTTTGACGATGGTGCTTAAACTCATCATGCTTCGTTCTAGATATATTGTCGTCCATAACAGGCTGCTTGGCGCAGACAGTAGGTTGTTTGTTGAATGCGTTCAATCTTTCATTCAGATAGAAAGACTCTTTACCCTGAGTATCGTAAGATAAGAAATCCTTCTTTCTAGTGTTGACATTTTTAGTCAACTGTTTCTTCGCGCTATCAGCGGTATTCTGCTTACGAATGGAGCCACCGCATTGATTCATATCGCCGCCACCACATTTACCACCGGGATTCCGGTTATCCCAGGGCGACATCATGTTGCTGTCTCTCTTGCCGTGTTTGACCAAGGGATTTTCATAGTTGCCGCCACCACCACTCATGTTTCGAATGCGATTTTGATTACTAAAAGCCATGTTGTTGGGTTTAGCGATTGTTGTTGTTGCAGCGTATATCTGTTGTGGTTTGGAAGGTACTTTCCCTCCATAATGCAGCAGACTATTGTGGCCTTTTCCACATTGCTGGCAAGTCCAATTTTTGAAGCAGTTTATACTTTGATGGCGGCTTAAACATTTCGTACATAGCTGCTTCTGTTTCACCAAATTCCAACGTGACGAAATATCCATTTTCTTAAATTTAGAACATTTATATATGCCATGGTTCTCATTTACACAGCATACACATTTATTTTTATTAGGTTTCCTGCTTGACCAGGTTTTACTTTGAGTTTTTACTTTATTGAAGCTCTTGACGTAACTCTTCTGTTCTTTGTAGCATATGGAACTTTGCACTTGTTCCAAATACTCTTGCACATCTGATAGCCGTTGAATATCTTTAGCCTTTTTGATTTGTAGGTTGTATTTCTGCAACTCTTTCCTCTCAAATTTTCGTAGTATAATGTGGGCGAAAATCGGTGATATTTCCGAATCGTCCACAATTTCCAGTTTGTTTTTCATGATGTGCACTGCTTCATTTATGCTGTCTATAAACTTGTTTACAGCGGTGTCTGAATTGTCCACAAACGTCGGAAGATCCAACAGCAAGTCTAGCGCCTCATTAAAAATTTTTCGTTCATTTTCGTAGCGTTTAATTAGCAATTTAAACGCTGCATCATAATTGCCCGTTCCACCGGACAATAAGTGGGAAACCACTGCTCTGGCTTCGCCTTCCAAGCTCATTCGAAGATAGTTTAACTTGATATTATCTGAGAGGTCATCCAGGTTATGGACCATCTCCTTAAACATTTCAATAAAATGTTGCCAACTTTTTCCTTCTCCATCGAATTTCGGTATGAATGGTCTTTGTGGTTCGAGTATGGCACACTTCGTCTTCGATTTAGTCTCTATCGTTTCAGCCATATCCAGTAACATCACATTTACAGCGTACTCCATATCCAGAAATGTTTTATCTGCACTATGTTTTGTAGGGTAACGTTTAGCAAGTTTGTCATTTTCACCCTCCATTATTGCCCACGTTCTTTTCAGGCAGTTCATCTTTACTTCTAGATCGCCTACTGAACTTTTGGTTGTCATTCTTCGTTTACATTCACCAAGTGACTCCAATGTGCGATCCATCCATTCCTTTAAAAATTCTGCTTCAGCCTTGGGAACACCTGAATCGACTTTTATCAGTATCCTGTCCGATTCAAACATCATCTCTGACTGCAGTTCTTGCTGCTTCATTATCTCCATCTTTTTCGTAGAGAATGCGATAGCGCGAAAAACTCTTGTTGTTTCTGTTTCGAATATGTGTTGGTGGTGAGTATTTAATACTCTGAGTCTCTTACCACTGGTGGGGAAAACTCGTTTTTTTTTTCTTTTTGTCGGTTCGATTGGACCAACTTTATGTAAAATGAAACAAAGTGTTTTTTACATAAATGTTCTGTTGAGTAGATTTATTCTGACTCAAGTTTTGGAGAAGAGTTGTAATTTCTTCTCCTGGTGAGTAATGATTTTATTCTTAAGATTAAAGAAGATTTGTAAGGTCTTCTTCGGTCTAGTAATGGTTTCATACTAATTTGAAATGTGTTCGCTTAGGACTATATATACATAAATTCTTATCAGGCGAACCACGTTGGGCTTACAATTTCTAAGGCAGAAATCAATGCACGCATCGCAGGCCGTTATCGCCCTGTGCGTGCATTTCATCGATCGTTCGTTGCATTGTATATTTTAGTACATTGTGCGAGCATAAATAGAATTTTAATGCCGACTGATAATAAAAGACACAATTCGACGCGTCTTCCTGCTGCACTTGAAAATGCATTGGGAATCCAACATACCCCAACACACAATATAAAACGTGTTCACTTTGAACACTGACTTCGTCGTTCATCATCAGGGGTAATCACTGAAACAAAACCGAGAACATAACATTACAACAATATACAATTTTCTATCACGAATAACATAATTTTTGTTAATAATTACATTTAAATAATTGTTTTACTTCTGTCCTGTTGTACTTCTAATATTCAACTAATGTATGTTAAATTATCAATTGGTACAGTTAACAAATGCTCGTGGTAATGGCAATCGAATTGAAAATGTTCTTATGTAACACCAACCAATACAAGAACAAATTCAGTTCCAATAATCATCTCATTAGTTAGTGTTACTGATACTTTGTTACTTCAACGTATTCTGTCCTTTCCCAATACTGAAAATTGCCTTGTACCCAATTAACATTTGGCTGTAGTGATGGAAAACATGGATAGTTCCAATAATCATCCTAATTAGTTAGGGTGTCCGATACTTTATGTCTTCAACCTATACTGTCCGTTCCCACTACAGAAAATGGTGTTGTACCCAATCAACCTATGGTTGTAGCGATGGAATACTAGTACGTTGATAGTATTAGCAACCACCAACATTCAGTTGTCTGTATGTGACTTGAGCTAAAAAGAGAAAGAGAGGCTGTCATTTTTCAAAAATTCAATTTTTGGGATTTTCTATACGCAGTTTAGGAATGGTGGGATTTTTCTAAGAGCACCACAACATTTTTTTCACAATTTATTAATACCGTACTATAGCTTACCAAATACACGTACGTTTACCAAATCATGAATTGTTTGTCATTTTAGATAATTTTGAATTTAAAAAATAACAATGTAATACTTTTTTAATGTACAAATGCGATGTCTCTAAAATATTATAACTCCTTAAAATAACAATGTGGTATCAAAAGTATAAGATAATGTCGATTTTATTCTTGGAGCTCTTTAATCGTTTTTTCCTTACAGTAATTGTTTCTCTTTAAACGAAGAAAATTCAATATTTTGGACTTCTTTTGCATGAAGATTCAAAGTTCATGAATGCGTTTCCACTTTTCTGAAGGCGTCTAATTTATACAAATATATCAAAGTCTTCAAAGGAATTACTACGACTTCGTCTGGCTTCCTAGCTCATAGTCCCACTAAAGGCGTTGCGGCTATTTAGGTTCGTATCAGATTGACCATTTGACGTTTATACAAATCTAGTCGGCAAATACATATTTATGTCCTGATAAATAAACGCTGCTGTTATTGTTGTTCTTACAACGAAAGATCTTTATAAAGATAAATATTCGTACAAACACGAATACTGGCCCTCTCGCACGCACCAGGGAGCTGAGGAGGGCAAGTAAGTGTTTCTGTGTATGTGCGTGCTGCCTATGGAGTATGGTGAAGTGTATGTATATGCAAGTGTCCACGCTTTCGTGCATATCCTTTAATGTGTATGTACGAGTGTATAGGCTTGAGTATATGCGTATAAATGCTATAGATTTAATTTACTTTGATTTATGGCAATTGACATTATGAGTAGGTTTTCATATAAATATTTAATGAAACGTAAATTATGACAAATCTCTTTATACACACACTTATATACTTTATATATATACGAGTGGACACACACACATGCCTGATCTAGCAACGAAAACACATTGACACCGGATTGCTATCAGGGGTAATAAATATCCTTCGTACATGTAGTCTCCTGATTAATGTCCTAAAAGTGGTACGTTCACGTTTAAGGCTTTTTGGCAGCTTTTGGTACTGTGAAACTTTAATAAAAGGTATTCCAGCTGAGCACCTGTAGTAGGCGCTGTTTTGATCTTGGAACGTAAATATTTCATGTGCACATTTCAATTTACTGTTAGTTGAGTTTGGGCTGAAGACATCATTAAGTAATAAAGGGATTTTTATTAAATTATCTTGAAAGTGAAATGCAATAAAAATATTTGTACGTTAGACATGTCTAAATAATTAAATTTATATCATTTTAATTGCCCTTTAAGGCAAGAGCTTCAAAAACTTAATTTTTTTTGACATACAGGCTCCATTAGGTCTTACGGCGGAAGTAAAAGGGGTTTTTTTTAGAATTGTGGTTTTAAATCTGGCCACACTTTTTTCGGAGTTGATGTTTTTGACAAATGCCACTTGATTTGGTTTGGTTTGCTATTTCATAATGAATAGACTTACTCCGGATCAACGCTTACAAATCGTGGTGAGCGAGATGGTCACCGATCCTGATTCACTTTTAATTAAATGGGTGCATTAATAACATAAATTGTCGCAATTGGAGAAATAAAAATTCACAAGCCATTGTTGAGACGCCGTTACATCTTCAAAAAGTCAATGTTTGGTGTGCTCTATGAGCATTGGTCCACATTTTTTCAAATTAAAGCCGGCCATAATGTTACAGTCTATAGGTACCGCTATAGAGCCATGATTAATGCTTGTGCCTGATTTGTAGACTGTTGAAGTGGACGACCTTTGGTTCCAACAAGAAAGCGCTTCATGCCACACAGCCAAAGAAAAAATCAATTTATTGAAGGAAATTTTTGGTGAGCGGATTATATTGCGTCGTGGGCCTGTGCTGTGGCCTCCAAGAATGTGCGATTTAACACCGCTGGAATATTTTTTTGTAGGGTTTGTAAAGTTTCTTGTCTACACAGATAAGCCCGACATGATTGACACCTTGGAAAATAATATTCGGTGTGTTATTGCTGACATACGGTCGAAAATGCTGCAAAAAGTGGTCGAAAATTGGGACTATCAGCTGGAATATATTCGAGCCAGCCGAACATAATGGCAAACACTTGTCCTTATAATAAAGCTAAATTCTTGGCCATAGCATTTAATTATATGTATGTAGTTATGTATTTTTTTTTCTTCTTGAAAACCACACATCTGAAAGAAACACCATTTAAAAGCAATTACACAATGTTTTACTGCTTCAGCGCTAACACGAGGCTAACAAATGTAAATTTTTCTATAAGGGCATTAACGCTAAAAAGGATAAGCTCAATAATAGTTTTAAATTTTAACAGGTAAAAACGTCGTTTAGTTCGACCAGGACGAAACTTATATACCCCAAATTCCCCATATACTAGGGCGGGTCGATTTAAAGATCCCCGAAGTGAAAAGTATCGTATTCTACGGATCAAAATAAGAAACTTTGCCCGAAAACCCATAACTTTAAAACGAGTTCTGAAGTCCCAACTTTTAGCCCGTAGGGTAAAATTTTGAAAAATCCCACTTTGACCCATTAAGAGTGCCCCAATCAAGTATAAATGTATAACCGACCTTTACTATCTTCCAGTGGCACACCCTTGGAACCCCCTGTTTCCCATACAAAAATCCCAATTTTTGCCACTTTACATGAAACAACCAGACGCGGCTACGTCTCAGATGGTCCATCCGCTGGGTCCAATTTTCAATGACTCGTTTGAGCATTTCGACAGGTATGGCGTTAATAACACCCGCAACGTTATCTTCCAAAACCTGAATCGTAGCTGATTTGTCAGCTTGGACAAAGAAAGAAGTCTAACGGTGTGATATCACACGATCTTGGTGGCCAATCGACCGGCCCAAAACGTGAAATTATCTGCTCACCGAAGTATTCTCACAATAAATCGATTGATTGATGCGATGTGTGGGAAGTGGCGGCGCGCCATCTTGTTGAAACCAAATGTCGCCGAGATTACGAGCTTCAATTTCAGGCATCAAATAGTCGGTTATCATGGCACGATAACGCTCGCCATTGACGGTTATGTTCTCACCGGCATCATTTTTGATGAAATATGAACCGATAGTTCCACCGGCCCACAACGAAACCAAACCGTTGTTTTTCTGGATAAAGTGGCAGCTCTTCAACCTCTTTTGGTTGCTCTTCGTCCCAATTGCGGCAATTTTGCTTGTTTACATACCCATTGAGCCAGAAATGGGACTCATCGCTGAACAAAATTTGGCTCGAAAACGTCGGTTCTTTTTGGAACTTTTGAAGAGCCCATAGAGCGAAGCGATGTCGCTTGGGAACATCGGGCGGCTTCTGTTTTTGCACAAGCTGTATTTTGTACGCTTTCAATTTAAGATCTCGACGTAAAATCCGCCAAGTCGTTCCATACGTATGTCGGAGTTGCTGCGAACGGCGTCGAATCGACTCTCCACGGTCTTGGTGCACACTCTCAGCTACGACAGCTACATTTTCTTCACTGTGTGCTGGACGTGGTCCATTCGGTCGAATATTATCCAATAATGAATGCTGGGTCTCGAGATGGGTGATGGTGTTGCGAATAGTACGCTCAGTAGGACGAAACACATTCCTCTCAGAGCGTGAATTTTCGTAATAAAGTTGAACGATTTGTAAACGCTGTTCAGGCGTACGTCTTTCCATTATGAAATGCCAAGCAATACTAAACAAAAATAACATGACAGCATGACACAACTCACACGTGGTCTGTCAAAATAAGGCTATTGAAAATAGTGTCTCTACTTGGATCACCCAATATAAAAAATTCTAGTTGTCAAACGGCAGCGTGACCTATTGAAAGTAACCTTAAGGGAATCCTACCGACAGGCGTAAGTTGCAAATGGTAGAAGTTTGGTGTTTATTGTTAAAATTTGTTTGGAATTTTTTTTATAAAAAATAGTCTTCGAATTTTTTATAAAATAAAAGTTTTCTTAAAATTTTTACATATTAATCAAAAATTTCGTCAAAAGTTTTATAAAACTGGCTGTTTCTACTTTTAGATATTAATTTCCCTGTGTAGGATTTCTTCTTATTTTAATATGTTAAAATCCAGCCTATTGTTATAAAAAACAAATGGGTGTGACCACCATATCCTATCTACAATTCGATCTCATGTGAGTGGGTAAGTATCTGCGATTTTCGTGACAGGTTGACACAGGTTGAGGTCACACATAAACGTATTTCGGACTGACGGAAATTTAGCCATACATGCTTTGCTCATAAGGCAATTATAATATTTTGTTGTCGTGCCACATCCAGGGGTGTGTATGGCAGGGTACACTCAATGTTATACAAGAATATATATTTATGTACTCTCTCACACATATGCCTGTAGTAAATTAGTAATTACATATCGATATGATTTGCTGATGTTGTTGTTCTTGCTGTTCTGCTTATTGATTAATATAATTTATATTTTCCCTTTTTCGTTTCCGTTTCCTTTTCAGTTTCATTTTGTTGCTCTACATTTGCGTCGCTTCAATACTGATTGTTGTGATGTTTCATTATTACAAAGGTCAATAAAATGTCAATTAATTTTATGTTTGATTGTGTGCGTATCGAATAAGACATACACACATTCACATAAATAAACAACTCATGTACATGTGAGTGAGTGTACGTATTTTGCTTTTTACCTTAGGTGAGTACTTATGCAAATGTTTGATATTATCTAATTAAATTAATGTTTATATTTATAAATCGAATGCAATCAATCTGGGCAGAGGGTGCTGGGTTAGAACAGTTTGTATGGGAAATAAATTCCCTCTTAATTATTGAATGTAAACAATCTCGGACAAACAATCGGATGACTTTGTGTAATATTGTTAATATCATCGTAGCATTATATGCAATTATATCAGTCGAACATGGCCATCTCTAATTAATCGAAAGTAGCAGAAGCTAAAACGATTTGATGTTGGTCAGGCAGCCGGGCGTAACTCAGTGCTTGACATTCGAGCATGTCAATGAATCTTTTTGAAAGCCAGCAAGATTTTTACCAAATATGCAACTGTATGGAAATGTGTAAAAGTGGCAAGTTACTACCAAGTTAAATAAATTCATACAGAGATATAAAAGATTTCATGAATACTTAAAATAGCATTTTCAGGCAGAAATAAAAAAAACTCCTAGATACTTCCAACTTGTTTGCAATAACTTTCTTTATATCTAAAGTACATAGTTTTGCTTTATGATAAAAAAAACACCGTGCAATCTATAGACATTTTAGTTGGCATGAGTGTTTTACCTACTATGATATCTCTATGAACCTAATCTCTTTGATTTGCCTTATGATTGTAAATCTTGTTTCCTTTCTGATTCATTTATGTGTTAAAATTACTTCCTTACAACATACGAGTATCTTAGAAGAGCTTTAACAGCTTTATGAATTTTAAATGTTTTGAATTGAAAAAAAGAATACTTCAAAATATTCCTTTTAATTTTCAGATTTTTTGTCAGCTTTTCTTTCTGCAAAATTTCCCAGGACTACATGCAAGTGAACATTTATTTTGTAAAACATTTTCATACATATTTTAAAATAACAAAAGTTTATTCATTTATACAATTTGTAATTTAAATTGAAACGTTGTACGGCGACTACTTGCAGTGGGGAGTACATTTTATTTTTTTTGTAACGAATATAACAAATATAAGAGTACTATGTGAAACCACACACTTTCGTACAGTATAGCATAATACAAATAAAAAAAATTAATGCACGAGGGGTGAAGCAAAAATCTAGAACATCAGTAGTGGAACTACAACACAAGCAAGAGCAAGAGCAAGGCATCGCGGGGTTAATTTTTCCTAAAAATAAAAAAAATCGGTAGGCAAAAAAAAAGAGCAAGAGCAAGAACAAAAACCATCAAATCGAATCTTATTTCAAAACAAAACCTCGCTAAATACAGACATTAAAAAAACAAACACCTTATAACTCTCTTTGAATTAAAAAATAAACCAAAAAGGGAACCAAAATAAAAAAAATAATTTAAACCAAAACTTAAACTTTAGATAATTTTGATCAGGTTGATCACACACTTTTTAATTACTCTTTTTTTATTTTTATGAACATTCGGTCACTAAGGAAAAATTTCACACCAGCTTGAGCAATAATTAACAAAATCACAAACAAAATTAAAATGATCATCTTAGTCGAAACAAGCATAACCGATAACGAAAACTCCTTCTATTCCATAAATGGCCATCATTCCCTATTTTTCAATAGGAGGAGGAATCGCTGTCTATATAAAAAAGCATAGATTTCACAGCAACGCAGCTAAACACCAACTATTTTGAAGCACTGCAGATCAATGTGACAATTGGCAAACACATCATTACTATTCTACCGATTTACCCCTCTTCATCACTGATCATAGATCAACAAAAAAATACAATAGACAGAAAACGAACAATAATCATTATTGGAGATATGAACGTAGACATCTCAAAAGAGCGCATAGAGAAAGGTACCTAAGGGTAAAAAAAAATCAATTTTCACTTTTTTTGATGTGGACAACATCTGAGCATCGAATGAGCCCATGCCCCAAAAGTGTTCCCTCCCAGAGATATGCGCGTTTAATGAAAGTGCGGTCGACGATTCTACACCAAAGATACACGTATTTAAATCTTTAAAATGGCTCTCCTGAACAAAACTGGTTTTTACCCTTAGGTCCCTTTCTATTTTGCACGTCACATATGCAGATGATGTTTTACTTCTTTTCAGTGGTGGTCGGAATAGTTGTCATGCCTTAAAAGAAAAAAATAATTTCTGTATAAATCAGACTTTACGATGGACTTCTCGTAATTCTTTGATGATTAATCCCTTAAAAACGAAAGCAATTATGTTCGGTACTCTTGGTTTTGACATGGACATATTTGTGGGGCAAGTCAGAGTTGATTTTGTTGATCGTCATAAATGTTTAGGTCTTATAATTGATAGGAAACTTAATTTTGGACATCATATTGACTCTGTCCATTGTAGAATTTATGGTATTTTGCGCAGGTTGTATTCGACTAACATTTATTTACCGCCATGGCTTGCCCATGCACTTTTAATGCCACAAATTTTGTATGGGCTAGAGGTAGTGTCGATAACAGTCGAATATAATTTGCTTAAACTAAGGCGTATTATGAACACTGTAACGCGGTTTGTATATAATGTTCATAGGCGTGAACATGTATCAGCGTTTGTTAGAAGTTTTTTAGGAGTGTCATTTACTGAATACGTTAATCATAGGATTTTATTTGAGTTCTATAAGATTATTAAAAGTGGTGTTCCTGTTCCACTGTGCAGTTCGTTCTATTTTCGCACTCTAGTAGGAATACTCAAATCGTTATACCTGGAATTTTTAATTCCATATTTGAAAAGTGTTTTGATGTTCGGGTAGCCAGGTGCTGGAATCAACTGCCTATTGAACTGCGAGTTTTTTCTCACTCTAATAACACTGTGGAACATTTTTGGGGTTATTGTCTGGGGGGTGAGAAATTCCAAGTCAGGGTGATGGTACTAGGTCAGTATATTAAAACCCTCAAAGGGTTTTGCGTTCGTATGTGCCAGTAACTTCCAATCGCGTGAAATTACATTTGTATATACTTATACATACATTTTTATTATTATAGTTTATTTTAGTTTTTAAGTTTTTCTCTTTGGGAATGTATTGCTAAGTAATACGGGTTTTTTTGGCCCTGTGGGCTTTTGTATTACTATATGAATAAATAAATAAAATAATTAAAAACAAATAAAATATGTCCCAAACACAAATGAAGTAGAAATATTTCAAATACTAAATAGTCTAAATGTAAAAAAAGGAGCAGGAGTTGATGGAAATATATCAAAAGATGTTAAAACCTATGCACGTATTTTAACTCCCATAATTACAACACTTATAAATATGAGTATTAATAACGCTATAGTGCCAACACTTCTTAATACGTCGATTGTCAGTCCGATTTACAAAAATGGAACAAAATGAGATTACAACAACTATAGACCCATTTCCACTCTAACGGTAAAAGAAAAACTATTAGAGGAAGTTATTACCAGAAGCCAGGACGAGTTTTTAATGAAGTACTTATACAAAGTGATTCCCAAAAATCAATTTGGATTTCAAAAAGGAAAGAACATATAAGTAAACAAAGTACTAGGAAACTTTACCAACCATAAAAATCAAAGTCTCAATAGCAGCGTCAACAGTTTAGTTCTATTCATTGACTTTAGTAAAGCTTTCGATACACTGTCACATAAAAAACTGATTGAAGTTTCAGAAGAATGGGAATTAGAGGAAACTGTCTTAAGTGGTTTAAAAACTATCTCGAATGCAGATCTTTTCGTGTGAGAATAGAAAACAACGTAAGCCGCAGGTTGTATTCGACTAACATTTATTTACCGCCATGGCTTGCCCATGCACTTTTAATGCCACAAATTTTGTATGGGCTAGAGGTAGTGTCGATAACAGTCGAATATAATTTGCTTAAACTAAGGCGTATTATGAACACTGTAACGCGGTTTGTATATAATGTTCATAGGCGTGAACATGTATCAGCGTTTGTTAGAAGTTTTTTAGGAGTGTCATTTACTGAATACGTTAATCATAGGATTTTATTTGAGTTCTATAAGATTATTAAAAGTGGTGTTCCTGTTCCACTGTGCAGTTCGTTCTATTTTCGCACTCTAGTAGGAATACTCAAATCGTTATACCTGGAATTTTTAATTCCATATTTGAAAAGTGTTTTGATGTTCGGGTAGCCAGGTGCTGGAATCAACTGCCTATTGAACTGCGAGTTTTTTCTCACTCTAATAACACTGTGGAACATTTTTGGGGTTATTGTCTGGGGGGTGAGAAATTCCAAGTCAGGGTGATGGTACTAGGTCAGTATATTAAAACCCTCAAAGGGTTTTGCGTTCGTATGTGCCAGTAACTTCCAATCGCGTGAAATTACATTTGTATATACTTATACATACATTTTTATTATTATAGTTTATTTTAGTTTTTAAGTTTTTCTCTTTGGGAATGTATTGCTAAGTAATACGGGTTTTTTTGGCCCTGTGGGCTTTTGTATTACTATATGAATAAATAAATAAAATAATTAAAAACAAATAAAATATGTCCCAAACACAAATGAAGTAGAAATATTTCAAATACTAAATAGTCTAAATGTAAAAAAAGGAGCAGGAGTTGATGGAAATATATCAAAAGATGTTAAAACCTATGCACGTATTTTAACTCCCATAATTACAACACTTATAAATATGAGTATTAATAACGCTATAGTGCCAACACTTCTTAATACGTCGATTGTCAGTCCGATTTACAAAAATGGAACAAAATGAGATTACAACAACTATAGACCCATTTCCACTCTAACGGTAAAAGAAAAACTATTAGAGGAAGTTATTACCAGAAGCCAGGACGAGTTTTTAATGAAGTACTTATACAAAGTGATTCCCAAAAATCAATTTGGATTTCAAAAAGGAAAGAACATATAAGTAAACAAAGTACTAGGAAACTTTACCAACCATAAAAATCAAAGTCTCAATAGCAGCGTCAACAGTTTAGTTCTATTCATTGACTTTAGTAAAGCTTTCGATACACTGTCACATAAAAAACTGATTGAAGTTTCAGAAGAATGGGAATTAGAGGAAACTGTCTTAAGTGGTTTAAAAACTATCTCGAATGCAGATCTTTTCGTGTGAGAATAGAAAACAACGTAAGCCGTGAAATGCCGTCTTACTATGAAGTACCACTAAGATCAAAACTGGGCCCGTAATTGTACATTTTTATGCAAATGACATGATTGACATTCTTAAAGATAGTACTACATTTGCTTATGCCGACGACACAGGTATAACTGTAACGCATGCAAATATTTCCACTGCTACATATGGTTACAAGATGGTGTCACGATAATGGACTGGTTATTAATGCAAGTAAAACAAAAATAAAACCACCACATTTACGCTACGTTAATAACATTCAACTTATTTTTCAAGACAATGATTGTCTACATAAGCCCATACCAATTGGAAATGATAACTGCCACACTAAAATAGAACTTGTGAACAAATATAAATATCGTGGAGTCCAAGTGGATCACAATTTTAAATGGAAACAACAAATTAAAACGGTACCCAAGAAACTACAAAAAAAACCGCCTTTTCTCAGTATCAATTAAACAATTGCGCTCCCCTACATGTTGTCGAACAGGCATATTTTTCTCTGTCAGAATCGTACATAAGACACGGTAGAGTAACTTGGGGAAATACGCCCTACTGCAAAACAATTCAAACAACGCAAAACAGGCTAATAAAGATCCTAATGAAAAACAGAAATAATAACACAGACCAACATGATAACGCCGAGGGGAAACATCAACACAAATCTCAACAACACAACTTATTACATTCCAACACAATACCAATGAATGATACGATCAGCATTAACAGTAACACGCCAAACAGAAAAACAAATCAGGAAATGCACATTCATAAAGAAACATAAAATATTGAACAATAAGAGCATCTACCTACTAACCATAGCATCAGAATTTTACGAACAAAGAAACTTTTTACAAACCATCGATCACCAGCACAATACGCGAAGAAGAGCACAAGGATGTTTAAAAGTACCAACTCATCAAAATAACTATGGGAAAAACACAATTACCGTACAACTGCCATCTATATTTAATATGCTACCGCCTCATATCACCAATATTAGAGATAAGTTTAAAAGAAAAACAGTATTCAAAATGCCTTACTTGACTCGCAATCAACCATATGAAATTAAGTAACTATAATTTATCTAATTTACACATGTAAATATACATATATTTTTCAAGTCTTTAGGCTTTCGGGGTTAATCTTTTCTATAAATAATTAAAATAATGGAAAAAGAGCAAGAGCACACAACATATGTTTCAGCCGGTGGATCACTAAGCTTTAAAAATTGTTTCTTTTGATTGGCAGATTTTTCTTAAAGTTGCATTTGCTCAATTTATTACTTAGTAGGGACATAAATACTGTTACAGCATTAAAACCACCCATTTCAATAGTAGAACTGAACATACCCCGTTAATGCCATATGGGGTTTGAAAGCTAACCTCAATAGCGTTAGTCTGTAACGAGATTTTAAAATTGTTTCAACTTTCGCTCCGGCCACTAGGGATTAGCCGCATGTTCGTATACCGATGCATAAAACTGTTTGAGGAGACTGGAGACGTAAAAGACCGCCGTTCGGGCCGCCCACGCTCTGTTCGAACACCGCATGTCATCAAAGCCGTTAAATCAAGAATTCGCAGAAATCCACTCCGAAAACAGAAAATCATGGCCCGTTAGATGAATATCACGCAAAAGTCCATGAGTCGAATCATTAAAAAATACTTGGGCCTTGGGGCTTTCTAACGACGAACGGGACATTTATTGATTGCAGCTTTAAAAAAAAATAGGATTGAAAAATGCAAACGTCTTTTGGTGGAGCTCGCTGATAACTTGCACAGAAAAATTTTGTTCACCGATGAAAAAAATCTTACCGTTCAGGAAAAATTTAACAAGCAAAATGATAGAGTGTATGCGCTAAAACGTCCCAGGCCTGGCTTCGAAACAATTTGTCAGCGTTCATTTCCTCTGAAGAATGGACCTCAGGCAGTCCAGATTTGAACCCATTGGATTACAAATTATGGACGGTTTTAGAGGACAAGGTTTGCCACAAAAGATACCCCAACATTGGATCTCTTAAGACTGCTTTCGTTCGAGCTGTGGCCAATATTCCAATGAACGAGGTTCGTGCAGCTATTGACGATTGGCCAGTGCGACTTATGGCGTGTGTAAAGCCAAAAGGCGGACATTTCGAATAAGTAGATTATTTTTGGATACAATATACATCAATAAATATATTAAAAAATATTTGGTCCAAAAACATTCAGTACTTTTTATTTTACGGCATAAAACGTGTGTAACAGTATTTATGTCCCTACTAAGGACATGTATTTTTCGTGTAGACAAGTCTTTACGCTTCGCGGGTTTAATCTAATCTTTCCTATAAATAATTAAAAAAAAATAAATAAATTTTGTGAATTGAAAAAAAGAGCAAGAGCAAAATAAAGAGCAAGTGCGCACTACAAACACTTTAAAGAGTGTTTCTCAGAATTGCCGAGTTTGGGCAAATTCAACGAGTCCTTGCTGAAAATACGATGCATCCACAAAGAGTGACTGTTTAGTGTGCTCTGTGGGCAGAGGGAATGATTGGTCCCTATTTCTTCAACAATTTAGCCGGACATTATGTTATTGTGAATGGGGAACGCTCTAGAGCTATGATTAATGAATTTTTCATTCCTGAACTTGAGGACATTGATGTGGACGACCTTTGATTCCAACAAGACAGCGCTACATGCCATACAACCAACGAAACAATCAATTTATTGAAGGAAATTTCTGGTGAGCGTATAATCTCGCGTCGTGGGCCTGTGTGCCTCCAAGATCGTACGATTTAACACCGCTGGACCATTTTTTGTGGGGCTATGTAAAATCGCTATTCTATACAGATAAGGTCGACACGATTGACGCCTTGGAAGAGAATATTCAGCGCGTTACGGCCCCAAAAGCTGCAAAAAGTGGTCGAAAATTGGGATTCTCAGCTGGAATTTATTGTTGCTACGGGACACACAGCGCATGATGCAATGGCTTATTAAGATGGTGAGTACCTTATTTTTCCTAACGAACCTGTTAACTGGCCACCAAGATAGTGAGATATCACTTATCTTGATTCTTTTTTAAGGGTTATGTGAAGTCGAATGTGAAGTAAAAAGTTTAGAAGCCAACATGTAGTGCTTCTGCTAAGAGCGATCAAAAGCTGAACCTTCTGAATTGATGTTTTATGGTGTAGTCGGAGCCAAATTTTGAATGAAGCTTTCTTTAAAAAGAAAAACATTGTTCTGCGAGTTAAATTAAACGTTTCGACATGCAAGTCCTAAGAGGCCATGGCCAGTAACAGAATATACTTTGCCAGAAATAACATATCTAAAAAAAGTATACTCAAAAACTTTTGATGCTACCCTCGATTCCCACAAAATCCAGCATGTCAAACACATTCATATCCACTGTATGTTTTCATGTTTATACAAATGTAAATAGTTGCCACAAATCTATATGCAACTGCACTGTAGAGTTCTATATTTTCTTAGAGAATATTCAAACTATTTTTTTGTGAGGAATATTGTATATGTATATAAAAGACAATTAAATAAATACCATGAAATGATATGGTTGATAGATATTCCTCATAATTTTGTATGTGCGTAATATTTACTCAAAACTCAATCAAGTGAAAGGACTTGTGTTACTTATTCTTAACAAAAGACCATTTAAAGTGGTTACAAAGAAAGACGACATGTTAACAAAATTGTAAATTTTTGCATTTCTTTTTTTTAATATAAGGGTCATTTAAAAAGTAAGGATGCTCACTTATAAATATTCATATTGGAAACAGATGTATTTTTGGTTTGTTATAAAAGTGAAATAATAGTTATAGAATTTTTACATATCAAGATGTCATGTGGTATAACCGAAACTCTTAGGCACATCATTGTATTACTTGTATTACTAGTATTACTTAGTATACTTAGTATTACTACTCGTATAACTTTATTAAAAAAGGAAAATGCTTTAATAAAAAAATTTATAACTCCTTGAGGGAGGGGCACATGGTGCTCGTTTCGATGAAACAATCGTCACTGTGGCTAAACGTGTGTCATTTATCTATCAGATGTGCTTTAAATATCTATCATACGAAATTCCACGCAATTGGCTTTAGCAAATCTTTTTTTGCAGGGCATTTGGATGAAAGACTTTAAGATACTGTTTACCTACTTATAGATTATCAACTCTGTGTAAATTATTTTGTAGTTCTGACAGTTTTTTCTGATTAAATATACACTGAAATAAAATATGTACTTTACATAAAAGAAAAAGATTCTTCAATAGTTGTACATCGAAATTTATGTAAAATTCATTGATTTGATCAATAAATTATTCAACTATTTCGCGTCACATTTTCTTCGTTTATGCACGTTGTACATCATAGTTTCGTGTGAGGTAAAATCTATATGTGACGCGCAAAATAGAAAGGGACCTAATAGTAAAAACCAGTTTTGTTCAGGAGAGCCATTTTAAAGATTTAAATACGTCTATCTTTGGTGTAGAATCGTCGACTTCACTTTCATAAAACGCGCATATCTCTGGGAGGGAAAACTTTTGGGGCATGGGATCGGTCTCATTCGATGCTCAGATGTTGTCCACATCAATAAAAGAAAAAAATGAAAATTGATTTTTTTACCCTGGTCCCTTTCTCTATGCGCTGTCACATATTTAATGGGTGGGCCGATTTGTAAGACTAAAAATTAGTCGATATTGTGGCATCGATTACGATTTCTATTCGCACGCGTTCATATGTTATATTTCATTGTATGTGGCAATGTATATTTGTATGACTCCTTGGAAAGGAAATCAAAAAAAAATATTTTTTTATCAACTAAAAAAAACCTTAAAATAAAAGTTGAGAAAAAGTCGGATAATTGAAGTTTGGGCGCCTAGAATATGATTTTTTTGACTGTTTTCCTTATGTCAAAAGCTAGCGAAAAACCGATAGCACATTATCGATTGCAAAATCGAAAATTTGTCATTTAGTTTGCAATAACCCTATAAAGTATATACATTCTTGATAGTTGTAAACTATACAGTCATATCAGTCTGTCAGTGTGTCTGTTGAAAACAAGATATTGGTCAAACGAATTGTGCTATCATCCATCGACTATCTTCTCTGGGACCAGACATTACATTTGCTAAAAAAATTTTGTTTGTTTTTACCTTTGCCCTGAGCAGTAACATGAAAATAGAAACTCTTAGGAGAGCACCCATCAATTAGTGACCAAAGTGTAAAAACAAAACAACCTCGTAAACTATATGTTGGAGACCGTAATTTGTATACCTTCTATCCTAGGATAGATGGTGTTCGGAAAAGTAGTCCGCGGCACCAGAAAGTATATTAATTTTTCGATAGAGCTAAAATCTTAAACGATCTAGTGATGTCGAACAGATTAGCAGTATTTTTGTTTAAGCCGCGATTACTATGACTGCAATAAAAAACTGGCTTTGTTAACAAAAAGTGTCAATTTTGATCGTGTCAAAAGTAAAAGCAAGGAGTAATAAAAAAATATATTAAAAAGTAGTAAAAGTATTTTTTTTGTATCCATACTCGAAGAGCATCACACTAGTGTTGTATATAAGTATATTTGGTGTGGTACAACAAAATTAGGATCCTTACACCAATAGTCTGATTCACACATAACCATACTATGATTTCCACAAGCATTGTATGATCAGCACTTAACCCTACTATGATTTTCACAACCATATTATGATCCACACAACAATAGTATGTCTCACATACAACCAAAGTATGATCTCATAACCATAGTATAATTCACGCGCAACCATGTTATGATCCATACAACCATAGTATGACCACACACAATTATACGAGGGCTGCTATATATTTCTGCCCTAATAATTCGAATATTCATCATCAAAAATGGTTTTATTGTTTTTCAAAGTATTCTCCAGCACGATTTATAAACTTTTGCATGCGCTCGCTCAAACCAATTGTCGAAGCACTTTTTCCACTCCGATTGAGACACCTTCAAAGCATGGTTTTTGAACGCTTCAGCAGCATCTTCTAGCGACGAAAATCGTTGACCACGCATTCATGCTTCATGAACGGAAATAAAAAGAAGTCATTGGGTGCCAAGTCAGGACTGTACGAAGGATTGTCATGGTGCACAATCTTCAGGCAAACAAATTGTGGTAAACCACTCAGAATTGACAGTCCTACATTGCTCAAGCGGAACAGTCGCCACATGACTAGTTTTGCGAAAGAAACAGGCGACCATTTGCTTCGAAGTGCTTCTTCCACGACCAACTTTCGCTGGATTTGGCTCGTCTTCGAAGACCCACATGGTCGATTGCTGTTTTGTTTCGGGCTTATACGCATAGATCCATGATTCATCACCTGTGACGATCTTATAAACGTCTTTTGAAGCACCGCGATCGTTTTTTTCAAAATTTCTTTGCAATCGACACGAGCCCTTTTTGAGCGATTGGCAAATTGTGCGGGATCTAACGAGAACAAAATTTTTTTTATGGTCAGGTGTTCATGCAATATCGAATGTATGCTGGTGGAAGAAATGTCCAAAGATGCCTCTATCTAACGGTATGTCACATGCATTATCAGTTCACGCATGGCTTCAATGTTCTCTGGCACAACGGCTGTTTTTGGACGACCTTCGTCTTTGAGCCAGAAATATAGCAACCCTCGTAATATGATCCCCAAAATTATTTATAAGAATTGGGTTAAGTTGTCAAAAATAGATTTGAATTATGAAAATTATTCAAATTACATTAAATTCAAACAAAAGGTGTGATTTATTAAACAGAAGAAAAAATCAGTATAAAAAACGTAAGAGTTTTTATTAAAAAAATTTAGTTAAACAAAGCCAAAGCAGTTGTTTAAAAATTTTGAATTTTTATTGCATTAAATCCATAACAATAACATTGTCCTTAAAAGCATATTCAAATAAAGAAAAGTTACAATCATACAGTATGATTGCCGTTATCATATTATTGTTAGCATAAATCCCAAAAAAAACAAAAGTTTTGTCTCACCAACCATGTTTGTATTATTGCTACAACCATATTTTCATTTTTAAATTTGGCAATAATACATTTGTTACATTTCAACAATATTAATATTAAGGCAATCATACTATTGTCAGAACTAAATTCAATAAACAATGCTATGATTGCGATGAACATATTTTAATTGCGGAGAACATTTTATTATTGCCGTGACCAAATAGATATCATATTTGTCCTACCGAGTTTTAGCCTCCTTATAAGCTTAGTACTCAAAAGAGTGAAACAAACTATTTTTCTAAAATTGTGTTTTTAAGAATCGTCTGTCTGTCCGTCCATGTAAAGCTTGCGGTCAACTACTAGTCGCAATTAATGTCCGATTATCATTAAATTTGGCAGAAGAAAGTTTTCTAGTCCTGGGATGGGCGCTATTAAAATTGAAGAAAATCGGTTCAGGTTAAGCTGCAGCTCCCACCTATATTTTTAACCGATTTTTATGTCTTTAGGACTAGTGGCTGCTAGACCCTAGTCTAGCAGCCAATCTTGATGAAACTTAGCACAAGCAAACTTTCTGAACCAAGAAAAACATTATACAATTGAAGAAAATTAGTTAATTTTTAGATATACCTCACACATGTACCGGGTTGCCCATATTCGACGGACCCATCTGGCAACGCCATAACTTTTGACAGAGATGTCAGATCGCTTAATGAAAAATGAGGTGAGGCTCTTTCTAATCCGAAGAGGCCAAATAAAAGTCGACCAAGGCGATCGGCCGATAATATCGCTGCCGTACGAGCCAGTGTTGAGAGGTCCCCAAGAACATCCCAAAAACGCCGTTCTCAGCAGTTGGGCATGGCTCGGTCCACTTTACAACGGATTATTCGCGTTGATTTGCATTTGTTCCCGTACAAAATTCAATTGACGCAAAGATTGTTGCCTGTGGACAAGCCTCGACGATTGGAATGGGTCATCGAAATGGCCGAAGATGACGAGCAATTTTGGAACAAAAAGGGCACAATACGCCATCAACGCCAGAGGCGGCCATTTGAGAGATATCATATTCAAAAATTGATGTAAACAAATCTACTTGGAACAAATTAAATGATTAAGATTGCCAACCGCCAAATTTTTATTTTTTCTTTGATTTTTTTAAAAAAAACATGGGTCCGTCGAATATGGGCAACCCTGTATGTCCATCCGATTTTTTATTTTTAGGTGTTCCAAGGAAGGGTGTTATTGATCGGATTTTGATTCATATTCATTTCATCTGATTTTTATCTTTTGAGCTCTAGAAGCCACATCCTACATTCAATTTGTATGAAACTTGGCGTGAGAAAGCTTTATGGGCTAAGGTAGTACTCGTATGTAAACCGAAGAGAATCGTTCAGGAGAAGTCACATCTTACATCTAATATTGATAAAACTTAGCATGACAAAGTTTTATTGCCCAAGGAAGTAAGTTGCTGATATAGAAGAAAATCGGTTCAGTTATAGATATAGCTCCCACATATATGTTCGTCCGATTTTTCTGTTTTTAGCTCGAAAAGCCACATATTACATCCGTTTATGATGAAATATCGCATATCCTTGTACTTGGACCATCGAATGCCTTATTATAATTGATCGGTTCAGTTTTAGATAAAGCTCCTAAATATTTTTATGTTTATCGGATTTTTATCTCTTTTCTACAGAAGTCACATTTTACATCATCCGATTTTATGTCTTTAGCTCTCAAAATCACATCTTACATCCAATCGTGATGAAATTTGGCACATGTCGTTGTTTTTAGCCAAGGAAGTTTATTTAAAAAAGTAAGGAAAATAAGTGCAGATTTAAATAGCTCCCACAAACTTAGTAGGGACATAAATACTGTTAAAACATTGAACACACCCATTTCAATAGTAGAACTGAACATACCCCGTTAATGTCATATGGGTTTTAAAAGCTTACCTCAATAGCGTTAATCTGTAACGGGATTTTAAAATTGTTTCAACTTTCATCATTGAGTGGTCAGATAATGAGAACCGTATCGCTGTTGTAGCGCTTTTCAAGTGTGAAATGGAAAAAAAAACGATATTTTCAAAACGCTCCGGTCACTAGGGATTAGCCGCATGTTCGTCTACCGATGCATAAAACTGTTTGAGGAGACTGAAGATGTGAAAGACTGCCACCGGTCGGGCCGCCCACGCTCTGTTCGAACACCGCATGTCATCAAAGCCGTTAAATCAAGAATTCACAGAAATCCGTTTCGAACACAGGAAATCATGGCCCGTGAGATGAATATCACGCAAAAGTCCATGAGTCGAATCATTAAAAAAGGCTTGGGACTTGAAGCTTTTAATCGACGTACCGGCCAATTATTGACTGCAGCTTTAAAAAAATAGGATCAAAAAATGCAAAAAATTTTGTTTAACGATGAAGAAATGTTTACCGTTCAGGAAAAATTTAACAAGCAAAATGATAGAGTGTATGCGCGGTCATCTGAGGACGCATCTGAACTGATCCCAAGGGTAGAAAAGGGTCATCACCCAGCTTCAGTCATGGTTTGGTGGGGTGTCTCTTACGATGGGATCACTAACCTGCATTTCCGCGAACAAGGAGTCAAAACATCGGCCAAAGTTTTCCAAAAAAACGTTTTGGAAGCTGTTGTGAATCCTCTTAAGAATTCCATGTTCCAAAACCAGCCATGGACTTTCCAGCAGGATTCTGCGCCGGCCCATAAGGCCGGCCAGCGTTCATTTCCTCTAAAGAATGGCCCACAGGCAGTCCAGATTTGAATTACAAATTGTGGACGGTTTTAGAGGACAAGGTTTGTCACAAAAGATACCCCAACATTGGATCTCTTAAGACTGCTGTGGTTCGAGCTGTGGTCAATTTTCCAATGGACGAGGTTCGTGCAGCTATTGACGATTTGCCAGTGCGACTTAAGGCGTTTGCAAAGGCAAAAGGCGGACCTTTCGAATAAGTTGATTCTTTTTGGATACAATATACATCCATTAATATATTAAAAATATTTGGTCCAAAAACTGCATAAAACGTGTGTAACAGTATTTATGTTCCTACCAAGTACATAGGTGACGCACAAAATAGAAATGGAACTAAGGTTAAAAACCAGTTTTGTTCGGGAGAGCCATTTTAAAGAGTAGGTCCCTTTTTATTTGCGCTTAGAATTGTCTACTTCACTTTCATATAACGCGCATATCTCTGGGAAATACTTTTGGGGCATGGGATCGGTCTCATTCGATGCTCAGATGTTGTCCACATCAAAAAAAGAAAAAAAATGAAAGTTGATTTTTTTTACCCTTAGGTTGTTTCTTTATGCGCTGTCACATATATGTTCTTGCGATTTTTTGTTTTTAGCTTTAGAAGTCACATCTTACTTCCGATCTTGAAAAAATTAAGTTGGGCAAGTAGCTTATTAGTAAAGTAAATACCAGCCAGTTTTGAACGTTACACCTAAAGTTGATCCAAATTCTCATTAATAGGCCTCGTTCCTATGCCAGAACAGATTCTGTTCGTTCGTTACTCAAAATGTATATATTCTATTTAATCATCCTTTTGATCAGATATAAATCGAATGTAACAATAAATTTTAAATTGTACGATAAATGGTGGAAATGTACCCAAGACACCCCGACTGAATTTGCTTACCAATCATCCGACATTCACTGCCTATTACAGAACAGTGAACACATGGTCGGTCATTCATCATTATTCCTTATGATTGCCCGTGGTAGATACAATTACAATAATTTCCCCACAGGATGCATACTTCCACAGTGTGCGCTGCTCTACCAACTTGTTATTGTAACAAAGAATTGTAATTAATCACTTAATAATATATATACGAAAGTATAAATCTTTATTGGACAATGCCATAATACAATTTAAAATATCATTGATTGCCACTCAATAAATACCTGGCAAATTGATATGCATGTAACCGATATTAAAAATATATGCATCTTCTATGGAAACATATCTGTCAATAACACAGTGCAACACACTTTTTCGGGCATAAGTTTTGTAAATGTCGACGAAACTTACATCCCAAAACATGATTTTTGACAAATAAGTTTTGTATATTTTTTTGGATTTTTAGCACTTTTTTGATGCTTTAAGACGGTTATATATCGGTAATAGAAACGGAATATTGCTATAGTGTCTATTCATTTTTAGGTATATTTCAAATCAAAAAAATGTTTTTCGTTTCATTTTATATTATATTTTATTATAGCTAGTTTTTGGTAAATTGACGAAGCGTATTATGCAGAAAATTAAATTTTGGGATGTTACGAGTATATTAGCCGCCATTAACAAAAGTCATGCTCGCGACGATCACCCAAAATATGTTGCACTGTGTAAGATAACACTCGAATGCCTGCCAATACACAGACGTGCCACACTGGCATACCTGGTTTTGTAATTATTTTTCTTTATTGAGAAATAATTGGAAAACATCATCAGATGAATAATGCATTTATTTATAGTTGTATTTTATATCATTTCATTTCACTTCGATTCGTTTTTTGTTGTTATTCCTCTTGCTTGTAAACTTTATTATGTGTTAAAAGTGAAATGTTTAAAAATGTGTGTTACGAATGTACATATATATAAGTATATGTATGCACTGGGTGGCCCATATAAGACGGAAGAGTTAAAAATATTCATTACTTTTTTGTTAATAGGTTTTTCTTCTCTTTTGCAGGTTTTTCTTCTCTTATTGTTTTTTATGGAATCAAAATTGTATTTAATGATTCTTCTGGCAAATTCTATACAGGGTGGGCCAAAAGTTACCATGGGGTTTAAAAATTTAATAACTTTTTCGTTTATACATTTTTTTATTTTTTTTTTCAGATAATATAAATAACTCTTGGAGAATAAATAATGGAAAGATTTACAACTGAACAATGAACCAGAATAATAGATTTTTATTACTTACTCATAAATCAGTAATCAAGGATTAACGCATTAGTGATGAAACTCATTTTCATTTAAATGCCTTTGTTAATAAGCTGATCTGTAGGTTCTGGGGTTCTGAAAATCCAAGAGCCATTCATCAACGCCAATTGCACCCCAATAAGTGACAGTATGGTGTGGGATCACATCTGCAAATATTATTGGGCCTTACTTCTTTGAGAATGAGAATGGAAGTATTGTAACAGTAAATGGAGAGCGGTATCGGTTTATGAAAGAAAATTGTTTACGAAGGTTACTATATATATTTCGGGTCCTTACAATATTAGTGTTCCCTGATGCAAACTGAAACTTCCATTGGAATCTTTGACATTTTTAGCAAAACTTCACTCAGAACGTTTTGTAATTTGAGGGCGAATTGTTTTGTTTACATTGTGTTGAAAATGTCATCTCAGTGAAAAAATAGAATTATCCCGTGAACATTTTCGTGCGATGATTTTTTACGATTTTCGGCATGGATTATCGAGACAAGAGTGTTTAAATCAACTAGTTTCGACTTTTGGCGATGAAGCACCAACAAAAACCACTGTTAATCGATGGTACCAAAAGTTCAGTCTCGGACGCCGCTCGCTCTAGGATGAATTTCGTGAAGGACGTCCAACTTCGGTCACTTTGTCAGAAACCATCGATGTTGTGCGTGAATTGATTAAGCAAGACCGGCATTTGACTTACCGTGAGATTGAGCCATACTTGGGCATTAGTATGACAAGCATCAATAAGATATTACATGTTCATTTGGCCGTGAAAAAAATTGTTCTCGTAGGATCCCACATAATTTTACGAATGCTCAAAAAAAGGCTCGTATGGATTGGTGCAAAGCGATGTTGAAAAAGTATAACTGCGGAAGCTCAAAAGCAGTGTATAACAATGTCACAGGTGATGAATGATAGATCTATGCATATGAATCCGAAACAAAACAGCAATCGACCGGGCTTTCAAGATGAGCCAAATCCAACAAAAGTTGTTCGTGGAAAAGGACATCGAAGCAAATGATTGCGTTTTTTTTTCGGTATAACCTGCCATGATGCCACAGCGCCTTTAGTGGAACGTATGAGGTCAATTCTGAGTGGTATACAACAATCTATTTGCCAACAGTGTTCGACGAAATGAGGAAAGATAAAAAGAGAGGACGGATCATTTTCCTTAACGACAATGCGAGCTCTCACACATTCACAGTGGAAACGATGAGCTATTTGACCACTCAAGATGTCCAATTGATGGGCCATTTATCGTACAGCGCTGATTTCGCACCCAATGACTTCTTCTTATTCCCTAGCATGAAGAAAAAAATGCGTGGTCAACGTTTTCCATCGCCCGAAGCAGCTGTTGAAGCGTTCAAAAATCATCATTTGAAGGTGTCTCAATCGGAGTGGAAAAAGTGCTTCGCAAATTGGTTTGTTCGCATGCAAAAGTGTATTTATCTTAAAGGAGAATATTTTGAAAAACAATAAAACCATTTCCAATGATTAATTATGGTGTTTTTATTGCCGGACCCGAAATATAAATAGAACTCTTGTACGTCCTGCTCTTAAAAACAGACCAGAAATTTGGTTTCTACAGGACGGAGACACTTCCCACACTGCCCGAGACACAATGGCACTAAGTCAAATTTTTGGAGAACGAATAAATTCGGAAATTATTTGGTCAGCGCGATCGTCAGATATGTCAGCACCCGACTATTTTCTTTGGGGTTATTTAAAGGAGTGGGTATGTGTTAACAAGCCCGAGACAACCCTTCAACTTAAGGCCAACATTGTTGCAGAAATTCAAACGCTACAGTAACAAATTTTGAAAGATGTTATGGAAAAAGCTTCAAAACGAGCCCATCATAGCGAAGCTGAAAACAGGGGTCATTTAAGTGACATTATTTTTCATACGTTTTGGAAAAAAAATTCCATTTTATATATTATGTAATCTGAGCAAAATATAAAGGGTGATCCATCTAGAAGTATTTTTTCAGAAAAAAAATATAAAAATTCAAATCAAGTGTGAAATATTTGAAAGGACATTTTATGGCATTTATTTTTTAAAAATATTTACCTTTAAATGTTGGCAACTGTATTATGGAAATGAGCGTTCGGTGAGAAACGGGAAGATCCGCTGTTTTCGACCAAAATTTTGTTCAGTGATGAGGCCCATTTCTGGCTCTACGACAAAGTCAATAAACAAAATTGCCGCATTTAGGCTGAAGAGAAGAGAAGAAGAGGTTCAAGAGGTGCCATTATACCCAGCGAAAACCAAGGTTGTTTAGTGCGGTTTATAAGCTGGTGGAAACATCCGTGCATATTTTTCAAAAATGATGATGGCCGGAACGTAACCGCGAATGGTGCTCGCTATCGCGCCGTGATATAGATCTTTATGCTACCTAAAATTGAAGCCCGTAATCTTGAGACGTGCTTTCAACAGGACGGTGCAATTTGCCATACAGCTGCTCAAACAATGGATTTATTGAGAGGTCATTTCGAAAAACAGCTAATTTCACGTTTTGGATAGGTGAGTTGGCCGCCTAGATCGAGTGATATCACACCTTTAGACATTTTTCTTTGGGATTACGTAAAGTCCAAAGTCTATGCTGACAAACCAGCTACGATTCAGGTTTTGGAAGCCAACAATATTCGGGTCATTAAAGACATACCTAACGAGTCATCCAAAATTGGACCCTCAGAATGGATACCCTGAGGCATAGTTGCGGGCAATATTTGAAGAACATTATATTCAAAAAATAAATGCCATAAAATGTCCTTTCAAATTACCAATAAATACTCCACACTTGATTTAAATTTTTATATACATATATTTTTTTTGTTCTGAAAAAATACCTATAGATGGATTACCCTTTATAAAAAAAATAATCGAAATAGTTATTATAGTTTTTAACCCCTTAGTTACTTATGGCCCACCTAGTGTCTCAACTCAACGAAATTATTGTAGTCATTTTAATATCAGAACAACACCCTATAAAAACATGATTAGGAACTGATTCTCACGTTTTGAGGAACATTGAGCAGTGTCAAAATCGTATTTTATAACATCAGCATCAATTACACCCCACCAGATGTACTACTTTATTTAGAGCGGTATTATGGTTGATAATGTCATCGGTCCTTATTTCTTTGATAACGAGGAGTCTCACAAAGAAACTATTAACGGGGCCCAGTATAGTACAACTCGTATGATTGAAAATTGTCTGCGTCCACAAATTGAGAATAGTCCTAACATATTGTTCCAGCAAAATGGAGCAGCTACAACAGAAGCCACAATAGAACTTTTTTATAACCTTTTTGGTAAGTGTTCAGTTCTGATTGGGCCACCCTGTTCATATCAGTTCACCATCACGAATATATGTTTATTTTAATGGTGTATATACAATGATATATAATACTAAGATATAGATAAAATAGAGTAAATGTTTACGTAATTGTTTTATATCCCTACAAATCGATCGACAGTACATTGCTGCAAAAAAACTCGGTCATCTGTGAAAAGATTTTTCTCTAGTAGGCGACCGCAAAAGTAACTGGCCTAACATAAAAAGAACCGTTTTTTTGAATTATTATTATTTATTTTTCAACATAATCTCCTTACAACTCAATACACTTCATCAAACGTTTTTCAAGATTTTTAATTCCATCCGAAAAATAAGATTTTTCAAGACCTTCAAAATATGCCTCAGTTTCAGCAATAACCTCGCTATTGGACGAAAATGTTTTGCCACCGAGAATTTTTTTAAATTTGGAAACAAGGTGGATGCCGAGCAATTTCAAATCGTAATTCGACCAGTTTTTGTTGAGTTAAGAATGCAGTGTGTGAAGGAGCATTACGAGTATCATGATGAAAGAGAACTTTTTTTCTAAATGCGGTCGTTTTATCTTGATTGGTTCACTCAACCGATCCAATAATGCACAATAATATTCACTATTTATAGTTTTTCCTTTCTCAAGATAATCAATAAATATTATACCCCTTGCATCCCAAAATACTATGGCCATATCTTTTCCTGCTGACTTTACAGTTTTCGCCTTCTTGGGACCACTTTTACCAGCTTCTATCCATTGTTTTGACTGTTCTTTGCATTCTGGGATGTAGTGATGGATCCATGTTTCATCAACAGTTATGAATCGGTGCAAGAACTCTATTGGATTACGCTGATAAATCGCTAAAAGCTCCTCGGAATTGGTCCAACGGACGATTATTTTGGGCAAAGTCAACAAACGCGGCAGCGTTCTTGCGGATAGCTTTTTCATGTGGAGTTCATCATGTAAAATACTCCAAACTTGTTTTTCGTGTATTTTAACAATATCAGCAAGTTCTCTGAGCTTTATTCGTCTATATTTAGTCACTTCATTAAATATTTTTCTAATGTTTTCAATAGTAGTAGCAGCTTTCGGTCTTCCAGAGCGTTGTTCATCTTCCGTACTTGAACGACTCATTTTAAATTGTTGAACCCAGGATTTCACGGTGGAGTATGATGGTGCATTATCACCATGAACAGAGTCCAATTCATCTTTGATTAATTGTGGCCTATAACCTTTCATATAAAAAGTATTATAAAACTTGTTTACTTCCATCACCTGTAACAAAGAAAATAATCATTAAATATTTCGGAAATTTTGACAGATGGCTTATAAAAGATTGCTTTTAAAAAACAAAAAAAAGTTGCTAGTAAAACAAAAAATGTGCAAGGCCAGTTAGTTTTGCGGTCGCCCTCTGTAGAAGAAATTAAGTTGTGCTAGCCTTAGAATTGTTTCCTCAATCTCTTTAGATTATATTTCAGTGTTATACCATCTGACAGACTAAAAAAAACTAGAAATTTTCTTGATCGTTTCTCCAAATTAAATACTATCAAAAACAACCAAATCTAAGAAGCTAAATTTAGAAAAAGAAAAGCTTAGTTTTAATATGAACCCTTTTGATTCAATATTCAAAAATTTCATCAAAATTGGATGTAGCATGTGGCTTCTAGAGCTGAATGCATTAAATCGGTAAATCATATGTGAGGGAGCTATTTCTATATCTGAACCGATTTTCATCAGTATCAATAGCGTGGGTCCGTGGTCCAAGAAAACCGAGTTGTGATAAATTTTATTAAAATGGTTTCGATGCAATATGTGGCTTTTATGGTCAAGAGGCTTTAGTTCTTGAATCAATTGCACCTTGTAAGCGTGTAAGTAAATGCAAGTCTTTATGTAAATGTTCAGGTACAATTGTTGGGCACGACGACGAGTTGAGATGTGCGGCTCTTCTGCGACACAATCGCGAACAGCAGCAATATTTTTGCACGATTTTTCTGATTGTACGCACATTTGAACGATTAAATTGAACGAAAAATCACGATGTGCACGATATGCATTTTGATTTAAACGCCCATTTTCATAATAAGCCTAAATAACTTTAACGCATTGCTCGCTTGTGTATCTTTCCATGGTTCAAATTATATTAGTCTGAAATTGAGAAATATTAAATGAAATGCAGAAAAAAACTTGACGTTTAGGTGTGGTTCACATTCAACATCGGCCCTTAAAATTTAATGACCCTTTAACATACCTTGGCAAAGTTAAGCGTTAACCGAATTGTTATTTCCAGCAACCGCAGGGGATGAGTGGGGTTACCTGAATTTCCTTGGGTGAACCCAAGAGCTCCCCTACTAGATTAAAATACATCTCAAATAATTCTTATTCATCCTCTATGTTTGATGCTACCAGTCAGAGTGTGCGGAGCTCAAACTGAAAGTAGACGTGTGCTACGAGGTCGGACCGGAGACTCAAGTCTGGTGCCGCGGGTGATCAGTAGCCTCTAGAACTGTTTTTCTAGCTTGATCTGCTGGGAACGGCCCTTCGGGGAGTTTTGCAGTAGCGGTGCTTTATACCTAAATCGCAGGTAAAGTGTATGCTTGGCGTGGAGTTGCGTAACAACTGGGTGCTACGAATCACAGAGTAGCAGAGGTGTTAGATAGACCTCAACCCCTCACTAAGAGGAAAATGAAGCCGCACAGCTTATACTTAAATGAGTCGTATTATTATTATCCTTAGTAGTCGTATAGTATATATATAGCTTACTCCAGTGCTATGGAGCACCGTGGTTCAGGCCATTTATGGCGATAACCACGTAAAATCGACACTAATCTGTCATTTCCAGCTGAATTTTGAAAAAATGGGACTATAATTCCGCGTCTCAAAAATCCGCACCAAATTTTTTCCGATTGTGAGCATGATTCGCATGGTACGTTATGAGCGACAAAATGTATTTTAATAGCCCCAGTGCAAAGGTACGTTGCATATTGATTTCCTTAAACTCCGAAATCTACATTTTATTTCCGATCTTATCTAAAACGCATTAGAAAGCATAATAAGAGATAAATAATCGTAGATGTCAATTTTTTTTCTCAAGCCACAATATCCAACCAATACTGTTTATGTTTAGGATAGTGTATTTCTGAAGATCATTAAACAATCGTGGTTATATTGGCTTGAATAAGTCCATGTTTTCATGAAGTAATACGACGAAGGTTCTTTCCAATTTTAGGATCTGCCGCTCTAGTCACATATTACCTTTGATTATATTTACATAGTGGTTTGTAAGATATCTTTAACTAACCTTGATAAAATTAACCACTCGGCGTATGCACTCCGGTTTGATGTTTGTTCTGTCACTCTAGAAGTTACAAATTAAAACCGATTGTATTAAAATTTTGCATCGTTTGTTAAGACGAGTATTCAACGACGGATGACATGGTATGGGTCCTACGTCGTTGGCTGGTGAATGTTTTTCTATACCTAGTTTTTCTAGTTTATAGGCCCTGGTGAGCTACAAGCCTCTTGCTGAAATGACGTATAGTGAGTTACGAAATATCTATAACTAACACTTGTGTAAAAGGACCTTAATGTTAAGGCTTTTATTATAAACCCCACACTGAAAAGAAAAGGTTCATCAAATTGATGAATTTTTACATCATTTTGATGAATTTGTACTTCATTTTCCAACCTACAACACTTTTCATCAATTTGATGTAGAACTTTTCATCAATATTTCTTCAATTCCATACATCAATTTAATGCAAATTGTTCATCAACTTGATGAAAGTTATACATCAATTTGATGAAAATTGTACATCAATTTGATGAAAATTGTACATCAATTTGATGAAAATTGTACATCAATTTGATGAAAATTGTACATCAATTTGATGAAAATTTTACATCAATGTGATAAAAATTTTACATCAATTTGATGAAAATTGTACATCAATTTGATGAAAATTGTACATCAATTTGGTAAAAAATCTACATTTATTTGATGAAAATTTACATCAATTTGATGAAAATTTTACATCAATTTGTTGAAAATTGTGCAACAATGAAGATCAATTTGATAGACATTATACATTAAAGCTCGGACATTCTAACTCAATTGCATGTAGTTATAGTAATATCAAGACAAGTTCCTTAAATATATATATTCATATTACTATAATACATACAATGTACAAGAAAAGACATAAATATTTTTAACATTTTATTGATATATAAAAAAGTTAATACAATAACAGTTTATACTGAACAAAAGAGAACAAAAGAGATAAAAAAAAATGTATTTCATTTAATAAAAACATAAAGCAACTCTTAAATTAAGAAGTAAACTAGTTATGTATCAAATCGTAATTTTCAAATGAACTATGTAAGTTTCAATCTGATGAAACTGTTCATTGCACAAAAAACACTCCATTTTTACACTTACACTTTTTAAAACTGTTTTTGTTACACTGTTAATTTAGTTTAGTTCAATTTAGTTTCACTTTCACACTTTTAATATTATTTCCGATGTTTACGCTCACTTATAACACGCGTTCTATTCAACGATCACTTAATCAATGAAATGACAAACTAGAATGAAACGCAAGAAGAAACAACAGCTACTCCGTTTTCGTTCTTTGATTTCTTCTGTTATTGCTACCCGACAATGTTGCCATACGCTGATTAGAAGAAATTTGCTAGACCCTGAAAACAATGCACTACATATACAATTTACATTACCTTAATTTATAGATGGATGCATTTATGACTAAAATTAAGATACTAATTTTTTAGTGAAATATTTGTTGAAATTATTAATTTTTTTGAGATACACAAAATATTTTATTCGCCCTTTCTTCAAATCAAGATCATTGGCATCCCTAGTAAAAATCCAACCGAGTTGTGATTTTGCCCAACTTGTTTGTTCGTGTTTGTTTGTTGTTTTTATTTGTTTTTCTACGTCTGTGGTGGAGTGGCTAATCATTGCAAATGCATTG
Source organism: Hydrotaea diabolus (assembly GCA_963513945.1). Lineage (NCBI taxonomy): Eukaryota > Metazoa > Arthropoda > Insecta > Diptera > Muscidae > Hydrotaea > Hydrotaea diabolus. The sequence goes on along the minus strand of OY740717.1, from coordinate 49,795,731 downwards.
TATAGACAAAAAGAGAGGGTATGAAAGTGTGTGCTTTCATTTGTTTGGTGGTAGGCATATAAGCATTCTGCTTTGTACACTTGCTTTTTAAAGAAGAAACGAAATATGCAAGCAAGTAATTATGTATTCAATGGATTTTTACCAGTTTAGCTCACAAACCGTCAACCCAGAACGAAACTTTTTTTGAATAATTTTTGGGAATTTTATTTATGTCACCCACCCTTATTTTTATATGTTTGTATGTATATTTGTGTGTGCAATTTTTTTTACTCTGGCTGTCCCTTCTGAAATATTGATGTACAATGTGAAAGATTGATGAAAAATAATACTTCAATTTGATGAACGCACAAAAATGGCATAGAAACGTCATACTTCAAATTGAAGAATTTATTCATTAAATCAATGAATTTGTTCATCAATTTGATGTAGAACTATTGAAGAATCTTTTTCATTGATTTGATGTACAGTTATTTTTTCAGTGCATGCAAAGGACCTTCGATTAGAAGCCCTGCCAATCTCCAAGCACATGACACGTTCAATCTAGCAGAATTTAGGCAGAGTGCGTGATGTGAGGCCTTTCAATAACCTTGTTAAATGGGAATATATCGGTCCTTTTTTTTATAAGCCCCCATTAAAAAGGTTCTTCCTGCATTGAGGCCCTGTCATTATACTAGAAGTCACAGTTTAAATGACTCATTTGTTACATGCGGTATAGGAGGGATACATGTTCTATTTTCGGCCGGTTGCAGACAAGTAGCTGAAGCTGGTTGGCGATAGCAGTTGTTTTTCGTGAGCATAGGCAGAATTTGAGTTGTATATCACCATCTTATATGTACATAAATGGGATGTGCTTTTATGTCATAATACACTTTATTCCCAGTAGCACTGTCTAGTTCAGATGTTTTCATCAATTTATTGTGGATCCGCATACAAATCGCATGAACCATTTCAGGGCGACTTCGTCACTTAACGCTGTTCTTAGTATGCGGAGCAGACTATTGGCGGTTTAAGAAGATTTAGGCCAAATCTCCATAGATATTGCTTTCCTTCTCAATTAAACCGATCCTGCCATAACCAACAGAATGTGTCGCATATATAGGGAAAAATCCTGAGTGTTAAAATAAAAAAAAATTGCGGTAGTGTAGGGTATCACATAGACTTTATACATGTTTTTATTCTATGCATTTCTCCAATGAAAATCTGGTTAACACGCCCAGCTGCAATGCGTTCTGGGCAGCATTTTTTGCACCTGTATCTTATTTACCTCCATTCACGATCGTAGTGGCAGGAGTATAGAATAAAGACTATGCTTCCATATGTAACGGTTTACAAATATTTAGGATTTTATTCAATTTGATTAATAGAAATTGCAAAGATTTCTGTAAAAAGCTGCTTTCTTAGAACATATTTCTATCTGCCCGACGATTGGTCACCAATTGTTTCATGAAAAATCGAATTATGCTGGAAATAACTGTACGTCACTAGTTGAGTTTCATAGGTGTACAAACAAATATGTAGTACATACGAATAGATTACTTATATATAAGTATATATCTTCAGAGTGGACGAATGAACGAATGGACATAAACAACGTTAATTCATACTCAGACAGACTGGGGGAAAAATACGGAGAAATGACCAAAAAACCAGTTAAAATTTATAGCCACAAATGTAAACTTTTGACACTGAGCAAATTAAGTATAATGTACGCTTGCATACACGCATACCAATAACGTCACGCACACACACACACATAAACATGACGACAGGACACCACAGAACTTTTTCACAAACACATTTTCTACGGACCCATACACTGTTGTTTAACCTTCAACACTTAAGTGTCCAGCGGCGGCGGAATTTCAATATCCGTTCATCGAAAACAGTTATGCCTTTTAGGCCTTCTATATACAGGGTGGGGCGCTGTAATTTGCTTTTTTACACTGCTGGATGTGGCGGCACTGTTAGTCGAAGAGAGCGGAGAGAGTGCGTGGCCTATAGTAGCTGATGGGAGATTTGTATTCGTTTAGTTGCCATCATGCATTGGACACGTAAGGAGAGGTCATTTTGTGTTAAAGTGTAGTTTTCAAATGCGCACTCGATCATTGCAGTGCAGCGTGCTTTTCGTTTTCGTTTACGATTCGCTGTGTCCCCACGCGGACGCGTTCCTGGACTGCAATGAATTGTTAATTGGGTAACTTCATTGAGAACAGCAGGGAATGTGTCAGGTGTACGAAGGGGACCTGAGAGAAGGATTACAACACTACAAAACATCGGGAGAGTTAGAGCAGCAGAACTGCAATCTCCGAAACGCTCTACTCGGAAGCAATCACTTGCTCTTGACATTACCTAAAGTCGAAGGTGTATGTCAACAGTCCCAACACCTTGGAAGACCTAATTAAAAATATCGTTGCTGAAATTGGCAGAATACCAGTCGACATGCTTGTTAGAGTTTATGAAAACTTCCAAAAACGATTGCAGCAGTGTGAAGCTTGCGAGATTGTAAATAACGCGGGGTGCTCGCTTACTCTGTTCTAGAGCATTTCGGCCCCTAGATATTACAAATAAAATTATCGAAAGCCATAAAAAGCCAAATAGATTCAACCTCACAAAGGTCACCTAGTAAAAATCTGCCCGCCAAAAATTTCTGTTTGTTGTTGGTAAAGAACCGGAAACATTATACTTTAGGTCTGTATTTTTCTGAAAAAATATTCCAATTAAAAATAGCCAATTTCGTTTTGGAAAAAAACAAGATTTTGTCGTCGAATCATTTCTGGTTTCAACTAAACATGGCTACGTGACACGTCCGATGGATGTTCTGGGCACCTCACCCAGAGGAAAATTGACTACAAAAATTTGCTAAACAGTTTCTTTTAAGACCTTCTTAAGTTGTGCGTTTATGCAAATATGCCGCTAACGGCCGGTGCATTCAAATTTAACATAAGCCAAATTAGTCGCGAGGTCAGCCATATCTACGCAGGTTCGCAGAACATTGTAAAGTATATAGTGACGCGGGTCACAAAAATTGAAAATGTATTTGATTCACTATTCAACACAAAAAAAATGCCGAAAGCTCGAAAGCAAATTGTACACCCTCCGTCATAGGATAAAGGGTATATTCACTTTGCCATTCCGTTTACATCGAATTACTGTGGAAGAGGGTATTAAAAAAAAGTTTCATGGCAAATGTTTGTAACTGCATTAATATATTTTAGCCAGACCCACCTTTAAGTTTACCGATCGACTCAGCATCGCTAGCTGGTTCGATTTAGCGATGTCAGTCTCACCCTCCGTCCATTCCTTAGTTTATCTAAAGCTTTTTATCAAACTACAGGTCGCAATGGTTTCCGATCTTTATGAAATTTTCCAGAAGTACGTTTTTTCTACTAATGAAAATTACCGATCCAGATTTGGATACAGCTCCTACATACTCGTTTATGTTTATCAGATTTTTCTGTTTCTAGCTCTAAAAGTCACATCTTACATCCAATCTGAATGAAATTCAGCATGACTAAGTTTTTTGGCCAAGAAAGGAAGCTGTTGAAATGGTTCAGATGTTGAATATTCGACCGATTTTACCAAAAATAATGACATTTTCTCACAAATTCAGACGAGTAAATTTAGAACCCGTCTAAGGGGATCTACAACCTATTTTCTGTTATCTTTTGCTTACATCCAGAAGTGTAGGGTATAATATGAGTACTTCAAATCTCCGGTGGAGACAACAATAACACACAGATACAGAGAAACAATATAAATCGCTCGGGCACACCTTGAGAAAGCCGTTTAACAAAATCTCCCACGAAACACTTTGGTGGATCCCCCAAGGCCCCAAAAAAAGAGATAGACCAAGGACAACCTAAAGGCGCACAATTTTTATCGAGACTGACAAATCGTTCAATGAACTAAGACATATTGCAGCAAACAGACAGAGAAGGAGATTTAAGTAGACAGCCTATGTTCCTAATGGAATTTGCTAAATAATATTAGTATTTGATGGCTATTGATGGCTTGTTTTCACCATACAAACTTTTTTTTTGTCTACATGAGTCGAAATGTGCAGTATCCTTTAATAGATGTTAAGTGCGTTTCAACGAAATGTCTCTATTTTCAATAAGGGTTCCTATATATATTTCTGTTATAGGCAACACAGTGTTGCCTGGCACCATCTGACATTTCCTTTGGAAGGTTTGACATTTTTTAGCATAACTCATAATAGTAGTACTCAGAACGTACGACCATCATTTGTGTTGTTTACAGTGAAAAAAATAAAAAATAATTTGGAAAAAATTGAATTAACTCGTGAACATTTTCATGTCATCATTTTTCAAAACTTTCGACTTTCATTATCACGACAAGAGTGTATATTTGTATGGCGATGAAGCACCATCCTATAGCACTGTGAAAACTGGTTTAATGAATTAGTCGCTGCCGACGCTCGCTCCAAAAACGGCCAGAGAACATTGATGCCGTGCGTGAACTGATAATGCAAGATCACCATGTGACATACAGTCACATGGTGATCTTGTACATCGAGGTTTTGCAATTGGAATACATAATTTAGTTTACACTTCTTGCTTTGGTGGAAGGTAAAAGTACAAATGACCTTTTCCGAGCCCCATTTTTCAATCCAATAAACCTTATGAACATTACCGTGTACATTTTTTGAGTCTTTCTTATTTCGTTTGATTGCTTTTGTGATCTCCTCCGACAAACAGACGGATGGATGGACGAACAAGGCTTAGTCCTCAAAATTTTACGATGATCAACATTATACTTATATATACTAAAAAGGTCTCCATTGAATATTTAAAGGTATTTGAAAATAAATGACAAATTTGATACATGGATATAAAGGGTGTTTTTATTGGGGTATAGAACTTTAAGTTGGCATCACTTTTTTAACTGGCGGCCATTTTGTCAGCTATCAAGTGATTAATATTTAGTTTGGTTTGCCATTTCATCATGAACAGGTTGACAAAAGAACAACGCTTGCAAAATGGGCCGAAAATGAGATTCATCTCGATGCTGATTTTCATCACAAAATTTTGTTCAGTGATGAGGCTCAATTTTGGTTGAATGGCTACGTCAACAAGCAAAATTGCCGCATTTGGAGTGAAGAGAATCCACATGAGACCCTTGAGACGCCATTACATCCACAAAAACTGACTGTTTGGTGTGCTCTATGGGCTGGTGGAGTCATTAGGCCATACTTCTTCCGAAATAATGCAGTTACCGTTAATGGAGACCGGTATAGAGCCATGATAACCGACTATTTTGTTCCCGAATTGGATGGCATGAATGTGGATGAGTTGTGGTTCCAACAAGATGGCGCTACATGCCACACAACGCACGTCACAATCGAATTATTGAAGGAAACATTCGATGAGCGCATAATTTCGCGGAATGGACCTGTCAATTGGCCACCAAGATCGTGTGATTTGACACCATTGGATTATTTTCTTTGGGGATATGTGAAGTCGTTCGTCTACGCCAACAAACCAGAAACGTTAGGGGACTTGGAAGCCAACATTCGTGGCGTTATTGCCAACATACGGCCCCATATGCTCGAAAAAGTGGTTGAAAATTGGACCTGTAGAATTGGCTTTATTCGAGCCAGCCGCGGCGGCCACATGCCCGAAATCATATTTAAACATTAATGGCATAAAATTATCCTTCCAATAAAGCCAAATTGATGGACATTAAAACGATTTTCTTGTGTTTTATTTCAATTCGAAGTTCTATACCTCAATAAAAAACACCCTTTACAAATTAAATGTTGCCTCAGGGCCTTTTCTAGCATCAGGCCTTCTATCCTTCTATCTTTTGATGTTTATCCTTCACATGTGTGTGCGTTCATTGTGCGTAAGGCTCCGAAATATTTTCACACATAACACATACAATTCTGGGATCTACTATTTGCTTTTGTCGGTATGTAGGCATGTACGAGTATGTATGAGTGAATGGCTTAAAATTAATTTGTAAAAGTCATTTATTGTTATTTTAAAGGGAATAAAGTGTGAGCAAGAGGGAGAGAGAGAGAGAGAGGTGCGTGCTTGTGGGCCAAAAGAGTTAAACACAATATCATTTTAGCCAACCTATCGTTCTCGCCATTGCCAGCCCAGCCATTCAGCAGCAGCCAAACAACAATAAGTCATTTGAGGCAAACTGTCAATTATCGTTGCATGTCCTATTTTTTTGTCTTCTTCTTCTGCTGCCTCGTTCTCAACGAATGTTTTCCAAATTGAATATGTAAATATGGGGTGTTTGTGTTGGTCTGGCGCAAAAAACAGCCAACAAAATTTAATAACCATAGAATATTTGACATTATGAAATTAATTTTCGTGGGTCTTATGGGCCTTAAGGATTTTTTGCTGTTTAAATGAAATAATAAAATAATATAAAAAAACCAAACAAATTGCGCAATTTGTTCAGCAATTATTAAGCGTGACCAGGGGAAATACACATTAAATACTATAAATTGTTTAACTTTTAAAAGCTTCAATAATCGTTTATACTTTTTAAACTTGTTTGCTTCTTTTTAACGTCACTGCATTTTAAAATCTTGTCTCGCCATGCCTGTCTGATTTAAATACATTCCTCTGTCTTGTGACAAGCGTACATAAATTCCCACTTCCGTTGTTATAAATTTTATCACTTTTTCTTCCAGCATGGAGATTACCAAATCCACATACACACAGACAGACGGAGAGTTCAGAGTGTAGAGGAACCCGTCTATTTATTTTAAGAAATAATTACATGATAATAAATATAAACAGAGTTCTCCTTCTTGTGCCAGCCAGGAAGAGAAAAAAATTATACAGGGAATTTTATAGGACGCATACAGTAGTAGAGTAGTGTAAATAAAATGCAAAATATGTTGAGTTACTCAAGTTCTAAGAAAAAGTCTTAAGAACTTTTCGATATACTATTTTAAACATTTTAAACCCTTCAGCATAGATTCGCTATTTTCATATCCAGCAAGTATAAATTTTCACTAAATAATAATTTTATATTTAAATTCGTTTTGAAATTTTCTTTAGTTTGATTTGGATAACATAAAAGGGCCGATTTCAGGGACTTTCAAATTATAATTTTTAGGATCCTTAAATTTTGAATGATAAAATTACGGTCATAAGCTGTTTGTCATTTTAAATGGCCTTAATCTGTCCAGGGGGGAAAATGTTTTCCCTTTAAGCACCCCTGAAAAAAAGTACACTTTTTAGTAGTTTCTTAATACGAGGGTTGCTATATGTGACCTAAGGTTAAAAACCAGTTTTGTTAAGGAGAGCCATTTTAAAGATTAGGTCCCTTTCTATTTGCGCTTAGAATCGTCGATTTCTTTTTCACAAAACGCGCATATCTCTGGGAGGGAACACTTTTGGGGCATAAGATTGGTCTCATTCGATGCTCAGATGTTGTCCACAGCAAAAAAAAGTGAAAAGTTGATGAAAAGTTTTGTTCATTACAGTCATTTTAAAGATTAGGTCCCTTTCTATTTGCGCTTAGAATCGTCGACCTAACTTTCATAAAACGCGCATATCTCTGGGAGAGAACACTTTTGGGGCATGGGATCAGTCTCATTCGATGCTCAGATGTTGTCCACATCTAAAAAAGAAAAAAATGAAAATTGATTTTTTTACCCTTAGATCCCTTTCTCTATGTGCTGTCACATATATATTTCTGACATATCCATTGGAAAGTTTGACATTTTTTAGCATAAAAGTACTTTAAACGTTTTGACGTACGACCATCATTTTTGTTGTTTACAGTGACTTAAAAAATAATTTGGCAAAAAAATGGGGTTAACTCGTGAACATTTTCGTGCTAGTATTTTTCAAACTTTCGACGTGGATTATCGACAAGAGTGCATCGATGAACTTAAATCTTTGTATGGCGATGAAGCACCATCTTATAGCACTGTGAAAAACTGATTTAATGAATTCAATCGTTGCCGACGCTCGCTCAAAGAGGACGCAAGATCGTCATGTAAGATAACGCAACGCAGATAACGCAAGATCGTCATGTGATATACGTTAGATAGAGGTATCCTTGGACATTTCTTCCACCAGCATACATTCGATATTGCATGACCGTAAAAAGGGTTTGTTCTCGTTGGATCCCGCTTGAAAAACATAGGACGGTCAATTCTGAATGGTACACCACAATTTCTTTGCCTGAAGTCTTCGGAGAAATTCGAAAAACGAGCAAGAGAAGACGAATCGTTGCGCACCATGACAATGCGTGCTCTCACACATCGGCTCAAACCAGCGCCTTTTTGACCGGCCAAAACTTCGACCCCACCCAATGACTTCTTTTTATTCCCGCGCAACATGAAAAAAATGAGTGGTCAACGATTTTCATCGCCCGAAGCAGCTTAAAGCTTTCAAAAATCATGTTTTGGAGGTCTCTCAATCGGAGTGAAAAAATTGCTGGAGAATAATTTGAAAAACAATAAAACCATTTTTGATGATAAATATTCGCATTTTAATTATAAGGCCAGAAATATATATAGCTGCCCACGTAAATCATAATTTGAGACACTTTCAGTAGAAGAGGTTCAACGCCAAAATTGACTTTTAGAGATAATTGAGTTTGAAATTTAGGCCAAAATTTTAAGCGAGAGAACGGTCAAAGTTTTTTTGATAAAGTCATACAATTTTCAGATGATATGTAAAATGGGGCTCACTTTCCAGTACTGTTAAAAAGTGAAATTTCGACCATTTATCATTTTATTTCATTTAAAAAAAAATGAGTCTAGACCACTTTTTTTGCAGTTTTCGGAAAGTTTTCACATTAAAATGTGGAAAAGACCAAGTCTTAAATTTTTTAGATTTTATTTTAATCATTAAAAAAAAGCTACAATTACGGAAAAATTTTAGAAAAGAATAAAAAAAACTAAAAAAGTATATCAAAAGTTCAAACAAAAACGATTAACCTGAAAAGCATATGATTAAAAAGTTGTAATGAAAAGTAAGTACAGCCAACATTCCATAAAAACTCTAAAATAATTCTCATCAAGTTCTCTAAAAAGTCCATAGGCGGGAACACAGCCCGATGACAAATTGGGCGATGGCAAAGAGAATTAACTTCTTAAGATCTACTACTTTGGTTTATCAAAACTGCGACCGAAAAGAACTTGTGTCCTTTTTGTTAAATTAACCTTATAAAAGCAAACGTCCTCATTATTGGAATATTCAGAAATCATTATGTATGGCTGTTTCCTTGAAACCTTAATCTACTGCATTTTCAGCCATTCAACTTTGGACTTTTCGGAGTTAAATTTCCTGGTTTTTATCCTGGTTGAGTGAATTGTTTTGTTTTTCTCAATCAGGACGAAATCTTCTGCACAAGCTAAGTAGAAGTGACCAGAGACCAGTAACTTATAATCGATATGATTCAAAATAAGATCAGGAGAACCTACGTAATTACAAAAACTGTTCGTCTTCTATAAAAACTTTTTGTTATTAGTGCTAGGAAGAATATTTTGTAGAAAAATTGTCAAAAAAAAGGATGGTTTAAGCCAATAATCTCGAAATAGCAAATTTGTGGGTTGGACCACTACTACTTTAAGGGCCCTATTTGTGATGGCCCAACAACAGCCTAAAGGATGACGGTTTCTTGAAAAGCACTTATTATACTCGTAAAACCATTTTTGATGATAAATATTCGCATTTTCATTATTAGGCCCGAAATACATATAGCAGCCCTCGTATCATAAAAGGGCATAGTCAGTGGACGTTTCGGCTGCAGTGGCCCAAAAAATGAACCGTATCTTCAAAGCGTGCGACCAATATTCAGTAAGGACATATGTGTATTGATATTAAAGACATTTGCCAAGGAATTCAAATATGGCTTTGTTTTTCAGTGGTGGATGTGATTGAGTCCGATTCAAGGACTGAAAGAACGCAAAAGATCTCATATGTTAAAAAGAAGGGAACACCGGTTAACGAGTAATTGGGCAAAAGGGAACACAAAATACAGCAGATTTCAATAGGAGTCCAAATATGTGACAGCGCATAGAGATAGGCACCTAAGGGTAAAAAAATCAATTTTCAATTTTTTTTTTGATGTGGACAACATCTGAGCATCGAATGAGACCGATCCCATGCCCCAAAAATGTTCCCTCCCAGAGATATGCGCGTTTTATGAAAGTGATGGTACACCAAAGATACACGTATTTAAATCCTTAAAATGGCTCTACTGAACAAAATTGGTTTTTACCCTTAGGTCCCTTTCTATTTTACACGTCACATATGCATATGTATTTAGAGATTTGGCATAGAATTGAGTCTGGCTCATGGAAGGGCGGCTCAAAAGACAGGACACTTTCATTCAAGGAGTAGGGCATTTATAAGATTCGACTTGGCTCAACTATAATTATTATTTAAAATTTAACAAGTTATTTGGGCTTACTCGAAGCATTTTTTCTCCCCACCATGAAGTATTTGGTTGTTGGTGGGTCACTGTTAGACAGAACTACATTTTTGGAACCTATGAACCATTGTCTTATACAGATTCGTGAAGAACGTTTTATTGTTATGTGTCTAGTTTTAAAGAGGGACTAAAGGGATATAGGGAGCCCGTAGATTAAGTCCTTAGACTTAGACAACTCTTCTAGATTAATGCAAATTTAGATAAGTGAGGTAATTCCACTGTTTCTGAGTACCATACGTCGATGTTCGAAAGAATTTTATATTCGGAATTTAAAGACCTTTGACCTATGGGCCAAGGCCTCAGATATCAAAACGTACAATAAATGTTGCGTTCGGAATCGTGACAAAACGTTTTGTTATATCCATAGTTAAAGAAGGGCGAGTTACTGGACCCTAGGGAACGGACAGTGTGCAAAATTGGCACAAATCTTAAATAAAGGTACATATATTATATTCTTCAGAAAGCTAAACTGTTTCTTAGTATCCATATGTCTACCTTCGAAAGGAACTATTTTTCGGCACAGTAGGGACCTTAGATCTATGGGTCAAGGCTTTGATTTAGGTCAAATCGCAGAATTAATAATATATTTGTATTCTTGATGAAACATTTCGTTGTGGCAATGTAAAACATCGATAGTACGTGCAACCAGTAATATTCGGTTGTGGCAACATACGTATCTGTGTGTACGAATCGTTTTATACCCTGCAGCTCTTTCTGTAGAACAGAGAGTAAGTTTCATGGTAAATGTTTATAACTACCAAAAATATTTAAGCTGGACCCACCTTTAAGTATACCAATTGACGTATAATAATCGCTAATTTCTTTTGACGATTTCTTTCTGTATGTCCGTCCGTTCATCTTAAGCTTAAACTTCAGGACGCAATTGTTGTCCGACTTTCATGAACTTTTTTTGGACCAAGGACGGAAGCTATTAAAATTGATGAAAACAGGTTCAGATTTAGATAAAGCTTCCACTTATATGTTCATCCGATTTTGATATTTTTAGCTCTAGAAGCCACATCTTACTTTCAAACTTGGTTAAATTTAGCATGAAAAAGTTTTATGGGCCAAGAAGTACGTTATTAAAGATCAGATTGAAATATAGCTGCGATGTATATATTCACCCAATTTTTGTTTGTTTTTAGCATTAAAAGCCACATCTTACATACAATTTGGACTTTTTTTTTAGAAATTTAGCACGAGTAAGTTTTTTGGGCCAAGTAGAACGCTTTTGAAATTGAAGAAAATTGGTTGAGACTTGAATATAGCGCCCATAAAGGTTATTCCGAATTTATGGGTTTACCTCTAAAAGCCAGATATTGCAACTAATCTTGATAAAGTTTGACACAAATAAGTTTCTCGTGCCAAGAAAAACGCTGTTAAAGTTGAAGAAAATCGATTCTGATTAAGATATAGCTCGCACGTATGTGTTCAACTGATTTTACCAAAAAACTATGGTATTTTGTCACAAATTCAAATATAGTGTGATCCATCTAGAGGTATTTTTTCAGAACAAAAAAATATAAAATTTCAAATCAAGTGTGGAAACTTTATTGGTAATTTGGAAGGACATTTTATGGTATTTATTTTTTGAAAATAATTACCTTCAAATGTTGGCAAGTGTACTTATATTATGGAAATGAGCGTTTGTTAAGAAACGGGAAGATTTGCTGTTTTCGACCAAAATTTTGTTCAGTGATGAGGCCCATTTCTGCCTCAACGGCAAAGTCAATAAACAAAAATGCCGCTTTTGGGCGGCAATTTCAAGAGGTGTCATTATACTAAGAGAAAATCATGGTTTGGTGCGGTTCATAAGCTGGTGGAATCATCGGTGCATTTTTGTTCAAAATATGATGGCCAGAACGTAACAGTGAATAGTGCTCGCTATCGCGCTATGATATCGATCTTTATGCTACCTGAAATTGAAACACGTAATCTTGACGACACTTGGTTTCAACAGGGCGGTGCGGGGTTACGTAAAGTCCAAAGTCTATGCTGACAAACCGGCTCCGATTCAGGTTTTGGAAGCCAACATAACACGTGTCATTAAAGCCATACCTGACAAAATGCTCTAACGAGTCATCTGAAATTGGACCCTTAGAATGGAAACCCTGAGGCAAAGTTCCGGCCAACATTCGAAGGAAATTATATTCAAAAAATATATGCCATTTAATGTCTTTTCAGATTTATATATTTTATTTGTTCTGAAAAAATACCTCTAGATGGATAACCCTACATAACTATAGTTTTAAAATCTAATTAAATGCGGTCCATAAAATTATTTTTAGTTGAATTTTCTGGTCATCCAGACGAACAGTGTATACCTACTTAGTAGGGATATAAATACTGATACAACAGTTAACACACCCATTTTAATAGTAGAACTGAACATACCCCGTTAATGTCATATGTCAATGTTTTGAAAGCTAACCTCAATAGCGTTAGTCTGTAACGGGATTTTAAAATTGTTTCAAATTTCATCATGGAGTGGTTAGATAATGAGAACCGTATCGCTGTTATAGCGCTTTTCAAGTGTGAAATGAAAAAAGCGATATTTTCAAAACGCTCCGGCCACTAGGGATTAGCCGCATGTTCATCTACCGATTCATAAAACTGTTTGAGGAGACTGGAGATGTAAAAGACCGCCACCGGTCGGGCCGCCCACGCTCTGTTCGAACACCGCATGTCATCAAAGCCGTTAAATCAAGAATTCACAGAAATCCGCTCCGAAAACAGAAAATCATGTCCCGTGTGATGAATATCACGCAAAAGTCCATGAGTCGAATCAATAAAAAAGACTTGGGACTTGGGGCTTTCAAACGACGAACCGGACATTTATTGACTGCAGCTTTAAAAAAATAGGGTTGAAAAATGCAAACGTCTTTTGGTGAAGCACGCTGATAACTTGCACAGAAACATTTTGTTCACCGATGAAAATTTTTTTACCGTTCTAGAAAAATTAAACAAGCAAAATGATAGAGTGTATGCGCGGTCATCTAAGTAAGCATCTGAACTGATCCCAAGGGTGGAAAAGGGTCATCACCCAGCTTCATTCATGGTTTGGTGGGGCGTCTCTTACGATGGGGTCACTGAACTGCATTTCTGCGGCCTGGCTTCGAAATAATTTGCCAGCGTTCATTTCCTCTGAAGAATGGCCCTTAGGCAGTACAGATTTGAACCCATCGGATTACAAATTGTGGACGGTTTCAGAAGACAAGGTTTGTCACATAAGATACCCCAACATTGGATCTCTTAAGACAGCTTTGGTTCAAGCTGTGGCCAATTTTCCAATGAACGAGGTTCGTGCAGCTATTGAAGATTGGCCAGTGCGAATAAGTAGATTCTTTTTGGATACAATATAAGTATAATATAGTCGGCTACCCCTGACGTTAGCTTATTCTACTAGTTCCACTTACAATCCTAAGCTGCGCATTACTAAAGGCCATCATCGAGGATTAATTTACGGTATTACCTCCAGATTTTTATAGTTGGACAGACAATGTATTTAATGGGCAAATTTGAAATGTTCAATTGACCGGCCAATAAATGATTTTAGATGTTGTCAATTAAAATCTTCAGTTTGGCCTTTTTAGCGTATTTAGAGAAAATCACAAATATATGAAGGATTGTGGGTCCAAAATTAAGGTATCACAAACAGTACTCGTAACAATGAAGCTGATTAGTTATCCTTCACATTTAAGAGTCATGTGTGTCAATTGACCTTTGTTCTCTCATTTTTTTCGTCGTCCTTAATGTCCTTTGCAATGACATTAAAATGGCATCACATTTATCTGTAATAAGATATTTTCATTTAGTCATCGTCGCTTTACACAAAATTTCCATTGAATCATCTGTTGTACGAGTAATCCCTCGCTTAACCTTAGCATCTATTCATCCCACTGTGCACTAAGCCGGTTGACTCATTGGCAAAAAGACCATACACACGTATGCACTTACAAATAAAAAAAACCAGAGTGACGCCACAAATACGCAACACTTAAATCAAAATCAATGACGTGCTTGTTGTACTCCGAAGGATGTACAAACTTGGCAAACCGATTAGAATAGGAAACAAAAAAGTGCTAACGCCATCAAGGAGTGGCTGAGAGTATGAATAAGCCAACTACTTACACATACACTCACACAGATTGTACAGATATGTTTGTTTTAGAGTTGTATGCACAACTATGTAATTTTTACATTAGTAGCCGTGGAACAAGAAAAGAGTACATCCTAATAAATTATGAAAATGTGTGGAAGCGAGTATGTAAATGTTGTCTAAGGACAACAAAGGACTAGGGAGAAAAAAAGACCAAACTGACATTATGATAATATTTATTTGCAATTTATTGGCTACTCATATATTAAAGACGCTGCGAGACCTCCAGTGGCTTTTATATGAGGATGCGCCTATAAATTTTGCTTTCCTTCTGCAGATGACAAATGGAAGATTTTTCGTGGTTTAAATGAAAATATTGATATTAGTTAGTGTGTTTGATAGATTGAATATTATAGGGTGCAAGAAAGCCATTGATAACACTTGTCAACACTTAATTTGATGCAGAAAGTTTGATAATCAACTTTAGTTGATTTGGGTTACTAATGTTGAATCTGTCTTCCGATTTTCTAGATTGGCTCTCTTTAGGAGATAATCAAGTAAGCCGTGATTTTCGTTTTTTTTAAATAATGGACCCCTAACTGCTTTATTTGTAAATCTTTTTTCAAACTGAATACCAATGTTTAGAGCAGAAATGGAAAATCATTTCGGAAACGAATTGTTAAAGATATATGCAAAATTCTACAAAAATTTCAAATTTTTGTTACAAAAAATTACTTTGAGCTGCTTAAATTTTTTGAATTCTTTACCAGTGTTTTATTTCCTGGCTTATGTTCACCTCCAACAAACAAACTTAATAATCCTGTTAAATTTGACGGAGATATTTAAGATTTATTACGAAATGGCAAATCGGAGGCCAGTTTCGAGATCCCAAATCAACTACATTTGACTTTCAAACCTTCTGCTGCAGATTTTTTAAATGTTAATGCCCTCTGTAATTCTGAATTCTACAAATAACCATCTTAAATTGCATGTTTGTGATTATGTATGTATGGCACGTTTAGACTCCTTAACCCCGATCCGATTTTTATGAAATTTTCAGCAAGGCAAGTGTTCCTTTTTTTTAAAAAAAAAATTGCTCATTCGTCAGAGTTGCGTGGAAAAAGTAGTTTTTAAAGCTGAAGATAAAAACTTTGTACATATATCGACGACGGGAAAGAATAATATAATACCAGATTTTAGATTTTTTTTTTGTGGGCGGAGGGGGGCGTGGAAAATGTGTTTTTTAGAGAGCTAAAAACTGAAAATTGGTACATATATATACAAACAGCTGTACAAAAGTACTACTGAAGACGACAAAGATCGCGGAGCCTGTGCAAATGTGCATTGAGAAATCCTACTTTAGAGGTTTAGTTACCTCTAATACGGGGGCTGCTATATATATTTCTGGCCTAATAAAGAATATGCGTCCAAACCAATTGTCGAAGAATTTTGTCCACTCCGATTGAGACAGCATCTTCTGGCGACGAAAATCGTTGACCACGCATTTTTATCTTGATTTGCGGGAGTCATTGGGTGCCAAGTCAGGGCTGTAAGGCGGATGACCCATCAATTCGACGTTTTGGCCGGTCAGAAAGGCGCTGGTTTGAGCCGATGTGTGAGAGCTCGCATTGTCATGGTGCACAAAGATTCGTCTTCTGTTGTTCGTGTTTCGAATTTCTCCGAAGACTTCAGGCAAACAAATTGTGGTGTACCACTCAGAATTGACTGTCCTACGTTGCTCAAGCGGAACAGTCGCCACAGGACCAGTTTTGCCGAAGAAACAGGCGATCATTTGTTTCGAAGTGCTTGTTCCACAAACAACTTGGATTTGGCTCATCTTCGAAGACCCACACGGTCGATTGCTGTTTTGTTTCGGGACCATACACATAGATCCATGATTCGTCACCTGTGACGATCTTTTAAACGTCTTTTGAAGCACCACGGTCGGATTTTTTTTCAAAATTTCTGTGCACCAATCGACATGAGCCTTTTTTTAACCATTTGTCAAATTGTCTGGAGTCCAACGCGAACAAACCTTTTGTACGGCCTGGTGTTCATGCAATATCGAATGTCTGCCTAAGGATGCCTCTATCTAACGGTATGTCACATGACGATCTTGCATTACCAGTTCACTCAAGGCATCAATGTTCTCTGGCACAACGGCCGATTTTGGACGACCTTCGTCTTTGAGCGAGCGGCGGCCACGAATTAATTCATTAAACCAGTTTTTTGAGTGTTAAAGGATGGTGCTTCTTCGCCATACAAAGATATAATATCATCGATGCACTCTTGTCGTCGAAAGTTGTGAAAAATTATCGCACGAAAATGTCCACGAGTTAAATCCATTTTGTTGTCAAATTGATTTTTTTAAGTCACTGTAAATAACACAAATGGTGGTCGTACGCCAAAACGTTCTGAGTACGTTTGTGCTAAAAAATGTCAAACTTTCAAATGGAAATGTCAGAGGGCGCCACACTAAGTGTTGCCTAGGCCAGAAATATATATAGCAACCCTCGTATACGCAAAACTACACAAAGAATTTCGCTTTAGACGTACCTGAAGCAGGAACTTCTCCATATATTCAATAGTTAATGTCGGTAATCTTTCGCTGACTTCCTGAAAAAATGTCAATATCTTTAGTATATTCGAACCAGTGCAAAATTTTTAACCATTTGGCAATAACAAAATATACGTGTGCACAAAAGTACAGTGAGAAATATTTACTTCGTAGATAGCTGAGGCACGAATTTATCAATAGCTCAATTATAATTACATTTTGGTGAGTTTTTGTGCCTAAGTCAACATGAAAATTTACGTTCCTTTTTTCCACGTATGGCCCTGTTCCAATTGTACAGCTGTCAATTGTTTAAAGATCTATGTATCTAAAACAAAAATCTAAAGTACAATACAAATAAGTGTACCTTAACAGTATCGCCAAAAACCACTGATTGGAAGAAAAACATAAGGAAAAAGAGCTTCTATCGTAAAACGGTCCAACAACTATAATCCCGACTTCCAATCGCGACAGAGCTTCAACGTCTGGAGCTGCGAAAACGGGGATGGCGTGGCACGAATAAGAAATCGTCTTTCCGCAGGGTGCATCTATAATCCAGACAAAACACCAACGGGAAGAATAATTAAAGGAATTCGATCTAACAATGCTTGATTTGCGTAATAGTCAAGACACCAATGATAATGATTAAAGACAATGATGTTCTGTTGCCAACCAACTCGTCGTTCATTCAAACATGTCCAGTCTCAGGTTAAAAATGTTTTCTCGATGACGATTTAAGAATCCACAAGGCGATACGACCAAGAAATTATTGGGACCTGCAAAGAGGACCGGGTTCAGCTAGTTACAGATTAAATTGTCTGATATCGGTTAAATTTTTATATGGCCCATTGAAAAGGGATATACAATATGTATTAAGTCTTCAAGTATTGAAATTTTTCAGCAAAATGTTAAGTGTAAATAAAGGGTGATCTATCAAGAGGTATTTTTTTCAGAACAAAAAAATATATAAAAATTCAAATCAATTTGAAAGAACATTTTATGACATTTATTATTGAAAAATAATTACCTTCAAATGTTGGTAACTGAACTTATATTATGGAAATGAGCGTTTGGTGAGAAACGGGAAGATCCGCTGTTTTGACCAAAACTTTGGTCAGTGATGAGGCCCATTTCTGGCTCAAACAAAATTGCCGCATTTGGGCAGAAAAGCAACAAGAAGAGGTTCAAGAGGTGCAATTATATCCAGAGAAAACCACGGTTTGGTGCAATTTATAAGCTGGTGGAATCATCGCAGCATATTTTTTCAAAAATGATGATGGCCGGAACGTAACCGTGAATGGTGCTCGCTATCGTGCCATGATCTTTATGCTACCTGAAATTGAAGCGCGTAATCTTGAAGACACTTGGTTTCAACAGGACGGACGGTGCCACTTGCCAGGGAGGGAGCTGCTCAAACAATGGATCTATTGAGAGGACATTTCGAAAAGCAGCTAATTTCACGTTTTGGACAGGTAAGTTGGCCGCCTAGATCGAGTGATATCACACCTTTAGACATTTTTCTCCGGGGTTACGTAAAGTCCGAAGTCTATGCTGACAAATGAGCTACGATTCAGGTTTTGGAAGCCAGCATTACGCGTATCATTAAAGCCATACCGGCCGAAATGTTTGGACGAGTCATCCAAAATTGGACCCTCAGAATGAAAACCCTGAGGCGTAGTTGCGGCCAACATTTAAAGGATATTATATTCAAAAAAAAAATGCCGTAAAATTTTCTTTCAAATTACCAATAACGATTCCACACTTGATTTGAATTTTTATATGTTTTTTTGTTCTGAAAAATACCTCTAAATTGATCACCTTTTAATAGTATTTATTTGTCTCGAATCATCACGACCGACTAGTCCATAACTAGCAGTAGTCACTGTCTGTTTTCATTTGAAGCTCCTTCATATTTTCTGTTCCTGTCCTAATGGTATGTTTAAATTCTTGATGCGTCTATTGGAAATTCTTAAGTTTCAATGCCTTCACAGTCCATGCCAATTTTCAGGAAACATTGTAGAACCATTACCAGTTCCCATTTCTTTAACTCGTATAACTTAAAAACTCACCCTAAAACTGCCACTCAAGCCATTGCCTTAAATATCTATAAAAATTCTATATTATTTGAAAAAGTTTAAAAATAATATTGCTCTATTGATTCCTTTACTGCTCAAAAAAAAGACAAGAAATAAAAACAATTTTTGCAAAGGCTTAAACTCAATTGAAAGTTGTGCTGCTACTACTCCGTTTTGTCCCTCTTTCTTATATTTTTATCTTCCACATTTCTTTAAGTTTTAAAAATTTTATCCTTGCCGTTTGGGTGCCTCAGTTTATAACTTCATAAATACACGCGTACTCACAGAAAGGCAGACAGCGACACAACTTCCAATCCGGCTGCCTTAAACAACATCAAGAGCATGCCGGCCGGGCTACAAGGATGAAAAGGAACGAACAACGTATTAAACATTTATACAATGGTCACCGATAACTATTTGTCGATATCAACAGTATCGAGAACACGACCAAACGACAATTTTGTTAAGATACTGAACAACAGAAAATAAAATACTATCGCAAGGAATATAAAAAGGATAGCGTACAAGGGAAAACTGCTCGCTCCACACACATGCACGCAGACAGCTCAGGATGCGAATGAAGAGACTAACGAACAAGGAAAGAAAAAAAGGACACCCACCAAATTATAGCAAATTCCTTTAAATGCATCTCTTCGATGGCGAAACTCTTGTAGAGATGCTGTTGTGCGAATGAGTGTTGTAGAGTTGTCTACCCCCACAAACATTCAAACGCTCCATAAAGGACCCTTGCCAACGCGAGAGGAAGAGTAGTAGGGTAGGGGGTTACATTGCATTAACTTGATGACGTGGTTTTACATAGATCTATCGACTTAACTTGTATAAACTTTTTGGCGCCTCGTTGGCGGACAGTATGTCGACATCAGTAACATTTCGTTTGGCTGTTCGTTGGCTGGCTGAATGTCGGTTGTTGTTGCTGCTGCTGCTGCTGTTGTTGTCTACCAAACAAAGTGTCATCGCCGCTGTACAGAATCCACCACCGCTATCACGAATTGGTACGTCTACTACAACTTTGTCCTCTTGGTGGTATTGTAGAGTATGGGTGTCTGTATAACTTATACTCACGATGGATGGATGGATAGAATCGAAGGAAGTCTAGGGAAAGGGCCTTTTAATGTTTCGAGGGATTTTTAGGACTCATGGTTACAGTCTGACACGAAGCTCCATTATAATATATTATATATATTATAGGGAAGTACAATTTTTATTGAATTAGCAGAATTAGAACCAAAACCTATTTGGTCAGAGACGTTATGCACAGTGGGGTCTTATAGGAAAAAGTGGCAATAAACACAGAAGTTTTTAGTTATTGGCCTCCTCGTTATTAAATATATGTGAAAATTAAAAACAGGAAATAAGTCTTTGTAATAATTATTTTTGGGGACATCCGCTTTGAATACATCATATGGTGCTGTACGTTTTTTCGGTAACATAGGCAATGGGAATACTAAAAGTTACAAAAATGTCAAGCCTTGCTCAGTGTTGGGGTGGTCGATCAGACCTTGCCTTAATACACGGTTACTGTTCACCGACTTTTATTGGAAGAGGTAAATTTAGACCTTGCTTAGAACGGTTAAAAAGCCATGTACAATGTGGCCTTTCTCTGCTTTTATGCTCGTTCAAGACTGATGCCTCTCATTTTGTGTGACCGGTCCCTAGAGCTATCAAACTATAGCAATATTTTGTAAAATAATACAATTATAAATAAAGGGTGGTCTAACCACAATACACGATGTTGATTATAAGTCACACCTTATCCTCTAGTTCTTTGTCCATCTTAATTTGACATTGTTTTATTTCAGTGTTTGACAAATTCTACAATCGAGAGGTACACATTTGAGCAGAGCGTTAAGATTGCTTCAAGCGTCGTCAATACGCCGAATGGATAGTTGAACAAACAGAAGTGAATGGTGAAAAGCTCCATCGCTGCTATTCGTCGCAGCTTGGAAACTATGATTTGGACCCTTTAATACACACAAAAACAGATTTGTTGACACAATCAAATTTTTTGCCAACCGAATGTTGGTGATTGTATTTCATATCCATATATTCCATCGCCACAACCAAATGTTGATTGGGTACACGGCAATTTTCAGTAGTGAGAACTAAGACTTTCGGTTGAGGAGAAAATTTTCGGTAACCCTAAACAATAATATTTAAATTGAATTTTTAAATGTATTGGTTGTTAAGTTGATATGCTGTAAGTACTCATCGAAATCAGTTGTCATTACCACGAGCATTTGTTAACTGAACCAAATGAAGGTTAAATTTTATGTATTCGGTAATATGAACAATATAAAATAATCAAAATAATACAAGTTTTTTTAATTTTATTTTTAAAACACATACATTTTTTTCAAAATTTTTTCGATATTCTTTTATTTGCATTATGGGGTTTTTTTAAGTCTTGGATTTCACTATCGAAGTGGAACTATTTTCTGCATCAAATTGGAAAAATAGGTCACAAATATCAGTTTTAGGTTTAAAGTGTCCACAAAATTTTAAGAAGAAGCTGATTATGATATATTATTTATGTAAAGTAAAGTGAAATGTTAAAGATTGATGTGGCACCAAATACCTTAATTGAACTATAGAAGTTTTGGCTACAGATGTGATTAAATATATTTACCATAATACTAGTAAAATTTTGTAGGTAATTAAAAAAATTAAATATTAAATATGCGTGAAAAAAATTAAATATTCAAATCGCCACCTTGTGTCGAGTTTTTCTTTCATACTGAAATTACCATTTTGAAAAATATTTATACAATTTTATTAAAAAAAGTACACGCCCTAACGCCCTATTAATTGGAAAACGTTATTGTAGAACATACAAATACGCAAACTCCCCTTAAAGAATCATTTTTTCACTTTGCTTCATTTTTTCGAAAAAAGGACGAAGAGAACACTCCAAGCTTTGAAATAGGATGTTGAAATGTTCTACGAGCATAAACTCCATACGATTTGACATAAGACATCTCATCATGAAAATTCGCTAAAAAGAAGAAATATTTACATTCATCTGTTTAATATATTTCATACGGTATAGCTTTGCAAAATGAAATTATCCTCTGCTCATACAAAAAACTTTGATTTACTAAACCGTCGTTTCGGGAATTTTTTATAATCTCCTGTGTCCTTTATTTCCAGAATAAATCATTCACCCCCGAAAAAGTCTAAAATTTTGATGCATACTGTAATTGTAATTTGTTACAGCAGTAAGTTACAACAAAGTATCATGAACTTCATAATATGTTGGTTCTCATTCAAGATGTGGCAATCAATATTTTTACTGAATTCAGTTGGTATTACCGACTTATTGGCTGTAAGTAGCGTAATGTTATTGTAGCTACCATCTAATGGTAGGTCGAACTATGTAACCATATACAGCATAGTATAATGCTGATTGCAGCATGTTCATCCAACCGATAATTTGTAGTTCGGACCAATTTCCAACTGTTGTTTCCCCTGTGTTTATTAAGTGGGCAATTAAGCCTGAGAGTCAACCCGAGTTATTATGCGGCTGGATCTGTTTAGTATTGAGCTAGAGGGATATTTGAGCTAAATAGCGTTGACGTCGACATTCTCAAACTAAAGGGTGGTTACATTTTAAGGGCCGATGTTGCATGTGAACCACACCTAAAAGTCAAGCTTTTTCTGCATTTTATTTGATATTTCTCGATTTCAGACTACTTTTTACTTTAAACTGGGCGGCACATCCATCAGAAAATACGTGAATAGTAGTTAACTCTAATTTGGTCTTAAGGTAAGCAATGATGACTTTTAGAAAATACCAAACGCTTTCTTTGTTGTGTGTCAATTCGTTGCTGATTATAGCAAAAGAATGTGATGTGAGACCAGTTTCCGTTTTTAACCATGAACATGCTGTAAAAATAGTGCATTGTGCTTGATTCCAGTGAGCGCTTTGCACTTCATCCTGGGAAACAAACGTGAAATTTTCAGCAAAGTCCACTTGAAGAACAGCTTCATGGCGTTTTATATTTTCTTTTGTATGGCGAAAATAATCACTTTGGGTATGGTGGACATAAAAATGTTGTTTGAATTTCTTGAGCTTGTTTTCCATTGTTTCAAGAAGCAATTGAAGGGTGCCCTCCTCTTCTTTTACTTGCGTACGTTTTTCATTTTGTGTCCACTGCTTCCAACGCGCATTTACATCTAAGTAGAACTTTAGTGGCATTATGTCGCAAATTGAGTAGCATTTTTTGCATTTACTTGTCATACAAGCCTCGTTTTTTGTGTCACAGCAAATTTCATTCAGAAAGTCATTTGCAACCCTCGGTACGCTTGGGACTATTTCGGAAAAAGATTTCAGCAAAAACTCAAAATTAGCATGGTAAATGCAGACGCATAGATTTGGTGGGGTCTTTGAAATGAGGCGAACATGCTCTGGCCTGCTTTGGAAAAAATTTGACTTTCCCATTTTTAATTCCGGATTTTCTTTTTTAAAAAGCTGGTAGCATTCTCCAACTGACATTGTCATATATTTTAACTGCATTTTTACGCCTTTTACGCTCTTTGTGTCTTTCCTTCCTGGCATTTGGTAGCTTATGTTATCTTTCAAATAAAATGTTCTTGCTTTTTCTCTGTCGACATCAGGAATGTGGGGACTTTTTTTTGTCAGTACATCGAAAATCGTCTCCAGCTACATCTTAAGCAAGTTTTCTAACAACTGCCATCTTTTTTGACGGGCTAAGTGGTAGCTTGCTTTTGACTATTGATACAGCTTTCTGAAGGGAACGATTTGACTTAAAGCTTCCTATGGCGGACGAGGGCACAGCCACTACATATTGTTTATTTTCTTCTTTCTTTTTTTCACGAAATTTTCTTACCCTTTCACGTGTGTTTTTTCGTTCCTGAGTTTGGCTTTCGGCCGTCATCACCTTTTTTTGATGAAGTCTTCGTTTTTTTGAGCGCTCTCTTTCTTTTGCCAAGTAAGCCTCATGCTTTCCTGTGTCTTCTTTTCGTTTTTTCCTGTATTTTTGCATCTTGGTAAGTTGATCCATGATTTTTCAGCTAAAATCAGATAGAATCAAATTAAGTAAGACGAAAACAGTTCAAATGCAAAATGCCAAGAAAAAAAGTCACGGTCGTTACGTCTTCAAAACAATGTTTAAAAAATCAAAATAGACTTTTGATGCTTATTTCGCCATACAAAATTCTTTATGTTACTTACCTTCTAACTTTAATCGTTTGAACAAATTAGGAAAAAAACAAACTTTTGTACATTTGGGGTAACGGTCGTTACAGTCGGTGAGATTGTTTTTGAACTATTCACAAAAAATTAGATTTAAACTTCTCGCCTTCAAAATTGTGACTAAGCATGAAGAACATTGTCAGCTTTCAACTGGCTTTTGTTTTGTTCGTAAACAACCGTTAGAACAGTGTTGCCAAAGGGCTTAAAAAGTGGCCTTGCAATTCACAGGAAAAAAAATCCAAATACCAAATTCAAAGTAGCATATTTTTGTTAGTATAAAGAAAATTAAAGTTAATCCTTCGGAAAATGACAGATACATTTATTTTGTGTACTATTAGCGGACAAATACATAAAAAATAATAATTTTATTTTTAAGCTGTAGGGGTCATTTACTTTGGAATTACCCAACTGCAAGATCGGCTGAAAACATTACTGCTGCTCAAGAAAGTGTTCAAAACAATCCATCAACCTCAATTCGACGCCTTGCTAAATTTAATGAAAAATGTGCTCGCATTTGTGACGCTAACAGAGGCGGACATATATCTGATATTGAATTCCATACATAATTGCCTACATTAAACAAAACATTTATCAATATAAGATCCACTCTCTTTTATATAATCAAAAATTATAAACAAACAAAGTAGAATACCTTCCCGACGGACACCCTGTATAAAGTTCTAGACCGAACATTTGTCGAATGCATCCTGTTGATTCATTGCGGGCTGATAAAAACTTATCATACCCATCTGAAAGCACTAGTTGATCTTGGTCTGTAATCATCGATAACTAAACATTCTCTGGGTGGAAAAAATACCTGTCATTTACGATGAATGATAGTCCTTAAGATGAATGTTAAAAGTCTGTAGGGTGCTGCTTACTAATGTCAAAATTGGCCCCTTTAAGAAACGACATATCAGAACATAAAAACAGTGAAATTTCCTCTCAAATCTGAAAATGATATTAAAAGTAGGACCCCAAAAATGTTTCTTTCACCCATAGTGGATAGTATAAAAGTCGTATTGACGAATTGCCCACTAGTTTATATACCCCCTGGGAAGTTTATAAGGGTCAAATAGGTATGGTAGTATGGATACATATACTTAAGTAGTCGAGATTTTATGTCTTCCAAAATATACATACACGTCAACTCTCATCCATATAATGGCAGTATATATAAGTTTGTTATTTCGTTTGAAACACATCGAAATGATTATCTGCAACCATATAAAGTATAAATTGGCTGTGTCTATTGAAAAGTGTAACAATTTATAATTTATTATATTTCGTTTATTATTTTTTTAAAACTTGTAGATTTTTATTGTCTGCTTTTGACAAATTCGCATATGAGTCCTGTTTCCGTTCAATTCCTTTTTGTATGTATAAAATGAGACAATAATGCCATATTTCTCTATACTTTAGTTCAATGTTGGCAAGACATCACATTTTAAACTAACTAGGTAACTAAGCTAGTTACTGTAATTATTGATCTTCATAAAGCCATGTTGTATCTAGTCATGTTCAGACTAGGCAGATATATGTTCTATATCGGGCAAAAAGGGAAAAAGTTCCTCTTCCTGCCCACCAGTGAAAGTGGTGGGCATAGACTGTTCAACCTCTCCATACATGCGGGTGGTTATTAGGACCTAAGGTCCTATGATCCCAAAAAACAGTCCCTTTATGTTCAGAAACCGCGAAATCTTCTCCCAAATCCAAATATGTACCTACGAGTATATTTCAACTTTGCACCAAATTAGGATTCGGACCATATAGACCCATGTAGTCTCAAGGGACCCAAAAAACGGCTTCTTTAACTTATTAATTCATTTATATATATTAGACCGCCCATGAAATACACAGAAAAATGAAAAGTGTTATTCTTTCCGTTTCCCACTCATTTTCTAAAGGGTGGTTCAATTTTAAGGACCGATGTTGAATGTGTACCACAACTAAACTTTTTATGGCCCGAATTGGAAGATATGGATGTGGACGATTTGTGGTTTTAACAGGACGGTGCCACTTGCTACACAGCTAACGGAACAATAGCTCTTTTGCGCGACAAATTCAATGGCCTTGTTATCTCACGTCGTATCGATGCTAATTGGCCCCCAAGATCATGTAATGTAACACCTTTGGACGTCATATTGTGGATTTATTTGAAAGCAATGGTGTACGTCGATAAACCAGTAACAATTCAAGAGCTAAAAGATGATACTTCGGCACATTAACGGCATAGAACCTCAATTATGCCTTAGGAGTCTTCCAAAATTTTGGACCATCGAATGGAGGTGTGCCGCCGAGGTCGCGTCGGCCATTTAGCCGATATTTTGTTCCATGCTTAATTGAACCATACCAATATTATCATAATAAAAAGAAATGACAATAATTTCCTAAATAATTTGTGTTTTATTCAAAATCAACATCGGCCCTTAAAATTTAACATCCTTTTATTATTGCAACAAGAGCAAAGAAGTGATGCAACGCTCTATGTTGGAAAGGAAAAATTAAGCCTCAGGGTCATTTTACGGCGAGCGTTAATCAATTGGCCACCAGCATCATGCTTTTGCAGACAAAACGCTGCAAATATTGGAACAACTCTTCAAAAATTGACCGACCACTTAAAGATCTGCCAAAAAAGTCGATAGGAGAAAAATTGAAAAATTCTTAAGGTTCAAGAAGATGTGCAAGATATAACTCCTATACCCAATGATCATGACCGACTTTTATATGCAAGCCCGAGTGGTTAATGAGCTAGAGTTTAGGTGTTGATAGTCGGACGCGCTATCAGTCACAGCAGCCGGCGACTATAGCCATACGGAAAATGTAAACACACCCCATTGTTGTTTAATCTAAATATGATTTCCTTTGTTCTAAGCCGGTCACTCATTATAACTTTAGTTGGGCTGAACACCTATATATTTCGACTTTACAAGCAGGAGTACATGCACTAAGTGGATATAAAAGAGACGTTTTTCTATTGTTCCTTAAAGAACGGGAAAGTAAGCGAAAGTAAAACAAAAAAGGACATCTTTCTTGGTAGCCCTCGCAGAAATCCACTTTGAGTGCCAACTGTTCTTCATCATTCAGTGAACACTTATACCATTTCAACAACATAAAGATCCTTTTTCCACTTCAATCATACATGCGAATGTCTCAATATCAGTATACAGCCGTATGTGTGTGTATGTATGTATTTCCTACGTATGTCTGTGTCTTTGTGTAACATGTTAAAATAAGATTTGTCGTCAGTTTGGTGAAGTTTATTTTTTTTTTGGAATCATTCTGGCATTGTAGTTCTCCACTTTCTCTCTTCATGTGGTGGCCCAGCAAGAACAACAGCCACTGAACCAACTGAATTGATATTTTTTTTTTTGTTTTGTTGAACAAAAATGTCGCCAGAATATATTCGCAAACTGCAAAAGAATAACAAACACACCGGCCAGGACAATGGGGAGGAGGAAAAAAAACGATGTGTAAGACTCATGTGTATGCGCAGTTAATAGTGAATTTTCAATTCGGGTGGTTGTATATAAAATTCGATGAACCCAATGTGAGGGTACTTCCGCTGTTCGACGCGAGTAAATTTGCATATCCATACGAATATTCGTATGAGCACACAAAGTGATTGCCTATCAGGACGAAGGAACGCCGGAGTGTGGGTGTTTGTTCGTCAGAACACAGTACTACGCTTGGTGAATATATGCGAATATATGTCTGTCTTTGCATGGGGTTATTATTGTAGTCCATATATAATTTTTAACACATTTATTGTTTTTTTTATATCCTACCCCCACGCATGGTGCGTATATTAAATTTGACTTTCGGTTTGCAGCAGTTTGAGGTATGGGCCCAAAAAATGGAACAGTGAAGAACTTTTAGTAAATCCGTAAGCAGTATACGATATAGTTCATACTTGCAACAACAGGCACCTTACATTCTAGATTTTTTTTTACTTTAAATCTCTAACTCGCCAGACGCACATTGGTTAGTAAAAAATAAGCATCTTATTTCTGTTGCGTTCGTCGTTAATCTTTAAAAAAGTGATAAAAATTATTTAATTATATAAGATACACGAAGAGAATAGCTTTGCTGCCACAATCGAATTTTTTGACAACTGAATGCTGGTGGTTGGTGCACGTACACTGTAATTATTAGCAGTGGGAACTCACAGTGTCGGTTGAGGAGACAAATTATTGGTATCCCTTACTAATAAGTATGATTATAGGAACTGAATTTGTACATGTATTAGTTGTTGTGAAAAATTATTGCCTGTAAGTACTCTTGGAATTC
This sequence comes from Hydrotaea diabolus, assembly GCA_963513945.1. Taxonomy (NCBI): domain Eukaryota; kingdom Metazoa; phylum Arthropoda; class Insecta; order Diptera; family Muscidae; genus Hydrotaea; species Hydrotaea diabolus. The sequence continues at coordinate 49,767,043 of OY740717.1, read as the reverse complement.
AGTTGTTATTTCCACAAGCATTTGTTAATTAGACCAACTGGTAGTACTATTATACTTATATGTTATATTATATTAATTATGTATGGAACATGTATGGAGCCAAATGGCACATCTCCACCCGATGGTCCAAAATTTCGATGGCGCTAAAGGCACTATTGAGTTTCTATGCCTTTAATGTGCCAATTTATCTCATACTTTAGCTCTTAAATTGTTGCTGGCGTATCAACGTACACCCTTTCTTTCAAATAACCCAAAAGAAAGAAGTCCAACCAATTAACATCGCCACGACGTAAGATAACATGGCCACTGCATTTGTCGAGAAAAAGAACCATTGTCTCATTAGCTGTGTAACAAGTGGCACGGTCTTCTTGAAACCACATATCGTCCACATCCATATCTTTCAATTCGGATCATAAAAAGTTCGGTATCACCTCACGATAGCGAACACCATTCACAGTAACTGCCTGACCGGCCTCATTTTGGAAAAAATATGGCCCGATGATAACGCCAGCCGATAAATCGCACCAAACATTTACTCTTTTTGGGTGCATTGTTTTTCGACAATCACTCTTGGATTATCATTCGCCCAAATGCGGCAATTCTGCTTATTGTAGAATCCACTGAGGTGAAAATGTGCCTTATCACTGAAGATGATTTTCTTCGAAAATTGATCATCCACTGTTGCCATTTATGTATCGGGTCATCAGTCTAGAGGTATTTTTTTTTCAAAACAAAACAAAAATTCAAATCAAGTGTGGAATCTTTGTTGTTCATTCGAAAGGACATTTAATGCCATGTATTTTTTATATATAATTTCCTTCATATGTTAACCGCGACTAAGTCTCAGCGTGTCCATTTGGAAGGTGTAATTTTGGATGACTCGTTCGAGCATTTCGACCGGTATGGCGTTCATAACACGCGTAATGTTGGCTTCGAAATCTGAATCTTAGGTGGCTTGTTAGCGTAGACTTTGGACTTAACGTGGCCCCAAAGAAAAAGGTCTAAACTCGTGATATCACACGATCTAGTCGGCAAACTCACCGGTCAAATACGTGAAACTAGCTGTTTTTTTAAATGACCTCTCAATAAATCCATTGTTTGAGCTGCTGTATGGCAAGAGGCACCGTTCTTTTAAAACCACATATCGTCCACATCCATACCTTCCAATTCGGGTTATAACAAGTTCGTTATCATCTCACGATAGCGAACACCATTCACAGTTAATGTCAGACCGGCCTAATTTTGTATCTCGTACCGATTACACTGTGGAACATTTTTGAGGCTATTGTCAGGGGGGTGAGAAATTCCAAGTCAGGGTGATGGTACTAGGTCAGTATATTAAAACCCTCAAAGGGTTTTGCGTTCGTATGTGCCAGTTTTTTTTTATGACCTTTTACATTTTTTCCTTATCTTGATGTTTTTTCGCTTAGTTGTAAAATGTTGGCAAAAACGTAGTTTGACATAACTCGAGAACGACTAGTTCGATTTTGCTGAAATAAATTGAGAAAAATTAATAATTACATTTTCGTTAATCCATTAATATACTGTTTCTCTACCAAATCAACATTTTTGCAATTAGAAATAAATTTATGAAGAAAATTTTGCCAAAAAAAAAAATTTTTTTTTTTTAAAACATATAAATCCCAAACGGAAAAACGTGTAGAGTCTTATAACTTTCACGTAAAGTCACATAACCTATAAACAAAATTTGACATAGATCATAGAAATCGATTAACGCGTTCTGCTTTTATTTACAATTAAGTAACTTCACTTGTTTTTTAAAAAAAAAAAAATTTTTTTTGGCAAAATTTTCTTCATAAATTTATTTCTAATTGCAAAAATGTTGATTTGGTAGAGAAACAGTATATTAATGGATTAAAGAAAATGTAATTATTAATTTTTCTCAATTTATTTCAGCAAAATCGAACTAGTCGTTCTCGAGTTATGTCAAACTACGTTTTTGCCAACATTTTACAACTAAGCGAAAAAACATCAAGATAAGGAAAAAATGTAAAAGGTCATAAAAAAAACTGGCACATACGAACGCAAAACCCTTTGAGGGTTTTAATATACTGACCTAGTACCATCACCCTGACTTGGAATTTCTCACCCCCAGATTGACTGTTGTACTGTGTTATCGACTGATTGTTACTCTGTGCGTAGCAAAAAAATCGAAATATTAAAAATTTTACATTTCCTGAGAGGCGAACGTTTTTCCTTTGGTCCAATTTGTTCCTTTTCAGTACCGACCGATAGCCGAGTATAATACACATATCTGTTACGTTTGAAGACTCTAGCTCTTTTCGCTTGAAGCTTTAGCACAGTTATAGGTAAGATGCATACGAGTTTACTGGAATATATTTAAACGTTTTGTCGGAATGGGAGTTGCGCAGCATGTCAACCTCGGGTGTAAAAATATAGGCCTTGCAGTTTTAGTTCGATTTTGATGAGCTTTAACTTTTTTAAAATGCGTGACAATTTCATTTATTCATTACCCTTAAGTTCTCTTTCCAGATCGTATCCACTTTGTACGCTTGTCTTACAAGCTTATTTTTGAAAAGCAAATCGAGGGTTTTCCATTAAGGCTTAACAATTTTATATATTAATTACACACAGAATATGTAAGATATACAGTTCAAATTTATTCCAGTTGCAAATGTTACGTTTTAGGAATAAAATTCGATTTCGGTCATATGACCACCACGAGTCCACCACTCTTGCGCACATTTCAACAGGAACGCTAGCAAATTCGCGTTGAATGTTATCTCTGAAGTTTTTGGCTTAGACCAATGACCGGATGTGGCCCCATAAAAAGAAATCCAATGACGTTAAATTGCATGAACTAGGTGGCCATTCGACCGGACCATTACCCGAGATTACAGGTTTACCAAATTTGCCTTTCAGTAAATCGATTGTAACGCTTTTTGTGTGACTACTGGCACCGTCTTCTTGAAACCACATATCGGTGATGTCAAGCTCATCCAATTCTGGCCAAAAATAATTTTCTAACATGGCTCGATAGCGCTCTCCATTGACGGTAACATGACGATTGTTTTCTTCGACGAAACGATATGGCCCAATCACACCTCCGACAGTATTTTTTGCCGATGTATTTGTGTCTCTTGAAGCCATTGTGATTTTGTTGCTCTCCAATAGTGCATAATTTGTTTTTTGACAAAACCGCTGAAGATGAATTTTCAATGAAATTCTGCATTTTCGTGAAACTTTGCCAAATTTCAGCGTTTCAAATGATAAAGTGGCCCTAGTTCTTGAGTCAGTTTGATTTTATAAGGATAAAGGCCAATATATTTTCGCAAAATACGCCACAGTGTGGTTTGAGTGATGCCCAATTCCTAAGAAAGGCGTGGAATAGACTGATTTGGCTTATTTTGAACGGATACACTTATGTGTTTTGTTAAATGTTCTGCTACAAATTGACTAAAATTAACTCGGTACTTGTTGGATGTACTGCTTAGAGGAACATGAAAAATACTAATTAAATATCAGAAAAATTTGGGAAAAAACTCGCGTCTTGTTATGTTCTCTCCTAACTATAGGAGATACTAAAGAATCTGTTAACATGTTTTTTGTTGAAAGCAACCAGCGGTTTCTTTTCCATTTAGAAGTTTACAAATATTCCAGTAAACTGGCATGCATCTTACCTTTAATTTTGTAGCATTTTGTGGATCCTTGCAAACGCATTAGCGGTTACAGACTTGTTTCGAAGATCATCATACTTTTATTGGGTATATGGTTGTGGTACAACAATATTATGTTCCCCGAACAATAGTCTGATTCACACGGAACCTTACTATGATCCGCTCTTCCTTACTATGATTTCCAAACCATAGTGTGTTCCATATTCAAAGTATGATCCTTAAAACCATAGAATAATTTACATACAACCATAGGCCCTTCAACCATATTTTGATCCTCACTACCAAAGTATGTCTCACATAAAACCATAATATAAAGCCCACAACCATAGTGTGATTCAGACGCAACCATCTTATGAACCTTACAACCATAGTATGATCCCAATAAACTATACGGGAAGATCCGCTGTTTTCGACCAATTTTTTTCAGTAATGGGGCCCATTTCTAGCTCAACGGCAAAGTCAATAAACAAAATTGCCGCATTTGGGCTGAAGAGCAACAAGAAGAGGTTCAAGAGGTGCCATTATACCCAGAGGAAACCACGGTTTGGTACGGTTTATAAGCTGCTAGAATTACCGATGCATATTTTTTTCAAAAATGATGATGGACGGTACGTATGCGTGAATGGTGCTCGCTATCGCGCCATGATATCGATCTTTATGCTACCTAAAATTGAAGCCCTTAATCTTGACGACACTTAGTTTCAAGAGGGCGGTGCCACTTGCCATACAGCTGCTCAAACAATGGATCTATTGCGAGGTAAATTCGTAAAGCTGCTAATTTCACGTTTTGGACAGGTGAGCTGGCCGCCTAGATGGACTGATATCACACCATTAGACATATTTCTTTGGGGTTACGTAAGGTCCAAATTCTTTGCCGACAAACCAGCTACGATTCAGGTTTTGGAAGTCAACATTGGGAGTGTCATTAAAGCCATTCTGGTCGAAATGCTCGAACGAGTCATCCAAAATTGGACCCTCAGAATGGAAAACCTGTGGCGTTGTTGCGGCCAACAAAAGGATATTATAATCAAAAAATAAATATCATAAAATGTCCTTTCAAATTACTAATAAAGATTCCACACTTGATTTGAATTTTTATATTTTTTTTGTTCTAAAAAAAAAAACTCTAACTGGATCCCTCTATATTTTGCTGGCCTAGGCAACATTAAGTGTTGCCTGGCACCACCTGACATTTCCATTGGAAAGTTTGACATTTTTTTTAGCATAAACGTACTCAGAACGTTTTGACGTACAACCATCATTTGTGCTGTTTACAGTGACTTGAAAAAATCAATTTGGCAAAAAAATGGAATTAGCTCGTGAACATTTCCGTGCGATCATTTCTCCCAACTTTCGACGTAGATTATCACGACAAGAGTGTATCGATGAACTTAGATCTTTGTACGGCGATAAAGCACAATCCTATAGCACTGTGAAAAACTGGTTTAATGAATTCAATCGTGGCCGACTCTCGCTCAAAGACGAAGGTCGTCAAGGTCGTCCATAAACGGCCGTTGTGCCAGATAACATTGATGCCGTGCGTGAACTGATAATGCAATATCGTCATGTGACATACCGTGAGATAGAGGCATCCTTGGTCATTACTTCCACCAGTATACATTCGACATTACAAGAACACCTGCAATTTGACAATCGCTCAAAAAAGGCTCGTGTCGATTGGTTCAAGGAATTTTTGAAAAAATACGATCGAGGTGCTTCAAAAGACGTTTATAAGATCGTCACAGGTGACGAATCATGGATCTATGCATATGAGCGCGAAACAAAACAGCAATCGACCGTGTGGGTCTTCGAAGACGAGCCAAATCCAACGAAAGTTGTTCGTGGAAGAAGCACTTCGAAGCAAATGGTCGCCTGTTTCTTCGGCAAAACTGGTCATGTGACTGTTCCGCTTGAGCAACATAGGGCGGTCAATTGTGAATGGAACACCACAATTTGTTTGCCTGTAGTCTTCGGAGACATTAGAAAAATGAAGAAGAGAAGACGAATCATTGCCAAAACGTCGAATTGATGGTGTACCATCACTTTTATTAAACGCGCATTTCTCTGGGAGGGAACACTTTTGGGGCATGGGATCGGTCTCACTCGATGCTCAGATGTTGTCCACATCAAAAAAAATGAAAATTGATTTTTTTACCCTTAGGTCCCTTTCTCTATGCGCTGTCACATATAAATAATGCTGGGGAATACTTTGAAAAACAATTAAACCATTTTTGTTAATAATTATTCGCATTTTTATTATTAGGCCAGTTGGGATTGGTAGTGAACCAACACAAAACAAACATTGTGGCTGCATCTACAAAAACGAAGTCGAGAAAACATCTTCAAAGCGAAATAAATGTACACAGTTGAAATTTCGATATATTAGGAGAAATATGAATGAAGAAGAAATAAAATTCAGATTAACATTAATAGAAATTGAAAAAATGATATAAGCTAACAGGTGCTTTTTGGACTCAGAGGTAAGCCCGCTTTAGACGGTGCTGTTTGACGCTGAAATGTGAATAAAACCTGTTAGGGTTGCGAGAAGTCTCTCTAGATTACAATTTATTTCATAATTCTTTTCTTATCGAAAAAGTATGATTCGAAGCCATATCCACCACCTTACTTACAAACACATGTCGCTCTATAGTGACACTGTCGGTTGGTAAAGTGTACATGATAGAGTTTATAAAAGATTCCCCTAGGACGTACGTTACTGCGCCTTTGCTGGCGTGTTATCCTCCTGTGTTTTTGTAACCTTTTCATTTTATTTAAGCAGCGAATGTCGCAACAACATATGTACGCTTTGGCTCAAAAAAATTCATACTATCAAATACCCGTAAGCCTACAATAAGGGGTAAGGATATACGCGTGAAACGGTTTAAAGGATTTTTGTCAGCTATTTTTTGTTTCTCCATTACACTTATAAACAGAATAAAGATGCATATTTTTAATATCCGGCAGATAAATCCTTTAGGCCGTCAATACGCAGAGAAATGATATGGTTACTACCTGGTCACGACAACAATAACATGTTCTCTGCAATAGTGCAAGTATGTTCGTCGCAACCATTGTATTGTTTTTGGAATTTTATTTTGATATCATAGTATGATTGCGGCAGTATTCATAGTGTTAAAATGTATCAATAGTCTTACTGCAAAATTTAAAATTGAATTTATGGTTGTGCAATATTGTAATATAGTGCGACAACAGTATTGTTTTTTATTACTTAATGTTAAAAATATTATGCTTATGGCAATCATACGATAAGATTGTAATCTTAAATTTGAATATGGTTTTTAGAACAATGGTATTGTTACGAGTGTTTCTTGCGCAGTAGTATCACTTTTTATTCCTAAATAAAAATTGTTTAAAAATGAAATGTTTTTAGTAGAATATTTAAATAAATTTACATATTTTGGAACTGTTTTTAAGTGTTAAATAATTAACTGCAGTAGTTTTGATTTTAATGGTCTTTCAAATAATTTATTAAATTAAAATCTCTATTGCCGAATAACAACATAACGAAGACCTTATAAATAATTTTGGGGGATAAATATTATAAAGCAGTGGTCAGAGGATACATCCATACTTTTACTTTGGTTGTGAGGATCATACTATGGTTGTATTTAAATCATACTATGATTTTGATGATCATACTATGGTTGTATGTGGTTCTGAGGATCATAATATTATTGTGGGGATCATAGTATGGTTGTGTGTAAATCATACTCTTACACCAAACCGAATTTCCTAGACAAATTTTATATTTTATTATATTTAATTACTCTAAACCATGCGAGAGCTGCTATATATATTTCTGGCATAATAATGAAAATGTGAATATTTATCATCAAAAATGGTTTTATTGTTCTTCAAAGTATTCTCCAGCATGATTTACGAGTATACACATTTGCATGCGCTCAAACCAATTGTCAAAGAACTTTATCCACTCCGATTGAAACACCTCCAAAACGCTTCAACAGCATCTCCTGGCGACGAAAATCGTTGACCACGAATTGTTTTCTTGATGTGCGGGAATACAAAAAAGTCATTGGGTGCCAAGTCAGGGCTGTAATGACCCATGAATTCGACGTTTGCCGGTCAAAAAGGCGCTGGTTTGAGCCGATGTGTGACGGCTCGCATTGTCATGGTGAAAAATGATTCGTCTTATCTTGTTCGTTTTTCAAATTTCTCTGAAGACTTCAACACACAGACTGTGATGTACCACTCAGAATTGTCCGCCCTACGTTGCTCGAGCGGAACAGTGGACACATGACCAGTTTTGCCGAAGAAACAGGCTACCATTTGCTTCGAAGTGCTTCTTCCACGAACAACTTTCGTTGGATTTGGATCGTCTTCGAAGACCCACATCGATTGCTGTTTTGTTTCGTGCTCATACGCATAGATCCATGATTCGTCATCTGTGAGCGATTGTCAAATTGTGTGGGATCCAACGAGAACAAACGTTTTTAACGGCGAAGTGTTCATGCAATATCGAATGTATGCTGGTGGAAGAAATGCCCAAGGATGCCTCTATCTCACGGTATGTCATCTTGCATTATCAGTTCACTCACTGCATCAATGTTGTTTGGCACAACGGCCATTTTTGGACCACTGTCATGGCCTTCGTCTTTGAGCGAGCGTCGGCTACGATTGATTTCATTAAACCAGTTTTTAAGAGTGCTAGAGGATGGTGCTTTATCATATCATACAAAGATTTAAGTTCATCGATGCACTCTTGTCGTGACAATCTTGTCGTAATCCACGTCGAAAGTTGTAAAAAATGATCGCACGAAAATGTTTACGAGTTAATTCCATTTTTTTGCCAAATTGAATTTTTCAAGTCACTGTAAATAACAGATGTGATGGTCGTACGTCAAAACGTTCTGAGTACGTTTATACTAAAAAATGTCAAACTTTCGAATGGAAATGTCAGATGGCGCCAGGCAACACCAACTGTTAGGCCAGAAATGTATGTATATATAGCAACCCTCGTGCACATAAAGAAAATATTTATTGTCACAAGCGAATTTTTTGCCAACCGCTTGTTGGTAGTTACACGTACTATCCATGTATTCCATCGCTACAACCGAATGTTGATTGAGAACAGAAGAGACAAAGTATCGGTAACCCGATACAAGACATTGGTCCAGAATTCGTTTAAAATTCGGTTCGAAACATCAGAATTTAATAAGATTTCTGAACGATTTCGGTCAGAATTCGATTCGAGAAATAGAAATTTTCCTTTAGAATTTCCCAAGACGCAGTTCAGAATTCCGTAAGAAATCGGTTCGAAATATCGACAAAAACATTAGAATTTTTTCAGAGGACGAGTTCAGAATTCATGCCTACCCTTTATATGTTGATGTATGACAGGCGATGAGTTTTAACTTCCTAGCGCCACTTTTTAGTCACTTCCGCGATAGAAAATGTTGGGAGGGAATTATCCTAATTACCCAGCTAACCAATCGTTACGAACTCGGTAAGAATTCTGGTTCGAAATCAGAACATTTTGCCGATTGTCGTACAGAATTCTGAACGATTGGTTAGCTGGGTAATTAGGATAATTCCCTGCCAACATTTTCTATCGCGGAAGTGACTAAAAAGTGGCGCTAGGAAGTCAAAACTCATCGCCTGTCAAACATCTTCCGTATTGAGAAGTTATACCCCCCGGAGTTTACTTCTAGAAGTGACTTCTGCGTATCTACAAAGAGTCACTTCTAAGTGCCTTCTTGGAAGTTACTTTTGATTCTAATTATATTTGCGGTCACTGCGACTTTGGCAGAAGTGTATAATGTTGTTTAATATATCCATAACGCCACATGTGATTATCGGCTGTAAACAACAAACAATCTTCCAATTGCGTTTGGATGATTTATTGACAACTGTAAAGTAAATTGTTCTTGTAAAATTCAAGTTATCTTCCAATTATCATCTGGAAGTGACTAAAGCGTAACGCATTTGATGATGGACGATGAAATAAACTTCCAAATGTTGGGAGGGTTATAGGAACTGAACTTGTGCATGTAAATATTGTTGTTTGAGATTACTGGCTATAAAAACTATTTAAATTCGGTTGTCAATATCACGAGCAATTGTTAACTGGACCGACTGATGTGTATACATTATTTTATCTGACCGAAACAATTAATCTTTTTTTAATTTAAATGATTTAAACATATTTATTCTGTTGTTTGGATTATGATCAGTTTTTATTTAAACTTGGTTTTTATTTTCGAATCAGATAAAGTTCAACTGATTTTCTGAATCAAAATGGTAACGTGGTCAAAAATATTGAATTCTACTTTAAAATTGCTAAAAAAATTTAAGATATAGCTTATTATGGACTTTTAAACCTAAATATTTCCTCCTACTTAAGGGCAATGTGACGCAAAATACCTCAAATGAAGCCTTGTAGGCTACATGGGATAAAAAATGTATACCGTAGTATTGTCAAATTTTTTAGTTTTTTTTTTTGAAAAAATTGGCAGAAAAAAATTAATTAAAAAAAATCGCATCTCTTCCTCGATTTTGATTCCATTCTGAACATTTAAAAATTTATGAAAAGAAGCATTTTATATTGAAGATATACTGATTATATTATAGAAGATCTATACTAAAATGGTAATAGTAACAATTTCACTCTCACTCACTTTCAAAAACTCTATACGATTTTCCTTAAGACATTACATCACGATAATTCAGTGAAACGTAGGAATTTCACGTAGCGTTGCAAAATAAAAATTTCTTTGGGCCATAAAAATAACTCGGATCTACGAGAGCCATCCTGTCGGAAAATTTCGTCACGAATTAAAAAATACTGCTCCTTTTAAGTTTTAATAACATTAAGAGTCTTCCCATTTTTGTCATACGAGCCGAAATATGATCCTCTTAAATATTAAACACATGGGAACTCAGATATTAGGACTTCTTAATGTAGTTTTTGACCCATGGACCCAAGCATGGACCCACAGATGTTACCAAAAACAAATAAATTTCTTTAGGAGTCCAATAAGGTACTTATATTAGGAACATGGCTAAATTTAAAAACCAAGGGGAAAAAATAACTCGAATATAAATATGTCCTTTAAATTGAAAATTTTACTACGACTATTTCGCTCAACTACCAATGCCATACTTAACTTAAAAAGGTTTTGTTACGTTTTTTTAATAACACTACCCCACCAGCAACCATGGACATCGGACTTCATAAGATATCAGTTCTTGACCCATGATGGGGATATGATCATTTTAAAATGGACAAAACAAAAACAAAAATCCGCTGCAACAAGATGAACTAAACAGAACTGCGTTACTGTGATATTAGTGTTAAGTTTTGCTGTGATTTTTACATTTATTTATTTTTTATCATTTTATTATTAAATTGTTTCGTGATGTCCAGTTTTTTTATAGTAATAAGAAATTATGACGAATGAAGTGTAAAACTAATTGATTTTCAAAAAAACATCCCCTGAAGAAGTTAGAAAAAAGCTAACGAAACGTTGGGAAAACAAAAAAAAATTTCATAAATCTAAAAATTTTACTATGAATTTTTTCCCTCTATTACTACCAATGTCATACGAGTACTTGACTTTTGTTACATTTATTTTAATTAACACTACCTCACCAACAACCATAGCCTTCGTAACGACCGCACTTATCAATTTGTTTACATGTTTGTACTATATTGTATACTTCTGGAGTCGTCCTCGTACCCTGCTTTATTTCACTCGTTCGAAATCGTACCCAACAACTCATATTATTCATGTTTAAAATAAAAATACAAAAAACAATAACTTCACCCTGTATATTAATGTTAAAGTATATTTCTCTGTTTATTGCGTTTTAATATTGAGTCTCCCTCACAAGGTTTTTCGGGCAGATTTTCCCCCGTTTCGCAAAAGTTGGTATTGCTGTTGGCGCTCTTCTGACTCTTCCCGCTTAACTGCTTTCATAAACTTTTTAACAGGCAATTGTTACAATGGCGTTAAGTACTAAAAAGCGGTTTATATTCATGTGGATATGTAAATGTGTGTGTGTGTGTGTTTGTGGATCTGTGGTCAGAACGCAACACATACACTCAGCTGGATATAACATTCGTATTTCGATATATACATTCCTAGATTAATGGACATGCATGTACATGTAAATACAAGTACATATGTCTGTACCATTATGTGGTCTATCCATTTTATTGCCACGAATATGTGTAAAATTTCAATTAACTCACTATGTTGCTAGAATTTTAACCAAGGCGTAGATGAGTTGGGCTATACCATAGAACATATTTGCGAATGTCTTATTTTCAGATCAAAAATCAGAACAGTTATTTAAGATTTCAATCCACAGGATTTTATAGAGCATGAGAAGCAATGTGGTCCTCATTCATTCTTTTGTCGCTTTTAAGAGAGATCGACAAATGGTATTGTCTAGGAAAGCTTTCTTCAAAATATGTCGTTAAATTAATATTAATTGGTTTTATTTATTCTAAAGATTTTGAGCATTTAAAATCACTTATTCTAATTATGATAGGCCCCAAATAATACTGTAATTTCCTTTCATATAGAAGGAGTTACAGAATTTACATCCGGATTATGGGTCAAGTGAACTTTGGCAGTTAGCTAGTTCGTACGCTGGTTTTAATGCCCATTACCATAGAATTGAGCGTTTGTACTTGTACTATATGTTTGTCAATCCTTCTTTAATATCGCCCAATACTAATCAGCGATTATGTAAAGTGTAGGCTGGGCGATTTAAAATTTTAAATATGAATTGGCTTTGAAAACATGTACTGATAAGTTATTCAAATGTCTGGTTTTATTGGAAAGTAAAATGTTATCATTTTATAATGCAACACAAAATCATTTATATGACTACCACAACTGCCTCGACAGCACCTTACCGATTAACCCTATTTTTCAGTACATTTTCGATTTTTTGTGTCGAATCTCTTCAACGGCAACTTCGATGTCTTGTTTCAAAACTTCAATTGCCTCTGTATGCTTTGCGTAACATTTACCTTTAATTGCTCATCGTCCTTTCATGGGTCTCTTCAATTTAGGGAACATGCAAAAATCGCAGGGTGAAGCACATGGTTAAAGCATGATCATGGTAGTTATTTCGGTAAAATTATTGCTTACCATGTGGCAAGAACTCATGATGCACTACGCCATGGTAGTCGAAGAAAACAGTGAGCAAAACCTTGACAGTTGATCGAACTTGGCGTGCTTTTTAGGTCTTGGCTCTTCCATAGGGACGATTGGACTTTGGTTTCGATATCACAGCCATATACCCTTCAACCGTCATGACCCTTTCAACTTCCATCTCTGCTATGAACACATGTTAAATTTTGTTTCGATCTGGAAACTCCTTCATATAGAAACAGGTGTTCACAAAAGACGCGATTTTTTTACAATGGAAAAATTAGAAATGCGTTGTGCCATTATATATTTACATAAAAAAGGTTTACGGGACAAGAAAATCCTTATTATGATATGGTGAATGTGTTAGGTGATTTAGCTCCCAGTGACTATTACCTGTTCCCAAATCTAAAAAAAATCCTTGCTGACAAGCGTTTTACCTCAAATGAAGATGCAATTACAGTTGTAACCCACTATTTTGAAGACCATGAGGAAAACCAATATGCCGACATCCTCTGCAACTTCTCTAATAGTGATTCGACGTTTCTTCTCGAACATTTTCTTTACTTTCTCACGATTTTCATCGGTGTTCAATGTGATGGATCTTCCAGGACGAGCGTCGTCATTCACATCTTCCCGACCTTCTTTAAAGACCTTGCACAAGGTGGGCGACAAGTTACCAAGAGGTTTAAAAATTTATTTACTTTTTCGTTTATATATATTTTTTAGTTTTCAGTTTATATAAATAACACTTGGAAAATAAATTCTTGCAATGAAAAGATTCACAACTGAACAAAAAACCAGTATAATTAAATTTTTCTATTAAATCAGTGATTACTTATTTTAACGCAAAGTGATAACTGATAAAGCTCATTTTCATTGGAATGGCTTTGTTAATAAGCAGATCTGTATATTCTGGGGTTCTGGTGAAAGTCTAATGGCCATTTATAAACGCCAATTGCACCCCTTTAGGTGTACAGTATGGTGTTGGATCACATCTGCAAATATTAGTGGGCTTCTTCGAGAATGAAGATGGAAGTGCTGTAACCGTAAATGGAAAGCGGTATTGGCTTATGACAGAAAATTTTTTACTTCCTACTCTTGAAAAGTGACCCGAGATGTAGTTTCAGCAGGACGGAGCCACTGCCCACACTGCCTGAAACACAATGACACTTTTAAGTCATATTTTTGTAGAGTGAATAATTTCCAGAAATTCGAAAATTATTTGGCCACCGTGATCGCCATATTTGTCAGCACCCGAATATTTTCTTTGGGTTTATTTGAGGAAGAGAGTATATGTGAACAAGTCCGAGACAATCCTTCAACTCAAGGCCAACATTGTTGCAGATATTCGAATGTTACAGCCACATATTTCTAAAGATGTTATAAAAAATTCTCTAAAACGGGCCCATTATTGCGAAGCTAAGATCGGAGGTCATTTAAGTGACATTATTTTTCATCATAGTGTAAAAAATGTTCAATGATGACTTCAGAATTAACTAAAAAATTGGTGAAATGTATTGGCTACGGTTGCCTGGCAGACTGTACAGATGTTTCTAAACCTGTCAAGGTTTTTCTTCAGCAGTCTCTGGCAACGATTACTTCGGCTACAAATCAAATGACTTATACGGGAGTCTAACTATGATTAATAAGAATTATCTTTTGCGCATAGTCAATATCATTTCCACCAATTCCGTTTCGCATTGGTTTTCGTTAAAAACCACAAAGACTGCTGAAGAAAAACCTTGGGGGTTTAGAAACAGCTGTACAGTCTAATACAATACATTTCACCAATATATTAGTTGATTCTGAAAAAGAAACAACAAAAAAGGTCTCACACCAGAATAAAAACTGTTCAAGTCATAATATTAATAAAAGGCCGAATAAATGTAAACAATATTAAAACATAATTTCCAATTTGTATATAATAGTGGGTTATCTATCTAGAGGTATTTTTTCAGAACAAAAAAAATATATAAAAATTAAAATCAAGTGTATAATCATTATTGGTAATTTGAAAGTACATTTTATGGCATTTATTTTTTAAAAATAATTACCTTCAAATGATGGCAACTGTATTATGTTTTCGACCAAAATTTTGTTCAGTGATGAGACCCATTTCTGGCTGAATGGCAAAGTCAATAAACAAAATTGCCGCATTTGGGATGAAGAGCAACAAGAAGAGGTTCAAGAGGTGCCATTATACTCAGAGAAAACTACGGTTTGGTTTTTGGGCTGTTGGAATCATCGGTCCATATTTTTTCAAAAATGATAATGGCCGGAATGTAACCGTGAATGGCGTTCGCTATTGGGCCATGATATTGAACTTTTTGGTACCAGCAATTGAAGCCCGTAATCTTGACGACATTTGGTTTCAACAGGACGGTGCCACTTACCATACAGCTGCTCATACAATGGATCTATTGAGGGGCCATTTCGAAGAGCAGCTAATTTCACGTTTTGGACAGGTGAGTTGGTCGCCTAGATCGAGTGATATCACACCTTTAGACATTTTTCTTTGGCGTTACGTAAAGTCCAAGGTCTATGCTGACAAACCAGCTACAACTCAGGTTTTGGAAGCCAATATTACGCGCGTCATTAAAGCCATACCGGTCGAAATGCTCGAACGAGTCATCCATAATTGGACCCTCAGAATGGAAGCCCTTAGGCGTAGTTGCGGCCAACATTTGAAGGAAATTATATTCAAAAAATAAATGCCATAAAATGTCCTTTCAAATGACCAATAAAGATTTCACACTTTATTTGAATTTTTATATTTTTTTTTGTTCTGAAAAAATACTTTTAGATGGATCACCCTATACAATCGGAGTAAAAAAATACAAAAAAAATTAAAAAAACGGAAAAGTTATTAAAGTTTTTCCTGTCCTTTCAAATTACCAATAAAGATTCCACATTTGATTTGAATTTTTATATATTTTTTGTTCTGAAAAAATACTTTTAGGTGGATCACCCTATATAATCGGAGAAAAAAATACAAAAAAATTAAAAAAAAACGGAAAAGTTATTAAAGTTTTTCCTCATGGTAACTTTTGACCCACCTTGTACAACTTGTTAATAATTTTCTAAAACAGATTATAATCACCGTATGCCACTCTTAACATTTTAAGTGTTTCGAGCAAATATATTCTTTTTTTACACAAAATTTGAAGCAAATTCTTTGATCCATTTTTTCCACAGCTGAAAATCCCCGAACAACCAATACTCGTCTTACTGTTCTACCTCTCACAAACAAACTAAACAAAACCCATACAAACTGAACTAAGAACATATGTTCGAGGCTAGTAAGAAAATATAAAAATGACGCTAATCGTTTGCGAGTAGCCCGTAAAATTTTGCAATTCACCTTTTCCATTGGACAGTCATCGTATATGGTGCATAATAATTTTAAGAGAAGTTTTCCCCCACTTCATAATGGAATTTTGAGGAACTAAAGTAGTGTTCGGTGTAGAATTAGCTATGGAGGACCATGTCCCTTCACTATAGTACTTGGTACTTGCTATGTATGTTAGTTGTGTGTATAATTTGATTTCACTTGAACTCATAAATACATCGGAGCCGATATTCAGTATTGAAAAAAAAAATTCCTTAATATTTGTATCGGTTCTTTGAATTTTTCGTTCAATACTATTTTAATACTGAATGTACACTTTCACAGCTCGACAGCATCTAAAGTATGTTTGGCGTTAGGACAACCTTCTCCATTACTAATTGCCTAAACTACTTTATAAAGTCGTGAGGGATAATAAAATGAAATCATCAGAAATGAACAGATTTGTTGCAACAATTTTGGCTGCCATAAGCCACCCCTTTGTCATTCCCTAGGCACACAAGCACACGCTTCAAGGCAACCCCCAAACCACTTATGTAAACATTGGTCAGTTTTATGATATTAAATTTCATATCCTGTTTTGGAATCTTCCTTGCACACACAAACGCTTACACACCCATCGCCCTCATCCACCCTTGGGTCGCAACAAAATTGCATTAACTGCATTTGTTACCATTAGGATGTCAACGAAAATGCAACTTGAAACTCGGAAGTTTTATGACTTGTTTCATCATCCAATGAAATGATGATGTCCTTTTAGTGCTGACAAAATTGTCAACTTAATTACTTTGTCTTCGCAGCACAGCGCTGTGTATGCTTGTGTATGTTTAACGAAAGGACGAACGAAGGAACTGTTTAATGGCCCATTTGCGAACGGTGTCGAGTGAGTGCAGTAACTTCGTGTGGGTTGATGTGTATGTGCGGGGGATGATGAACAACTACACCGGAAACGGAAAAACATTTTAGCATGACTTTGTCAATAAAAAGCCAATGATGATGTCATTCTTTGTAGTTTATGCAGCACTCATTTGGCCTGGTTGGCTTCTCTGCTGTGTGCTTCCCAAGGAACCGACTTTGTCGTTGGCATTTCTGTTTTTCAGTACGAAAATATGTAATTCTCTCAACCCCCTGGCCCGTTTCCGCAGCGTCCCTTTTGTTACCACTCCAACTAGTTGTACTTAACAAATGTCTTACCCGAGCTGTCAGTTGTTTTGCCCGCCTGCCTTCCATATATCTCGGTATCTGTTTGTGGGTGGAGGAAAAAAGATGCTTTACTTTGATATAGGGTGGTTTGGTGTCTGTGTGCTGAAGGCTGTGTGACATTTCTGCATTGCATACAATTTTTCGCATTTCACAAATTATTTAATGTCGCCGTAGAGACAGCATTTGTGCTTGTGTATGTGGGGGTTTTAAAAAGGGACGCGGGGGTTGTTTTGATGTTCCAAGAAAAAAGTATTTGCCGGCATTATTTTGTCACTTTTATTTTCTTCGTCTTCAAATTATTTAGAAATGTGTGCAAAAAGAAAATAAATTTCTAAAATATATTTTTAATTGTCTATCGTCTCGGCTTAGTGAGGGATGGAAAATTCACAAAAGATTTATTGGATTGGAAAACGCATTATGTATGAGAAACTGCCTTTCACATTAAAGCAAAGGACGTGGGGTGCATAAACTATACAGGAACTAGGAATAAAAGCAAGTAATATCTGAGTTGTATATGATAGTATCGAATATTTTAAACACTCCACCATGGATTCGCTTTTTAAATGGTAGAAATAACAATTATCATATTTGTACTCATTAAATCAGAGCACTAATAAGAACGAGCAAAAACCTTAGACAAATCTTTAAAATAAATTTAGATATGTGATGCGCAAAATAGAAAGGGACCTACGGTTAAAAATCAGTTTTGTTCAGGAGAGCCATGCTAAAGATTAGGTCCCTTTCTACTTGCTCTTAGAATCGTCGACTTCACTTTCATAAAACGCACATATCTCTGGGAGGGAACACTTTTGGGGCATGGGATCGGTCTCATTAGATGCTCAGATGTTGTCTACATCAAAAAAAGTGAAAAGTTGATTAAAAGTTTTGTTCAGAAGAGCCATTTTAAAGATATGGCCCCTTTCTATTTGCGCTTAGAATCGTCGACTTCACTTTCATAAAACGCGCATATCTCTGTGAGGGAACACTTTTGGGGCATGGGATCGGTTTCATTCGATGCTCAGATGTTGTCCACATCAAAAAAAGAAAAAAATGAAAATTGATTTTTTTACCCTTAGGTCCCTTTCTATATGCGCTGTCACATATGGGTTTTTACACACAGAGAATAGTTTCGTTGCCACATTCGGATTTTTTTTTGCCAACCGAATGATTGAGCCTGCATGTACCTCGAGTATGCGATCAGTACAATCGTATTTTAGTTGGTGTTCTGCAAAATTCAGTAATTGTAACAGAAGGGTATGTAGAACAAATGAAGCTTCCGAACCTCCAGAAAAAAATTTGTGCTTTTTTAAATATTAAATTTTTATCAGAGGTAACAAACTGTTTGATTATACACCTTAAGTATTGTAAAACATACACATACAACGAACAGATTTGTTGCCACAACCGAATGTTGGTGGTTGCACGTACTATCCATGTATTTCACTGCAACAACCGAATGTTGATTGGGTGCACCACTATTTTCTGTAGTGGGAAGAGACAAAGTATCGGTAATCCTTACTAATAAGGATGATTATTTGAACTGAAGTTGAATATGTATTGGTTGTGGTTATAAATTATTGGCTGAAAGTACTCTTTGAATTCGGTTGTCGTTACCACGAGAATTTGTTAACTGCACCAATTTATGGTTAAATTTTATGTATTCGGACCGAAAAAAAAATAATTTTATTTATTTAATTTTTATATTTAACTATTACAATATATTAACTCTGTTATTTGAATTATGAGCAATCTATTTTAAAATTTAGGTTTTACTTTCGAATCTAATAAAGTTTGTACAAAGGTTGCTTTTTATATTTCGGGTTCGGCAGTAAAAACACAATAATTTATAATTGGAAATGTTTTTTCAAAATATTCTCCTTTATGATCAATACACTTTTGCATGAGCACAAACCAATTTTCGAAGCCCTTTTTCCACCCCGATTAAGACATCTCCAAAACATGATTTTTGAACGCTTCAACAGCTGCTTCGGGCAATGAGAAACGTTGACCACTCATTTTTTTTGATGCTAGGGAATAAGAAGAAGTCATTGGGTGCCAAATCAGGGCTGTATGGTGGATGGCCCATCAATTCGACAACATGAGTAGTCAAATAGCTCATCGTTTTAGCTGATGTGTGAGAGCTCGCATTGACGTGATGCAAAATGATCCGTCTTGGGATCCAACGAGAACAATTTTTTTTCACTGGCAAATGAACATGCAATATCTTACGAGGGCTGCTATATATATTTCTGACCTAATAATGAAAATGCGAATATTTACCATCAAAAATGGTTCTATTGTTTTTAAAAGTATTCTCCAGCATGATTTATACACTTTTGCATGAGCTCAAACCAATTGTCGAAGCAGTTTTTCCACTCCGATTGAGACACCTCCAAAACATGGTTCTTGAACGCTTCAACAGCAACTTCTGGCGACGAAAACCGTTGACCACGCATTTTTTCTTGATGTGCGGGAAAAAAAAGTAGTCATTGGGTACCAAGATAGGGCTGTATAGCGGATGACCCATCAATTCGACGTTTTGGCCGGTCAAAAAGGCGCTGGTTTGAGCCGATGTGTGAGAGCTAGCATTGTCATGATGCACAATAATTCTTCTTCTCTTGTTAGTTTTTGAATTTCTCCGAAGACTTCAGGCAAACAAATTGTGGTGTACCACTCAGAATTTACCGTCCTTCGTTGCTCAAGCGGAACAGTCGCCACCTGACCAGATTTGCCGAAGAAACAGTGGTTGCCTGTTTCTTCGGCAAATCTGGTCTGCTCCGAAGTGCTTCTTCCACGAACAACTTTCATAGGATTTGGCTCGTCTTCGAAGACCCATACGGTCGATTGCTATTCTGTATCGAGCCCATACGCATAGAAACATGATTCGTCACCTGTGACGATCTTATAAAAGTCTCTTGAAGCACCGCGATCGTATTTTTACAAAATTTCTTTGCACCAATCGACACGAGCCTTTTTTTGAGCGATTGTCAAATTGTGCGGGATCCAGAGAGAACAAACTTTTTTTACTACCACTTGTTCATGCAATACCGAATATATGCTGGTAGAAGAAGTTCCCACTTAACCCACGCCGAAAATCGTAAAAAATCATCGCACGAAAATGATCACGGGATTATTCCATTTTTTGACTGAGACGACTTTTTCAACACAATGTAAACAAAACAATTCGCCCTCAAATGAAAAAACGTTTTGAGCGAAGTTATTCTAAAAAATGTCAAAGTTTCGAATGGAAGTTCCAATTTGCATCTGGTAACACTAGTATTGTCAGGACCCGAAATATAAATAGCAACCCCCGTATGCACAATTGAATTTAAAGATAAAGCTGAAAAAATGTATAACTGTTTAGCTCGTTTGTTTTATTTCGGTCTGTTGCTTTTACACATTGAATTTTGTTAAAAAACTTGTCTTCTATTTAAATATATAGGCAAGAGGTCTTGAGCCGGTTGACTGAGACGACTTTTTCAACACAATGTAAACAAAACAATTCGCCCTCAAATGACAAAACGTTTTGAGCGAAGTTATTCTAAAAAATGTCAAAGTTTCGAATGGAAGTTCCAATTTGCATCTGGTAACACTAGTATTGTCAGGACCCGAAATATAAATAGCAACCCCCGTAATCCCTGTTCAAAATGTATAATTTAAATAAATTTAAGTGGAATTTAAACCTAAAGTTTTCCCGGCCACCTTAGTGTAAATTTGACACAAGATACCTCAAATGAACGCCTGAAGTCTTGTATACTTTGATATCGGTAATATTTCACCCCTTTGTGTTGATTTTGGTTTCCATTCTGAACGTAACATACTCATTAAAAAAAATATTTTTTTGAAAAGGGACAAAACAGGCCTAATCTAGAAAATATTCTGATTTTATTTTAGATTATTTATACTAAGATGATGAAAGTAGTAAATTAGTAGAACATTTTAAACCAAAAACGTTTATTTACAATTAAAAAAAGAGAAAGAGATTTCATTAGACAACATTATTGTAGAACATAAAAATACTCAAACTGCCGTTTAAGAATCATTTTTTCACTTTTCCCAAGAAAGTACGAAAGGAAACTTCAATCTTAGAGATGTTAAAATGTTCTACTTAAATAAATTCCATACCATTTCACTAAAGACTAAAACGGAGAAATATTTACTACTTTTAAAATTATTTCAGTATAAAATTGCAAAATAGAAATGCAGTCGGCCAAAAAAAATAACTTTGAACTACCAGGGCCGTCCTTAATCATAATCCACAAAGTCTTCCATTTCCAGAAGAATCATTCACCCCTCGAGAAATTTCGAAATTTTTTTACAAAGTTTAATATGTTACAGCAGTCATTATTAACAGTTAAGACAACTATTAGTTTTACTATTCGCTTGGTATAACCGACTTTTTGTAGTTTGTAGTTATCGTACTAGTATTGTAGGTTCCACCTTAAAGTGTGTCGAACTATTTACCCATCAATACCATGTAATGTTGGTGATTGCAACAGAAAATATGTTATCCTATCGAATTTTTGTAGCACGGATCGATTTAAAAATATTTTTTTTCTGTTTGTATGGGTTACGTCAAGGAAGAAGTGGAAAAGTGCAAAACTATTGGTTGACACAGCCACCAGTTGTGCCAACTAAATACCATTTCTGCGTCCCATAGGTATGGCCGATCAGTAAGTTGTACCCACAGCACAATACCATGATTATAAAAGGGTGGTCCAACTAGAACGCATGATATTTATTGTGAATAAAAAAAAGGTTTTAGGATATTATCTTAATATTTGTTATATTGATAGAAGGACAATTATGTGTGAAACAAAATATCGGCCATGGTCCATATTTTCAATAACTCTGAGACGTAATGGAAATCCAATGTCGTCAATGTTCATAATTCTATTATCCTTAAGGTTTTGAATTGTTATTCGCTTTTTGAAGTACACTTTATCTTTTAAATATCCCCAAAGAAGGAAGTCCAATGGTGTCAAATCACATAATTTTTGGCCTCAAGAAGTCCGTTATCAACACCATTCGCGGTAACTGCTTCGCTGACTTTACTTTCGAATAAGTATGCCGTGAGGGCACCGACAACCTATAAACCACACCAAACAGTCACTCTTTGTGGATGCATCGACTTTTCAACAATCGCTGGTAGATTCTTATTTACCCAAATGCGGCAATTCTGGTTGTTGACGAATCCACTGAGCTGAAAGTGTGCCTCGTCGCTAAAGGTGATTTCTTTTGTAAACTCACTATTCACTTTCTGTCTGTTAAACCAATCATTCGGCGTATTAGCTGCGCTTGAAATTGTCAGTAGTATTCAGCTTTTAAGTCAATTGTACCTTTTAAGCGCGTATATTCAAATCTCTATTCAAAATTCGCATCAGTTCAATTGTTGGCCTCTTCTGCCACACTATCGAGAGCAACATCAAGTTTTCCACAGAACAAACTGAGCAACTATGTACAGGTGTTTTTACACTTTCTACAGATCCGGTACGATAAAATTTGCACACGATTCTCCCGATTGTGGATACATTTGGCCGTTCGTGCTGATCAAAAAAATCACGAAGTTCACAAATGCATTTCGATTTTAACGCTCATTTTCGTAAAACGCTTCAACAGTTTTTACGCGCTTCTCAATTGTGTACCTCTTCATGGTTGAATTTGTTGAGTTTTTCGAACTCTAAAACAAAGAATAGTCAAGTTAAGATAGACAAAAAACCTGAAGTTAAGGTGTGACTGACTCACAATTAACATCGTGCAATTTGGTTGGACAACCCTTTATTTGTGGTATGTCGAACCGAATATCCATCCACCCACTCAACACGACAATGTTAAACCCCATCACTCTCGAATTCGGCATTTTATGGAAGCAACAACTTAAAGTCAACTCTGGTGAAACTGGAATATATGTACAATATATTTGTATAGTCCTTATATAAAGATCCTTTCCGGTTTTTGAATCAGCAGCTCTACAGGTCACATACTTCATTCGATTCCTCTCAAGTTTCGCACAGAGTGCTTTGAACGGCCAACACCCAGCTCCTGTAGTTTTCTAATAGCTCCCACACCAAAGTCTAATTATACCCTATCATTCTTAAATTTTGCAGTGTACATTGCAAGAGGCCTTTACATAGCTCTGGTGAAACTAGATAGCATTAGTTGATATTTTTGATTCCAGAACCTACTGCTTTAAATGCCTTATATTTGATCCGATTCGGACCAAAATTCCCACAAATCGTTACGAGAAACCAACGCCCATCTATACAAAATTATACTCGTTCATTGTCAAATTTTATATTATACATTATGCGCGACAAATACTAAACACTGGTAAAAGTGAACCATATAGTTTCATATATTAATATCGCCCCATTCAGGATTCTAGAACCTACATCTTTTGAAGCCATATATTACATCCGAATTTGACCAAACTTCGTAAAGAGCCATGATAACGACCAATGGGCTATATTTACGAATAGAATTCACATAAAGGTGCTTCCCGATTAAAGGCATTGTCGCTCTAAAGGCCAAAAAGTAAATCCAATATATCTCAAATAAAGTACTTAGTAGGGACATAAATACTGTTACAACATTGAACACACCCATTTCAATAGTAGAACTGAAACCACCCCGTTAATGTCATATGGGTTTTGAAAGCTAACCTTAATAGCGTTAGTCTGTAAAGGGATTTTAAAATTGTTTCAACTTTTATCATGGGGTGGTCACATAATGAGAACCGTATCGCTGTAATAGCGCTTTTCAAGTGTGGAATGAAAAAAGCGATATTTTCAAAACGCTCCGGCCACTAGTGATTAGCCGCATGTTCGTCTACCGATGCATAAAACTGTTTGAGGAGACTGGAGATGTAAAAGACCACCACCGGAAGGGCCGCCCATGCTCTGTTCGAACACCGCATGTCATCAAAGCCGTTAAGTCAATAATTCACAGAAATCCGCTCCGAAAACAGAAAATTATGGCCCGTGAGATGAATATCACGCAAAAGTCCATGAGTCGAATCATTTAAAAAGACTTGGAACTTGGGGCTTTCAAACGACGTACCGGAACTTTACTGACTGCAGCTTTTAATAAATAGGATTGGTGAAGCACGCTGATAACTTGCAAAGCAAAATTTTGTTTACCGAGGAAAAAAATTTTACCGTTCAGGAAAAATTAAACAAGAAAAATGATAGAGTGTATGCGCGGTCATCTAAGGAAGCATCCGAACTGATCCCAAGGGTGAAAAAGGATTATCACCTAGCTTCAGTCATGGTTTGGTGGGGCGTCTCTTACGATTTGGTCACTGACCTGCATTTCTGCGAACAAGGAGTCAAAACATCGGCCAAAGTTTACCACGAAACCGTTTTGGAAGCTGTTGTGAAGCCTCTTAACAATTCCCTGTTCCAAAACCAACCATGAACTTTCCAGCAGGATTCTGCGCCGACCCATAGGGCTAAAACGTCCCAGGCCTGACTTCTAAACAATTTGCCAGCGTTCATTTCCTCAGAAGAATGGCCCTCAGGCAGTCCAGATTTGAACCCATTGGATTACAAATTGTGCCCGGTTTTAGAGGACAAGGTTTGTCACAAAATATACCCCAACATTGGATCTCTTAAGACTGCTTTGGTTCGAGCTGTGGCCAATTTTCCAATGGACGAGGTTCGTGCAGCTATTGACGATTGGCCAGTGCGACTTAAGGCGTGTTTAAAGGCAAAAGGCGGACATTTCGAATAAGTTGATTCTTTTTGGATACAATATACTCGTACATCAATAAATATATTAAAAAATATTTGGTCCAAAAACATTCAGTACTTTTTATTTTACAGCATAAAACTTGTGTAATAGTATTTATGTCCCTACTAAGTTAAATGCGATATATGCCACCTATAATCATAGCTGCTGCAATTTGGCCGTTCTGATTTTTATATTGCCAAACAAAATATGTCCTTTCCTCTATAGAAGTAACATAATTAGTTATACATTGCTCGGAATATAGGGGCGCGGAATCTTCTACGCTCTACTTTTTAACTTTTTCTTTTTTTATATAATTTGCAACTCCTTTTTACGAGTAAAAATTATTTACATTATGGCTCGATATAAAATAGCAAAAGGCTTAAACGTTCCTTGCTCCTCGATTAAGCTAGTCCAGAGCTAGGCCGAAGCCTGTCCACCCGGAAAAAAGTTTTTTTTTAAGAAAAGGGACCTCTAAAAAAGATCTAGCGAGACCCAACTACAGTAATGTATCCTAGTTTTCTCTTAAATGGCGAATCTTGTTTCGAAGTGGGGCATTAGCCCCACTATTTATGTTGGTTTTAATGTTCCCTCCAACATTCTTAAGGGGATGATATATTTTTGGTCTAGGGTTGTCCCACATTAATTGTCTTTTAAAGATTTGCTAAATGTCTTGTTCGAATTTACAGTCTAAAAAGCAACTCCCTTCAACAATAACCATGTGGGTACTCAAAAATGAAATTTCCTTATAAAAATGTCATACATTTTATGTTTTGGTTGAATTGACAGCCTAACCCACAGCCTTAACCTTAATTGCCACTAACAACCGTATCCCCCAATACTGCATATGCCATACTTGAACGCAATCCATGATGGAGAGTACACTTCTTCAATTTAGTTAATTATTGAAAGATTCATTTACTCAATCCCAGCGTCTTCAATTTCTTCATTTATTTAAACTGCCCACGTCATGTTTTTAATTCGTTCTCCAATCCTCGCGAATTGGATTTAAGCAATTGTCTAAACAAAGCCTGCTCACAGCACTCGCATAAAGCCTCATTATGGAGTGGCTTTGAAATCCCTAAGAACTAGAACATCACTTGTCACTTCAAAAGTGTTTTACATCAAGGACGGCCAACCTGCAAAGCCAAGTTACGCACTAAACGCAGCCAACAAACCCCGTTGACAGTTCGTTGCCAACGCATGTTCCCTTCTACTCGCTGAGTGTTCGTTCTTGTGGTATTGCCTGTTGTCACTCAGAAGCGATGAGAACAATTTGCACGAACTGTAATGCTGCATCATGGAGAGCTTAAATGTACCACATTAAAGGAGTGCGGAAGCGTTGGCAGCAAAAACAAATCAGTTGTAGGCGACACAAATGAGCGAAGTTAAGCCACTTGCAGTGCGACTGCATAAAAAGCCCTGATAATGATGATGAAACGATGACTGACAAAGCCAACGAACGACTCCCAACGATGTTAGATGAAGTGCAGCATTATTTCGGGCGTAACAAATGTGGACTGGAATGCAGTTACATGTGTAGGCTTACATTTGCACATACCGTACATGAGCATCCGACATGTTCGCAATTCCATCCATACATGCCATTAAAACCCATTCATGTGTCTGTAGCATCAACAGCGGTTTTGTTGAATGCTTGTGTCGGGAGACAATTTGTCTCGTTCTGGGGGCGACCGCCATAAAGGAAACATCTATTTGTTGGGATACAAACTAAAAGGAAACCAGTTGAAACGTCGTTATGTTCGGCCTGGCCGAATCGTATATACACTCCACCGTCCCTACGCTATTAAAGCACATACCAAAAAATGTTTCTTTTTATGGGCCTTTTCGGCCAAAACTTTGGATTGCCCTATATTTTAACTGGTAGTAAAATTGGCTTTAATTTGAGTACCCAATTGTCCATACTGACTATAAATCGGACGTTTTGACCATTCAGGACGTTTTTGGGCCACATGAGCCAAAATATTCAGTACCTACGCCCCATTTTTGGCATATTTAGTGCGTAACAATTGAAATTATACACTTTAACAATTGTCTTTCTACAAAAAGGACACATTTTTCAGCGCCCTAGGGACATTATTCTCATGAGTCGAGGCCTCAAAAATCTTTGAATTGTAAAATTAATTACTTGTGACGAAATATTATTGTTTTTTTAATACCCATCGTCCATTGTTCATGGAGGCCCAGTTTGGGCCCCATATGGTCCCACTCCCAAATTGGTTAAATCTAAAATATAGGTTAGAATGGTAAGAAGAAAATATACATTATGACAATTGTCTTTTTACAAAACATTATGATCTGTTAAGCATATGTGACGCGCAAAATAGAAAGGGACCTAAGGTTAAAAACCAATTTTGTTCAGGAGAGCCATTTTAAAGATTAGGTCCCTTTCTATTTGCGCTTAAAATCGTCGACTTCGCTTTCATAAAACGCGCATATCTCTGGGAGGGAACACTTTTGGGGCATGGGATCGGTCTCATTCGATGCTCAGATGTTGCCCACATCAAAAAAAAGTAAAAAGATGATGAAAAGTTTTGTTCAGGAGAGCCATTTTAAAGATTACGTCCCTTTCTATTTGCGCTTAAAATCGTCTACTTCGCTTTCATAAAACACGCATATCTCTGGGAGGGAACACTTTTGGGGCATGGGATCGGTCTCATTCGATGCTCAGATGTTGCCCACATCAAAAAAAAAAGTGAAAAGTTGATGAAAAGTTTTGTTCAGGAGAGCCATTTTAAAGATTAGGTCCCTTTCTATTTGCGCTTAGAATCGTCGCCTTCACTTTCATAAAACGCGCATATCTCTGGGAGGGAACACTTTTGGGGCATGGAATCGGTCTCATTTGATGCTCAGATGTTGTCCACATCAAAAAAAGAAAAAAAAATAAAAATTGATATTTTTACCCGTAGGTCCCTCTCTCTATGCGCTGTCACATATACTCGAAAATGTGTTTTTTTTTTACCAAAGTATCTTTAGTCCCTCGATTTCGCCTATTTGCAATCTCAAATTAATTTTCTCCATAAGCCATTATTCTGCACAATTTCAGGATCCTACGTTGTTTCGTTTGACCGCTATCGTGATATGAACAGACACACGGATAGACGAACGGACACTCAGAAGGACAGACATGGCTAGATCGTCTAAGAATTTGACGACGATCAATAATATAAGTATATACGTTATTCAATATTTCGTGGTGTTGCAAACGGAATGACAAATTTAATGTACCATCCAGCCTTCGGCAGAGGGTATAAAAACACAGCATATTTGAGTGAATATAAATGATGAAATTATTCAAAATTCTTTGTCAGATCTTTTGGAACTTGTGTCGACAAAGAATTTTCCAGCAAAGGGAATTTTCTGTGGCCGAGTAGAAATTTCAACAGAATTATCACGAATTGTTATTCTGCGAAAAGGATGATGGACAAATAATGAGAATAGAATCGGTATTTGTTTCGCCTTTTTAATATTCTAAGAACTGTTTGCTTCGAAAGTATAAATGATTTTAAACAAGAGTAAAATTTATAAGTTCGGCCGGGCCGTAGCTTTTTCAGTGTCCATCATGGATTTTTTTATATAAGTAATATTGCATTGACAGTGTTTGGGTATACGATTGTGGCTCCATGTTTGACAGCACTACATTTTTGAGGCCTTACAAACCATTTTCCTATTAAGATTCGTTAAAATTTTTTAGTGGTTTTTGAGAACCTATATGTCTTTTAAAGTGTGGAGGATAAGGGCCTTATATTTATTGAGAAAATTAATACCCCACTGTTTGTGAGTTACCATATGTTGATGTTCGAAGAAGCTCATTTTGGCACTCTAGGGACCTTTGAACTATGGGCCAAGACTTAGTCGAATTATAAAATTAATGTTATTTTCGGTTTCGGAACAACAATTTTTGTTAATTTTTAATATCACCTTGGCCATAGTTAAAGGGCGTCGATTTTGAAATCCATATGGCCAAGTCCTAGTGCAAAATTGGCTCAAATCTGAAATCTGAGTATATATTTGGACTACATATTTTTCCAAAACTGTGTTTTGAAAAAAAAACATACTGTCGGGATTCTTAAAAATAAAATAAACCTGCTCTTACAGTCATTCCGTGTTCAGCCTTTTACTTTGAATGAAAAATATTTTCCCAATTAGGAATAAAGTAATTGTCCCCATTTCTTGGCTATATGAATGCAATAAAATTAATACCTACGAATAGAGGTTTAATTTGTATTTAAGAAAGAACCAGTAAAACAGCTTAAGTGGAAAGTGACCGACTATACTTATTATGTCTTTTTTTCTAGATCTGCAGAAAAGCCAATTGAAACCGGTTTTGGGATCCCATGAACGACTTTACCAAAATTTTAAAAAGTAGGTCATATTTTAATTTGTGTGAGAATTTTTATAGGTTTTGGTACATATATAACCATGTTAAAAAAGGTTAGATTTTTGTTAACAAAACTTAGCTAAACTGCAAAAATAATTTTATTTTTGGCTTCGTGAGCAAATTTTATAGTTATTTGAAAGTCATGTATATTGGACCCCAGATTTTTTTCAAAAAATGATCCAAACCGGTCCAAGAATTCTTGTTTGTCCAGCGTAATATGCTATTTCAAATATGATCGATGTCGAGAGAGGTATTTGCACCGGGGTCTATACCAAAATATGGAAGGGTGTGACTATTTTTAAATGAGCTGATTACTTGTCTTAATGAACTGTGCCTAATTTTATCAAAATTGGATGAATTATCTGACTTCAAGAGCTCAACCCACATCTAAATTTATGTGTGGGAGATATATCTAAATTGTAATCAATTCTTAAAGTCCACCGCCTCCGTTCTTTGTACAAAAAACCTTACTTCTGCCAAATTTCATGCAGATCTGACAGCAATTGCGACCTGTACTTTGAAAAAAATCTTTATATAGAAAGCGGACGGCGGATAGACAGATATCGTTAAATCGAATCAAGAGGTGTGTCGATAGATAAACTTAATGGTTGGTCTTTTTAAAATATTTTAGTTTAGGTACTTACGTTTTTTGTAGATGCAAACTGTCTAAAAACCGCGTAAACCGACGTGTCAGGTTTGGACTTAAAATCCGGATTTTCGGTTTTCGGTTTTGGATACTATAACTTGGACTTGTGAGAAAATTTCACTTTTATTGGATATCCATATGATTCCGCAAATTACGGGAAGGTATTAGGTTCCAAGGGACATAGACCACGCCAATGGGCCAAGCCCTTCAATTTAGGAAAATCGTAAAATTAATGTCATAATCTGATTCTCCATGAAATTTTTGAGTGCCCATATGAACTCGTTCAAAATGACCAGTTATTTGGCACCTAAGCAAACTTGTATCTATGGGTTTAAGACTTTAAATGAGACAAATCATAAAATAAATATGATATTAAGATCCGGTACGAAATTTTAATTTTTTTTCAATACCCATATGTTGTTTATGTTTGAATGGACCGAATTGTTGGCCCCTAGGTCCCGTATGGGCCGGTTTGAGGTCACAAAGCATAACTATAGGTGTATTTTTGGATTTGTCGAAAACAAACCTATATGTCCCTGAACATTAGTGTCCGGTTTTTGGGCCACAGGGTTCATAAACCATCCTCATTGGTCAAGCCCTCCATTTCTGCCGAATGGCAAAATGTATGTCATATACAGATTTGTCAGAAAATTCCACTGTTTCTGAGCACCAAAAAGTCCATGTTCGAAAAGACATATTTTTCAGTAACCTAAGGACCCAGGCCTCAAAATTCTTCACATCGTAAAATTAATGTTGTATTCAGATTTTTGAAATTGAACTGTTTTTTTAATACTCACATGTCTATAGTTCAAGGAGACCGATTTTTCGGCCCCTTGGGCCTACAGGGGATAAATGGACGGAGTCCAAAATTGATCCAAATCAAATATATATGTGACGCGCAAAATAGAAAGGGACCTAAGGGTAAAAACCAGTTTTATTCAGGAGAGCCATTTTAAAGATTTAAATACGTGTATCTTTGGTGTACCTTCACTTTCATAAAACGCGCATATCTCTGGGAGAGAACACTTTTGGGGCATGGGATCGGTCTCATTCGATGCTCAGATGTTGTCCACATCAAAAAAAAGTGAAAATTGATTTCTTTACCCTCCAAAAAGTATACAGGGAGGAACTGGGTTCAGTTGCCCTTTCTCTATGCGCTGTCACATATGTTCTTATTTAGATTTGTAAGAACATTTCATTGTTTTAGGATAACTTTTATGTCCCCGAACATTAAGGGGCATTCTTTGGGTCACTAGGACTCCCTTGGTTAAAGGGAAGCTTTAAGAATCTATGGCTTTTAATTTCAGAAATAGTACATTAAATATAAATAAATAAAATTGCACAGCAAAAAGTCAAAAACTTAAAAGTTAATCTGGATTTCTGTTAGTCACTCAAAGTTGATCTTTTTTCTCTTTTGCCTGATTTGGTCCATTTTCAGTACCATCCAAACACCTACTATAAGACATATACCTGTAAAAATTGAAGACTATAGCTCTTATCGTTTGGGCTGAATCGTGCATTCCTCAGACGGACTTGTCATAGAATTTAATGACGATCAATAAAATATAGTGTAAATTATCTATAGTGCACGATAATAATTGTGAGTCACACCTTAACGTCATTTTTTTCCCAACTTAATTTGATAATTCATTGCTTCAGTGTTTGACAAATTCAATCATGGAGAAGTACAAATCAAAATGCATTTCGTGCACTTCGTGAATTTTTTGGTCAGCACAATCAACCACAATGTGTCCGCAGTGGATTCGTTAACAAGCAGGATTGCCGCATTTGGGCAAACGAGAATCAACGAGTGATTGTTGAAAAGACGATGCATCCACAAAGAGTGAATGTTTGGTGCGGTAAATGCGCTGACGCCGTCATCGGGCCGTACTTCTTCAAAAATTAGGTCGGCCATGCAATAACTGTGAATGGTCTTTGCTATCGCGGTATGATAACGGAGTTCTTGTGGCCAGAAATTAAAGATATGGACCTAAACGATATGTGGTTCCAACAGGATGGGACCACTTGTCACATAGCCAACGAAACAAGGGCTCTGTTGCGCGAGAAATTTAATGGGCGTTTTATCTCACATCGTGGCGGTGTCAATTAGTCCCCTAAATCATGTGTTTTGACACCGTTAAACTTCATTCTTTATGGATATTTAAAAAAAATGTAAGTTAATAAGACAAGACCAATCCAAAAGCTAAAGGATGAGATAGTTCGGGGTATTAACGACATTGAACCTCCATTATGTCTACGAGCTAATGAAAATATATATCATCGGTAAGAGGTATGGCACCGAAGCTGTGGCGAGCATTTGGCCGATATTTGGTTGTACGCCAATTGTTATAGATCTCTCTATTATAATGATAAATTTTAGGATAATTTCCAGGAAACTTCTTGTCTTATTTACAATAAGCATCGTAAAGTACACATAATCCTATTGAAAATTTACCTACACCAACATCGAAATGCCGCCTCTACCAGACGTGATGTGCTTGCTTTAACTTTTAACTTTTTTTTCCTCTATGACAAACAACAAACCTGATATAATTAGTTAGAGGAGTAATTCCTCTTAGAAAAGTAATAACAACAAATCAAAAAACTTAAAGAGTCGTGCATTTTAGTTTGACCACCCTTAATTGACTTTATATAGTCCCATCCTATGGGGACTATATAAAGGGATTTATAGACGGTATCTCGCACTAAATAATTGAATACATGACTTTTATGTGATGAGTAAAAATATTAGTTTAATTGGAGTTTATTCTCCCAGTTAGAGTTGCGAACCGATCTTCATCTGAATCCTGCAGCATATTTAAGCATAATATTCAGGACGATCACATATAGCAATAATTTTTATGTGTTGAGAATACATTTTTGAATAAAGTTAATGATGCAAGTAATACCAAAGGGTATCTGATGTTACTCGAAGTTTACACAAGATTCAATTGATCATATGTTTGCTCACAAAGAACAGACTCTATCAAGTTTTCATCGATATAAGTACAACCATAAGTTGACTGTTTCAGTGCTATTTGCAGTAAATGGAAGTAAATAATAAAAGACAGAAAGTATCCATTTTTTTTTAATTTTGTGTGATATATAACGGGTGGCCCAAATAAGGCCAGCTGATGTGAAACACAAATAACTTTTTTATTTTTGAACATAATTTTTTTTCTTTTAGCAGATTATAACTAAACTATTGGAAATTTAAAATGAATACGTAGAGTCCACAACAACGCATTAAAATTATCGATTTTTATTATTCATCTCGACGATCAATTCTTCTGACGCAGCGAAATTATCGCAGTTTTTTTAACGTAAGATCAGCGGCCACATCTTCCATGATTACAAGTTTAGTTCGCCGTTTTGAGGAACTGGGTTCAGTTGCCGACCGTCCAGGAAGAGGTGCTCATCGAAATATTCGCACTGCGTGCACGCAGAGAAAAAACATGGTTACTACATGGTCACGGCAATAAAAGTATGTTCTCCGCAATAAAAGTACGTCCGTCGCAACCATAGCGTTGTCAACTGAATTTAGTTTTGACAATAGTATAATTGCTGCAACATTAATATTGTAGAAATGTAACATTAGTATTATTGCCAAATTTAATAATGAAAACATGGTTATGGCAACAATATAAATATGGTTGGTGCGACAAAAGTATTGTGTTTTGCGTTTTATGTTAACAATAATATGATTACGGCAATCATACTGTATGATTGTAATTTTTTCATTTAAATATGCTTTTAAGAACAAAATGTTATTGGTACGGATCTAATGCAATAATAGTACTTTTTTTATCGAAATTAAATTTTTTTAAACAAGCTGCTTTGGCTTTGTTTAACTGAACATTTTTTAATAAAAATGCTTACGTTTATTTAAACTTATTTTTTCTACTGTGAATATTATAATTTCCATAATTCAAATCTATTGTCGACAACTTAAACAAATTCTAATAAATTATATTGGAGATCATAGTATAATTGTGTGTGATCATACTATGGTTTTAGGGAGCATAACAAGGATGCGTGTGAATCATACTATGGTTGTGAGGATCATACTATGGTTGTGGAGATCATAGTATGGTTGAGTGTGAGTCATACTATGGTTGTGGGGATCATAGTATGGTTATGTGTGAATCATACTATTGTTGTGGGGATCATAGTATGGTTGTATGAATCATACTATTGTCTTGAGGATCATAATATTGTTGTACCACAACCATATACCCAACAATTGTATTATCCTCTTCGAATATTGTCATTACAACCATACTTTTTTTCTGCGTGTGGAAGCTGTGCAACAGCTTGGCAGCTGTGCCGCAGCTCGGCGCTAAAAAGAGCCAATGCATGTGTCGAGCAAAATGGTGGTCATTTGTCTGATGTCATATTTCACACATAGTCACGTTAAATTTCCATAAAATGTATTTAACATATAAAAATAAATCATTTATGTTTAGCTCGTTTGTTTTAATTCGGTCTGTTGCTTTTACACATTGAACAGGGACTAAACCGGCTCAAGACCTCTTGCTTCTATATAAAATAAATCTATTGATGGCTCTCGATGTGGAGTCTCTTTAGAGGTGGCAAGAGTGAGTTGTATTTTCATGGGCAAATGTGTGAAGAAAACTTGAAAAGTAAGGTTTACAACAGCAGTTCTCATTCGTTTGGGGAGAGCCTGGTCTTATAGAGTTCGGTTTACTTTCAACAATTGCAGCAAGGCTTTGATAAAAGTAGTGTACAGCCACGAAAATCAATGACACTTTAAATATAGAAGCAAGAGGTCTTGAGCCGGTTTAATCCCTGTTCAATGAATAAATCATTAAAAAAAACCGTTATTACAAGAGCTATACGTGTTTAACATCACTAGGTCTCATTTGGGCCAGCCTGTATCTTGCCACCATTCCCTCTACAATCGATAAAATTGTTTAAACATTTTATTTGATAGACTTTAATAATACCTTGAAGAAAACAAGTTCATTTATGAATTTCAATTTTGATTTAGAAGATGGTGTGGTACTGGATGCAATACGTATGTAAGAGTCTAGATGAAGAATGAAGGCATTGATGAATTTTATTCTAACTTTACAAAGCTTGATCTTAAGAAAATTATTGGGAATCTATAGTTTTATGGGTTGCTGGTGTCGAAGTTATTGCTAGTTAAGAGTTTTTTTTTACAAATCGGTAGCAGTTTTTTGATATCAATGACACAAAAAGCTGTATAGGTTCTGTTGAGTATGGGGTATCACAAGGAAGTGGACTTGGACCTTTGCTATTTTCAGTTCACATAACGATTTGGGGAACTTTGGCTTGACTTGCCGATTGTTTATGTTTGCAGATTTACATTTGCAAGACGGCCGAAAAAAACGGGTAAGACCAAACTTCTGCGATTTTGACCTCATTTCGCAAATATCGTTAAAGATATCAGTGTATTTTAGAGTGGTATAAAAAAATGTTTTTTTTAAGTAAATCTGTATATCGCTCCTTAAATACAAAAGTCACACATTTCAAAAAATATCAAAAATAATTTTTTTCCGTTAAATTCTTCTTAAACAATGAAACTTTCATGTTTCGCTAAAACAGCCGTCATTTTATGATCGAAAACACCCGTAAACCCAAAACCGTTAGTTTTGTTTTGTACCGTTTCTGTAACTGAGTTCCGCGCAAAAGTACCACATTTTCAGTTATCAACAGTCATTCGGCACGAGCACACGAACTTTTTGTGAAAAACTACCACATTCCAAAGTACTACCTTTGTTGCAGATCACATACACGTAAGTATCTTATAATTTTTATGTGCAATAGTACCATATTTCGAAATATGTTAGTTTTGCATTTATACATTTGATATTTTCTCTTATTTTTGTTTAGATTACTACCATATTGTGAATTAAGTTAGTTTTGCAAAAAAAATAATTAGAATTATTTTCTTATTTCTTAAGCTAAAGTAACATTTTTCGAAATGTGGTATCTTTGTATTTGAAAGTGATCTCTGAATAGATTTTATTTAACATTAAAAAGAAATTTTTAGTTTTCGTATTTTGAACATGGTACCACCTATAAATGACCCTCGAGATGGGCAGCAATCTCGGTCACCAATTAGACCTAGTGAAATGGATTCAAGTAAAATTCAGACTGACAATCAGCATTCCTCAGATATTCTGAACTCCGGTGAAGATAACGAAACAGAGGCAGACAGTGACTCTTCGTCTATCTCATCGTCTAGCTCTTCGAGCAGCTCCAGTTCTAATAATGACCTAAAAGATTTCTCATCCGATGATACTGTCAAGGATCCTACGTATGAAAATCCATTTTATGAAAACTGCAAAGCCCAGTCAGATTCCGATATAGAGCAACTACCACAAGCACAGTTACCTGGCATTCAAGACTTTCTGCAATCAGTCCACAGTGGGAAAATTACGAAAAAAATTGGAAATAATTCGGCCATTTCGTTTGTAATGGTCCGATTTAAATGAAAATTTACATTGACCTTCTTGAAGTGTTACTGAGCTTAAGTTTTGCATGCATCTGTGTTTAACAGGTGCTGCACAGTGGGCCCTCAAAGTTGGTCACCTCGAGTTAAAATTTTCTTTTTCAAGCCGCCAAAAGCGTATTTGTGGTCCGATCGTAATAAGTTTTTCTTTAGTGAAATCTGCTGGACAAACCCAACCAAAAATGTTATTACAAATTTTTTCATATCTCGTACAATAAAAAAGATATCGGGACTTAAAGTTTTTTTTTCGAAAAATTTGCTTTGGATTTTCTGGGATTATTTTATTTTTGGGAATCAGTTTTAGGTGAATCGGGGAAAATTTAATCCTGGTTTAAAGAAAACACTTTGGTTAATGTTTTAAAAAAAGAATTGTAGCAAAATCACCAATAATATGAAAATGCCAGCTGTTCAAAGTCAACTATTGCGAAAAAAGTGGGATTTTGAGTGTTTTACGGCGAAAAGGTACCTTTACTCTTATGTCAATAACTTTAATGTTTCTTAAGTAACATACAAAAAATTTGCATTTATTTCAAAGAAAACTTTATGCTTAATACAAATAATAAGCAATTGTGACCCTAGTCGGTACTTTTCTTGCTCCAGGCGTCTCCAAATATGGGCATTTTTTCAAAAAAAATTGAGTTTGAGCTCAAATAAAAAAAATCGCCACACTGCTGGCCCAATTTGGTGCTATAAGTCAGTTAACTACATATGTTTTCTAAAATCCCAAGCAAAGAAATTTTGCGGGAGGCCATTTCTAGGACAAAAAAAATGAGTTTTTGTTAAAAAATCCCATTTCTGGGATTTTGTTTTCCCCTGTGTCAAATTTTAGAAAAGTGGCAACTCCAATTTTTTTTTTGAATAAGTTTTTCATTTTGTCACAAAATTATTGATACTACGTAAAAAAATCAGGTTTATATCTCCAACCAGCAAAATTTTACAGTGGTCTGAAATATTGACTTTTTTTGCTACCTTCACAAAAAAAAATTTTTTTCTCGTTTTTATCAATTATTATTCAACATATTGAGTTAATTGCATTCTTTTTTATAATCTGTTAAAACTAGAGGTAATTACCTTTCCATTGGTATATAAAAAGTATATCCTTTTACCTACACTTATAACAGCACGTGCGCTGGAATAAGACCCCTTTGAGTAAAATATTAATTTTTTTGGTAAATAGCAATTTCATTTTGTGAGAGATCAATGTTGTTGCATTTAAAAAAATCAAATTTACACATTTCCAATCGCAAAAAAGTAATTTAATTGTTGCAGATAGAAAATTTGAATAAAAAGATGCTATTGACTTCATTTTTTGTGAAAAACTTTTTTTTAAATAAATTAACATTTAAATAAATCTTATAATTAAAAAACATTAAACTTAAATGATTTTATTCCACGTCCAGCATATCTAATAAATCAGAAAATTCTTCTTCGTCTCCATGCGTCATTTCGTGGTACGAAGTCAACTTACTTCTCATGGAGGATAAAAAAGGATCTGAAGATAATAATAAACTATTAAGTAAGTCTTCGTTTTGTGCTATTCTTGAGCATTTTCTTGTGGAAAATTGTTGAACATATCTGAAGTCTCGATTTCTAGCTTCTTGTGGTTCTTCAGTTAACTCGTCTATAGGGAGAAGGTGAGACTCGATTATTTGTTTCCCATGGAACAGGACTCTGTGTATAGTTGGCGTTAGATCTTTCCAGGGATAGAGATCAGCAAGCATTTTTAAAATTCGTTCGGCGTAAACTCCAAATTTATCGGAATTAATCTTTTGTTTGGAATTCAGAGCTAAAAGCAATATATTAACCATTCGAATCAACTCCTTATTGATTCCAGTTATTTCTGCAGCTGTATTATAGTCTGCGAAGAATCTTCTGGCAGTGTTTCCATCATTTGTATTCCCAAAGTTCGAGCGTGGTTTAGAAATATTTAGGCCAGTTTGTTGTTTAAATGCATCTTGAATTCTTTTTTTTTCACTTGCTCTCATTTCATGCATTTCTTTGTTAGCTCGAATGTTTTTCCTTTCATTTCCTGATATAGATTTATACTTAATGTCATAAGCAAGGTTTAGAAAGTGTTCTAGAAACCTGATTCGAGCATGTAACGGTGCTATTCCAAACTCAAGGGTATCTTCATTGACTACTGAATTATTCGAAGCGTTTGAAAAATTAACTTTGCTTTTATTGCAAATGAAACACTTCCAGCTAGATTTGTTTCCTGTAATATCGTTTGCGGCTTTTCCATCTACCATTGTCAGGAACATTTTAAAAGATATTGTAATAGAATACCTGTCGAATTTAAATGCAAAATCTTCTAATCTCGAAATATCATCTTTTAATTTGTCTGTGATGGCTTTAGTTAAATCACTCGTTTCTTTATGATATATGAAGGAGATTGGTCTGCAATAAATTTTGGAGCCAGGTGTTGGATTACGCCATATTGCTTCAGTAGGGTTTGATTTTCTGCGCGAAGTTGAAGGTAAGGTAGAGTCTAAATTTAACCTCAGAGGAACCAAAGATGCCATGAATACGCTCCTGAATTCGATCTGGGTAGATTGGCTATCAGAGCATTGTTTGTATTCCGAAAGTGCTGACAAACCATCACATCCCCACTTGCATATTAATTGAAGATGGCTGTTGTGGATTTTTTTTAGTTGTTCCTCATTCAATGTTGTTATTATCCTACTGGCAGTATTTTGGAGAAGTAGTTCCAAACTAACGCTGCCGGCCTTTTCTGTAATTATCACTGGGTTTGGCAAAATTTCCATTTTTCGTTCCTTTATTCGGTTGTATGCGGGAAACATGTCACATCCTTTATCAAGCAGCATTCTTCTTAAATGAGTGTACTTGTTCTTACTCAATCCCAATTCGATGATTAAAGCTAATGCTTCTTCCTCGCTAAAACCAGGACATGGTGTTGCAATACTTCTTTCAATGCGTTGGAGCCGCCTTGGTGATGCTTCCGTTAACACGTCTGCAATTCTTTTTGCGCTAGATGGCCGATTTTCCACCGTCAGTAATTCCTTGAATGTATCACAAATCTTTGAAGGTGAATGATTTGCCATCTCAGCCGACAACCGTTGTTTCTTTGCCTTTGGACATAGATCGTCGTATTCCTTAGTAGGAGCACCCACTAAAGCAGGGACAGTTTTAAATTCAATTATACTGTCGAGCCACTCAGTTGGTAATCTTGAATAATTCCTGTGATACTTCTCCATGAGCCGGTCAAATTTTTTCAAAAAATTTAATACTTTGCTGCTTTCGTTAGATTGTGTTATCTCGCTATATGTTGTCTCTATGCACTCTATTAAATATGCTACTCTGTTCTCCATTTTCCGAAGTTTGGTGTTTTTTAAAAATTCAACAAGTTCTTGAACAAGGAGTGT
Organism: Hydrotaea diabolus; assembly: GCA_963513945.1. Taxonomy (NCBI): domain Eukaryota; kingdom Metazoa; phylum Arthropoda; class Insecta; order Diptera; family Muscidae; genus Hydrotaea; species Hydrotaea diabolus. Next base: position 49,727,031 of record OY740717.1, on the reverse strand, counting down.
TATCGTCATGGCGGATTAATTTGTTATGATAAACCCATACAAAATCGGCGGTTCTTATATCAATGAGTAATACTTACAGGTAATCACAATAATATCCGCAATTAATACTTGACTAAAATACCAGGTATTCCCCAAAAATACATTTATAACAATGAATTTTTATGTACCCAGGTACATTCGCCTAAAATGTTGCACAATATTCCGGACATAGGGGACAGGTATTCCCCCAAAACATATAAGAATGAATGTTTAGGTACCTAGATCCATACTATACAATACTACCCATTTTCCGTTTTTACACAATAGGTAAACAATAATGGTAAAAATATATATTTTTGCTATTTATGGATAGGTACGAGAATTTTTAAAATTGGTATTCTTACCTATAAAATTCATACTTTACTCAAAGGGGTCTTATTCCAGCGCACGTGCTGTTATAAGTGTAGGTAAAAGGATATACTTTTTATATACCAATGGAAAGGTAATTACCTCTAGTTTTAACAGATTATAAAAAAGAATGCAATTAACTCAATATGTTGAATAATAATTGATAAAAACGAGAAAAAAATTTTTTTTTTGTGAAGGTAGCAAAAAAAGTCAATATTTCAGACCACTGTAAAATTTTGCTGGTTGGAGATATAAACCTGATTTTTTTACGTAGTATCAATATTTTTGTGACAAAATGAAAAACTTATTCAAAAAAAAAATTGGAGTTGCCACTTTTCTAAAATTTGACACAGGGGAAAACAAAATCCCAGAAATGGGATTTTTTAACAAAAACTCATTTTTTTTGTCCTAGAAATGGCCTCCCGCAAAATTTCTTTGCTTGGGATTTTAGAAAACATATGTAGTTAACTGACTTATAGCACCAAATTGGGCCAGCAGTGTGGCGATTTTTTTTATTTGAGCTCAAACTCAATTTTTTTTGAAAAAAATGCCCATATTTGGAGACGCCTGGAGCAAGAAAAGTACCGACTAGGGTCACAATTGCTTATTATTTGTATTAAGCATAAAGTTTTCTTTGAAATAAATGCAAATTTTTTGTATGTTACTTAAGAAACATTAAAGTTATTGACATAAGAGTAAAGGTACCTTTTCGCCGTAAAACACTCAAAATCCCACTTTTTTCGCAATAGTTGACTTTGAACAGCTGGCATTTTCATATTATTGGTGATTTTGCTACAATTCTTTTTTTAAAACATTAACCAAAGTGTTTTCTTTAAACCAGGATTAAATTTTCCCCGATTCACTTAAAACTGATTCCCAAAAATAAAATAATCCCAGAAAATCCAAAGCAAATTTTTCGAAAAAAAAACTTTAAGTCCCGATATCTTTTTTATTGTACGAGATATGAAAAAATTTGTAATAACATTTTTGGTTGGGTTTGTCCAGCAGATTTCACTAAAGAAAAACTTATTACGATCGGACCACAAATACGCTTTTGGCGGCTTGAAAAAGAAAATTTTAACTCGAGGTGACCAACTTTGAGGGCCCACTGTGCAGCACCTGTTAAACACAGATGCATGCAAAACTTAAGCTCAGTAACACTTCAAGAAAGTCAATGTAAATTTTCATTTAAATCGGACCATTACAAACGAAATGGCCGAATTATTTCCAATTTTTTTCGTAATTTTCCCACTGTGCAGCCGTGGATAACCAGGAGTTATTTAGTATTAATTCACCATCACCCAGAGTTGATGATCAGCCACATAGCGTTGTTGAGTACCCATCTAGCGTCGGCGAGCAGTGTCCTAGTGTTGATGTTGAATTGCGCAGTAGCTGTCGTAAAAGAAAAGCAGAACCGCTTTTATGGAAACGAAACCAGAGCAAGCTATTGAAAAACAAAGGTATGTCCTACACTTCTATGTCCAAGTCTAAGAAGGTTTATGATGCCAAAAAAATGGGTCCCGTATGTTTGAGTAAATGTAAATTTAAATGTTCTACAGAGTTTACGTTTGAAGAAAGAAAATATATCTTCGAAAAGTTCTGGGAGTGCGGTGATCTGGAAATCCAACGACAGTTTATTCACGATCACATGACCAAGATTGAACCAAAATATAGATACGTTCGTGAAGGTAGCAGTCGCAAAAATTACAATCACTCATTTTATCTGACTCGAAATAATAAAAAAAACCCGGGTATGTAAAGTATTCTTTATGAATACCCTTGCAATCTCAGACACTACCATCAGAACCGTTGTCAAGAAGCAGTCCGAAACTGGTGTGCACCTTAAAGATAATAGGGGAAAACATGACAACCATAAGATAATAGATTCAGAGCTGACCGATGGTGTCAAAGCACACATCAATTCAATACCCCGCATAGAAAGCCATTACTGTAGGACGCGATCGACTCGGGAGTATATTGAGGGCGGGTTTACAATCGCGGCACTACACCGACATTACGCAGACAAATGTGAGTCTGAGGGTGCACCACACGTTTCATATCAAGTATACTACAATATATTTATAAATGAGTAATACCTTCGTAGTGGCTGTGTATGACCTCCAAGCGGTGATGCCTTGTCCACGGGGTGATGTGTCTAGTTTCTATTATACGTCTAAATTAAATGTACTTAATTTCACAATAACCGAGCTCGGTACAAAGGACACAACTTGTTTTGTATGGCATGAGGGAGAAGGCGCCCGAGGTGTTAATGAAATTGGCTCTTGTGTTCTAATGTATCTGAGAAAATTGAATGATAATGCCACGGAACTTTGTGATGTCACTTTCTATAGCGATAATTGCTGTGGCCAACAAAAGAACAAATTCATGCTGGCAATGTACCAATATGCCACTCAAGAATTGCCGAACATAAAGAGTATTACTCATAAGTTCCTAATAAAAGGGCACACCCAAAACGAAGGAGACTGTGTTCATTCTGTCATCCAACGTAACATTACGAGAGCATTGAAATCATCTCCAATTTACGTTCCAGAGCAGTATATCACTTTGATTAAAACAGCAAAAAAAAAAACTGGAGAGCCTTATACTGTTAAAGAACTGACACATGTGGATTTTCTTGACCTCAAACCTCTGAGTACAGGAAACTACAATATAGATCACGACGACAATAAAATCAAATGGACCGATATAAAGATTCTGAAGGCGAATAAAGAAAGCAATGGCATATTTTTCTTTAAAACATCCTACGAGGAGGAAGAGTTCAGGTCGGTATCTACATTGAGAAAATCCCGCACGAACTCGAAGGCACCACTACGTGATAATAATTTGTCTCTAAACCAACTTTACACTAAAAAGCTTACAGTTCCTGAAGCAAAGAAGCAAGGCATTCTAAAGCTAATACAAAAAAACGTCGTGCCAACATTTTATGAATCTTTTTATGCAAATCTCTAAATTAGTTCATAAATTACTGTTGGGAACAGATTATTAATGTTTTAGTTTAAGTTTTTTATACCTTTAAGAGCAATACGCTCAATGTAGTTTTAAGTAAATGTTTTATAAAAATATTTTTGTTTGAAATAAAACTCAAATTTTCCTAATTATGGTTGTTTAGTTTTTAAAATTTTAATGTTCTCGAAGTCAAAGTTTATATACAAAACTAACTTATTTGCATTTTTTCGAGAACCCATTCCAGGTATGTTTAACATTGCTTTATTGAAAAATAGGCCATTTAATTACGCATATTTTGATACCAAAAAAATCTATGTAATACACATAGTTTTTACAAAAATCATAAAATAATTAAAATTATTTTTAAAAATGACGCTCCTGTATAATTTACTTATTTTGAATTGTGGTGCTTTTGTATTTAAGGAGCGATATCTTCTCGTCAGATACAAACAGCAGAATAAGTCGAATTTCTTAATAAAAAATTGCACCTGCGTAAGACCTAAGAAGCCGTAATTGAAGAATGCCATTCCTATTTCTAGCCATGATAGTCCTCTGCATAGAGAAAATATCTGTTAGAAATATACTTTTATTACGGTTTATCAACCATTTGTCAACATCCTTTAGTTAATAATGTTAATAGTTCTTTTTATATTTTGTTTCACGTCATCTTGTTTTATTTTTTTACTTATAAGTAAAGTAGTTATAAGTAATTTCTTACCTGCGTAAAACCTAAGAAGGAGTTATCCAAGAATGCATTTCCTATTTCTGGTAATGATAGTCCTCTTCACAGAGAAAATATCTTTCAGAAATACACTTTTCTTTCCGGTCTATCATCCATTTTCAACACCCTTTAGTTGAAAATGTTTATAGTTCTTTTTATATTTTGTTTCACGTCCTCTTGTTTTATTTTGCAACCACATAATTTTCATTATGCAGCTCAACTATTTCACCCGCAAATACTTATGTACACCCGACAGAAATACAGACATATGAAGAAATTAACATTAGGGTGCGGCGAAATTCTGGGTAGTATCTATCATTTGCATTATATCAGGATGGATAGAATAGATTGCATGCATATGAAGCGCAAATGCATTTAAATACCTTACCTTTATAACTTTGTAAATAGCGAGCATAAAATACAAGGGGATTTGGAAGTCTTCTGCTGCAGTTACTCCTATGTCAAGAATCCTATTAAAGGTTCTTAGTAAACTCATAATGGCAGAGATATCCGCAGAAGCGAATATAGTTATATACGAGGGCATATCAATAATTCCCTAACTTTTCGAATAAAACACATTTTTTTGCAAAAAAAAACAATTTTTTTTTTTTGCAAAGCCGAAACAGCTGTACAGCTGCCAGGCAACCAAGCCAATACATTTTACCAATTTTTTACGTTGATTTTAAAAAATAAACAACAAAAAGGTCTCGAAGCAGAATAAAAACTGTTCAAGTCATAATAATGATAAAAATACCGAATAAATATAAACAAAAAGAAAAAACTAATCTCCTTTTAGCACAATACACTTAGTCCAACGTTTTTCCAATTTTTGTATAAAAATATGATTCTTTGAGGTCCTCCAAATAGGGATATGTTTGATCAATAATTTCATCGTTGGAGCTGAATCTCTTTGCACCCAGCCAATTCTTTAGGTTTGGAAATAGGAAATAGTCGCTGGGGGCTAAATAAGTAGAGTTTGCCGGATTAAGGTACTAATTCGTAACCCAATTTATGCAATTTTGTTACTAAGACTGCACACGTGTGCACCTGTGCATTATCCATCACCTTATTGGCCGACAAAGTCACCTTGGCTTTCTTTGGAGCTTTCATCCGCAGAAACCAATTGTTTAGACTGCTGCTTGGTCTCCAGAGTATTGTAATGGATCCATGTTTCATCCACAGTTACAAAACGTCGAAAAACTCATTCGAATTGCTTTAACGACTAAAAACTATCCTTTGAAGTTGTCACACGATTACGTTTATGGTCAATTGAGAGCAAACGCGGCAACCATCTTGCAGACAGTTTTCTTAAACCCAACCGATCATGTAAAAACGAAACCACACTGGCATACGAAGTGGATTTTTTCGACATTTTCGGTTGTATCTTTTTTTAAATAACCAACACCCCTATACATGCGGTGCATTGCGTTGGCGAGTGGAAAGTAAGCGATCCGAGGGGGGAAAGAGGGAGTAATGATTATTGACGCTTGCCTTGAACTTCTGGATGTCGCAATTAGTGGGAAATACATTTACCGGAAGTCGATTCCACATACAGACTGTACGAGCGAAAAACGAATTTGATCTGTACTGTATAGCGCGGTCAACTGGCCAATCGATAACAAACGGGTGTGAAATCCTAGAAAGTCGCGTATCCCTGCCAAACATCCGCACGTCAGGAATAAGGCGACGGATGTCTGATGAACACACACCATGAAAGTAACGATAGAACAGCGTCACGCAACCCACATTCCGACGATGTTCAAGGGATACAATAGAGTTGAATACCCCACTGTCACCTATCAGCACAATCGCTCTCCTTTGAACACGGTCAAGTAGCTCCAAGGATGATTTTGGTGCACCTGCCCATATATGGGAGTTGTATTCCATCTTTGGCCTGATGTAAGTTGTATAGATATTGAAAAGATCTGATGGAGTGAAATATTTCTTGCACCGCTTTAAAAAGCCTATGCACTTGAGTGCTTCTTTCGACACTTCGAATACATGTCTCGCCCAACGAGCGTCACATTGTATTTTCATCCCAAAACATCGAGAGCTTCTGGTTGTTCAATATCCGTAACAACGACAGAAACTGACGTTACTCTATTCATTCGACCCCATTCGGAAAGGGCCAGTAGATCCCGGCCAATTTTCTCATCCCTAATTCGCCTTTTGTCTTCAATATCTTGAAGACTCGGCCTACGGTCGAATGAATATGAATGACAGAGTTTACTATCATCTGCGAAAGAGTAGATTTGATTCACGGTCTGACCTAATAGATCGTCAATGAAAACAAGAAATAAAGAGGAAGAAAGGACAGAGACCTATGGTACACCTGCGGTCAGCCTATGTGTGTTGGATGAGAACCCATCTACAACAACTCTAATAGTGCGATCTCTAAGAATGCTCGATATGAATCGAGCAAATGTATTACCGACACCAAACGCGATCAGCTTTGATATGAGTGCACCGTGTCAGACTCTATCAAAGGCCTTGGAGATATCTTGAGCCACGACCTTACTCTCACCAAACTGGTGGATAGACCGACTCGAACGCTCCGACAAGAACGCCAACAGGTCTCCGGTAGAGGGGTTTCTACGGAAGCCATACTGTCGATCACTTAGCAAGTCGTTGGTCTCTAAATACCTCACAAGAAGGTGGTTTACCATGCTCTCCATTACCTTGGAGAGCGCAGAGAAAATCGCAATTGGCCGATAATTCGCAGGATTATTGGCTTCACCCTTTTTAGGGATCGGCTGGACGTTCGCAACCTTCCAGCACGCTGGGAAAACTCCCACACGGTAAGCAAGGTTGAAAAGGTTGCGTAATGGACGGGCAAGCGTCGACGAGCACTTACATAGGGCAAGTGCCGAGATACCATCCGGGCCCGGGAATTTATTTACATCGAGATTTGCAAGAACCCTTTTAACTCCACGCTTTCGAAAAAACATCTGAGGCATGGAACTTGATACGTTTTCGATCGCGGGGAGTGGTTGATTGCTTTCCGGCAAGGATGAGTTTCCTGCAAATATTTCAGCCAAAAGGTTAGCTTTATCAACCGGGTCAGTGAATGCCTGGTCGTCTTTAACAAGAGTTGGGACAGATGAAGAACTATCCTTTTCTCTTCTTACAAACGACCAAAAGCTCTTACTTCCCCTGGGAGAAGTAAGAACCTTTGTACGTAGACGTTGTTCGTGCAGAAATTTTTCACGCCTAAGCACTCTAGCACACGAAGCTCTTGCCAGTTTTCGCAGCAGTTCAGTAATGGAGTTTTTTTCAAACGCCAATTTTTGAACGCTTCCTCCTTTGATCTTACAACATCCCTGCATGCCTGGCTTAATAATTTTATTTGGAACAAAAGTCTTTATTCCATATAAAATTATGTTTTGAAAAAAAAAATTAAAATTATGTTTTGAATTCAGACGCAGCATTTATGTCGTTATTAAAAAAGCAAAGTTTCCAATTGACAATTACCATTGAAATCTATGGTGCAGAGTCCCCATAGTATATATTAAGCCTTTTCTTGGTTTGATTAAGGTTCTATGTTTTGAACAGCTGTTAAACACAAACTAAATGAAAAAACATTCTCAAAATTTGACAGTAGTCTATTAACCGATGGTACTTGATAGGAGAAGTATTGCATTTCATATAACTAAGAGGAAAGGTGGTAAAATCACGGAATTATTGGTATGACCTTGTAACATATGATACTTTAAACACGTAACTTTCGAAATATTTCCTAAATATGAATCTTTTCTATAATCAATTACTAAAGTATAGCGTTATTCTCAACCTCAGGAAGACTTTAGAGGCAATTAGACAAGAATTTTAATACAAAATGTTCATTGTATCTATTCATTTGTTTTTTCGCTACATCCTAATGAACACATCAGCATATGCTCACACTCACACATAAACAACAGCCAGTTTCCGCTTTTATGTTTATTTTTTCTTTCTCTCTCCCACACACAGATACAGACACACAGTGTCCTTGTAGGAGTCTGCTTACACAAATTATGCATATTTTATGAAATAAAAAAGGGTAAATATAAAATTCTTTAGCAACAGCAAAATGTTATTATCCTTATAAACAAAACAGGGAAGAGAGGAGAAAACGAAAATTATGCATTTTATCCATTTATTTCAGACAGCACATATGCAGAAGGCGAAAGCAAACACAATATGACAAATTAAGGGATTTTCCAAAAAATGTTGAAAGTTTTAAAACTGGATTTTTTTTTGTACATCATTAAACGTGGTGTCGTTTGGTTCCTATAAGCGACAAACGGGAACTTTCCTGAAATCAGTGCACAATACAAGAGGTGTAGAGAGTGTACAAGAGGGCTTCGAAGGGCGAATAGATTGTACAGCAATTTATATCTAACAGATATTATCAGTCCAGAATTTGATCCAAAGTGTGATACCCACGCCCCTTATGGCTATGGTGGAACTGTATCTTACCAGAGAGTAGTAGTTCCATTTATTTTATTTACAAACTGTGTAGGCTTAACGTACGAGTATAACGCAATTGGTCGAAAGTAAAAAATGAGCATTTCTTTACAAGGGTTCATCAAGTGGGCGATAGGAAAACAAAGAAATTCTAAAGTTTCTTTTATAGCTGTACTTGAAGGAAGTATCATACAAAACTTATTTTGCTTTACACTTTGCTACCAATTAAGTCCGGTACTAAAGATGTAGGTTACGTATAATCCTTCTAGTTCAGGTGGCTAATCAGTGTTCTGCAAGGCTAATAGTAATTAAGATAAATCTCAATAATCCAATAAAGTTGCACAGATTACGGAAAAACTGCAAGAAAAGAAAGGCAATTATGCTTAGAAAAAATAAAGTGCTGCTAGAGGTAGTAGGGGAAATAAAAAAGGAAGAAAACATGTAGTACAAATCGTAGAAAAAATTAAAAAATCCATTCATTGGTTTTTTATTCATAGGTTGTTTATTTTCTTTTTCCTATAAGTACACATCTGTACAGTTTTTATTGTAAACACTTAAACAAATAATGAAATATTTGCTGAAATATTTTGAGGGCAATAATTAAAAACATGTACATACATAGGGTGAACCATGTAGAGGTATTTTTTTCAGAACAAAAAAATATACAAATTCAAATCAAGTGTGGAATCTCTATTGGTAATTTAAAAGGACATTTTATGGGATTTATTTTTTGAAAATAGTTACCTTCAAATGTTGGCAACTGTATTATAAAAATGAACGTTCGGTGAGAAATGGAAAGATCCGCTGTTTTCGACCAAAATTTTGTTCAGTGATGAGGACCATTTCTGGCTCAACGGCAAAGTCAATAAACAAAATTGCCGCATTTGGGCTGAAAATCAACAAGAAGAGGTTCAAGAGGTGCCATTATACCCAGAGAAAACCACGGTTTGGTGCGGATAAGCTGGTGGAATCATCGGTGCTTATTTTTTTTAAAAAGATGACGGCCGGAAACCGTGATTGGTGCTCGCAATCGCGCCATGATATCGAACTTTATGCTACCTGAAATTGAATCCCGTAATCTTGACGACAATTGGTTTCAACAGGACAGTGCCACTTGCTATACAGCTGCTTAAACAATGGATCTATTGAGAGATCAATAGCTAATTTCACGTTTTCGACACCTCTAGTATTTTTTCAGAAAAAAAATAAAAATATAAAAATTCAAATCAAGTGTGGAATCTTTATGGGTAATTTGAAAGGACATATTATGGCATTTATTTTTCAATATAATCGTTCCAGAAATTGTATGGCGTACATCCCTTGCATAAAAATTTCAGTTTCTTAAAAGAGTCAAGCTTAAATTCACAGAACCACAGTGTAGGACATTGAAGAACAAGTAAGCAAGATAAAGCCCACAAAGTTGGAGAAGGAAAATAAATTGTTGAAAATAGTTACAAGGTCCAGCTGGCCAAGGTTGACGGAACAGTCATAAACGAACTGAAAAGAACAACCTCAAATTGTCACGCCCGATTTGTCATGACAGTTTGAGTGAATGATCCTACACACGGGGAGAATTCCGAATATGGAATGTAACCACTGCACGCAAATACGAGTATAAGGCAGACATGATGCATTTTTTTAAATAAGTTAGACTAAAAGTAGACTGTTCCAAGTGCGAATACGGAAACTCAAGCGAAGGAAACCCTTCTAGGAGCTTTTTTGAAAATGAGGAGGCAGTAACTAGAATCACTGGAATTGACATTCAAATCGTGAATAGTTTGGGAACGACCTTGAATGTTTTTAACTGCAAAGAAAACTTCAATGCTACAAAATATCGAGAATATGCATTGAAAAATGCATCACTTTTAGCGGAAATGTATTCACAAAAGAAGTTGAATCCGATAGTCCTTTATATCCCAATTAAAGAGCTTTCTGAAAAAACATAAGAGTCAAATAGAGCAGGTTGGACCAAAAGTTACCATGGGGCTTAAAAATTTAATAACTTTTTCATTAATATATTTTTTATCAGATAATATAAAAAACATTCGGTGAATAAAAAATGGAGAGATTCTTCAACTTAACAAAGAACAAGAATAATAGAATTGTATTATTTAAATTAGCGATCAATTATTTTAATGCAACGTGATGAAGCTCATTTTCGTTTGAATGGCTTTGTTAATAAGCACAACTGTAGGTTATGGGGTACTGTAAATCCAAGAGCCATTCATCAACGACAATTGCACCATATTGGGTGTAGAGTATGGTGTGGGATAATATCTGCAAAAAACATTGGGCCTTACTTCTTCGAGAATGAAGATGGAAGTGCTGTAACCGTAAATGGAGAGCGGTATCGGTTTATGATAGAAAAAATGTTACGCTTTGATCTTGAAAACAGACCTGAGATGTGGTTTCAGAAGGACGGAGCCACGACTACACTGCCAGAGATACAATGGCACTTTTAAGTCAAATTTTTGGTAAGCGATTAATTTCAAGATATTCGAATATTGTTTGGCCAGATTTGTCAGCACCGGACTATATTCTTTGGGGTTATTTGAAGTATATGTGAACAAGCCCGAGACAATCCTTCAACTTAAGGCCAACATTGCTGCAGAAATTCGAACGCCAAAACCACAAATTTTGAAAGATTTTATGGAAAATGCTCTAAAACTAGCCCATCATTGCGAAGCTGAAAACGGGGGTCATTTAAGTGACATTATTTTGCATACTTAGTGTAAAAACAATTCCATTTTACATATTATACGTAGTAGGGACTTAAATACTGTTACAACATTGAACACACCCAATAGTAGAAGTGAACATACCCCTTAATGACTTGGGTTTTGAAAGCTAACCTCAATAGCGGGATTTTAAAATTGTGTCAACTTTCATCATGGAGTGGTCAGATAATGAGAACCGTATCACTGTAATAGAGCTTTTTAAGTGTGAAAAAAAGCGATATTTTCAAAACGCTCCGGCCCCTAGGGAATAGCCGCATGTTCGTCTACCGATGCATAAATCTGTTTGCGGAGACTGGAGATGTAAAATACCGCCACCGGCCGGGTCGCCCACGCTCTGTTCGAACACCACATGTCATCAAAGCCGTTAAATCAAGAATTCACAGAAATCCAATCCGAAAACAGAAAATCATGGCCCGTGAGATGAATATCACGCAAAAGTCCATGAGTCGCATCATTAAAAATAGAATTGAAAAATGAAAACGTCTTTTGGTAAAGCACGCTGATAACTTGCACAGAAAAATTTTGTTCAACGATGAAAAAATGTTTACCGTTCAGAAAAAATTTATCAAGCAAAACGACAGAGTGTATGCGCGCTCATCTAAGGAAGCATCTGAACTCATCCCAAGGGTGGAAAAGGGTCATCACCCAGCTTCAGTCATGGTTTGGTGGGGTTTCTCTTACGATGGGGTCACTGACCTGCATTTTTGCGAACAAGAAGTTAAAACATCGGCCAAAGTTTACCAAGCTGGCCAAAGTTTGGAAGCTGTTGTAAAGCCTGTTAACAATTCCCTGTTCCAAAACCAGCCACGGACTTTCCAGCAGGATTCTGCGCCGGCACATAAGGCTAAAACGTCCCAGGCCTATCTACGAAACATTTTGCCAGCGTTCATTTCTCTGAAGAATGGCCCTCAGGCTGTCCAGATTTGAACCCATTGGATAACAAATTGTGGACGGTTTGAGGGGACAAGGTTTGACACAAAAGATAACTCAACATAATACTGCTTTGGTCCAAGCTGTGGCCAATTTTCCAATGGACGAGGTTCGTGCAGCTATTGACGATTGGCCAGTGCGACTTAAGGCGTGTGTAAATGCAAAAGGCGGACATTTGGAATAAGTAGATTCTTTTTGTATACAATATATATCCATAAATATATACATATATAATGTTTGGTCCAACAACATTCAGTACTTTTTTTTACAGCATAAAACGTGTGTAACAGTATTTATGTCCCTACTAAGTATAATCTGAAAAAAAATTAATAAACGAAAAAGTTAAAGGTTTTAACCACATGATAACTGTTAGCCCACCCTGTATACAAAATATTGATTGCAGAACACCTTCAAAGCATCAACATGTTAGAAGTCTCTTCCAATCCACTTATTTCTTCCGTGTGCCATGTGAAGTCACGAATAGAGTTAAAAAATAATTATTGTCAAGAAATGATCAGTCTTTTAGATACGAGGGTTTCTATTTACATATCTGGCCAAGGCAACACTAAGTGTTGCCTGGCGCCATCTGACGTTTTCATTGGAAAGTTTGACAGTTTTTAGCATAACTGTACTCTGAACGTTTTGACGTACGACCATCATTGTACCTTGAAAAATAAATTTGGCAAAAAATGGAATTAACTCGTGAACATTTTCGTGCGATCATTTTTCACAACTTTCGACGTGGAGTATTACGACAAGAGTGCATCGATGAACTAAAATCTTTGTATGGCAATGAAGCACCATCCTATAGCACTGTGAAAAACAGGTTTAATGAATTCAAACGTGGCCGACGTTCGCTCAAAGACGAAGGTCTTCCAAAAACGGCCATTGTGCCAGAGAACATTGATGCCGTGCGTGAACTGATAATGCAAGATCGTCATGTGACATCCGGTGAGATAGGGGCTTCCTTGGGCATTTCTTCCACCAGCATACATTCGATATTGCATGAACATCTGGTCGTAAAAGAGGTTTGTTCTCGTTAGATCCCTCACAATTTGACAATCGCTCAAAAAAAGGCTCGTGTCGATTGGTGCAAAGAAATTTTGAAAAAATACGACCAAGGTGCTTCAAAAGACGTTTATAAGATCGTCACAGGTGACGAATCATGGATCTATGCGTATGAGCCAGAAACAAAACGGCAATCGACCGTGTGGGTCTTGGAAGACGAGCTAAATCCAACAAAAGTTTTTCGTGGAATAAGCACTTCGAAGCAAATGATCGCCTGTTTCTTAACAAAACTGTTCATGTGGCGACTGTTCCACTTGAGCAACGTAGGACGGTTTATACTAAGTGGTACACCACAATTTGTTTGCCCAAAGTCTTCTGATAAATTCGAAAAACGAACAAGAGAAGACGAATCATTGTGCACTATGACAATGCGAGCTCTAATATATCGGCTCAAAGCAGCGCCTTTTTGACCTGCGAAACGTTGAATTGATGGTTCATCCGCCGTACAACTCTGACATGGCACCCAAGGACTTCTTTTTATTCCCGCACATCAAGAAAAAAATGTGTGGTCAACGATTTTCGTCACCAGTAGCAGCTGTTGAAGGGTTCAAAAACCATGTTTTGTAGGTGTCTCAATGGGAGTGGAAAAAGTGTTTCGATAATTGGTTTGAGCGCATGCAAAAGTGTATAAATTATGCTGAAGAATGCTTTGAAACACAATAAAATCATTTTTGAAGATAAACATTTTTTTAATTAGGCCAGAAATATATATATATATCAGCGCTCGTAGTAAAAACTTTGCAATAGAGGATCAGGGTCTAGATATTATTGTGTTATTTAAATTTATTTTGGATTTCACACTTCTGTGCTATACTGCTTTATATGAAATCGAGAGATTTGCAGCTTTCGAAAAAAAAAATTTACGAACCGCCATGATTTTGGTGTCACCCCATGTGATGGTGTTACCCGGTGCGGTCCGCACCACCCTACTGCCGCCACTAGAGGAACATACTTGTATGGCTGTTTTATTCAAATCTGTTGTCGTTAAGCAGTTAGTGCGTTTTTAAATGATTTTCGTATAAACTCGGTATAGCTTCCAAAACCCCATTTTTGTGAGGTTCTTATTGAGGTTCTTATACTTGTAGTCAATGCTTTGAAACATTAGCAATATTTATATAGCATCTTTTTTAACTTTAGGTTCCACTGTTCTACCTAAAGCATACATTTATAATCTGTTCACATTATTGTATTGAATTTAAATAATTTTTCACACGAATAGAAACCTACATTTAAATTTGTATATACTATTAACAGAAAGAGACAAGAAAACAAACATTTATCATTATTTAAAAGCAGCAGACAATTTTATGGTTTCTTGTCAAACTGAGAAATCCCTCCGGGAAGCATTTGATGTTATTATACCATATTGCGATAAGGCTTCCTAACTTTGTCAATGATTTGCATTTCTGTGGATTATTTAAGTTAAATGTTAAACATATTTACCATCTGATTTTTGTGTGTTGCTATACGAAAACACCAAAAAGTTGTTTATCATTTTTCAACGCAAAATGTCCTTCGAATTAAGATGCTATAATTGTTGTGATAGCAAAACATATGAAAAATTTAAATATTTTTTTATCAGTCACAACTACGGCGAGCATCAAGACAAAACTTCCCTCCACAGACGGAATGGAAGAGAGAGAGAGAAGGAAGCAGGGATCGAGTGAGAAAGCAAATGAATCATAATTTTAAAATGGACGCTTCAGAAACACACATTAATAAAATAATACAAAATATGTAAACAAATAGAAACAAAAGTGCTGCACATGGGGGAGTGTGGAGAAAACATAATAACAGACGAAATGAAGGAGGACCACCAAGGCAAACAGAAAAGTGCCACTTAAATAATAAAATAATATAAGGACTTAATTTAAATGCAAACTAAATATGAATACAAATGACTTCCTATACAGGGGGAAAGCAACGGCAGCCACATCGTTCACAGTAATGTTAACAACAGCAACAACAGCATAAGTAAAGATGAGAAACAACAACAAAACAGCCACTTCATAGTACAGCAGCAACTTTCAAGCCGCATATTATATTCTCACCCACACAGACAGACGAGATAGACAGCAACTGAGATAGACAGCTTAACTTAAAATGGACCTGCTGCATAGAAAAAGGCACAAGGAACACTCGCACGCACACGCCAGCACTTACTTAGCCAAACAGCCACACAAGCCGGACAGACAGTAGCAGTAAGCTAGTCGGTTTTGAAAGACATAGAAATAGACTGACAAACGGAAACCTGTCAGTATGCCAGACATACGAGTCAAGAATAATCAGACGGACATCCACACACACATTTCCATATGTCTGACAAACTGTCATATGAAAATAAAGTAAGAGCATACTTTTGGGGGCAACACACACACACAGATAGGTATGATTAAACCAGCTTAAATTGAAAAGAGCACATCCACAAAAGACTAACAAAATTAATTTTTCTAAATTCTTAACAGAAATCGGATTTTTTTTACCCGTATCATCAATTAATTATAAATTATTACCCTTTGCAGTTTCGAAAATGCAAAACATATTACCAAAACCAGTAGAAAAATCTAAAGTCGAGAGTGGCAGACCATGTTAAATCCTGAACGTCTAGATGTTCCGAAAAGCCAACTGACAATAAGTTCTTGGACCAGGTTCGAGGGCTCTAAATTTACCCAAATTTTAAAATTATTGTTAATTAAATTTATGAGAAAATTTGGTTGTTTAAGTTAAAGCTAGTTACACCAGCTATATCTTAATCTGAACCGATTTTCTACAATTTCTTCGCGCAAGGAACTTAATTGTGCCAAATTTCATCAATATTGAACAAAATATGTTTATTTTAGAACATATCGGACGAACAAATACGCGACTTTTCCAACTTTCTGCGTAGTTATATGAAATACAACACTGCACCCACCAAGTGCCATTTGAAATAAGACTTCTGTCAAATTTTTGGTAAAAATGGAAAAAAGTGAATTCCGAGTGTTCATTAAACATTATTTTTGCAGGAAAAAACTGTCAATCACACCAAGGAAAATTTTAATAAAAACTATGGGGACGCTGCTCCATCGATTTCATAGGGAAAAAAGTGGTTTACTGGCATTTGTTGTGGTCACACAAGTAGAAATAACGCTGAGCGTTCTGGACGGCAAATGGGTTTCTCCCGGTAAACTAAGGCGGTAGCAACTGTGTTATGGGGTGCAAGCGGGATAATCCACATTGATTACCTTCAAAAGAGATAAACAATAAACGGCGAATATTATGCCAACTTATTGTACCGATTTAACGAGGATTTAAAAAAACGACCCCATATGGCGAAGAAAAAAGTAATTTTTCATTTAGATAATGCATGTGTGCAGTCTCAAAGGCAAAATTGCATGAATTGGTTAGGAATTGTTACCTCATCCACCATATTCTCCGGATTTAGCACCCACTGACCATTTTCTATTTCCAAAGCGACAAATTGTCAGTTATCCGTCAGATACATGTAATGCATTACTAACTATGCATCCCTGTAATAACAGATTTTATCTGCAATGCACAACAAATGAAGAAGTGCGGATAATGATGTCCAATATTATTCCAGGAAAAAGCTGTGGACATGATGGTATATCTCCAAAGATTCTTTCAGAATGCAGTAGCATAATAATACCACATTTGGTAAAGTTATTCAATGCAATGATCAATACTTCAAAATATCCTGAGATTTTGAAAATACATAAAATCATACCAATACCCAAAGAAAAGGTTTCTTCGACTGTGGATAAATTTCGTCCTATTTCGATATTGCCCATCATTGACAACATTTTTGAAAGGATTTTATACGATCAGCTCACAACCTATTTTAATGAAAACAGTTTACTCAACGATTATCAGTTCGGGTTCCGAAATGTTGTGGTACAGAGGAGGACACGATCAACGTTCAAAATTTTATATGTAAAGGTCTTGATAAAGGTAAAAGTGGTGTTGCTGGTGTTTTTTATGAGCTCAGTAAAGCGTTTGATCTTATTGATCATGCTATATTAATCCAAAAACTTAAATATTATGGCGTGGATAATACTGAACTTTGTTTTTTAAGGAGCTATTTAGAGCACAGAAAACAGTTTGTTCAAATTAATGCGCATAAGAGCACAATTGCTAATGTTAAATACGGAGTACCCCAAGGAAGTGTACTAGGTCCATTGTTGTTCTCTGTTTACATCAATGATTTAGTAAATCTTCAGCTGTCTGGTAAACTGTTCGTATATGCAGATGATATATGCATGCTTTATCCATATATGCATGAGACAGCTGCTAAACCATATATTGAACGATATGCGGCATTGATATTGGAGTATGCACGCATAAACTAATTATTTATAAATCCACTTAAAACAAAACTTATGAGTTTAAGACCTCATTTCTGTTTTAATGACACCTTCAGTATATTTGTGGACGACAGGGAAGTAAAAGAAGTTTCTTCTATGAAGTATTTAGGACTTCATCTTCAAACAAACCTGGCTTGGGACAAACATATACAACATGTTAAATCAAAGATTGCACCTGCTGTAGGCTTGCTGTACAAATTTAAAAACAAGTTTGATTAAGAAACGAAATTGTTAATATATCAGGCTCTAATACAGAGCCATTGCAACTACCTAGCTGTTATATATGGATATAAAAAAGTACAGAGTTAAAATCTCTTCAACGCCTCCAGAACAAAGCATTAAAATCTGTGGCAAAACTTCCAATTCGATATCCGAAATATTCTTTGTATACATACATATATCTTTCCGTCGATCCTACCAATGCAAGCAACATATAAGTTGCAATTATTATTATATGTCTTCAAATGTCTGCATAACATAGGGGACCATACAATCTCGTTTTCCCAAAACCAACATCGATTTTACACTCGCAATAATGATAATTTGAGCGTCGTACTTTGTCGGACAGAAACAACAAAACAACGCATTGAGTATTCTGGTAGCAGGGAATTTAATAATTTACCTGATGAAATTAAGTCTAGTACAACAATTTCTCTTTTCAAATCAAGATTAAAAGAGTTTTTAACGCAAAATATGGATGAGCTCCTGAGATAAATACATTTATATATCTATACCTAAATGTATATTTAAAATTTTCTTTTGTAACGTAAATAATATTTCAAATTAAAAATAATTGTAATCGATAATTTTGCCAACTTGCCTCAAAAATGCCTTACGGTGCTGAGGTCATTGTTATTTCTAAGGTTTGAATTATTATAACGTTTTTGAATAAATTTAATAAAAAAAAACCTAAAGAAGTGTTTCGGTGGAAAGAGATTCAGGTCCAACGATGTAATTATTGATCAAACAAATAATTATTTTATGGACCTCGAAAAATCCTACTTTTTGAAAAAAATACAAAAATTTAAGAAACGGAATTACAGATATGCCCTCGGTATTGGAGTTATATTTACGTCTACTTTTTTTTGGATTTTACTAGCGGCCATACTTGGTCAACAAATAATCGTGTCTTCAATTTCAACAGCGTCCTTCCTTGGTCCAAAAAATTAAAATCTAAACCGATTTTCTGAAATTGCAATAACGTTTTATTAAGACTTGATACGTGTCACCTAGAGCTCCCAACTCCTTCCCACAAACAAACTAAACTTAACACAAACTAAGAACATATGTTCGACACAAATGTGTTTACATTAAAAAACCTTAATCGAATGCACGTAGCCCGAGCACATTTTAACGAAGTTTTCTTAAAACTTCAACAAGTCATTATAAGCCCTCGGGCCCTGTTGGGGATTTGGTCGGGCCTAGCCTTAAAACATGGTTGCAGTTCTCTTCGTCGAACGCAAGTGGAAGGGATAGAACTCGGTGAGCGGTGAGGAATCCATGTCCATATACAGCATCGTTTTAGGTCGTAACATTACCACACACCGTGGGAATGGTCACCCAAAATTAAAGGCAGGCACTTGTCTCAGCATACATACCATTTCACAACAGATGCCTTTAACATTAAGTGACAAGTCCGGTGATGTATGGTTTGCAAACTGGTAGTAGTTCGGCTACGAGGTCTGACCAGAGACAAAAGTCTGATACCACGGGTAGTTAGAAGCGCCCAGAACTGTTGTTTTGGTCTGACTAGCAGATGCGGCCCTTCAGGGAGTATCGTGGTGGCTGGGGCTTAAACTCGAATAGCGGCGAGATCTTCGGCTTGGTGTGGAGAAGCATTGCAACTGGGTGCTGTGACCCATAGAGCATTAGAGGGTCTAATGACCTCAGATAGGCCTCTGTCTCTTACCGAGAGGAAAGTTGTGTCCATATAGCACTCGGAATTGGTACCGGAGGGATTGGCTTTAAGGAGTAGTGGCTGTCGCCTTGCGCACCATTAAAGCTATCACAGCGAGAATCATGTATAAAAAACTTGAACGATGTCGGAATAAACCCGTAGGGGACAAATCATGATTTCATGTGTCATGATTTTCCTTAGGTGATTCCAAGGAATCCCCTGCAAGATTAAAAATATCTCGAATAACCCTTTTCATCCTCTATGTTTTTGAAAGAATTATTTGTGATATTAGTCAGAGCGTGTTGGGTTGATGTTTTAAGAGGCTGGGCCAGAGATTCAATTCTAGTGATGGGCAGTTTAGGAGCTCCTATAGTTATTGTTTTAGCATGACTTGTTTGGAAACGACCTTCGGGAGTATCGCGGTTTAGGTTTACCATCAATATCACAGCTAAACTGAATGCTTGACGTGTTGCTGCGTATATACCGGGTGCTACGACACAAAGAATAGCAGAGTTGTTATATTGAGCTCAAACCATCACCAGGAAGTAAGGTAAAAACCCGCACACCTGTTCCTTAAATTGGCTTCTCCAGTTTATCTAGAATGGCATTGGTAGTCTTATAATAGCTTACCCTAGTGCTATGGAGCACCTTGGTTCAGACCATAAATGTAAGAATCACGTAAAACTGACATTTATCTGTCGGAATAAAGCCACAGGGGACGAGTGTGGTCACCTGATTTCTCTTGGGTGATCCGAAGAACGCCCCTGTAAGATTAAAATGCATACCGAATAATCCTTTTGATCTTCTTTGTATGTTGGTAGACATGGAGCAAATTCTTGGTAGTCATGTGCTACGAGGTCGGATCAGAGACTCAATTCTGGTGCGTGGCAGGACAGGAGCACCTTGAGTTGGGGTTTTATCCTGACCTGTTTAGAAACCGACCTTAGGGGAATTTCGTGGTGGTTAAGTGAATGCTTGGCGTGGAGTTGCAAATCAACCGGTTGGTACAAATTAAAGAGTAGCAGAGGTTTTATATAGAATTCAACCCCTCGCCAAGAGTTAAAATCAAGTCTGTACAGCTGATCTTTAAATTGGCTCTTCCAGTTTATCTGGAGGGGTGTTGGTAGTCGCATTATAGCTTAGCCTATTGCTATGAAGCACCTTGGCTCAGACCAAAAAAATGATAATCACGTAAAACTGGCATTAATCTGTCGGAATGAACCCACAGGAGACGAGTGTGGCCACCTGATTTCCCTTAGGTGATTCGAAGAGCACCCCCTATAGCATACCGGATAATGCTTTTGATCTTCTTTGTATGTTGGTAGACATGGAGCGAATTTTTTGGTGAAACCATTGAAACCAGCCAGAGCGTGCCGGGCTCAAACTGAAAGTAGTCATTCTGGTGCTGGTGGTTGTCAGGATCCCCTAGAACTGTTATTATAGCCTGCCTTTTTTGCAAACGGCCCTTCTAGGAGTTTCGCGGTGGCTTACCATCTAAATAGCAGCTAGCAGTTATCCGCCGAGTTACGTGGTATACAAGATCAACCGAATTTTCGCCTACTTTTTCAATAAATTTGACCATATGGCATGAACATAAGCTTTCATTTTAGCTTCCAATGCTTCAAGAGTTGCTGATTTGTCAACATTAACCAATGAAGTCATTGTCAACAGAGCCCCAGAACAAGTAAGAGGCGTTAAGTCGCACAATCGTGGGGGGTCTCACCAAATTCATTTTTCAATAAAGCGATTGTTAAGCGCTCTGCACAAAAAATTGCACCATCTTGTGAGAACCAAATATCGTTGATGTTTTGCTGATTAATTACGAAACCAAAAATTCAGTCAGCACGGCCCGGCATTCACCGTAAAGGCAACTTATTTCAAAAGAAATAAGGACCGATGATGTTGCCAGTGTAAGTCGCACCAAACAGATAGTTTTAATTAATGAATTGGTGATGCGTTAACGCCGTTTAACGATTCATGAACACTTGCCGAAATGTGAACATAGTTAGACATTGTTAGTTTACAAACTAGTTTATCTATCGCATCCAGTGGTTAGTATATATTAAAATTATATAGAATAAAAAAATGGTATATTTGGGCCACCCTGTATGTATATACGTACATTTTGAACTCAACTTTGTAAACGGCCCAGCCAAAACTTAGTCTGAATATTCTTTTGTCAGGTCCAAGTGTATGATAAACTGTGTTTATTTTGGTGTACGAATACAAATTTGCATAAAATTTGCTACAAATGAAATTTACACATTTTCATTAATGTGGATAATAGGAACCGGAAACGCTGCAATATCAGCAACACTTGCTTTTACTACTCCCACCACAACAACAACGCCAAAGACCACAGCAACATACCAAGAACAATGATTCATAAAGCAAACACACACACATCTGTGCATCATTTCGTGCAAGATTGTCACAACACAAAATAGGTCATTTTGTCCAGTGCAAGTAGACTTGCTGAATTCAAATGATATTAGGTAAGTAATTAAATTTTAATGATTTCCTTAGTGTGCCTTATTAGATTTAAAACTTCAATAAATTTAATAAGTCCATTTATTTCAAATTAAGTTTTTTAAATTATGGCGGTCTTACATAAAACGAAAGATTGTATTAGGGAGCGTGGATGTCTGACATTCATATACTGCACTTATAAACTAAAGCCAGGAGTTTGACAGAAAACAAACCTATTCGTTTTTTCCCCACTAGTTCATTGTGAAAATGATGATGAGGAGGAAACTGTTTCGGTTTCTCTTTCCGAGTTCAAGAAAATCCGAAAGCAACCGCATGATAAAATTTCACTTTAAAGCAGGCAGATACACAAAAGCCCGCTTGCCCCTTTCCGACTGAGGTGAGGTAACTCTAAAATAAAATTCCTGATGAAAGAGAAAGATACAAAAAATAAAACACCTAAAAACATCCTAGTTAGGTTTGAAAAACTCTATACAAAGCGTAGGCTAATGTTCGGAACAAATGCAACCAGTCCTACCGGAAACCAAACAAACAGCACAACAATGATGAGTTAATGTAAAACATCAAGAATAGACTTCAAGGGGTTTCCTCTTACTAAACGTACGAGGCGAAGGATAGACGCAAAACATGTGTTATTTGGAACATACTCGTGTGCAGAGAGTAAGTTGGCTATTATTTGCATATTCAAATTGTAAATTGTGTTATTAACTCCATACGTACATACTCATGTATATTCTGTATAGCCTTGCATATGTATGTATATGTAAATGCACTTCTGTCTTAGTGTGTGAATGTCTGTATGCGCATGAGGACAGTTGTGATGATATTTTACAGGTCAACATGTGTAATAAAATATGCCTACTGCTATCATTTTACTTTTGCAGAATATAAATTTATGTGCATACCTTAGTGCTGTTTTGCTGGTGGAAATGGAAGAATATATTTTAAAACAGACTCCTTGTAGCATGTATTTAAAATGTTTCTTTTATGTGATGACAGCGACAGTTTTTTTTGGAATATGTATTAAATTCATTAAAGCAAACCAGGAAGCTTGAGGGAAAAGTCCACATACGTTCATGGTGGCGGATACATAATTTTAATGAAACATTTACTTTAAAGTCTGGTATTTATCTCAAACGATATATGTTCATGGTGGCGTAGACGTAATTTTTATGAGACATTTACTTTAAAGTCTAGTATTCACCTCTAACGGATACTTAATTTTTGTAAAACATTTACCTAAAAGTCTAATCTCAAAAAAAATGCTCTCTTCCCATAAGAAAAACATGTAGCGAAGCAAACGAAATTTACGTTTTGGGAACTCCGTTCAGGAAAAGTACACATATGTTCACTGTGGCGTATACTTAATTTTTATGAAACATGATCCTTATAGTTTTGTATACACCTTAAACGATACGTGGATATGGTGGCGTATACTTAATTTTTATAAAACATTTACCTAGAAGTCTAGTATTGACCTCAAAAGAAATGTTCGCCTGTAGCGAAGCAAAAGAAATTGTCAGCTTGGAAATACCGTTCAGGAAAAGTACACATTTGTTCATTGTGGCGTATACTTAATTTTTTAAAACATTTACCTTAGGGTTTCGTATTCAACTTCAACGATACATGTCCATGGTGGCGAATACTTTATTTTTTGAAACATTTACCAACAAGTCTAGTATTCACCTAAAAGGAAATGTTTCGTTCCATTAGAAAAATGTGTAGCGAAGCAAACGAAATGTACGTTTTCGAAACTCCGTTCAGGAATTTCCGTTTAGTAATTCGCAGCCCAAACGAAAAGGTGGCAGAATTTGCAACTTTTCAGATGTTTTTAACAGCAGTGTAGACTTTTTTCGCAGCCTGCAAAGTAAATTGATGTTCTAATAATTGTTTGGTCAAGGAACTTTTAACATTTGCAACAAAACTAAAAAAGAGATGAAAAGATTTTCGAGCGGATTTAAATGACTACGAGAGTTGCTATTTATATTTATGGTCCTGACAATACTAGTGTTATCAGATGCAAACTGGGACTTCCATTGGAAACTTTTTTAGCATAACTTCACTCAGAAAGTTTTGTCATTTGTGGGCAAATTGTTTTGTTTACAGTGTGTTGAAAAATGCATCTCAGTCAAAAAATGGAATTATCGCATGCTACAATTTTTTTTAGACAAGAGTGTTTAAATCAACTTTTTTGACTTTTGGCGATGAAGCACTACCAAAAAACACTGTTAATCGCTGGTACCAAGAGTTCAGTCTTCGACGCCGTTAGCCCCAGGATGAATTTCGTAAAGGACGTCCAACTTCGGCCACTTTGCCAAAAACCATCGATACATAAATAATTAGCTCTCGGCCGTATGGGTCTTTCAAGATAAGCCAAATCCAACAAAATTTGTTCGTGGCAGAAGTACATCGAAGCAAATGATTGCGTTTTTTTTGTATATCGGGCCATATTGCCACAGTGACTTTAGTGGAACGTAGGATGGTCAATTCTAAGTGGTATACAATCCTCTGTTTGCCAACAGTGTTCGAAGAAATGAGGAAAGATAATAGGAGAAGACGGATCATTTTGCATCACGACAATGCGAGCTCTTACACATCAGCTGAAACCATGAGATATTTGACCACTCAAGATGTCGAATTGATGGGCCCTCCACCGTAGAGCACTGATTTAGCACCCTTTGACTTCTTCTTATTCCCTAGCATCAAGAAACAAATGCGTGGCCAACGTTTTTCAACGAAGCAGCTGTTAAAGCGTTCAAAAATCTTGTTTTGAAGGTTTCTCAATTGGAGTGCAAAAAGTGCTTCGAAAACTGGTTTGTGCGCATGCAAAAGTGTATTGATCTTAAGGGAGAATATTTTAATAAACAATAAAACCATTTATAATGATAAATTATTGTTTTTTTATTGCCGGACCCGAAATATAAATAGCAACCCTCTTATTACTAGAATAATTAATTTGAAAATTCATAACGACTCCTTTTTTCTACACCGAAATTTTTCCGTGTAGAGATACATGTAAAACTTGTTTAAGGCAAATATTAGGCTTTAATTAATGAAATTTTGGATGGCGTATGTTTTTGTACTTCTTAATAATACAGGACGCATTAATTATTTTTTTTTCCACTGCAGGCTGTGGCAGCACTGTTGATCGCAGAGAGTGTAGGTGGCTTATAGTGGCTGACGGGAGATTTGTGTTCGTTTACCTTTCAATTGCCATCAAGCACTGGACATGTGAGTAGAAATCATTTTGTGTTGAAACGTATTTTTCGAAAAGGCACTCGATCATTGCAGTGCAGCGTGCTTCTCGTTAACGATTCGATGTTCCCCCACGCTGACGTGTTCCAGGACGGCAATCAATTGTAAATTGGGTAACTTCATTGAGAACAGCAGGGAATGTGTCAGGTGTACGAAGGGGACCTGAGAGAAGGATTACAACGCTACAAAATAGCGAGCGAGTTAAAGCAGCAGTTCTGAAATCTTCGAAACGCTCTGCTCGGCCGTTACTGTGAACTCCGAACGATATTTGACTATGATACTGGTTTTTTAGCCATCTCATGAGTCAATGCAATTAAATGATACATGGTTCCAACAGGATGCTGTCACTGCACACACAGCGACGGTTACAATAAACTGTTTGGGGCAAATGTTTCCTGGGTGACTTATCTCTTTGAGGGGTGATGTGAACTAGCTGGCACGCTCACCAAATTTAGCCCCATGCGATTTTCTCCTTTGGGGTCACCTAAAGTCGAAAGTGTATTCGAGGGCTGCTATATATATTTCTGGCCTAATAATAAAAATGCGAATACTTATCATCAACAATGGTTTTATTGTTTTTTTTTTTTATTTTTCAGTTATTGTTATCAATTTAAATAATTGTTTTACTTCTGTCCTGTTGTACTTCTAATATTCAACTTTATTGTTTTATTGTTTTAGTGTTTTTATAGTATTCTCCAGCATTATTAATACACTTTTGCATGCGCTCAAACCAATTGTCAATGCACTTTTTCCACTCCGATTGAGACACCTTCAAAATATGGTTTTAAAACGCTTCAACAGCATCTTCTGGCGACAAAAATCGTTTACCACGCATGTTTTTCGTGATGTGTGGGAATAAAAAGAAGTCATTGGATGCCAAGTCAGGGCTGTACGGCGGATGACCCATAAATTCGACGTTTTGGCCGGTCAAAAAGGCGCTGGTTTGAGCCGATGTGTGAGAGCTCGCATTCTCATGGTGCACAATGATTCGTCTTCTCTTGTTCGTTTTTCGAATTTCTCCGAAGACTTCGGGCAAACAAATTGTGGTGTATCACTCATAATTGACAGTCTTAAGTTACTTAAGCGGAATAGTTGCCACATGACCAGTTTTGCAAAAGAAACAGGAGACCATTTGCTTCGAAGTGCTTCTTCCACGAACAACTTCCATTGGATATGACTCGTCTTCAAAGACCCACACGTTCGATTACTGCCTTGTTTCGGGCTTATACGCATAAATCCTTGATTCGTCACCTGTGACAATCTGATAAACGTCTTTTGAAGCACCGTGATCGTATTTTTTCAAAATTTCTTTGCATCAATTGACACAAGCCTTTTTTGAGCGATTGTCAAATTATGCGGGATCCAACGAGAACAAACCTTTTTTTACGATAATATCGAATTACAAATGTTCATGCAATAACGGATGTATGCTGATGGAAAAATGCCCAAGGATGCCTCTATCTCACGGTATGTCACATGATGACCTTGCATTATCAGTTCACGCACGGCACCAATGTTCTCTGGCACAACGGACGTTTTTCGACAACCTTCGTCTTTGAGCGAGCGTCGGCCAAGATTGAATTCATTAACCAGTTTCTCACAGTGCTATAGGATGGTACTTCATCGCCTTCGAAAGATTTAGTTTCATCGATACACTCACGTCGAAAGTTGTGAAAAATTATCGCACGAAAATCGCACGCATATGTTCTTACTCGTAACATAGTATATATCTTCCTTCCTTTTCGGTGTTGCTAGCATCAGCACTAAGTCATAATACCCTTCGCCACATTGTGGTGTTGATTACAAATATGATTTTTAAACCTTTCGTTAATTTGTTTAAATGTGGACCCTCAAAATAAATAAAATTACCTTTTTTCCCATTATTGTGCTGCCTTAGGTGTTCTTGCTTAGAATGTACTAAATACCATTTCAAGACTTTCTTCTAGGCTTCGACAAAAAGATTAAATCAAAAAGTTCAAATGACGCAGAAATTTATAAAAAAAACGGCCTGTCTGCAAAATGTTTGGATTTGCCTATTTATTTAAATTGGAAAACACACTTTTTGATCTTATCCATTGGCACTTCTTCTTAAATTTATGTACCATTAAATTTATGGAAAATTTCCCCAACTCCTAAATGATTACTTTGCCACATATCACTCCCCCTAATTTGCTGCAAATGAGTTTTTATTACTTTATTGTTACATCATTTAATTGTCATAAATATTAAGTGACACTTAAACACCATAAATTTTATGCGTTTTAATTTGCAACCCTTAAAATGTGTCCAAATGTGTCTACCTCTCAGCCCTTTTTAGAGTGTTTTTGCGTTGGTGCTTTCTTTCTTTCTGTTGGTGGGGTATTGTGTAAAAATGTGCAATTAATACAATGCATTAATAATGAAACAAGAAATTTATAGGAGTTTAAGAAAACAGGTGGGGGAGTTTTTTTAATGGCACTATTGCCACAAAATTCCAGGTATTTTTTATAGAAACCGGTCGATATAAATGATATCGTAAGGAGAAAATTCAATGGATTTTTTTATTGTGTCGTGAAGTCATCGTATATTCGCGCTAGATTACATACCATGGGGGTTATTTCTATTTAAAATGACTCTCAATGCAATAGGCTAATTGTACGCGGTACAATGTGCTAATTTCAAACCTGCTAGTAAACAGCTGTGATTAAATACTTAGTAGGGACATAAATACTGTTACACACGTTTTATGCTGTAAAATAAAAAGTACTGAATGTTTTTGGACCAAATATTTTTTAGTATATATATTGATGTATATTGTATCCAAAAAGAATCTACTTATTCGAAATGTCCGCCTTTTGCCTTCAGTCGCACTGGCCAATCGTCAATAGCTGCACGAACCTCGTACATTGGAAAATTGGCCACAACCAAAGCAGTCTTAAGAGATCCAATGTTGGGGTATATTTTGTGACAAACCTTGTCCTCTAAAACCGTCTACAATTTGTAATCCAATGGGTTCAAATCTGGACTGCCTGGGGGTCATTCTTCAGAGGAAATGAAGCCAGGCCTGGGACGTTTTACCGTTATGGTCCGGCGCAGAATCTTGCTGCAAAGTCTATGACTGGTTTTGGAACAGGGAATGGTTAAGAGGCTTCACAACAGCTTCCAAAACGGTTTCTTGGTAAACTCGAGGTGCATGCAACCTCAATCATTCGGTTGGTAAAAAATTTCGGTTGTAGCAACGAATCTGTTCTTTGTGTGCAGGCGAAAGCTCAGTTTTTTTTTATTTTCAAAAAAATGTTATGGACATTTACAGTTAATTTGTTCAGGTCTGCTTTAGTTAAAGACATCGATAAAAACCCCAAAAACTGGTATGTTGTCTCTTTTTGAAATCTTGTAAAGGGTAATCCATCTAGAGGTATTTCTTTTAAAAACCAAAAAAATATAAATATTCAAATCAAGTGTGGACTCTTTATTCGAAAGGATATTTTATGCCGTTAATTTTTTGAATATTATTTCCTTCAAATGTTGGCCGCAACTACGCCTCAGGGTGTTCATTCTCTGGGTCCAATTTTGGATGACTCGTTCGAGAATTCCGAGCGGTATGGCGTTAATGACACGGGTAATGTTTGCTTCCAAAAACCGAATCGTACCTGCTATGGTAGAGAGAAAAGTCTAAATGTGAAATATCTCACGATCTATGCGGCCAACCCACCGGTCCAAAATGTAAATAATCTTATCTTCGAAATGACCTCTCAATAGATACATTGTTTGAGCAGTTGTATGGCATGTGGCACCGTCCTGTTGAAACTAAATGTAGTCAACGGGCTTAAACTTCAGGTAGCAAAAGGCCGATATCGTAGCGCACCATTCACAATTGCGTTCCGGCCGTCATCATGTTTAAAAAAATTTGGGCCGATGATTCCACCAGATCATAAACCGCACCTAACCGTGGAGTTGAAATGGCAAAAAATACTGATTAGAAAAAGAAAATAAAGTTTAATGCAACTAACGCGTAACCTGTGGAAAAAACACTATGGACAGGTTACAAATTTGAAAAAATATGGACCGAAAATTCCACCAGCCCATAAACCAAATCACACCGTGGTTTTCGCGGTGTAAATCTTTTCATGATGAAATGGCAAAAAATGATAAAAAGTTAAACACAACTCCCACGTAATCTGTGAAAAAACCTATTGAAAAAAATACGTCTAGGTTGATCACCCACTACAAATTAGTAAAAACATGGACCGATGATTCCACAAGCCCATAAACCGCACCAAACCGTGGTTATCGCGGGTAAGTCATTCCATGATGAAATGGCAAAGAATACTGAAAAGAAAAGGAAAATAAAGTTTAACATAACTCACGCGTTATCTGTGGAAAAAAACACCATGAAAAACATAACACTTTATTCATCACCCTTTATATTCTACTATGGAGCGACATGATTCAGAAATGGATTTTTTCTATAATGTATGGTTATTTGACATGCCTTACACCATCAATTATTTAAAGTCAATGGACCATATCAAAATGCCTATATATCAAAGTAGGAGCTACAATGCTGCATTAACAAAACTATGCCATATTTAAGATAAATATGCTGTGTCATTTCATACATAATTTGCACAATTTTATTTAATACTTACATTAGTATACTTTGCTTACATTTGTGATATACCATTTCCATAGAGCAGGTTTTGTTTAAATAACCTCTTTGCTAAATTTTAAGAATATGAGAAATTTATCATCAAATCTTTATTTGGTACTGAATACGTGCCTTAAAAATATTTCCAAAAATTCCCAAAATCGCTGCTCCTTTCACTTCACTTCAAATCAGTCATCTTTTCTCGGAAACTCTTGCCATAAAATTAAATTAATTTAAGTAACCCACAGTCTTTCACACGTGGCACTTTCAATAACCGAAATGTACGTACATCATCATCATTGTCTACACGTTCCAAATTTTGTATACTACCCACCAACCTTCGGAGGTAGAATATTAAATCAGACTGTCCCCTACCACCGAAAACGAAGAATAATGTGGAATAGAGCAAAAAAAGGAACAACAAAATAATATAAAACTATTAACAAAACTAACTACGGCGGTTCTTAAACATACAACCCAGATGACATAATCATAAATATAAATGACGCTCTTGGCGGCAGCAGGGGGACTCCATCGAGACCAAGAAGGCGGGCGGCAATATTGTGCCACCATAAGTAACACCAGTGCGGCGGCACTTTCCACTTCTCACTGTGTCTCAAGATAGCAACGGTGGTGCAACGGCAACGACGATGCTTGGGAAGCAGCCAAAATCATTTAAAGTACACCAAAGAATGACTCAGGGAATATAGCAACAGTAGCAGCCGGGAGTCGTCTTGTAACCCTTGGCAAAAAACGAAAGAAACAGAAAATGTTGCGCGGAGCACATTTCTACCAGTTAGCGGTGGTGGTTAAACGTTTAAAAGATGTTTTATGAGCGCGCTTTTACATGCATGTCGAGCAACGTGAACTTTGTGGGGTAGAAAGTTCACGAAAGGGTGGTGGTGTTTTGGAAAGATATTATTTTTTTAGAAAACGGATGCTCTTGAAAACCGTTTGCATGGTAATTAGTAATACCGTAATAAGGACATAGATGTGGTAGCTACTTGGAAATGAAAGACAGCTTTCATAGATCTAATTTTGGCGTCAGAGATAACAAGGCATAACTCTGGCGAAATCTAGGATATCCCAGATACGACATAACCATATACCAGATACGACAAGTACTTCTTTTAAATCCCAGGATTTTAATAAAGTGATCTTGGCTAAGGTCGCCTAGATTAACTAGGTGAAAAACTCGACTAAATTATTACAGATTTTAGGATTTTAGAAAAAATTGTCTTTAATTGTTAGTGCCAGTTATAAGATCCTCAGGGAACTGTAGGTCAATTCACCTCGCCGTTTTATTCGAAAACAAAGAGATATTATTCTATTTCAGTAAGGTGAATCACAGGCCGCGCATAATGTACCACGCGAATTTGAGTACTATCAAATTTAATTTATGACTTGTAATGCGACATAACCACGAAACGGAAGAGACCTCTGAGTAGGAGGTACGCATGAAAATGAACCCATAAAGTTAAAATTTAGCAAAGTTAAATATTGGACGCCAATTTGAATAGTTTTCGGCATCGGCTTTAATCCGAACATTGTACGGGTGGGCGATTTAAAATTTTAAATTTAAATCGGCTGTAAAAATGTACTGATAATTTATTCAAATTTCTGGTTTTATAGTTTAAACTTTGTCATTTTATAATGAGACAATGTCATTCATATGGCTACCACAAATGGCACGGCAGTACCTCATCTGATGCACTTAATTGTTCAATACATTTTCAATTCTTTCGGGCCGTATCTTTCAATGGCACCTTTTATTTAATGTTTTACCGCTCCAATTGTCACTGGATTATTTGTGTAACATTTATCCTTAATGGCTCTCCACAGAAGTGCTTAAATCGCAGCTCCGATGCTACCAATTGACATCCCAATTTCGGCTGATTATTCGATTTTCAAAAACAATGCGTTAAATATCGATGGTTGCGTTGGAGGTGTGACATGTGGTACGTCTTGTTAAAACCAAATGTCGTCTATGTCATTCTCTTGAATTTTTAGAAACAAAAATTCATTAAGTATGGCGCGGTAACGGTCACCGTTGACGGTTACGGCGGCTCCTTGCTCATTTTCGAAGAAAAATGTTTCAACGATGCTGCCAGACAAAAATCCACACCAAACAGTGACTCGTTTTGGATGTATTAGCTTCGTAATAATCACGTGTGGGTTCTCTGAACCTCATATGCGGCAATTTTGCTCATTATTTTTTTCCTGGTCCAGAGTTTAAAATATTTTTTCTATAGATTTTGGCCTCCTAAACACGAAAATTAATTTTAAAATTTTTTTCTCTGATTAGTTTTTAAAATAGAATATTTAAATTATTACAATTTTATTTTTATAATTTTTTTACGATTTTTTTTATGAGATGTCTCAGCGTTTTGGACCATAACTCCCAACCGCTATTACCGTTTTGATCAAAAGTAGCTTTTTATAAAGGTATTGTTTTGACATTAGAGGCATTTAAACTTTAATTTTTTGTGCAAAAACTACGATTAGTAAATTGAAAAAAATATATAAGCAATAATATAAAATATATAAATAAAGTTTGGACTTTCTGCAGCAAAATAGGGATTATAGCGTTTGGGAGTTATGGGCCAAAAAGCTAAGACATCTCATAAAAAAATCGTAAAAAAAATCCAAAAAATCTATCTTAAAACTAACAGAGGACATTTTTTTTTAAATTAATTTTCGTGTTTAGGTACCTAAAATCTATAGGCAAAAAATATTTAGAGCTTTAGACCAAAATTTCTTTAAACTAGTGTAATTAAATGACAAAGATCAATATTTCCAATAAAATTTGAAAAAATTATCAGTACTTTTTTACAGCCGATATAAATTTAAAACTTCAAGTGGTCCACCTTTTATAATATTTCATCGTAAATGTTTAACTACAACAATAGATGTACATATGGATGGATTTCTCGCAATTGAATGAGCTAGTTATTCTAATTAAGAGTGAGGAAGCTTCAGTTATTTGACTGACTTACATTTACTCTCGCCAAAATACGGTTTTATAACTTGTATAACTTAAATAGGCGTGGCGTTTTTTTTTAATTCCCATCATTTAATTTATATAACAATTAACTTAATTACCACTAATTATATCCTTCCCCTTCTGAGCAAGAGGGTATATATCAAATGTTTTAGCCAAATCTGTTTCATTACTTTTTTTTAGTAATTTTAGCCATGCCAGGATGAGCCATCTGTCCGTGTTTTTAGCTGCTTTCTACACTTAATCGCGAAAGGAGCAACCAATCGTTTTAAATCCATCATATCGTAATTTTTGTCCAAAACTGATTATGGAATTGAAAATAGCTCCTTCTGTACAACTATGCCATTACGCCCACTTTTGGTATTATTGTAATATGGTTAATAAAACTTATTAACTTGTTTCCTTTATCTGACTGAAAATCTATAGAAATAAATAAAGTCATAACGCCAATTTGGTGTCAAATAATTTGACCAGAAAAGGCCGTGGGTAGAAGCCTTTTCTGGTACCTCCCACAGATATGACCTTTTTTAGCGCAGATAAATACTTTTAAACCCACTCAATATGCAAAATTAATTTTTATTAAAAACACTTTGTATTTGTATTATATGAAAAAAGTTATTAAGAAGACCCATTCTGCTACATCGCATGCAAATGCATTAAAGCTCCCATTTTTGGTATTCTTGTAATAAATTTTTGTGTGTCCATAGAATCTCATTCAAAGTCAATAGTTAAGCGCTTAGTTATAATGGTAATTAAATTCCTTGCCACTCCCTTTCTGGTACTTCCCACGCAAGTGATCGTGTTTGGGTAATGATGATAACACGCATCAGTAAATTTTATGTGCTTTCAATAAAATATTTGGTTTTGTAATATAGGTCATCTTTATTCAGTAGTGCTAGGAACAACATAATCGGCCACTCCCGACTTTAGCTTTCAGTAGACTAAACAAACGAGATTTAATTTTATCGGTCCTTGTTTTAATATACGGGGAGGCTGATGTATATTCTCCAAATAACTTTTTTTCAGTGTATGGAATTCATTTTTCTTTTATCCATGTTAAGGTTTAATTAATTTTATTAAACATAGCTAATTTGTTTTAAAAATAATGGAATTTAAATACCCCCCCCCCCCCCTGCTCTTTGATGCATGTGCGGCCAAAGTTACCAAAAAGTTGTTCACTACTGCTTGGAGAATTGAGACAGGAATAGCGGCAATTGTTTCTCGAATGGATTACTGAGTTCATTCAAATTTGTTGATTTTGCTTTGTAGACTTATTAGTTGCAATAACCCTACAAGAAAAAAATCAGGTGCAGTGTGGTCAGGTGACCTGGGGGGCCAACGCAATGTGAAGTTTTATGATTATCAGCTTATTGGGAAATTTTCATAGCAATTCTGTCATAACAGGCCGGGCTATGTGAGTAGTTGCATCCTCTTGCTGAAACGACACAGAGTTGATAGAAAAACTCCCTCAACATGCTCAAGTAACGGTCTCCAGGAACCGTAACGGTGTGACCATTTTTATCGAAGAAGTAGTGCCCGTCAATGCAGCCTGATGAAACTGCACACCACACTGTGACACGAAGTGGATGCAATTCTGTCTTTATTTTTATGTTGCCGTTTAAATCGAAATGGGCCTCGTCAGACATGAAAACAGTTCAACATTTTTCCGTTTCCTAAACCATTTGAAGCATCTGTTGGCAAAATTCCAAGCGAATCGGGAAGTCTGCTACATTTAGCTTGTTGGCCATTTGACTTACTATAGAAATAACTCCAAATCTTTGTGCATAATGAACTGCAATGACTGTCTGCTTATACCCATTGGAGCAGATACGCTTCTTGTCGAAACTCTTGGATTGCTTTGTTTGGCAGCAGCTATAGCAGCGATTTTTGCTTCCGTCCGAACTGAAGAGTTTCGATGGTAAGGCCCTCTGTTGACTGTCCCATACACGGCAAAATTGTTAACAAGTCTTATTATGGTCCACCTGCTCGGAGTATTGCCACCAAACGTGCGCTTATATTCTTTTGGATGCGAAATTATGGACTCCAGTGCGTAATAGCGGCGAACAATCCAAAATCTTATTTCGGTCTCCCAGTTATCAATTTTTGTTAAATCTAAAAACCAATCTGCAAAATAAAAAAAAACTAACCAGATTCATTAAAATAAAAATAAAAAGAGGTATTAATTTTTTTCAACACACTCTTATACGAGTAATATTTGGTATTTTGCATTCATGCTCACATAGGACAAACAGCGCTGAAATTTGACAAGATCGGTGGATAGTTTTATATAGCCATTGTATTTCCTGATTTGGGTCCAATCGATCAAAGAGCCGGGAATTTCCGTATTGTCCGAAATAAACGAAACATATCTCTCTAATACATTGGGAAAACCAACCTAAACCGGAATCTTGTAAGGTCCAATAACTAAAACTATGACGTCAAAAATGTGTGTGAGGTTATTATATAAGTATAGTCGCTCCAGCCTGATTAATACTTTCCATACTCGTTATTCCGTTAAAATAGGTTGACAAAAGAAATTAATAAATTAAATTAAACATTTCCCTATCTTCTTTTCTATCATTACAAAATGATAGCCCCTCTATCGTCTAGCATAAGAATAATATCAAAGAAAAACAATTTTCCCTTACTGCGTTCATTGTGTTGTGTTTGATAGTACTTGTGCTATGGAGAATAAGCTAGAGATTTTGCTGCTGCTTGCCACTGATGGCGATGGCAATGACGATGTTGCTGTAACTGATGACGTGGATGCTGTTGCTGATGTTTTTGCTACCATTTTGTTGTAGTGGTTATTTATCGACCGATACATTTCGCCAAATGGTGGATATTGCCGTTGCTGCATTCGAATGAACATCAAAACTAACATTAAGTGTAAAGAAATACAACACCTTTTCATCTTTAGCCATATGTATTGGCGAGGTGCATACAAAGGCATGTGTCTCGGAAAACGTGTACATTCAAAGCATATGTTGTCAATGTCGTTCGAAAAAGGGCAGTGGTTAGACAGGTGTTTGAGTAGAGTGATTTAATAATAGCAGTCACATAAGCCAAACTTACTGTTTTTATTTTCAAAAATGTGCACTAAAGGTTTTGTGAAAAAAACAATTTATATTTTAGAAAAAAAGCAACAAATAGAGTTAACTTCAACCGGCTCAAATGTTGTAAACCCTTAAGCATAAAGTAATTTGGGTAAACATTTAATCAAAAAATAGCTTTGCTTCTTAAAGAGTTTTATTTTCAACGCCTTGATGATGTGTCACATCAGCGAATACAAAGTGTGATCCATCTAGAGGTATTTTTTAGAACAAAAAAATATAAAAATGCAAATCAAGTGTGGACTATTTATTGGTAATTTGAAAGGACATTTCATGGCATTTATTTACGGGAATATTCGCTGTTTTCGACCAAAATTGTGTCCAGTGATGAGGCCCATTTCTGGCTCAACGGCAAAGTCAATAAACAAAACTGCCGCATTTGTGCTGAAGAGCAACATGAAGAGGTTCAAGAGGTGCCAATATACACGGTTTATAAGCTGGTGGAATCAGCGGTGCATATTTTTTCAAAAATTATGATGGGCGGAATGTAATTGTGAATGGTGCTCGCTATCGCGCCATGATATCGATCTTTATGCTACCTGAAATTGAAGCCCGTAATCTTAACACTTAGTTTCAACCGGACGGCGCCACTTTCCAAACAGCTGCTCAAACAATGTATATACTGAGAGGCCATTTCAAGAAGCAGCTAACTTTATGTTTTGGACTGGTAACTAACATTACGTGTGCCATTAACTCCATACCAGTCGAAATGCTCAAACGATTCATGTAATATTGGACCCTCGCAATAAACACCACGAGGCGTAGTTGCGACCAACATTTGAAGGATATTATATTCAAAAAATAAATGGCATAAAATGTCCTTGCGAATGAACAATAAAGATTCCACACTTAATTTGAATTTTTTCGTATTTTTTTTTATTTTGAAAAAATGCCTCTAGATTGTTCACCCGATACATGCGTTTTTGGTTTGTCTCCTTCGACTTTATAGAGCCTAGTTGTTCCTTAGCAGGGTTCATTGCATTCGCCTGAGTCCGCTTAAAAGTGAAGAAATTGCTGTAAGAAATCGATGTACTCGTACCATGTAACTCGTTGATATCATTCTTTCCCATAAATATCAATCTCCTCATGTTTTAGTCTTTCTGCTTTTATTTATTTATATTATTTATGGAATAATCTGTCCATATTTTTTCCAATTTGTAACGGTTGATCAATCTAGAGGTATTTTTTCAATAGGTTTTTTCACATATTACGTGTGAACTATGTTAAACTTTATTTCTTTTTTCTTTTAGTATTATTTGTAATTTCATCTCCACGGTATGGTGCGGTTTATGAACTGGTGGAATCATTGGCCTATATTTTTTCAAACCTGATAATGGCCGGAACGAAATTGAGAATAGTACCCACCATTGCGCCATGATATCGGACTTTTTGCTATCCGTAATTTTGACGACACTTGGTTTCAACAGCGCGGTGCCACTTGCCATACAGCTGCTCAAACAATGGATCTATTGAGAGGCCATTTCGAAAAGCAGCTAATTTCACGTTTTGGACAGGTGGGTTGGCCGCCTAGATTGAGTGATATCACACCTTTAGACATTTTTCTTTGGGGTTACGTTATGTCCAAAGTCTATGCTGACAAACCAGCTATGATTCAGGGTTTGTAAGCTTCATTACGCGTGTCATTAAAGCCATTCCGTTTGACATGCCACACAAGATAATGTGTCATACCAATGAAACGCAAAAAAGTAGTTGCCATAATTGGTGCTTGTTGCAACCAATAGATTAGCCAACATTTTGTAGCTGTAACCTAATATTGGTGATAATATCTAAAATATTATCATAAACAAAAGCAAAAATAATTCCATTATTACTGTTTTAAGAAAATAGTTTAATCTAATTAATTGAGTAAAAATCTTCCATCATCTTTTTCCTCGACATTACCTTGACTATGCTTAAGAGTGCTTCAAGTATATAAGAAAATAGTTTTTTTGCCTTCACTAAAATAAATAATAAAAATAAGTCATTTGGTGCCAAGTCAGGGATGTACGGCTGATGACTCATTAATTCGACGTTTTGGCCGGTCAAAAAGGCTCTGGTTTGAGCCGATGTGTGAGAGCTCGCATTGTCATGGCGCACAATGATTCGTCTTCTCTTGTTCGTTTTTCGCATTTCCTTCAAGACTTCAGGCAAATAAATTGTGGTATACAACTCAGAATTTGCCGTCCTAAGTTGCTCAAGCGGAACAGTCGCCACATGACCAGTTTTGTCGAAGAAACATGCGACCATTTGCTTCGAAGTGCTTCTTCCACGAACAACTTTTGTTCGATTTGGCTCGTCTTCGAAGATCCAGACTATCGACTGCTGTTTTGTTTCGGGTTCATACGCATAGATCCTGTGACGATCTAATAAACGTCATTTGAAGCACGGGGATCGTATTTTTTCAAAATATCTTTGCACCAAACGACACGAGCATTTTTTGAGCAATTATCAAATTGTAGTCTATCCAACGAGAACAAACATTTTTTACGACCAGGTGTTCATGCAATATCGAATGTATGATGGTGGAAGGAATGTCCTCTGTCTCACGGTATGTCACATGACGATCTTGTATTATCAGTTCACGCTCGGCATCAATGTTCTCTGGCACAAAGGCCGTTTTTGGACAACCTTCACGACCATCGTCTTTGAGCGAGCGTCGGCCACGATTGAACTCATTAAACCAATTTTTTCACATTGGTATAGGATGGTGCGTTATAGTAGTGATAATCCACGTCGAAAGTTTTGAAAAATGATCGCACTAAAATGTTCACGAGTTAATTCCATTTTTTTGCCAAATTGATTTTTTTAAATCATGGTCAAGATGGTCGTACGTCAAAACGTTCTGAGTACGTTTATGCTAATTTATGTTAGTACGTAATGTCAAACTTTCCAATGTCAAATGGCACCAAACATTAGGTAGTGTTGACTAGGCCAGAAATGTATATAGCAACCCTTGTACCAATCGAGTTTAGAAAAGCAATTGATTGTCATGTTACTTTGGTACGAATAATCGGTAGTGACAACGGATAAATTCATAATAATAACTAAACCCCTTTAGTTTAGTAACGAAACACCGTTTAGTTCGCTGTTGTAACATATCTGTGGACATTTGATAAAAGAACCTAACTCGAGATCGGACAATTTTCCAACATTTTAATCATATGTATAATTTTTGAATGCGCATCTTTCTGTTTAATCAGAATGTTTCTATATGTTCTAGATCGAGAGATATAGAAGACGCCAAATCAACCTACCTCGCGATTTGTATAATTTGGTTTTGACAAAACAACCCACCTCGAAATAGGTTGCAAGGGCCTAAGAAACATGTCATAACGTAATTTTGACAAAAGAACCTATTTAGACATGGGTTTCTAATAATTTTCAAAAATAATTTTGACAAAACAACCAATTTTCAGTCATGTTCTTTTATCAAATGAATAATCGAAATAAATATATTCCGTTGTAAAGTAAAGTTCTTTTAATAGCCAGTTGTGCACTAGCATTCATTGTGACAAAACGTCTCTTAATAACATCAGTGCTTTTGTGAAGTGATATTTGGCGAAATAGCGGGAACTTAAATCAAATCAAATGCTTTTGTCGTGTGCAGATGAAAAAAAAATTGAATTTTTACGAAAATAAGTTGTTTTCTAATTTATAAAATTTAAAAATATTAACAGAGGATGGCTTCTTACGGCTTTGGTTTAAAAAATACCTCTATTAACAGAAATGAGAAATTTAAGTGTTGAAAGAGAAGGTGATAACAGAATAAAGGTTTTAAAGCATCTGCTTGAGGATGGAAGAGTAGTAGAACCGTTTGCGGATGGAACAGTAACATCTTTTGATATTGGCGCAAGTGATGGAATGTTGTCTCAAATTAATGCAAATAACATAGGTGCAATTGAGCAAAATGAGAATGAAATTGATGAAGATCCTTTCCATGAAACTGATTTTGATGACTCAGATTATATTCCGGATATGGACTCCACTGTTAACACATCTACAGAGAGCACTCGTGAAATGGCTGCAACTCTTGAGTCCAATTTAAGTAATTGGGATTCCGCCGAAATTGATGAAACCCAACTATTGGAACTTCCAACCACTTCGTCATTTAAAATAAACAACAGGAGTAACAAAAACTTTGGAAAAGAATATGTAACTTATAAAAATAAAACAGTCCCAGCTAGAAAAATTGAACCCTTTTCGGAATGTAGAAGATTGTGTAACACTCAACTAAATTTCGAAGATCAGAAGAAGCTTTTTTACTTGTACTGGAATTTGGGCGACTACAACAAACGTCGGCAATATCTGTCAGGCTTAATTGAAGTTGAAATCAAGAAAACGCAAAAACTTAATAACTCAGGAAATCGGCAGTACAACTATTTGTATAATTTTGAAATTAATGGTCAAAAGACAAGAGTATGTAAGCAGTGTTTTATAAAAATATATGACGAAACAGCTCAAAGTATCAAAACTATTACTAAATATAAAGTGAAAGAAACTACTGGCCAACTTCTCCAATGCGATAAAAGGGGAAAACATTTTCCGCAACACAAATTGTCAACAGAAAAGTATCAGTATCTCAAGTGCTGCATCACATAAATAGTTTTCCAAAATATGAGAGCCATTACAGTCATCGTCATACAAAGCAGATATATTTTCAGTGTAGTCTAAGCCTAGCTCAATTATACAGATTATACACTGAAAAATATTCTCAACCTGTTTCGCTGTCAACGTATCGAGAAATATTTCAGAAGCTGGACATTAAGTTTAAAAAGCCGCATCTTGACGTATGCAACATGTGTGAGAATTTAAGGGTAGATATAAAAAATGCATTACACGAAGAAGAAATATCAATACTTAAATTAAAACAAAAACAGCACCACGAAGCGGCAGATATGGCATATGAACCTAAAAAACATGATAAAGAACTTTCTTTGAAAGACAAATCTATTAAAATGTACACTTTTGATCTGCAGCAATGTTTGCCAACTCCACATTTAAATGCGGCAATGTACCTTCACAAACGACCATTATGGACTTTTAATTTTACAATGCACGATGGAGCAACAAACAGAGCCAATTGTTACATATGGAACGAGATCATTGCAAAGCGTGGGGCAAACGAGATTGGTTCCTGTATTTTCAAGTGTGTTATGGATTTACCGAAACATGTGAAACATATCATTTTGTACAGCGACTCCTGTCCTGGGCAAAATCGAAATTCTCACGTTTGCGCCATTTTTGAAAAGGTTTTAGAAGATCATCCAACTATAGAAATAATTGATCATAAGTTTCTCGTTGTTGGACACACGCATATGGAATGTGACACTGTTCATTCCCAAATAGAAAAGAAGAAGAAACAATGCGTAAATTCCATACATCATCCACATGACTGGGCTACTTTAATAGCAACTTCAAATCACAAATATATTGCAATTGAGACGCTTTAAGATTTATTTTTTGGCTTTGGCACCCTGTTGAAGAACAAATATACATGGAGAACCACTAATACATCAGGTGCGAAGAACATCACATTTGTTTATACATTTACAATCTAATGTTTATTTTCTTTTTTCTTTTTAAAGGTGATAAATTTCAATGGAAACTGGTACGATGGATGCGGTATGAGAAATTAAAGCCTGGAATTTTGCAATACAAGCTATCTTTAGAGTCAAGTGAGGACTTCATGGAACTAGACATAAAGCAGCGGCGACAGAAAATAAACAACCCGGAATTGAGCAAATGTTATTCTGCTCCTTTGCCGATATCTTTGAACAAAAAACAAGATTTACAGTCCGTTCTTTCGTTGATAAATCCTGAGTTTCACAATTTTTATAAGAATTTGCACGTTGAAGGTGAACAACAAGTGGAAGTTGATTGGGATATTGACGAATATGATTAGACAAAGAGTACATTTATCATTATCTTTCCGTGATTTACATAATTTATATAAGTTGAATCATTTTAATATTTATATGAACTAAATGTATTTATTGTAACAGAGATTCTGAATTCATATATATTTTAAGTTTCCTTTTTTTATACCAACCATACATGTACTTGAGCTAATATAAATCAGCACTTTTCACAATATTTATTTAAAATACATTTTGAATTCTATTTAACAAAGTAATTCTATGTAACAAAGTATGAACTAAATGTATTTATTGTAACAGAGACTCTGAATTCATATATATTTTAAGTTTCCTTTTTTATACCAACCATATATGTACTTGAGCTAATACAAATCAGCACATTTCACAATATTAATTTAAAATACATTTTGAATTCTATATAACAAAGTAACATATTTCATTGAATTTTTTTTATTTTATTTCAATAGAAGCACTAGACCCGAGATAAGTTACGAAATATGTGTCAATTTTCATTTTGACAAAAGATTTTATCTGGAGTAAAGTTAATTTTTTGGTCAAAACTATTTTTGACAAAACAACACATCTCTGTTTTTGGCCATTTTTTCGGCAACCGTTCCAGCTAGAACAAAAATTTGTATTGGAAAATGAAGATATACGAATTACCCACAACATAAACAATTAACATGTTCTTAAATATGTCCTCATGCGACTGCGTGACCCTTCAAAGGAGTATTTTTGCTCTCCTGTAAAATTCAGTTTTTTGACATTGGTTGTTTTGTCAAAATTCCACAGATATTACGAGGGCCGATCAATAAATCATTGACTTTTCTAACTTTCCTCGTTATATGAAATGCAATACTGCCTATCCTATCAAGTACCATCTGTTAAAAGACTACTGTCAAATTTTGAGAGAGTTCCGTCATTTAGTTTGTGTTTAACCCATTTCTTACCGGCGTGTGTTTGAACACACGTTTACGATTTCCCGAGTTTGAGCGAATATAAAGAATAGATATATTTAAAATTTAAATGCGAGTGGTGTTAATGTTAAGAGTTCATCTATTACCAAAAAAAAAAAATGTTTTTGGAAATATTTCGTAATCCCCTCCTCTCACAAGGGGGGGTTTAGAAAGTCTCCAAAAAAATACTATTTTTAAATTAATTAAATAACATATATACAAAAGTTAAATTTATTATTTGTGCATTGGCGTGTGTTCCCAATTGTTCAAAAATTAACATAATACACTTTGCCCACTGTGCTAGTACGTATTTATGCCTCTAGGTGGCAGTAAATATTGGCGTGTGTTTCACCACACGCTGGTATCGATAATGAGTTTCACCACACACTGGTGGATTTGATATTTTGGTACCAATGTCATTTGTTTGCCTTCTGATAATGCTACCGGTGATTCTGACTGTGAAATAATAGACGATGTCGATATCAACGAATATTATTTCCGATAAGACCCCGTTGGACGAAATAGCAGGTATAAATTCTTAATTGTTTTTATTGTTTTTTAATACTAATTATGGGTGACGCAGGCACTCTTGAAGTGATTTACACATCCACTATTGACGATTATGGAGGTCCTGGAATTGAAGTTCATCAGATGGAACCGCAACCATCAACGTCAAAAGATATGCCCAAAAATAAATATCGTCCGGCAACCGATTTCAAACCGGTTTGGAAAAAAACAAAGAGAACTGCATATGACATTCACCCTGTGCCTGAACCACTGATAGATGAAAAGCTTAACCCACTGCTCCAAACTATAAGCGAGAAAAGCCCGTACGAATTATTTAAATTATTCTTCGAGGATGAAATAATTGATCTGCTTGTGGACGAAACAAATAGATATGCTGCCCAACGAAATATCAGCAAAGTGTGCGACAAATATCTAATACAGCGTTTCATGGGGATTCTTTTAT
This sequence comes from Hydrotaea diabolus, assembly GCA_963513945.1. Classification (NCBI taxonomy): domain Eukaryota; kingdom Metazoa; phylum Arthropoda; class Insecta; order Diptera; family Muscidae; genus Hydrotaea; species Hydrotaea diabolus. The sequence goes on along the minus strand of OY740717.1, from coordinate 49,683,228 downwards.
TTTCCGGGTATCACAATGTCCCACAAACCTCATTGTTTTGGAGCTTAGATCCAGCGTTTGGCATTCCCATGATTCGCCAAACAATGCCGCGAAACATGTTTATGAAATTGAAAACTAACTTTCATATCGCTAATAATGACACTCTGGATACCTCTGATAAGTTCGCGAAAGTTCGGCCATTGTTTGACATGCTCAACAAACGTTATATACAGTTTGGTGTTTTTGCAGAGCATTTATCGATCGACGAGACTATGGTACCCTACTTCGGCCGCCATTCAGCGAAAATGTATATACGTGGAAAACCAATTCGTTTTGGGTATAAATTGTGGGCTCTTTGTTCCGATGATGGTTATATGTTCCAGTTCATCCCATATTCCGGTGCATCCAGCATTTACGATAAGACTTTGGGGCTTGGTGCATCCGTCATAATGGAACTATTAAGACATTGTGAGCATCCTATGCAACACACCGTTCACTTTGACAATTTTTTTACCTCCCATTACTTGATGTGTCTGCTGAAAGATAGATGCTTCTGCGCAACCGACACTGTTAGATCTAATCGTGTAGCCGGCGCCCCTTTGGGCGCATTAAAAAAGCACGATACCGACTATGCATATGACTCGCGGAATGATATTATGGTAATTCGTTGGCTAGATAATTCTGAAGTTACCATCGCAACTAATTATGACGCAATCGATCCTATGGTAACGGTACAACGATACAGCAGAGAAAAGAAAAAAAAGTTGGTATTCAACAACCTCTCGCATTCAACAATTACAACAGGCATATGGGTGGCGTCGACTTACACGACAATGGTGTTGCCAATTACCGTATCGGCATTCGTGGCAAAAAGTGGTGGTGGCCGCTCTGGGTCCAATGTTTGGATAGTGCTGGTGTCAATGCATGGAAACTGCACTGCTTAGTAGCAGCTTCAAAAAATGAGAAGCCTATGTCACAGCTAGACTTCAAAAATTCGGTGACAAAGTCTCTGCTTCTTTCGTCGGAGGATGCCATGGTTGATATTGAACATTCGTCTACTGAAGATTCAGACAATGATTATAGGCCGCAAAACCTTCCTACAGTAGACGCATTGCACGTTCCATTTAAAACTAATAGTCGTCGCCGATGCATTGTGTGTACACCAAAAGCCACCATATTCAAGTGTGAGCCGCAACACACTTTCAAACAAAAAACCAAGAATTGAATAATTCAATGTTATCCACTTTATATTCTGAAATAAATATTTGTATCTGAAAACAATAAATATTTTACATACTTGTACTTACAGTTTTTTATATAAAATCCTGTTTTACTCATTCACTTTCTTCAATACGTCACATATAAAGTTAAATAATAAAAAAAAATTGTACCGAAAAAAACAATTCAAAACATCTAACAGTACCAGCGTGTGGTCAAACACACGGCAGTTTTCAGAAAAACTGAAAGTAATTTTTGATTTTTTTTTTGTCAGAAATTCTTCTACCTTGAAAACAAGATGTTTTTGAAAGTTTCATCAAAAAATTCCAATGTTGAAATTTCTGGTAATTAATGGGTTAACAGCTGTTCAAAACAGGATTTTGTTAAAAATAAAAAAAAGTAGATTTCGAGTGACTACTATGGGGACTCTGCACCATAGATTTCCATGGTAAAAAAGTGGTTTACTGACTCTCGTTGTGGTCGCACAAGCACAAATGACGCTGAATGTTCTGGACGGCCAATAAATACGAATATTATACTTAACTTATTGGACCGATTTAACGGGATTTAAAAAAAGCGACCCCATATGGCCAAGAGAAAAGATACTGCACGGATGCACACGCATGCAATTTCAATGGCAAAAGTGCATAAACTGGGTTACTAATTGGTACCCCATCCGCTATACTCTTTGAACTTAGCACCCAGTGCCTTTTTTCTATTTCCAAACCTAAAGAAATATTCAGCTCCAACAATGAAATTATTGGAGCTGAATATTTATTATCAAACAAATACCTATTTTATGGACCTCGAAAAATCCTATTTTTTGGAAAGGATACAAAAATAGAGAAAATTTAGACTAGGTGTATTGAGCTAAAAGGAGATTATGTTGTAAAATGTTTTCTTTTAAAAAACAATTGTGTTTTATTCGAAAAGTTACGGAATTATTGATATGCCCTCCGATTTTTGGCCGATGTTCGTAGAAATGCAGGTCAGTGACCCCATCGTAGGAGATGATGACCCTTTTCAACCTTGGAATCAGTTCAGATGCTTCCTTAGGTGACCGCGCATACACTCTAACATTTTGCTTGTTAAATTTTTCCTGAACGGTAAAATTTTTTTATCGGTGAACAAAATTTTTCTGTGTAAGTTATCAGCGTGCTTCACCAAAAGACGTTTGCAATAATACAATAATGTCCGGTTCGTCGTTTGGAAGCCCCAAGTCCTTACTCTTTTAATGATTCGACTCATGGACTTTTGCGTGATATTCATCTCACGAGCCATGATTTTCTGTTTTCGGAGCGGATTTCTGTGAATTCTTGATTTAACGGCTTTGATGACATGCGGTGTTCGAACAGAGCGTGGGCGACCCGACCGGTGGCGGTCTTTTACATCTCCAGTATCCTCAAACAATTTTATACATCGGTAGACAAACATGCGGCTAATACCTAGTGGCCAGAGCGTTTTGAAAATATCGTTTTTTTTCATTTCACACTTGAAAATCACTATTACAGCGATACGGTTCTCATTATCAGACCACTCCATGATGAAAGTTGAAACAATTTTAAAATCCCGTTACAGACTAACGCTATATAGCTTTCAAAACCCATATGACATTAACGGGGTATGTTCAGTTCTACTATTGTAATGGGTGTGTTTAATGTTGTAACAGTATTTATGTCCCTACTAAGTACAATTCTGACATGCCTGTTAACAAGGATATCCCAATCACTATATACGCTGAGTACACCGCTATTTTGCCTACACGTTCGTTTTCTGCGGAAGCATCGTCAAAGAGGGCTAGACGATCTGCAAATGTGGTTTGATATTTTGAACTTTAAAGTCAACCTTGACAAATACAGCACTGTAACTTTTAAATTGCGAAAAGAAGACTGCCCTCCACTCAATTTAAATGGCGTTATGATTCCAAAATCGAATCACGTAAAATATTTTGGACTACGAATAGATCAGCGACTTAACTGGGAACATAAAAAAATTAAAAAAAATGGAGGTTGAGATAAAAACCAAGAGAATGTTCTAGTTAATTGGCCCTTAATCACAATGAAGCTAAGAAAATAAAGTCATCATTTATAAAACTATTTTGAAAGCTGTGTGGACTTATGGGATTGAATTATGGAGAACATCCTGCAACTCTAACTTAGAATTTTTTCAAAGGTATCTGTCCACGACTCTCCGACTAATTTCTAATGCACCTTGGTTTGTGAATAACCGCTGCAGTCACTACGATCTTGGAATTAATTTTTTAAAGGACGAAATATCTAGTTTAAGGCAGACTTAGTAATCAATCGAATGCTCTGGCTATATCCCTATTAGATGACAGTGACAAGATTAGAAGATTAAAACGAAATCATATACTAGATCTTCCTTTTCTAAAATATATGTATGTAAATAATTGCAATGTTATAAGTTAAATGTATTAATGCTAAGACTACTGGGTTTTAGCTATTCTGACATTTATTTATTTATTACTAATTTTACTAATATAATTATATTGGTGGAGAAACAAATTTATTATGACGGGTGCTGTAAGAAATCATTTGTAACCTCTAAAACCACTGTTCGTTTAGAAGTTAAGCGCGTGTTCCCCTCTATTACCATCACATGGCAACAAACTATAAAACTGTGAAAGTTTCCCCACTGCTTTTATATTTGTATTAAAGTTACCTTGTAAGCTTACGTGGAACAACTTTTGCTACGCTTTTACTTTTTCATGATGTTGTTCTTTAGCTTCGGTGTAAGTTTTTAGGTACATGTTCAAATGTCTGAATGCATAAATGAAGAAACTATAAGAGGGTTTTCTGCCTTATCCTCCCCTGGCCCCTAACCCCCAACAGGTTGCACAATCACTTGTGACATGGAGTACGAGTGGAGGCGCCAAAGAAGAAGAATTGCTTTAAAGGTAAAAAGTGATCACTTGGAAATAAGCATTGTTGTAGTTGGAGTGCTCATACCAAGTGTAATGGTGCGACGAAGGTTGCTGCTGCTATTGTTTTTGTCGTTGTGTTCTTCAGGAGCAGGTAGTTTCTCCACCACAGCTACTGGCTGCCACATCTACTCTCGTTGAAGGCTCTTGAAGTACTGCTGCCACTTTCTGGCAAAACTTAAAGAAATAAACAAAACTCCACTTTCTGTTCAAGCAACCAAAGAACAGTTCAAACTTAAAGTTTTCAGGTTCTGCCTCAGATTCAGAGGCAGAATCTATAGCTACGTTCCTTTAGACCCTGACTCAGCAGCAAGTGTATCTAAACCTAGTGTGTCTGCTGCTGCTAAGTGTTGGTGTTTCCTTCGCTTGTTGCTGTTATTGTGCAACAACTTTAACCATCTTTTTACGAAGCTTCTTGGCGCGCGTGTATTTTCCTGGTATGTTGCTTTACCAATTTTTTCCCATCCGCTTTTTCCTAGAGTTTAATCATAATGTTACGTTAAAAAGTTTACAAGTATTATGTATGTACGTCATTCAAAGTTGCAACAGAATGTTGTAGATGCAATGAAGCTTTTGAAGTTGCTCACGAACAACAGCAACAACAACACAAAAGCCAGAAATTGTTTTGGCATCACAAGAGATGCCAGCACGAAGTTGCAACTTACGTAAATGGCGTTCGAAAGAAGCGTTTAAGGTGGAAGGACGGAGCACAAATGAAAGGAGTGATTTTTCAATGGGCATCAGCAAAACAGTTGCAGTTTCTTGTGTTTGCATAAGTATACATTATCCTTAGGAAACAGACATTAAACTGTCGGAATGAAATGCTGCTCATGGAAATCCCAGTCTATGACCTCGTCTGTTGTTGGCTATGAAGAGGTCATTACGTGGGCTGACTAAAAACTGATCCGTCCAGCTAAGAAAATAAATTTATTGGAATATTTCATAATGCACATAGCCCAAGTTCGTGCAATTTGTTGATATAGTACGAACTTTGGGCTTTCTCGAAATCCTTTGATCAAAGTTAATCTCGGTTATTTTTACTTATTACAAAACGGTTGTTGCTGACTCACTCACAGAGCTGAAACTAAAACTTTAATTCATTGAAGAGATATTATCACTTACTTTTAATTGAAAACAAGTCTTTTCAAAATGGCAAAGTGACATGTCGCGTGTCGCATGCTCTACTGCTTTTTTCGCGATTTCTGATCCGTGACGACATTTGCAGTTGTCAAAATTAAAACCGAACTCTTTAAGACCAGGGTCTAACCCAACGTATGACAAATACACACAGAAAACAGATTTGTTGCCACAACCGAATTTTTTGCTAACTGAATTTTTGTGGTTGCACGTACTATTAATGTATTCCATTGTTACAACCGAATGTTGATTGGGAAGGGAGCAATTTGCAGTGGAGAAAACTGATACTTTCGGTTGAAGAAAACAATTATCGGTAATCTTAACAGACTAAGATGATTATTGGAACATAATTTGTACTCGTACATGTATTGGTTGTTGTTAAAGATTGTTGGTTATAAGTTAAAAAATATTATACAGCCTAGCAATTAGTAAAATAAGTCTTTAGGTAGATGTTTTGATAAGCATTGCAGTGATGCCCCAATCGGAAAATAATTAATTAAGGGCAGATCAATTCCGTGACTTTTCGAAGAAAACACAGTTTTTTTTGGCGAAGAAAAATATAATCCTCAATACACTTAGTGCAACGTTACTACCATTTTTGTATCCCTTCCAAAATAGGATTTTTAGAGGTCCATAAAATAGGCATTTGTTTGATCAATAATTTCATCGTTGAAGCTGAATCTCTTTCTACCAAGTCATTTCTTTAGGTTTGGGAATAGGAAATATGCACTGGGTGCTAAATCCGGAGAATATGGCGGATTTTGCTATTAAGACTGCGACCCAGGCAACATCTGACATTTCCATTGGAAAGTTTTTGGATAAACGTACTCAGAACGTTTTGACGTACGACCATCATTTGTGTTGTTTACAGTGACTTGAAATAATCAAAAATGTAATTAATTCGTGAACATTTTCCTGCTATCATTTTGCACTACTTTCGACGTAGATTATCACGACAAGAGTGCATCGATGAACTTAAATCTGTGTATGGCGATGAAGCACCATCCTATAGCACAGTAAAAAACTGGTTTAATGAATTCAATCGTGGCCGATGCTCGCTCAAAGACTAAGGTCGTCCAAAAACGGTCATTCTGCCAGAGAACATTGATGCCGTGCGTGAACTGATAATGCAAGATCGTTATGTGACATACCGTGTGATAGAGGCATACTTGGGCATTTCTTCCACCAGCATACATTCGATATTGCATGGACACCTGGCCGTAAGAAAGGTTTGTTCTCGTTGGATCCCGCACAATTTGACAATCGCTCAAAAAAGGCTCGTGTCGATTGGTGCAAAGAAATTTAAAAAAAAAAACGATCGCTGTGCCTTAAAATACTTATATGCGCATGAGCCCGAAACAAAATAGCAATCGACCGTGTGGGTCTTTGAAGATGAGCCCGTTGGATTTGGTTGTTTGTGGAAGAAGCACATCGAAGTAAATGGTCGCTTGTTTCTTCGGCAAAACTGGTCATGTGGCTACTGTTCCGCTTGAGAAACGTCTGAAGTCTTCGGAGAAATTCGAAAAACGAACAAGAGAAGACGAATAACACTAGTCAACAGTCAAAATGTACTCGGGATGCGATAATTTTTTCTGTGTAGATAACCTTGACATGAGCTCGAAAAACGCAATAATTATTCGCAATTGAGTAAAGGTATGAATTTCAAAAATTTGCTCGACATATGCACAACTTTGTCTATGGTGAGGTTTTTTCTTTTTTATTACAAAAAAAATTAAAATTTGTTGGGAATTGTAATTTTAAATTTTTTAAAATTTAATTCAATTAAATAGGGCTAGTGGTTCCCGAGTTATGCCGGACGAAACAATTTAACCAAAAAAAAATTTTTAAAATTTAAAAAAAAAAAAAAATAAAACAAAAACCAAACGAAAAAAAAATTTTTTATTGCGTTTTTCGAGCTCATGTCAAGGTTATCTACACAGAAAAAATTATCGCATCCGGAGTACATGAAATTATTTTCATTTTGTTGAGTAGTGTAATTGTGTACCATGACAATGCGAGCACTCACACATATGTGACGCGCAAAATAGAAAGGGACCTAAGGGTAAAAAACAGTTTTGTTCAGGAGAGCCATTTTAAAGATTTAAATACGTGTATCTTTGGTGTACCATCACTTTCATAAAACGCGCATATCTCTGGGAGGTAACACTTTTGGGGCATGGGATCGGTCTCATTCGATGCTCAGATGTTGTCCACATCAAAAAAATTGATTGTTTTACCCTTAGGACCCTTTCTCTATGCGTTGTCACATATGACTTTGCACCCAATGACTTTTTTTATTCCCGCAGATCAAGAAGAAAATGCATGGTCAACGATTTTCGTCGCCAGAAGATGCTGTTCTAGCCTTCAAAAGTCTTGTTTTGGAGGTGTTTCAATCGGAGTGGAAAAGTGCTTCGACATTTGGTTTGAGCGCATGAAAAAGTGTATAAATCATGCTGGAGAATACTAAGAAAAACAATAAAACCATTATTAGGCTTGAAATATATATAGCAGCTCTCGTACCAAACGTAAGACAACTACTGATGCAAATTTTAATTCAGCTTTTTTTTCAAACAATGGCCTACAAAAATTCTTCACACTTCATATTAAGAGCCATCTATTTTAAGAGCCCTTGAAAAGGTAAGCCGCTTAAGTCATCTTAAATAATCTGTATAAATTAGTAATACGTTAATCAACTATTTCGTATCTTTAAATATATAAGTAGCTAAAATGATGTTTGGTATTGAAATACTGATTAAAATAAGTAACGCTTATTCCAATGTAGGCTAAAATAAAATATTAACCGCTTTACTATTTAAGTTGTGAAATATTGAATTAACAAGACGCAAGATAAAATATTAACCGCTTTACTATTTAAGGTGTGAAATATTGAATTGACAAGACGTTCGAAAAACGAAATTTCAATAGTCATAGGTTCTTTATCGTTCATTTACTTTTGAACCGGAGAACAGAACGGTAAGCCCTTACCTGCACTTAAGAACTCATGAACGAAAAATAAAATAATTACACTTAAGATTCGCTTTAAGAATTCAAAACTACAATTGGGTGTTTTCTTATCTCTTCCCTATCGATGCATATCGTCTGAGCTTTAATAGGGCTCATGCGATATACTCAGGCCTTTCTAAACCAGATTTTATTTTAATACTCAGAAATTTGGAACCAATTTTTCGAAATCTGTGCTGTGTGTGGATTTATACAAAATTAAGAAGGAAAATAGTTTTCAATGTGTGACATTTTGCTTATTTTAAGGGGCACTTAAGGCCGACATCATTCATAGAGGCTTTCAAGCAAAAACGAAACAACCCATCTTTGTGATCAGTCAATGATCTATGATCTACTATAATTTGTTTCTTAGGCTAAAAATATAAGGGACACTTAAGGCCAACATCATTCATAGAGGCTTTCAAGCAAAAACGAAAACCCATCTTTGTGATCTATGATCTACTATAATTTTTTCTTAGGCTAAAAATATATATGTATACCGGCTCCGAAAAGCTAATGCATTTTAAAGATATGCTTTCTAGGCTAAAAAAGTATTCTCTTATTAGTAGAGTAGTTAAGTAGGTACTTACGAGATAAAAACTCGCAGTAAAATATTTTTTTAAGATGTTCTTACAAGGATATGCACCTTAGTGCCATTGCATGATAGTCGTATACAATAGCCATCACAACAAGGAGGCTCTCAAAATGAATTCATCTGAAATTATGTATGGCACTGGCATATCGTTTTACAATTCTTCTACCTCCATCATAGGGTAGAGCGTATATTAAATTTGTCATTTCGCTTGCAACACCTCGAAATACTGGTCGGAGACCCCATGAAGTATAAATACTCTAAATAGTCGTAAAATTCTAAGATGATCAAGCCATGGCCGTATATCTGTCTGTCTTTAGAGAGCAAACTACAGGTCGCCCTGTCGAAGTTAGGTGGTTGACATTTTGCAAAAATATGTGTTAATGAACCACAACGCTTGGTATTTAAAATGGGAAAGATCGGCAAGAGGTAAACATTTTCCTTCACAAGGACTGGATGAACCTCTGGAAAAATCAATAATCTTGAACTTAAAAACACAACATGTCATGAAATAATGAGAAATGAGGCTGATATTTGAAACATATGATGTTCACAACACATCCTGGAGAAAGACTTTATTCCCACGCCCTCGCAAAGTAGGGAATTGTTTTAGACTATGTTATGGTAAAATCGGGCAAGGGGGCGTGGTACTGTCCATACAACCCTGAACTTAAAAATAAAATATATCATGAAATAATGAGGATTTTATTCGGAACATGTGATGTTGGCATTGATCGAAAAACATCCATGAAGTGCAACGACCCTTTTAAAAATTTGCTACTATTGTGAAAGTCATTGCCCAATAGTTATAAAATGTCAACATAATGAGATCAGTGGCTAAAAAATTATAAAAAAATAGGTTATGGAAAAATTGGATAAGGGGCGTGGCACCGCCCACACAACCATAATTCAAAAAGAGAATATATCAAGAACAAGAGATATGAAGATTTTATTTGGTAAATATAAGAATAATGTTGTCATGGATGGAAACAAAACCTAGAAGTGAGCGGTTACACGCCCCCTTTAAAAAAAAATTTTTGGCCGAACTACTGGACCCATCGGTAAAAAGTTTAAATAGTTTGAAACTAACGACAAGGAAATTATTCTATGCTATTTTATGGTTAAATTAGATAAGTATGCGTGACACCGCCCTCGAAACACTAAACTTAAAAAGACAATCATAGTTCTAAAAGACAATATCTCAAGAACAAGAGATATGAAGATTTTATTTGGTAAATATAAGTATAATGTTGGCATGGATGAAAGTGAGAGGTTACACGCCCCCTTTAAAAATACGCATTTATGACCGAACTACTAGACCCATAGGTAAAAAGTTTAAATAGTTTAAAACTAATGACAAGGAAATTATTCTATTCCATTTTATGGTTAAATTAGATAAGGAGGCGTGGCACCGCCCTCGCAACACTAAACTAAAAAAGACAAGATCTACGAACTATTAGAGATATGACGATGATAGTTGGAACTTATGATGCAGGCAGGGATCGAACCTGAAAAAAGTGGGCGGCGCCATGCCCCTTGACATAATTATCATATTGGACCAGAATTCATAATGGAGGAGAACTTAGTTTGTCCACTTGTTTGAATTGGAGTTTCGCAAATTTAAACTAGTGAAAAACGGTCCCATCTCTCGTATAGAAGTTTGTTTTTATACCCTCCACTGAAGAGTGCATTCATTCGGTTTACAACATCACGAAGAATACCGTCTGTGCGTCCGTGTGTCTGTTGAATGTACGACAACGTTCAACGAATCAACCTGAGATACTGGAAGTGTTCATAATGATAGCTTATTGCCATAGGCTATTTGGGGAAAAAAGTTTCCCTTTAAGGGACCGCATGGTCGAAACTAGCTATTTTTAGACATTCGGGTACCAATCCAAATATAAATTAATCATTGAACAGGGATTAAACCGGCTCAAGACCTCTTGCTTCTATATTTAAATAGAATACAAGTTTTTAACAAAATGGCAAAGTGACATTGATTTTCGTGGCTGCACACTACTTTTATCATGATTTCGGGTCCGTGACAACCCTCTTCAGAAAGCCTTGCTGCAATTGTTGAAAGTAAAACCGAACTCTATAAGGCCAGGCTCTCCACAAACGAATGAGAACTACTGTTGTAAACCTTACTTTTCAAGTTTTCTTCACACAATTGCCCACGAAAATACAACTCACTCTGCCAGCTCTAAAGAGACTCCACATCGAGAGCCATCAATAGATTTCTTTTACAACAACGTGTGTGTGTGTTGTAAAAAGAGTTTAGTTGACTATGTCAACTTGTGTGCCGTGCCGTGCATGTACGTATGTTTAGCTCGTTTGTTTTATTTCGGTCTGTTGCTTTTACACATTGAACAGGGATTAAACCGGCTCAAGACCTCTTGCTTCTATATTTAAATAGAATACAAGTTTTTAACAAAATGGCAAAGTGACATTGATTTTCGTGGCTGCACACTACTTTTATCATGATTTCGGGTCCGTGACAACCCTCTTCAGAAAGCCTTGCTGCAATTGTTGAAAGTAAAACCGAACTCTATAAGGCCTGGCTCCCCACAAACGAATGAGAACTACTGTTGTAAACCATACTTTTCAAATTTTCTTCACAAAAATAGTCAACTAAACTCTTTTTACAACACACACACACGTTGTTGTAAAAGAAATCTATTGAAGGCTCTCGATGTGGAGTCTCTTTAGAGCTGGCAGAGTGAGTTGTATTTTCGTGGGCAATTGTGTGAAGAAAACTTGAAAAGTAAGGTTTACAACAGTAGTTCTCATTCGTTTGTGTAGAGCCTGGCCTTATAGAGTTCGGTTTTACTTTCAACAATTGCAGCAAGGCTTTCTGAAGAGGGTTGTCACGGACCCGACATCATGATAAAAGTAGTGTGCAGCCACGAAAATCAATGTCACTTTGCCATTTTGTTAAAAACTTGTATTCTATTTAAATATAGAAGCAAGAGGTCTTAAGCCGGTTTAATCCCTGTTCAATGTGTAAAAGCAACAGACCGAAATAAAACAAACGAGCTAAACATATATAAATTAATTTAAAGTTTTGGTTGAGATAAGTGATGGGCGCATCATTCAAAAGGGCCCAAAAAAAGTACCATTTGTGGAGTGTATAAAAGGTTCGGCCTGGTCCAAAATCAAGAGTTTTTAACAATAAATATTATCGACCTAAGATTACCACAAATGCCGATTAGTTCTCAGACTGCCCTCGTACGTACGGGTTCTAGTATACTTATATATGAAAGTAGGTTCATTGTAAACGCCTCATCAGCGAGATAATTTTAAAGTTTGAATAAATAATTTTTCTGTGCTTTCCGCTCATAGATTGCTTAAACCTCCACCCTCCACATATTTTTCGCTCAGTAGGACCCATTAAGGATATTGTCTTTAGGCTCTGAAAAACTTTGTTGTAATATGACCTAACAACAGTTTTCTATAGTCCGCACAGAAGAGATTTTCTTTAAGACAGTTTTGACATGTTTCTTTAAAGACCAGGTGAGCATTACATATTAGAAATATTTTGACATCTTAACTCATAAATTCAGTAAGGAATATCGATTTAAAGCTTAATAAGATAAGTATATAATTTGTCTATGTTAAAATTAAACCTTTTCTTAGAAGACAGGAAAATGCAACATCTTTGTCAGTCCCGACAAATTTCAAGGAAATTTTAAACCCGTAAATGTTTCTTTCCAATAATTTTTTTACGTAGCTCTTTATAATTTTGTTGGAATGTATTCATTAATATTGCTGATCAATATAATAAATAACTGTTTATATGTATGTTTTGGATAACAAATCTATTGTTGATAATTTGCTTAAGATACACTGTGATTACACATTCAATATTTCGATTACAGAACCGATTTTTATCACATGTACCGCATGTTAACGTTTTATATACCCTCGTGCAGAAATGTTTTATTTCAACTTGAATTTTTTTGGTGTCGACTGGAAAACTGTGCAGTAATTAAAAAACGAATACTGGAGGTACATAAAAGGTCGTTTTGTTCGGCGATTTTTTTTATACATTAACCCATTGTCACACATTGGTCGAAAAATCGACCAGTGACTGTAGCGATTTTTGTAGGTTATCAAAAAAGTTATAACTTGCAATCCAGAAAATATGTTGTTTTACACCTTTCTAAACATAGATTTTTTTTGTCTTGAATTCGTATTTTATTTTTTCCAGTGTTGCAAAAAAAACAATTTGAAAGAAAAAATATTAATAAAAATCAAACGCTCGTAAAAAATACTAGAATGGGTCAAAAAAAAAATCTTTTTAATTTCCATATGTCTTATAATTAAAATTATAGAAAAAATAATTTAAACGCGTTCTGTGGTTTATTTTCTGCGATAGCTGGATGGAACCACTGGTCGATTTTTCAAACAATGACAGTATACGATATACAAAAATTCATTGATTGCGTACTTTGGCCGCCACTCACGCCAATTTCTTTACTTCTCATAAATTGTTGTCTAGTTTGACTCAGATTATTTCTGTACCGTCACCGTTGTCATCGCCAACGATGAAAAAAGGAGCGTGGTACGTTGAATAACGTGTTCGACAAGAAGAATGAATAGTCGGTGGCTCGTTGGAACAATTTCCTTGTTTCAATTGTATTAAACCACGAAGCAATTAAGCCAATACACCGCGTAAGCCGGTGGGAAAAAAGGAAGGGAAAATGGCAGCTTTCTAATGCCTCAAACTCTAAAGGCGTACAACCGTCGTATGGGAGGCGTCGACTTATTCTATAAGTATAACGCCACATACAACAATCGGATTAGCATTCGCGGCAAACAGTGGTTTTGGCCATTGATAACCAATATTTTCGACTCCGCCGTGGTCAACGCATAGAATTTTTTCAGCGTAATAAGCAAATACGCAGACTCTATCGAAACGCAAAAAGTCGGAACAAAAAGTCATAGAAAGGCACAACTAGAATATCGTGATTACGTCTCCGAGTGCTTGCTACGGCAAGATAAAACGATGACAAAAAGACCGCGACTGCATTCAAATTGAGTGCTAAACCTGCGCTACATGATATTCGTAGCGATAGAACAGACAAGAAAAGTAAAAGCTCAAAAGCCTCGTCGTTTCCGCGTCTGTAACAAAAACTCTTCATTCAAATGCTCGAAATGCGATGTTGCAGTTCCGCCAATTGTTTAAATAAATTCCACAGCTTGTAAATTATTATAAAAATATTTTATCAATAATTTTTCAAATATAGAATGCAGTTTTGCATTTCAAATTAATAAACCATATTTTTATATTTTTTATAACGTATGCAGCCATTTGTCGAAAAATAGACCGACCCCTCTTGCCCCACCCCCACCCTAAAGACATAAAAAAATCCTTTAAAATAGACTTTTTTACTTTTGAAAGAGGAATTACGTTTACGTTTATAGTAAGTGTACAAAGTTGCATTAATATCTGCCAAGCGCTGAAGAGCGGTTGGCAGTGGGTTAAGTACCTTAAAGAGAAAACTAGATCTATAAACGAGTAGAGGCAATGTCGGCAGAACACATAATGGTATTGAAAAGTCGCCCAACGACGAAACGCGTCTACCAGACGGTGATGTGTTTGCTTTAACTTCGCTGACTTACTTTTTTCCTTCCTCTTTATGGCAAACAACAACTAAACTGATCTTATTAGCTTGTGGAGTAATTCCTCTTTCAAAAGTAATACGAGTAACAACAAATGATCACAATAAATCAGAAAAAAACTTTTTTTCTTTGTCCGATAAATAAATATACGTCCGATAAATAATGTCCGATAAATATATAATTGCAGTATCGCAGAGTTGTACCTTACTTCGTTTGACCGCCATCATGCTTTCCACAGACATAAAAATAGACGGATCGTCTTAGAACTATACTAGTCAATTTTTTTATTTATTCAATTCAGGATATACCCTACATTACGCTGTTAGTCAAAATATCTCATCCCTCTTTTTAGATTTTGATTTCGGTCTTTGGGGCTTTATAAAAACATAAACCGAAAAAGTCCAGTTTTACCAGCGGTAGCTAAAGTGTTCATTTGATCTAGATTGAATTTAAAAAGTATCATGTATAAAGACAGGCCTAAAAATCTGAGAGTTCATTTGTATGGAGAGGTGGTACAGAAGATTGTATAGGGTGATCCATTTAGAGGTATTTTTTCAGAACAAAAAAATATAAAAATTCAAATCAAGCGTGGAATCTTTATTGGTAAATTGAAAGATATTTTAAAGTACTTATTTTTGAATATAATTTCCTTCAAATGTTGGCCGCAACTACGCCTCAGGGTTTCTATTCTGAGGGTCCAATTTTGGATGACTCGTTCGAGCATTTCGACCGGTATGGCTTTAATGACACGCGTAATGTTGGCTTCCAAAACCTGACTCGTAGCTGGTTTGTCAGCAAAGACTTTGCACTTTACGTAACCCCTATGAAAAATGTCTAAAGATGTGATATCACTTGATCAAGGTGGCCAACTTACATGTCCAAAACGTGAAATTAGCTGCTTTTCGAAATGACCTCTCAACAGATCCATTGTTTGAGCCGCTGTATGACAAGTGGCACCGTCCTGTTGAAACCAAGTGTCGTCAAGATTATGGGCTTTAATTTCAGGTAGCATAATGATCGATATCATGGCGCGATAGCGAGCACCATTCACGGTTACGTTCCGACCATCATCATTTTTGAAAAAATATGCACCGATGCCAAATTGTGTGATATTTGGACACAAACTATCTGTTGGTACACATACAAGGTGAGTGCTCTCAATAATTTGTTAAATAAGCAAGCAAACAGATATTGGTTTTTAATGTCTAAAATATTAGGAGGGCTCGGGAAGACAGAGATTCCGGTGGAGAGGACAAGCAGAGGTTAATGCGAAGATCTTTGGGATTAGAAACTGAAGGAAGCACGTCCAAGACCGAAGTGCTTATACGGGTTTATATAGGGTGATTAATTATGAGGTTCCCTAATTTTTTAAAGAAAGAAAACACAGAAAATTCAAATTAAATAGGGGAATGTTTATTATCACTTAAAAGAACTTCTTCACATTTATTTTGTGAAGAGTATGTCTATCAAATGTTGGCGGCAGCTTAGTCTCAGATGGTCCATCTTTAGAGTCCAATTTTCGATTACTCGTTCGAGCATTTCGACTGGTAACTGGCGAATGACACACGTGACTTTACATATCCCTACAGGAAAAAGTCTAACGGTGTAACATCACACGATCTTGGTGGCCAATCGACCGACCCAAAACGTGAAATTATCTGCTCACCGAAGTGTTCTCTCAATAAATTCATTGATTGATGCGGTGTGTGGGAAGTGGCGCCGTCTTTTTGAAACCAAATGTCGCCGAGATCACGAGCTTCAAATTCGGTTATCATGGCACGATAACGGTCGCCATTGATGGTTACGTTCTCACCGGCATCATTTTTGAAGAAATATGGAGCGATGATTCCACCGGCCCACAAACCACACCAAACCGTTGTTTTTTTTTGGATGAAGTGGCAGCTCTTGAACCTCTTCTGTTTGCTCTTCGTCCCAAATGCGGCAATTTTGCTTGTTTTCACACCCATTGAGCCAGAAATGTTGGACGATTATGTTGACCATAAGTTGAACGAAGTGTACGAAACACATTTCTCACAGAACGTGAATTTTCGTAATAATTTTGAACGATTTGTAAACGTTGTTCAGACGTAAGTCTTTCCATGATGAAATGCCAAACAATACTAAATAACATAACAGCGTGACACGATTCACATGTGATCTGTCAAAAAAAGGCTATTGATAAAATATCACATTATATTTCTTGTCTGGCGCCATCTGACACCATTGGAAAGTTTGACATTTTTTTAGCATAAACGTACTCAGAACGTTTTGACGTACGACCATCATTTGTGTTGTTTACAGTAACTTGAAAAAAACAATTTTGCAAAAAAAAATTAAATTAACTCGTGTACATTTTCGTGCTTTCATTTTACAAATTTCGACGTGGATTACCACAAGAATGCATCGATGAACTTAAATCTGTTTATGGCGATGAAGCACCATCCTATAGCATTGTAAAAAACTGGTTTAATGAATTCAATCGTAGCCTACGCTCGCTCAAAGGCGAAGGTCTTGAAGGTCATCAAAAACAATCGTTGTGCCAGAGAACATTGATGCCGTGCGTGAACTGATAATGCAAGATCCTCATGTGACCTAGCGTGAGATAGAGGCATCCTTGGGCATTTCTTCCATCAGCATATATTCGATGTAGCATGAACACCTGACCCTAAAAAATGTTTGTTCTCGTTGGATCCCGCACAATTTGACAACAGCTCAAAAAAGCCTCGTGTCAATTGGTGCAAAGAAATTTTGAAAAAATACGTTGGCTGGGCTTCTAAAGACGTTTATAAGATCATCAGAGGTGATGAATCTTGGATCTATGCGTATGAGCCCGAAACAAAACATCAATCGACCGTGTGGGTCTTCGAAGAAGAGCCAAATTCAACGAAAGTTGTTCGTGAAAGAAGAACTTTGAAGCAAGGTCGTTTGTTTCGTCGGCAAAACTGGTCCTGTGGCGACTGTTCCGCTTGAGCAACGTAGGTCGGTCAATTCTGAGTGGTACACTACAATTTGTTTGCCTGAAATCTTCGGTGAAATTCGAAAAACGAACAAGAGAAGACGAATCATTGTGCACCATGACAATGCGAGACACATCGGGTCAAACCAGCGCCTTTTTGACCGGCCAAAACGTCGAATTGATGGGTCATCCGCCGTACAATCCTGACTTGGCACCCAATGACTTCCTTTTATTGCCCCACATAAAGAAAAAAGGGCACCGTCAACGATGCTGTTAAAGCATTCAAAAATCATGTTTTGGAGGTGTCTCAATTGGAGTGGAAAAGGTGCTTCGACAATTGGTTTGAGCGCATGCTAAAGTATATAAATCATGCTGGAGAATACTATATAAAACAATAAAACTATTTTTAGCGTTTTCATTATTAGCCTAGAAATATATATAGCAGCCCTCGTAAATCAATTATTGATCAGGCATGGACCAAGATAAGGTTGTGGAGCCAGCATAAGTATGTAATTTAGGTTCAGAGAATATAATTTGGAAAAATAAAAATCTTAGCTGTAGAAAAACATTTAAATACATTGAACAGTTTTTATTCTAGTTAGAGACCTTTTTTGTTTTTTTTAGAAACAACGTAAAAACTACTTGTAGTAAAATGTATTAGTTAGGTTGCCAGGCAGACTAAACAGCTGGGTCTAAACCCGCCAAGGTTTTCTTCAGTAGTCTTTAGCAACGATTACTTCGGCCATAAATTCAATGACTAATACTTACATAGGCGACTCATTTGAATTATTGAGAATTACACTTTGCGTACAATCTTTGAACTGTGCCTATAACAATCTTTTAATACCTATAAAATATTAAATGCAAATCATTATAATTTATTTATTAGAAAATCTATATAGTAAAAGACTTCTATACTTTTAGAAATGTATTTTTTTGGTTAGAAAACAAATTCTCAAAATATTCGTCTATCCTCAGACATTTATTTCTAGCAGATGCCATCATTTTATTGCTCCTTCAATTGTCTTCTAAATTGTTCCATTTCCTACAATTAAACCAACTCTCGGCCAACACCACACCGCTGCTTAAAGTGCTGATGATGGATACCAATGATTCTCTTCCTTTCCGTAAAGCAAACGGAAAACGTATGTATGAACATAAATTACAACTTAATGCAATTTGTACCTTTTATTCCTTGTGTCGTACTGCTCAAGAAGCCAGAAACGACAAACAGAACAAAAGCAGAAACAATTGGGGGAAAATTGTAGAGAATGAATGGAATCATCCATTAACGTAAATAATAATAAAAACAAATAAATATAGCACAAGAGCAACAATAGGAACGAAACAAAGAGTATCTGAATCTATGGTTATGGTCTTAACAAAACAACTTTTTGGCTAATATAACTGGTTATAAACACTTATATGCGATTATGGCACATACATACATATACACAATATATATCTACATATGTATATAAGATGGGGGTGATTTGAATGTGCGAAAATTGAAGAACGAAAATTTTTTGTGCAGAATAACCTTCAAAAAAACAATGTGATTAAAGCAGCAAAGAAAATAACGACGCTAGCAGGAATTTAGCCATTTACATCTTTTCTACCAACGTCCTTACGATATTCACAGATGTGAATGATTGTTAGCGAAATCAAGTAATTCTCTTCGCTATCACTACACCATGGAATACTCAACGCAGACAGAAAATACAGGGTGGAGCGCGAAATTTGCTTTTTTGGACTACTGTGACGGCACTGTTGGCCCAAGAAAATAGAGAGTGCGCGAGGCTTATAGTGGCTGACGGGAGATTAGCATTAGTCGACCTTTCAGTTGCCACCATGCATTGAGCTCGTGACGAGAGGTAATTTTGTGTTGAATCTTTTTTTCAAATGCGCACTCGATCATTGCATTGCAGCGTGCTTTTCGTTTACGATTCGCTGTACCCCCACGCGGACGTGTTCTTGGACGGCAATCAATCGTAAATTGGGTAACTTCATTGAGAACAACAGGGAATGTGTCAGGTGTACGAAGGAGACCTGAGAGAAGGATTACAACTTCACAAAACATTGAGAGAGAGAGAGAGAGAGAGAGAGAGAGAGAGAGAGTTAGAGCAGCAGTACTGCAGTCTACAAAAGGCTCTGCTGGGAAACAATCACTTGCTCTTGGCGTTTCCAAATTTTGTTTCAGCCGGCTCTTGAGGCAATTTAATTAGAGAATTTATGGTTTCAACGGGATGGTACCACAGCACACACAGCGAGGGTCACCATGAAATGTTTGAGGAAAAAGTTTCCTGGACGGCTTATCTCTTTGAGGGGTGATGTGAACTGGCCGGCACGCTCACCAGACTTAGCCCCATGCGATTTTTTCCTTTGGGGTTACGTACAGTAAATTAGTAGGTAGAGGCTTTTAGAGGTAAAGACGCAAAATCCGATGAACAAATTTTTTTGGGAGCTTTATCTCAATCTAAACCCATTTTCTTTAATCTTAATAATGTCCTTCCTTGGTCTAAAAGACTAACGTATGCGAAATTTAATTACGTCGGACCTTGGTCCAGAAAACAAATGTGTGGCAAATTTCATTAAGATTTCATTAAGAGTTAATATGAACATATACAACTGCCCTCAAAATAGTACGTAGTAGTGTTCAGTAATATATTAAAGATATTAAAAAAAAATACTAAGAACTATTGACAATATTTTCTTTTATATCCCTACACACAGAGAAAAAATTAGTTGGAAATCGGTTGGAACTACAATGATTCGGTTAGAAAAGAGAAATTTGCAAACACCAAATGTTAATAATCGTAATGGATATTCGGTTCGAAATACCACAAGATTATAAATATGATCATCGTACGGTACTCACAACATATTGATTGGTCATACCAATGAAACGCAAAAAAGGTATTTAAACCACCAGTTGTGGCAACCAATAGTTTGGCAAACAAAAGGTTGTTATACCCAATTATTAATTAATATAGCTAATACTTCATCATAACCAAAATGTGTTGTTTAATGGTATTTTTAAAAATAAAATAATTCGATTATTAATGACTTTAACCCATTCCTGCCTGATGGCTATTTAAATACCCAGGAAAGTGTGGATACACAAATAAATTTGCGTGGGCCAGATGACCGATGTCGCGGTAACTTTTATTTTATAGAAAAGAGGAAAGATTGGGTTTGATGATTAAAGCATTTAGCAGGATTTTTTTCTTATCTTTTATTTTTTGCAGCAAAAATCGAAGATCGAAGATTGCTCCGGAAACGTGCTGCCAAAATATGGAAATGGTACAAATTAAAAATGTCTAATTTTACTAAATAGCTTAAGTTGCCTACTATGTAATGAAAAAAAATCAGGCCGCGATACGTCAACACACCTGGCCTCCGGATCCGGTCAAATGCAAATGGCTAATTTTGTTAAGAAAACATGGTACTTAAAAGAAATAAATCACTTAGCCTTAGCAAGTTTCTTCTGATCTGGTGCAACACCGTTGTGATAATCCAGGAAGCAAGTAGCGTTATGCAAATTTACCTTGCACTTTAAACCAACACCTTGCACGGGTATTTAAATACCCATGTCATATCTCAGGTAAAATTGAGGTTTTTTTTCCTTCAGCTTTTATGGTCTTTTCGACATAAATTTCCAAATTTCATAAAAATCGTACGAGCCGATATATGGGCAGGCAGTAGCGGGTTAAGGCAATCGATTTAACAAATTTTTTTCCAGTCATAATCTTCCAACATCTTTTTGCTCGTCATGACCCTCCATATGAATACTTTAATTGTGTAAGCAAACAGTTTTTTTTGACCAAAATAATCACGAAGTTCACGAAATGCATTTTGATTTGAACGCCCATTTTTGTAAAAGGCTTCAAAACTTAACAATTGTGTACCTCTCCATTGAATTAAATTTGATGAATTTGTCGAACATAGAAACAAAGAAATGTGAAATTAAGTTGGGCAAAAACTTGACATTAAGGCGTGACTCACAATTAACATCGTGCATTATGGTTGGGCCAACCACTATCAACGTTAAATTTTAAGACGATCTCTCCATGTTCGTCAGTACGCCCGTCCGTGTGTGTGTGTTGAAAGCACGAAAGCGGCCAAACGAATCAAGACTCCTGAGATTTCTCATGATGTAGGCTTATGGTCATAAGTTACTTCAGATTGTTAACGGGCGTATTAGTTCAGGGCGAAAAAAAAAAAATATGTCACTAAAGGTACCGCGGGAAAAATCTCACTTTTTTAGTATTCGTTTAACAATCAGTAATTTTTATTAACGGACAAAGGCCAAAATATGTACAATTAGTAGGTAAGCACTAAGTACCTGAAAACATCGTATACTTGTTGGACTATTTGGCTAGTGTGGCCTGGGCAACGTCCCGCATGGTATAAACGGGCGATTAGTAGTCAATATGGGCATATAAATTTAAACTCAAGAAAACTGTTCTACGACTCCAAATATAGGGGAGTTTTAAAGTTTTTAGCTGAGCTTAGGGTCGGACGCAACGAAAAAAGGGTCCCCAATAAACGGACTTATTTTTTGAGCATTTCAATATCGATTCGACGGTCCATTGCCGAACCTAACGACTTGTAACCCGTAAAGTGCCCATCATTTACGAGATCAAAGCGTCGTTAAACAATTTCTAGCCTACACTAGGGATGTTTTTTTAATGCAATTGGCCCCAGTGAATTTACTAAGAGAACGAAAAAAATTTATTGCCGGCCGTTGGTAATGTGTGTTAATTTTAAAAAAGAGTCACAAGTCCTAAATCCAGATTCCAAGTATTTTGCATTCACTAAAGATTCTCCGCCGTTGTGTGATTGGGCCTCCATGATGTTATTGAAGTGTATATGCCAGTTAATCCAGTTTCAACCCGGGGTTAAAACATTTAACAATTATTCAGTATAGGTTCCACCTTGTAAATGTGGGAAACTTTACGAGTAAGAGATTTATCTCTAAGCCATGTATAAAGACTTCTCTGTAAAAATGCACTCGCCTTTCTGAGCCGGCGTTAAACAGTAGTAGTAGCTCAGCTTACTTATTTGAGAGCAAGTTCCCCTTGTTTCTTAATGGAATGTTGTGTGTTTTAAGTATGTTTGGCTTCTCCCAAAATTTACGAAGTTTTCACTGACTCGAATTGTTTTTAAACTTTTTATTTTAGAAATGTTGTAAAGACATTCTTGTGGTCTAAAGTAAAGTTTCGCACCAAAATATCGACCCACTCTTTTGTATGTATATCTGTGTAAAAGTATATAAAGTACTCTCGCATGTTCATAAGATAATAAAACAATAACACTTTTGCAATGAAACAAAAGAAAAGACACTTTTTAGTTGAAGATTTCAGAACAAAATGCCAGACAACCGAAATTATGTGTGTATGCCCGTGAACACTTAAAGGATAATTAGCAAAAGTCGTAAATAAATAATGAAGCACATATACACATGCAACCAGTTAAACACACAGCCACACACACTCTCAGCTGAACACATTTAGAAATCATACGGAAGTCCTCTTTCACATACACACACTCATACAATCATACCCAGGCGGAAAGAGCCATCCAGGCGAAGGAAACAAGACACATTTCGAATGACAGCCAAACAAGTGGAGTGGAGTTGATTCGCATAAAGTATGGGTTTTGTGGCTTTTAGGTTTACTACGTTTTCCAAAGGTGTGCTGTTTCCATCTCCGACAGCGGCAGTGGCATTGGCAATGGCTCCCACTGTTGCCTGGTGTCAGGAAATGTGATATGGTTATTGTTGGCAGAAATTTGACTTCTCGTGTGGTGTTTTGCTCACATTATTTTTTATTTGCCTTTATTAACACTTGCACACAGTGTTCCAATGTGGCTTTTCTCTGGGGAAGGCAGCAATTTCTTGGAAGTCCTTGTGCAAGCAGTCGAGTGGTAGTGGCAGCAAGTGTTTTGAATGTGAGTTATGTTATTGGACGATTGTTATGGTGCTTTTTAAATAAATTAAACCATAAGTGGTCAGAAAAGCATAGGATTAAATAACATCGAATGGCAGCAATAATGAGATGAATGTTTAAGTAGATTGGCAAATAAGAAGATAATTCGTTTTTGGTATATTATACACAATCAAAAAGGATGCTTTATATATGCCCCAAGTCCTTCTTGAGAATCTCTTCTGAAAATGTATACCAAGCCCTTGTTTGGGTCTCAATAGGTAAGAGGCATTCATTGCCATTAACCGAAAGCAGGAGTCAAAAGGGGTAACGAATAATACACTACTGGTACTAAAGTAGAAGCACTTACAGTAGGGACCTGTGATTCACTATATAAAGCGTGTTCCCTTAAAAGGTTTAAATTTGAACAACCGATTAACTTTACTATAAAGAATAAGATTCTGTTTTAATTTTAGTTTTATGTTTGACATTTGCAAAATGCGACGGTATACGCTCGAACCGAACTGGAAAATATTTAAGACTTACTTCCAAAGTATTGAGCCTTAAGCGCAAGCTGTAAAAAATTTACGGGAAAGCATATCGAGAAGAGATCGGCCTTTAGTTCAGTTTGTGCTTTAATTCGTGAAACAAGTTTTTGAAAATTGATCGATATTGGACAAACCAGTCTAAGTACGTTCTCGTCCAGTGCGATCAATCGAAATATTGCTCATGTGGCTGAAAATGTCCAAGAGGATCTTTGAGCACTATAAAGGCTTACAAAGTTCAATTCGTCCAGGAACTGAAGCCTCATGACCATCAATGCGAAAGCAAACTTGCCGCACGCGGTGTTTAGACGATTGAGAAGCCGAAGAATCACTGTTTGGTGTGGATTTGGGCCGTCATTATCGTCAACGGTGAGCATTACAGCGCAATGCTTATCAAATTTGTATTTTCAAAAATTCAAGAGAACGACATAGACGTCATTTGATGTCCACAAGACGGGGCCAAATGTTACAGACCCAATGCAACCGTCGATATATTACGCAATGTTTTTAGAAACGAATAATCAGCCGAAATTGCTATGTTAATGGATTGCTTCGGAGCTGTGATTTGAGCCTTTTGGATAATTTCTGTGGGTTGTCATTAAGGACATATGTTATGCAAAGCATCCAGAGACATTCAAAGCGTTGAAACAAGAAATCAAAGTTTTCTTGTTTTGACCCAACCAAGTCATGGTAGTCATATGATTGATATTGTGTTCCATTATTTAATGACAACGTTCAACCTTTTCAATAAGACCAGGAGTTTTAAAAATATTAAAGGTACTATTTTTTACAGCCGATTTAAATTTATAATTATAAATGGCCCACCCGTTAGCTTACAGCAGAAACTAATTACTGCCAGCCATAAAAAATGATGCAATGAATGAAAACAAGTCAGAGAACACAGACAGAAAAAAAATTGCAGGCATGGTCAAAACAGGTGTTCAATAATCAATATAGACGTACAGGAAATATGAAGTTTGGCTGGGATAACGGTCGGACACATGAGCCGAAAAGGCCCAAAAAACGGACCTTTTTGTCGCTCTTTATAAGTACTTAAATTTATAACTACATTATAGGACTTAGTGCATATTCACTTTGCTATTCCGATTGCAACACCTCGAAACACAGGTCGGAGACCCCATACTGAATATATGTTTTTAATTGTTGTAGATATCTTAGATGATCTTTCCATTTCGGCCTGTTTGTAAAACCAAACAAAATGTCGTATTATTGAAGCTAGGTGGATAAAATTTTGCAGAAATGAAGGCAGATCGTTCAAGAGGTAAACATTTTCCTCACACAAGGACTGAGTCAAACTCTGGAAAAATAACGACATTTGAAGTACTTTTGGGTTTTATTTGGTTAAATAATACCCACTCAACTCAGATCGATACGATATTTTCACATTATGTCAGATTCGTGGGCATGGCTACACCCATTTAATCCACAACTTTTTCAATTCAATTTAATTTTTATTTTGTTCATATAACAATTTAATTTTTCTAATTATCTACAATGACAAAGAGATAAGGTTTGTATGAGCATATGCTACTTAAATATTAGTAAACAAATTTTGATATATTGTGATGAAGTTTAATTAATATCGGATTTAATTGAAGGAAAATTCACAAAAAACCTTTCTGAGTAGCCCGACTAGAGTTTCACATTTTCAACTTGTTTCAAATATAATATTTACATCTATGCTAGATCTCTTATATGAATAAAATCAGACGCTTGTCATCTGATGGCAAAATTTTCTTTAAGTCTTGTTAATCTATCATTTACTAACTCCACTTTGGCAACTTCGTGGAGACATGTTGTTGGGTAATGTCTAGGAAGCTTTCAAATCATTTTCAAAACTTTATTTTGGGTTATGTGAAGCTTCTAAACATGAGTTGAAGCCACATTGCTCTATGAAGGACATCCATACAAAAGAACAGTTTGAAAAACTGACTTAAAAATAAACATTTTGTTTTTACTATTTAAAAGACAGTTTCTATTGATTAGGGGATAAAGGAGTCGTATCTTTCGATCTTCTATTTGATTTCCACACGTATATAGCTTGAATGTGCGATCTGTCAAAAAGGACTTTATAATAAGGATTATATATGTTGGAAAGTTGAAATTTCTAAAATTAGGGTGTCGTGCCATACGGATTCGAATTCTGCTTTGATGTCAAGTATCAGCATACCTGTAGATTGACTATCATAAAAGTTGTTTTGCACTATTTGTCTGATTCGTAGAATTGGGTGGACGGTATTATGTTGTTTACGAAAGCCATACTGTTCATTAGGGAGAATATTGTTTTCTTCAATAAATATATTAAGCACGTCTTTAATAGCTTTTTCTAGCAGTTTTCCTAACGAGGATAATAAGCTGATAGGACTATATGAGCTTCGATTTTCAGAGGGCTTAATAGGTTTTTTAATTGGTATTATTTTCGATTTCTTCCAAACTCTAGGAAAATATGAAAGACGAAGATAAGCATTTATTATTGTAGTGAGATATTTTACAGCTTATCCACAACTTACGAGTAGATATACCATAACTCATGAACTGTTAGAGATATGAAGATGATAAGATACTTCCCGGTGAAAATGTCGGTGGTGCCATGCCCCTTTGGAAAAAGCAATAATGATCAAGGTATAGAACCTATCGTTATAAAATTTTGACCGAATATAGGCAATGACTAGCAAATTAATGACTATTTTTTGAAAATAGGAAGGAATGCGTGGCCCTTACAACTCTGAACTTAGCCAAATTTCATAACTATTGGCATGGAAATAAAAAACACTCTAGTATAAAAGAGGGCGGTGCCACTTCCCCTTTAAAAATTAAATTAGTGGCAAACGAAAGGGGTCTACCTTTTTGAAATTTTAATAGAATTTTACAATGAAAAGCCAAGTATTATAGGCTATATTATGCTAAAATTGAACCAAAAGGCGTATCACTGTCCAACCAACTTTAAATATTGGAAGGTCATATCTCTTGAACTAATACCGGCGTGACAATTGTAGTTGAAATGAAAAAAAGGCTTGATATAATTCTTTTATTGGATCGGATTTCATGATGGAGGGTATATAAGTTAGGGCCTTTGAACTTACTTTGTCCATGTTATACTCGTATGCTGAACCACACTAAGGTACAGGGTATTATGCTTAGCGCTGTATTAGCAACACCCTAAAGGAATAAACATAGACCCTGTGTTAAGTATACCGATCGACGCAGAATTACTCTATGAGTCATGTATGTCCACCTAGCCGTCCGTCGTCCGTCTGTTCTTCTTTTTCGAAAAGCTCTGACACAAAGGTCTCTCCTGATCCCGATTTTAGGTCCTTCAGCTCGTTATGAGCGGCAATTAATTAACTGCGGTGAAGCTGGACCATATCGGCCAAGGTCGATTTTAACTTTTTTGTTAATACTTATTTATGAGTTTGCTGCTGTGCAAAAATGGAACATAAAAATGGACTGCAGGAGAAAACGGAGATTAGATTTAAAATCAGGCTTATCAAATTAGAAAAAAAAATTATAAAGTTCCATTCAACACAAAGAAAGTTAAATTTAATTCCTCTGTGTAAACTATGTTATGGAAAACATAGTTTAAAAAAGACAATATCTAGTGCTAGAACAAAAGAGGACGATGCCACGCATCCTTTTAACAAACCGCATTTATAGCCAAAGTAATATACATATCTTAACAGAATAAAATCAATGACGCTGACAACTTTTTCCGCTCGAAACCTTAGCAGAAAGTCAGTGTCATACCTCCGCAAAACGAAATGATTCGCTTTAGGTTTGAACAACGTCGGCAAATATAGAAATCTAAGTTTCACAGTGAGCGCTGTATGTAAGGTGCATTTTTATCTCGGCGGCAATGTTAACAAACAAAATTGGTGCATCTGCGTCTCTAAAAATATGCACGTTATGTGCATTATTGGAGGAGTGCTGTAAAAATTGGACCATTTATCAACAAAAATTAAGCTGTAAACTTGACGATATGGATTTGGATGACCTTTAGTTTATGCAGGATTCCGCGCCGAGTCACACAAGCCAATCCAATCAATAAACAATCGATCTTTGGCACATCGAATTCATAAATCGTGTTATCAGTCGTCTTGGCGATGAAAATTGGACACCTCGGGATTTGAGCCTTTTTGATTTTTTTTGTTGAAGCATAAAGGATCGGTGCTGTTCCTGTTTAGAGCAACAGCTACAGTCTGGAGCTACAGCCCGAAATCATCAGCTAGATTTTGGAAACTAGGAGTAACAGAATGCCCTCCTGCGAGACCAACTCAATGAGCTACTTAAACGAACTTGAAATCGATAATTAATGCACATACAAAAGAGATTCGTTTTCAACTGAATGATTGAGTTTCCATCAGTTCAACCGAATGTTATTTGGTGCACTGCAATTGTCGGTAACCTTTTTGATAAAAATGACAAAGTATGGAGCCCTCCACAATTATTTTTCCGGATATAAATATCCATATGTGACAGCGCATAGAGAAAGGGACCTTAGGGTAAAAAAAATCAATTTTAATTTTTTTGATGTGGACAATATCTGAGCATCGAATGAGACCGATCCCATGCTCCAAAAGTGTTCCCTCCCAGAGATATGCGCGTTTTATGAAAGTGAAGTCGACGATTCTAAGCGCAAATAGAAAGGGACCTAATCTTTAAAATGGCTCTCCCGAACAAAACTGGTTTTTAACCTTAGGTCCCTTTCTATTTTGCGCGTCACATATATCGTTTTTGTCAACTAATAAAATATTTAAATTATATTTCCGGCTATTAGCACTTAATAATGATCGGCTTAAATTTGTAAATATTTGAGTATTTTTTTATATAAATAAAAATTCGAACCATAACTAGCCGTTATTATAAAGTCTCTTTTATCATCATCAATATTTGGTTGCTACAATTAATTTTCAGCAAAATTATTACCCACAAACGTAAATTGTAACAACTAAATAGTTTTTCGCATTTTATTGGTATGACCGATCTATTGGTTGTGTTCTTAATACTTTGATTATATTTACGAACACTAAGTGCTGCCTGGCGCTATCTAACATTTCCAGTGGAAAGTTTGACATGTTTTAGCATAAACGTACTCAGAACGTTTTGACGAACGACCATCATTTGTGTTGTTTACAGTGACTTGAAAGAATCAATTTGGTAAAAAAATGGAATTAGCTCGTGAACATTTTCGAGCGATCATTTTTCACAACTTTCGACGTGGATTATCACGACAAGAGTGCATCGATGAATTTAAATATTTGTATGGCGATGAAGCACCATTCAATCGTGGCCGACGATCGCTCTGAGAAGAAGGTCGTCAAAAACGGCCGTTGTACTAGAGAACATTAATGCCGTGCGTGAACTGATAATGCAAGATGGTCATGTGACATGCCGTAAGATAGAGGCATCCTTGGGCATCCTTCCACCAGCATACATTCGATATTACATGGACACCTGGTCGTAAAAGATTTGTTTTCGTTGGATCCCGCACAATTTGACAATCACTCAAAAAAAGGCTCGTGTCGATTGGTGCAAAGAAATTTTGAAAAAATACTATCGCGGTACTTCAAAAGACATTTATAAGATCGTCACAGGTGATGAATCATGGATCTATGCATATGAGACCGAAAGAAAACAGTAATCGAACGTGTGGGTCTTTGAAGACGAGCCAAAGAATGTTTTTTCTGCAAAACTGGTCATGTGGCTACTGTTCCGCTTGAGCAACGTAGGACGGTCAATTCTGGATTGTACACCTCAATTTGTTTGCCTGAAGTCTGCGGGCAAATTTGAATAAAGAACAAAAGAAGACGAATCGTTGTGCACCACGACAATGCGAGCTCTCACACATCGGCTCAAACTAGCGACTTTTTGACCTGCCACACGGTCGAGTTGATGGGTCATCCGCCGTACAGCCCTGACTTGTCACCCAATGTCTCATTTTTATCCCGCAAATCAAAAAAAAAAATACGTGGTCAACGATTTTCATCGCCAGAAGATGCTGTTGAAGCGTTCAAAAACCATGTTTTGGAGGTGTCTCAATCGTAGTGGAAAAAGTGCTTCGGCAATTGGTTTGAGTGCATGCAAAAGTGTATATATAAGTCATGCTGAAGAATACTTTGAAAAACAATAAAACCATTTTTTATAATTAATATTCGCATTTTCATTATTAGGCCAGAAATGTATATAGCTGATTTTGTATCATCTAGTAGTATATGGAACCGAATTTTCAGTACTATTGAAAACATTGGTGTTGACAACTGAAGTTCTACATTTGTAACTGATTTTTTTTGTAGTTTCAACCGATTTCCAACTGAATTTTTTTCTGAGTGAGAGAATCTTTGTTCTGACTAATTTATTTTTGGACACAATTTAATTTTGTTCTTTTTATTGCGCTTTTAACTTAAACTTGGCCCACCCTTCCGCACACACAGAGAACAGATTTGTTGTCTCAACCGATTTTTTGGCCAACCGAATGTTGATGGTTGCACGTACTATCCATGCATTCCATCATTACAACCGAATTTTGATTGGGAACGCAGCAATTTTCCGGTTGAAGATCACAAGTATCGGTAATCCTAACAGATGTGTTGGATGTTGTTATAAGTACTTTTTTAAAAAAAATAATATTTTACCGCCATTCTGAAAATAATTAATTAAGGTACGAGTATACTTATATGGGTGAAAATAAACAATGTTGCACTCAACGGTCACAGCTATATAATTTTATACGTAAATGAAAAATCTATAATATGATATTTTATTTTCTGTTTCATATAAATTATCAAGCATTTCCATACATTTGCAAACCCAACGGTGACCATTTTTGAAAGTAAATTGCTTTTAAACATGTAAAATGTAAACTCCGTCCGCTGTCACCTGCTATAGGCATGGTTTTTCACTAAGTTTTTCCATTAATATTACGTTATTTTCAAACAAACCAACGACCCTATCCCATAAAGTAACTCAAAATCTTCACATTCCCGGAAAATTGAAACAATTGAGAAACGTTTAACAACGATAAAAAGAAATTTACCATTGTCCCTTGATTTAGACTAAATATTGTGCTCCTAAAGTTTGCTTCAAGTTTGAAATAAAAAAGCTTCGTCGATCCTGTTCAACTATACTAGGTAAATGCTAAAATACCACATAATTATTCACAAACTTTAGAAAGTCAATTTTGAACACTCTCAAAGAACTGTGCTTGTTTAAATATGAAATATCAGTTGAGGTTAAAAAAAAGTAAACTCCGTCCGCGTTTTCCTAGCGACACAAATTGACGATACGAAATTGCTCTTTTTTAAACAAATGTGTAATAGAATTCTCTAAAATTTCCCTATTTTTATACCCGCACCACATAGTGGTATGGGGTATAATGGCTTAGTGCTTGCGTTTGTAACACATCGAAGGAATCGAGTTAGAATACCGGGACCAGAGAGAAAGTTGCTCAGAATTACATTTTGAGTCGATCAAGCCATGTCTGTCTGGCTGGCTGGGCGGCTGGCTGGCTGGCTGGCTGGATGTAAAGATGTCCATCTATTCTTGTAATCAAAGTACAGGTCGCATTTATGCACCGATCATGATGAAACTTGGCATGTGGTAATATATTGGGACAAGGACGGACGGAGCACTTTCTGATAGACCCCCCATACAAAGGAACTCCCGGATTTGGTCCAAATCCAGTTGATGTCGCGTGTATTGGTCAACCAATTAAAAAAATATGCCATTCGATGTAGAACTGACCACAAAATGTAAAAAAAATAGTTGGACCCGCCTCTCGGACCTACGGGGCCTTCAGAACCCAAAAAATGGACCCATGATTTTAAACATAAGTGTGACCCCTTAAATGAAAGGAAATTATCTTACAATTTTAAATACAGAAAAAAATTCGACCTGTTTGGGCCCCAGGGTCCATTAGGAGGGTCCAAAAGTTTCGGTTTACCCGGATTTTAGTGTGACCCCTGAAATGACAGGGAATTGCCTCAGGACTTTAAATATGTCAATCCAAATGATTTATCTCGTCCGTGGGAGGGCACAGGATCCGAAAACAAGGTATGAAAATGTGGACCAACTATAATTGTTATACCCTCACCACATAGTGGTATGGGGTATAAAGGCTTAGTGCTTGCGTGATAGATACAGATAGAAATAGCGACGAGTGCTTTCGATTAACAGGAGACTTAATCACATTTATAGTGGTGCGGGTATCATAGAGTCGGCCACGCCCGACTATAGCACTTACTTACTTGTTTTTTGTTATTTTTGGGCAAATCGTTTGGTAATTACATATAAAAATGTGACAGTTCGTAAACTCCGTCAGCGTAAACTCCGTCCCTATGATTCGGTATATTCAATATAAAAGGAAAACTCGGTTCTAGGGTTGCGTAAAATGATATTTATATGTGTTTATAAAATGGTTGATAAGATTTTTGACATTTTCAAAAAGAATATAGTGAAAATTCGGCAATAAAACTTGATAATTGGAAAAAGTTGAATAAAGTGTACTCGATTATTTGTATTACGTAGGATGGGTCCCTATACAATTGATTAAAATTAACTTAAAATTTTTTTAACGAAACTTGTAGTTGCAATATTTATAATTTATACTTATTCTGGTCCCATCTCTCGATTCTGATCGAAAAATAACTTAAAAAACCATATTTGAAATTGCCGAGTTTGAGAATCAAAAAGTGCAACATTTTTTATTTTCACCCATATAACAATATTTATTTTCAAGCTTTGGGTGGCCGTAACTCGGGAAAAATGGGTCGCTACCAAAAAGAATTGGTTGTTGTCTGTCTATGGCGAAAATTCTAATCAAGTCTTAGTAATGTTGCTTAAATATACACGCAGAGAAAAAACTTGGTTACTACATGGTCACGTAATAATAATATGTTCTCCACAACAAAATAATGTTCGACGCAACCATAGCATTGTTAATTGAATTTATTTTTGACAATAGTATAATTGCTGCAATATTTATATTGTTGAAATGTAACAATAGTATTATTGCCAAATTTAAAAATGAAAATATGGTTATAGCAACAATATAAATATGGTTAGTGCAACAAAAGTATTGTGTTTTGCGTTTTATGTTAACAATGATATGAATACGGCAATCATAATGTATGATTGTAATTTTTTTTCATTTGAATATGCTTTTTAGAACAAATGTTATTGGTACGGATCTAATGCAACAATAGTACTTTTTTTTATCGAAATTAAAATTTTTTAAACAAGCTGTTTATCTGCAATATTTTAAATAAAAACTCTTACGTTTATTTAAACTTATTCTACTGTGAAATAAATCACTCCTATTATTTTGAATTTAATATATTTTTGAATAATTTTCATAATTCAAATCTACTATTGTTGACAACTTGAACCATTTTTAATAAATAATAGTGGGGATCAAATCTATTGTTGACAACTCAAACAAATTCTATTAAATAATATTGAGGATCATAGTTTAATTGTGTGTGATCATACTATAGTTGTAGGGATCATAACATGATTCCGTGTTAATCTTACTATGGTTGTGAGGACCATACTATGGTTGTATATAATACATACTAGGGTTGTGAGGATAGTTCTATGGTTTAGTGTGAATCATACTATGGTTGTGGGGTCATAGTAAGGTTATGTGTGAATCATACTATTGTTGTGAGGATCATAGTATGGTTGTATTTGAATCATACTATTGTTGTGAGGACCATAATATTGTTGTAGCTCAACCATATACCCAACAATAGTATTATCCTCTTCGAATATTGTCATCACAACCATACTTTTTTTCTGCGTGTAGTTAAGTCTTTTTCTATATTCTGGAAAATATTTTTGTATTTATACTTATAGTTCGTTTATTTCTATGGCAGTAACATTTGAAAGCATGCAACCCAAGAAATTTAAACTGTAGACTTGCGGAAATGAATATGCATCAAGCCAAAATATATCCCCCATGGTCCAGTTATATATCCGAAATGTCCAGACAAATCGTAAGAGTTTTATTTTTAAATGATGCAGCCCACTTAGATATGCCGCAGAGGTCATTTGATTACTGGTGTTTATAGAATAAACATTATCCTCTCACATTTCTTGCTGGCAGATATTCCCTTTCAAGTGTTCCCACACCTATGATAGCCCAGCTGCTAATGAGGATTTCAAAATTCAAGTATCGGCATATTAAGGGCCACTGTGAAGCCCCATATCAAAATTCCAAATAACTCATTTACACTGAACCATCATTACCCAGCAAACAACCAGCAATAATAGCAACAACGAGAGCAGCGAGCAGCAGTTATCAAGAACCATTGAATGTCTTTTCGAAAAAATTTAATACCTCTTAATGTTTGTTGTTCTTTTTTGTTTGTTTTGTTTTCCGTTCGTCTGTGTGCGTTTTGGTATGTTTTTCTTTTTTAAAACTTTAAGCAATATGAACGAAGAGGGATTTTCAAAACAATACTCGATAAGGATATGGATGCTTGCCGGGGACGATGGTTAAGGAGGGGACTTAAGAAGTTAAAGATGAGGAGCTGTGGTTGCCATTGTGCTGGTGTTTCTTGCTGTTGATGCTATCTTTTTTTGTTTTGTTTTGTTGTTGTTGCTGTTGGTAGCATCGTCATCGTCATTGCTATTGCTGCTGTACGACGAGTACCGTGTTTAGTTAGACACTTTTAGACACTTAAAAGCTCTTAAGTAATCCAATTACTCTCACATGTCATGTATACCTTCAAAAATGCTCCAGATCTTCATTCACACCCCCACATAGACACACAGACTAGAAAACCTTGCACACGCACATAAATATAAAGAGTAATATTCCAGAACTGACCAGTTCAAAACTAGAAAGGTTTTCGATGCTCTGAATTTTGTGGGTGAAAATTTGAACCCGTGGTTAAGACTTGTGAGTGGTGTTCGCTATCGCGAGATGACAGAGGACTTCTTGTGGCCAGAAACTGAGAATATGGACCTGGAAGGTATGTGGTTTTAACACGATGGTGCCACTTGCCACACAACAATAGCTGCGAAGCTCTCTGATGATGGTCGTCACTGAACTGAAATCGCGATAAAAGAAGTGTGCCGGCACGAAAATCAATGCCATTTTGTAAAACACTTGTCTTCGATTAAAATGTAGATGTGGGTCTTGAGCCAATTAATCCGTGTTGAGTATTAAAAATCAATTTACCCTGGAAAACGAATACTACATTAATTTTGCGGTTTGATCTTATTGGTGGCTTTGACCTATGAAGTCCCTAGGGTGCCGAAAAATGGGTCCTTTCGAACATGGACTCAAAAACAGTAGAATTTTCTGAAGATTTGGCTAAATTGGAGGCGTTGACCAATGGCAGTGGTCCATGGGCCCTGGGGCCCAAAAAGCGTCCCATAAAAAATACGGCGAAATCTTCTCACAAATATTAATATGGACGTATATTTAAGATTTGGACCAATTTGGGACTAGAACCGGCTCATATAGGACCTAGGGGCCAAAAGCCGGTCAGCTGTAAACAGGGACATAAAAGGTAATAAAAAACAATAACATTTCGCCACAAATCAGATAATCACATTGGTTGTCCGATTCAAAGAAATTTAAGGTCTTAACCTATGAGCCTAAGGTCCCAGGGTGCCTAAGACTAGGTTCTTTCGAACATTGGCTTTTGGGTTTTCAGTAACTGTGGAATTTTCTGAAGAATCTGAATATGACATTAATTCTACGATTTGTCTGAATTTGAGGCGTTGACTTGGCGTGGTCCATAGGCACAAAAAGATCCCTTAAGGTTCGGGGACATATGTGTGTCCAGAAATGGTGAAATCTCCTCACACATTTTTTTTTGATATGTACCGGCCCATTTGTGACTAGGGGCCTAAATAACACTGTGCGACAGCCACAATCGGTTTGGGATGAAACCACCGGGGAAAGTTATATCGGTCAAAAAAAGGTCATACGTGTCCCAGCGTTTCGTTGGGTCTCATCTAGGAATCGAGATATATCGATTTGAAGTTAGTAAGTATCGTATAGGGGAATTTGTCACGTTTTTGGCTCTTTTGTTTGACATAACTTGAGAACCACTCGTCCGATTTAGCTGAAATAAATTTTAAAAAACCAAGAAAGGTCATAGGTTATGTGACTTTACGTGAAAGTAATAAGACTTGACACTTTTTACCGTTTTGGATTTTTTATGAATTAAAAAAAAAAAAATTTAAATTTTTAGGCAAAAATAATATTTTTTTTCATACATTTATTTATAATTGCGAAACTGTTGCTTAAGTAGGAAAACGGTTTAAGAACAGATTAGAGGAATTGTAATTCTTAATTTTTCTAAATTTGTTTCAGCTAAATCGGACGAGTGCTTCTCGAGTTATGTCAAACAAAAGAGCCTAAAACGTGACAAATTCCCCTATACGATACTTACTAACTTCCAATCGATATATCTCGATTCCTAGATGAGACCCAGCGAAACGCTGGAACACGTATGACTTTTTTTTTACCAATATAACTTTCCCCGGTGGTTTCATTCCAAACCGATCACTGACCCTTACCATTTGTCGCAGAGTGTAATCGTCTACTTTAAAATATGGACATATGGGTATTAAGAAGAAATAAAATTTCGTCACAAATCATAAAATCACATTGACTTCCCGATTCGAAGAAAGTGAGATCTTCACCCATGTGTTAAGGCCCCCGTGTGTGCCGAAAAATAGGTTCTTTCGAACATTGTCATATGGGTACTTAGTAACAGTGACCCATTCTGAATTTTACGATTCGGCTGAAACGGAGGCCTAGAACCATGGGCATGGTCTATGGACCCTGAGACCCAAAAACATCCCAAAACCTTCGAAGGCATATGAGTATCCAGAATCTGTACCTATATTTAAAACTTGTGACAATTTGAAGCTCAGACCGGCCCATATGGGATATACCACGTGATCCATTTCGAGGTTTCCTACTTTTTTAAAGAAAAAAAAAACACAGAAAATTTAAATTGAATGGGGAATGTTTATTATCATTTGAAAGAACATTCTTTGGCATTTATTTTTTGAAGATTATGTCTATCAAATGTTGGCCGCGGCTACGTCTCAGATGGTCCATCCGTTGAGTCCAATTTTCGATGACTCGTTCGAGCATTTCGACTGGTAACAGGCGAATGATACGCGTGATGTTTTGCTCCAAGGCATGAATCCAAGCGGGTTTGTCCGCATAAACTTAAGACTTTACATATCTCCACAAGAAAAAGTCTAATGGTGTGATATCACACGATCTTGGTGGCCAATCGACCGGCCCAAAACGTGAAATTATCTGCTCAACGAAGTGTTCAATCAATAAATCCATTGATTGATGCGAGGTGTGGGAAGTGGGAAGTGTTGAAACCAAATGTCGCCGAGATCGAAATGTCCGCCTATGGCCTTTACACACGCCTTAAGTCGCACTGGCCAATCGTCAATAGCTGCACGAACCTCGTCCATTGGACAATTGGCCACAGCTCGAACCAAATCTGTCTTAAGAGTTCCAATGTTGGGGTATCTTTTGTGACAAACCTTGTCCTCTAAATCAGTCCACAATTTGTAATCCAATGGGTTCAAATCTGGACTGCCTGAGGGCCATTCTTCAGACGAAATAAAAGCTGGCAAATTGTTTCGAGGCCAGGCCTGGGACGTTTTACCCTTATGAGCCGGCCCAGAATCCTGCTGGAAAGTCCATGGCTGGTTTTGGAACAGGGAACTGTTAAGAGGTGAAGCCTCTTCCAAAGCTTCTTGGTAAACTTTGGCCGATGCTGCCTTTGGTTCAGATGCTTCCTTAGATGACCGCGCATACACTCTATCATTTTGCTTGTTAAATTTTTCCTGAACGGCAAACATTTTTTCATCGGTGAACACGATTTTTCTGTGCAAGTTATCAGCGTGCTTCACCAAAAGACGTTTGCATTTTTCAAACCTATTTTTTAAAGCTGCAGTCAATAAATGTCCGGTACGCCGTTTGAAAGCCCCAAGTCCCAAGTCTTTTTTAATGATTCGACTCATGGGCTTTTACGTGATATTCATCTCACGGCTTTGATGACACGCGGTGTTCGAACTGAGCGTGGGCGGCACGACCGGTGGCGGTCTTTTACATCTCCAGTCTCCTTAAACAGTTTAATGCATCGGTAGACGAACATGCCGCTAATCCCTAGTGGCCGAAGCGTTTTAAAAATATCGCTTTTTCATTTCACACTTGAAAAGCGCTATTACAGCGATATGGTTCTCATTATCTGACCACTCCATTATGAAAGTTGAAACAATTTAAAAATCCCGTTACAGACTAACGCTATTGAGGTTAGCTTTCAAAACCCATATGACATTAACGGTGTATGTTCAGTTCTACTATTGAAATGGGTGTGTTCAATGTTGTAACAGTATTTATGTCCCTACTAAGTATATTGTACAGACTGTACTTATATATATTGTAGAGACATTATTGTACATATATATATTGACTGTATATATTGTACAGACCATGTTGTATATTGTACAGACAGACTAATATTTGTATATACAATTACACACTGCCGAATTCAACTCAGTTTTTCTAGTTTCCCTTAAAAGGGATCAAAATTGTGGTTTCTCTAAAAAAAACTCATACAATCTTGACTAATTGATTTTAAAATGGAGTTAGAGGTCCTCTTGCGGTTTCTTAAAAAAACATACCCAACCGGGACAACTAAACGTTTTGGATCTGGACAGAACAGGCAGATAAGTCGATGTTCAACATACTTATGGATCACATAAACACTCACACTCTCGCACACGTACACAAAAACATTGAAAAGCATATCCTTTAAAGTTTCATTCATAGTCCTGAGTAGGTATCACATTGTTTCATATGGCTTCTGCTGCATGGGTTAGAGGGGAAGGGCAATGTAAATGTAAGACTCCTTCTGTGGAAGAGCATATGCATGGCAGTCTGTTCGGTTATTGTGGCTTTTTGTGTGATATAATGATAATGAGAGCGAAAAAAAAACACATATATATTCTTTAGTTTTTCCTTCCCATTTGCCTTTCCATTTCGTGTGATTTGTCTGCCTTCCTCAGCCACCCCCTTGAGTTAGTAAGATATTAGGGAGAAGGGGTAGTTCTATTGGACGGTGTTAATAATGAGTGGATGTCGAGTAGGTACGACGGCAGAATTAGCATGTATTAGGAATCATTCATGGGCTCAGATGAGCCCTTAGAGATGTTACCATTTCTTCTATCTTTAGTTTGTTATAGTTAAACAGGTGTTCCATTTGTATATGTACTCGTATGTGTAACGCTCATAAGATGTTTTCTGTTCATATTTCCCCTTTGTGTAGTTGAAACTATATAAAGTACCAAATTACCTACCAACCTGGATAGTTAATAAACTTTGTCCAGCAAACGTTGGGAAATGTGTTTAAAGCGTTCTCTTCGTTTCGTGTGTCGAAAATTATGCAAATCGACTGTTGAAGTCTCCCGTAAAATCTTCTAGGGTTTGAAACAAGCAGCAGCAAAAACTCCGTTATAATCCAAAGTCAAGGAGAAAGTCGCACGTACACTCAGAGAAAATATATATGTGACAGCTCATAGAGAAAGGGACCTAAGGGTAAAAAAATCAATTCTCAATTTTTTTCTTTTTGTGATGTTGACAACATCTGAGCATCGAATGAGCCCGATCCCATGCCCCTAAAGTGTTCCCTCCCATATATATGCGCGTTTTATGAGAGTGAAGTCGACGATTCTTAGCGCAAATAGAAAGGGACCTAATCTTAAAAATGGCTCTCCTGAACAAAACAGGTTTTTAACCTTAGGTCCCTTTCTATTTTGCGCGTCACATATAGTTCTCATGTTCTCTGCAAGTATGCTCATCGCCACATCGCCACCACAGTATTTTTTTTTGAATTTTATTGTGACAATAGTACGCAGCAATATTAATAGTGTTGAAATGTAACAATAGTATTATTACCAAATATACTCGTATTATTGCATTAGATTCCCAATAACATAATTGTTCTAAAAACCATATACCAATTTTATAAAATTTGCAACCACACGGTATGATTCCCGTGATCATATTATTGTTAACATAAAATCTAAGAAAAAACGATAGTATTGTCGCACTAGTCATATTTAAATCTACCTAATACAGGGTGGGACCCAAAGTAACCATGTGGTTAAAAACTTTAATAATTTTTCGTTTATTTATTTTTTTTTCTCAGATTATTTAATATAAAAAATTGAAATTTTACATTAAGTATGAACAATAAATGACCCTTGTATTCAACTTCGCAGTGATAGGCTAACTTTAGAGCATTTTCCATAACTTCTTTTAAAATTTGTGGCTATAGCGCTCGAATTTTTGCAACAATGTTGGCCCTGAGTTGAAGGATTGTCTCGGGCCTGTTCACATATACTTGCTTCTTCAAATAACCCCAAACAAAATAGTAGGCTGACAAATCTGGCGATCGCGCTGGCCAAATAATTTCTGAATTTTTGGAAAATATTTGCTCTTTAAAAATTTAATTTATAAGTGCCATTGTGTCTAGACAAGTGTGGGCAGGGACTCCGTCCTGCTGAAACCACATCTCAGGTCTGCTTTCAAAAGCAGGACGTAAATAATTTTCCATTTACGGTTACAGCACTTCCATCTTCATTCTCGAAGAAGTAAAGCCCAATGATATTTGCATATGTGATCCCACACCATACTGTACACCTAATGGGGTACAATTGGCGTTGATGAATGGTTGTTGGATTTTCAGAACCCCAGAGCCCACAGTTCTGCCTATTAGCAAAGCCATTCAAATGAATGACATTACTCATGCGTTTGCGTTAAAATACTTGATCGCGGATTTAAATAATAAAATTCTATTTTTCTGGTTCTTTGTTCAGTTGTGAATCTCTCCATTATTTATTCTCCATGTGCTATGTACTTTATATAATCTTAAAAAAATATATAAACGAAAAAGTTATTATATTTATAAACCCCATGGTTACTTTTTGCCACCCTGTACTTTAACTCGGTGAATTATTTTTTTCATAATAATAAATGAAACACGAGTTTTTTAACGGATTTTTCTGCTGTGAAATAAATTACTCTTACTATTTTGAATTCAGTCTATTTTTAAATAATTTAATAATTTAATTTGAATTAATCCTAATATATAATTTGGGAATTAAAATATGGTTGTGTAAAACATACTATGGTTGTATGTGAAACATACTATGGTTGTATGTGAAACATACTATGGTTGTATGTGAAACATACTATAATTGTATGTGGGACATACTATACCTGTATGTGAAACATGCTAAAGTTGTATGTGAAACATACTATGTTCGTGAGGATCATAATATTGATGTGCCAAAACCATAAACCCAACAGTAGTATGATGCTCTACGAATATTGTCCCCCAACAATACTTTTTTTCTTCGTGTATAGACCAAGACTTTTTGTGGCCTGAAAATGAGGATATGGACCTGGAGGATATGTTGGTCCAACAGGATGGTGCCACTTTCCACACAGGCAGCGATTATGTCATTTGACACCGTTGGACTTCAATCTATGGGCATATTTAAAAGAAAAAAGTGTACATCAATAAGTTAAGAATAGTTCAAGAGCTTAAGGGTGAGATAATTCGGCACATTAACGACATTCTATCATAACAAAAGATAACAACGTAATTCTCTGAAAAGTTTTTGTTTTATTCACAATTAACATCATGCGTTTAAGTTGGAACACCCCTTATTATCGGTTAATATTATCATGTGGACTGAATACGGGGTTTTTCATTAAGGACAATTTTATATATAAGTATTTTTTCAGAACAAAAAATAATATAGAAATTCAAATCAAGCGTGGAATCTTTATTGGTATCATAAAAGGACATTTTATGGCATTTATTTTTTGAAAATAATTACCTTAAAATGTTGGCAACTGTTTTATGGAAACGAGCTTTCGGTGAGAAACGGGAATATCCGCTGTTGTCGAACAATATTTTGTTCATTGATGAGGCCCATTTCTGGCTCAACGGCAAATTCAATAAACAAAATTGGCGCATTTGGGCTGAAGAGCAACAAGAAGAGGTTCAAGATGTGCCATTACACCTAGAGAAAACCACGGTTTGGTACGGTATATAAGCTGGTTTATAAGCTAGTGCATATTTTTTCAAAAATGATGATGGCCGGAACATAACTCTGAATGGTGCACGCTATCGCGCCATGTTATCTATCTTTATGCTACACGCAGAAAAAAAGTATGGTTGTGGTGACAACATTCGAAGAGGATAATACTATTGTTGGCTGTATGGTTGTGGTACATTATGATCCCTACAATATAAGTATGATTTAAATGCAACCATTACAACCATACTATGAACCTTACAACAAAGGTATGATTTACACATAACCATACTATGATCCCCACAACCATAGTATGATTCACACTCAACCTTTCTATGATATCCACAACCATATTATGATCCTCCCAACTACAGTATGTTTCACATATAACCATAGATTAATCCCCATAACCATAGTATGATTCACACGTAACCATGTTATGATCCCTACAACCATAGTGTGATCACAAATATAAGTATACTATGATCCCCAATATTATTTATTAGAATTGGGTTAAGTTGTCAACAATAGATTTGAATTATGAAAATTATATAAAAATACATTTAATTCAAAATTATAGAAGTGATTTATTTAACAGTAGAAAAAATAAGTTTAAAAAAACATAAGCGTTTTTGTTTAAAATATTTCAGTTAAACAAAGCAAAAGCTGTTTGTTTGAACATTTTTAATTTCCATATAAAAAGTACTATCGCACAATTGCATTAGATCCGTAACAATAACATTGTTCTAAAAAGCATTTTTAAATGAAGAAAAATTCAATACAGTATGATTGCCGTAATCATATTATTTTTAACATAAAACCCCAAAAAATACTTTTGTCGCACCAACCATATTTATATTGTTACTACAACCATATTTTCATTATTAAATTTGGCAACAATACTATTGTTACATTTCAACAAAATTAATATTGCGGCAATCATGCTATTGTTAAAATTAAATTCAGTAAACAATACTATGTTTGCGATGAACATACTTTTATTGCGGAGAACATATTATTATTGCCGTGACCATTAGTAAGCGTGTTTTTTCTCTGAGTGTACCTTAAATTGAAGCCCGTAATCTTGACGACACTTGGTTTCGACAGGACGGTGCCACTTGCCATACAGCTGCTCAAATAATGGACCTATTGAGAGGTTATATTGAAAACCAGTTAATTTCACGTTTTTGACGGGTGAGTGGGCCGCCTAGATTGAGTAACATCACTCTTTTAGACATTTTTCTTTGGGGTTACGTAAAGTCCAAAGTCTATACTGACAAACCAGCTACGATTCAGGTTTTCGAAGCCAATATTACGCTTGTCATTAAAGCCATACCGTTCGAAATGCTACAACGAATCATCCAAAATTGGACCCTCAGAATGGAAACCCTGTGGCGTAGTGTCGGCCAAT
This sequence comes from Hydrotaea diabolus, assembly GCA_963513945.1. Lineage (NCBI taxonomy): Eukaryota > Metazoa > Arthropoda > Insecta > Diptera > Muscidae > Hydrotaea > Hydrotaea diabolus. The sequence continues at coordinate 49,639,777 of OY740717.1, read as the reverse complement.
TTTGACGGAAATTATTTAAAAAATAAATGCCATAAAATGTTCTTTCAAATTACCATAAAGATTCCACACTTGATTTGAATTTTTCTATTAATTTTTTTGGTTTGAAAAAATACCTCTAGATGGATTACCCTATATTAATAAAACACACAGTTTTTAAGATATATACGAGTAGTTCAAATTAGTTCCAGTCGTAGTGCAAATGTTACATTTTAAGAATGAAATTCGATTTCTGTTATATGACCACCAGCCGTGTACTCCGATCTAATTTTTGGACCCAATTTTAAACATTCTTACATACATTTCGACCAAATCACACCTCTGGCATGAAAACTCATCACACAGTAATTTTTTGCGGTTGCAATTGTGTCTCTTGAATCACATGTTAGTTTGGTGCTGGCCAATAACGCATATTTTGTTTATTGAAAGAACCACTCATCCAGAAATGAGTCTCATCGCTAAAGATGGTTTTTCGATGAAAGTCTGGATTTTTGTATGTTAAGCTCGTTTGTTTTATTTCGGTCTGTTGCTTTTACACATTGAACAGGGATTAAACCGACTCAAGACCTCTTGCTTCTATATTTAAATAGAAGACAAGTTTTTAACAAAATGGCAAAGTGACATTGATTTTCGTGGCTGCACACTACTTTTATCATGATTTCGGGTCCGTGACAACCCTCTTCAGAAAGCCTTGCTGCAATTGTTGAAAGTAAAACTGAACTCTATAAGGCCAGGCTCTCCACAAACGAATGAGAACTACTGTTGTAAACCTTACTTTTCAAGTTTTCTTCACACAATTGGGATTTTCGTTAAACTTTTCCGAGCCACCGACTGAGAATTTCGGTAGTAATTTTTAATGATTTCCTAAAAGTTCCTTCTCGATTGAGGGCCCTTAAGCATGTTGCATTCAATCATGTGTAATATTTGCAAGTGTCTTGGTGAACGCCTATGAGCGACAATTTTAAGCTCCGGCGAAACTGGACCATTTATCACAGCAAGACGCAAGAAGCCTTAAATTATCACAGTTGAAACTTGGGTCATATCATGACATATTTTCATAGAACCTTCACACAAAGATCTCCGATTTGGGGTTTTAAAGTGACAAACAAAATTTGACTGCACTTATACTCCGCGTGGTACGTTACATGGTAAAAGTGGACTATTCACTCCATGTTCTCAAACAGACTCCGAGCATGGTCTCTCTTGATGTTGTGGTCGTATCGCTCTGCGATCGATCGATCTTGTTCAAATTTAAAAACGTTAGTTAAAAAAGTCTGTGTGTTGATATAGAGTTCTAGCAAAACAGGATAATCTCATACTTTACTAGCAACATTTTTAATCCGATCTTGCCAACTTCATATGTTTACAAGTATAACCAACTCTCTCTAGAAGTCATATTTAAAATCTAATCTATCACAAATGAAGCGTATGTACGTGTACGATCTATTGTTATCCTCGGTCATATTGAGCAGGTCGGGGTTTATATAGCCCTACGAAACATTTCCTATCCGCTCGTAAAGTAACATATTATGTCGGACCTTGTTCAAGTTCTAGACAGATACGCATAAGCTTCTGAATAGCAGAATGGTATAGGATATCTCCCAATCATGTTTCAAAGTTTTGTACAGCCCAACGAAACATTTCCTTTCTACTCTAGAATAATCATATAAAGTACCACTTAACTCAAGCTTTAGACAGAGGCACTTAATCCTCCGAAGATCAGAGTGATGTAGGATATCTCATATTCGACCATGACCGACTTTAGTCTCTTCGTTTGATTGCTTAATACTGTGTACCTCAATGCAAAAAATTCCTTGGAGATACCATTTCCTTCGCGGAAATATACGTTGTATATATAATTGGTGAAACTCGAACGCAGTCTTGTTGGACTGTAGCTACCCGAGTTAAAAGTCCATACTTCTTATATATCTTCTTTTACGAGTATCAACCTACTCTTCTTCACAGTTGTTATATCTAAATCTTTAAAATTGGGTAAAAAAAATCTCCAAATAGGTTTTTTTCAGATAAAAAAAAATTGGAACAGGTAAAAAAAAAACTTTAAACTAATACTCCCTTTTGAAAAGCACCATCTTAAACAAGGCCAAAGCTCTTTTTGTGTCTGTTTTACTCCCATTAAAATGGAGTCATAAACTTTATTATTTGTTTATTTAAATAAGGCTTTATTTATTTAACTCCAGCGAGTATAATATTCCAATTTTTATTATGAAATCGTATGTGTTTTATTGTTTACTTTTACCTCTTGATTAAATCATGCATAATTCGCTTCTATCGGTCTCTTCTTCCAATGTCGGTGGCTTCTGCTCCATTTCCTCGACTCTGAAGTTAATATGCACCAAGCACTCCGTTCGAGCACGCTCAAACACGGAATACTCACAATCTTATTATGAGTCCTGCGGAAACGTATGAGAAAGTCACAAAAAGAGCAATAGAAGAAAGGATGAAAAAAGGCATAGGATGTTTACACATATGGTGGACTTTTCACAGAATGAAGAAAGAAAAATTATGACGAGAAAATCCAAGACCAACAGGGCAGAAAAAAAACGCAATAAAAATTCATAAAAGCCAAGCACGGAGAAGCATACATATGTATGTTATGAAAAGAAGAACAGCTACAAGAGTATAAAGAAAAAACACATACGGCAAAAAGTCAAGACGTAAGGCAGGCATACATACGAGTATAAACCTTGTTATAAAAGTATATAAATTTTGTTTTATTTCTGGACATACGTTTGTGGTCATATCGCTCCCTTTTCTTTGAACATCTTCCAATCAAAAATAACAAAAAAAAATTCTGCAATAACTACAGCCAAGATGAGGTGACTTAAGTGCGTTGCGTATCTGCTGTGCTGCCTCTCTCCCTTATGTCTTCGCCCTTTTATTCGTTGGCTGGCCAATATTGAGCCATGCCATGGCTACTTGTGCGACCCCTACTAAGCTTTTGTTAACGGCTACTAAGCTTTATTGGATAATTTCGTTGCAAAAAAAGTAGTATGACAGGACCTTGACAAAGTATCACATCCGCAGGATACAGCATTCATGCATACATGGATATAGGCACGCACGCGGAGAGGCCCAACAGATAATGATGAATCCTAAAAGTATGCTACACAAAACTACTTTTGTTCCCACCGAAAAATATGTTTTATTAACGATGTTTGTGTGTGCCCTGGCCGGCTGTGTATGTACGAATTTTAATTCATTTTGATTGTTTGTTATGGTGTTGGTGGCGTACGATACAAACAAACAGGTACGAGGGCGAAGTACTAAAGGTGGAAATAACAAACTGGGCACGTAGTTGATTTGAGCCTTCAATGGTTTTGTCCACTCCATGGTTAGTAATCTACAGATGACGTATTTACTTACTTATGTAGCTATTTAGCAACCCAGGTCTATAACCGTGATAAAACTGGATATTTCCACATTCCGATCTTTTCCATAGACCTGCAGTTGGTTATACCATGATTTCTTAGGCCCTGACTGGGATATGTAAAAACTACCGAAGATCATCAAATCGCTGCATTATAAAGCGCCTGATTACGTCAACTTTGCAATCGCCGTCTTTATAACAAAGGGTTATACAAATTGCACGAAAAGGCTCTCGCCCTGAAAACCCAACATCGATGTATCAGCTTCCAAAATCAACGAAGCCTCAACGCCATACAGAAGCAGGTGGAGTGCACGCAGAGAAAATATATGGTTACTATTTGGTCACGGCAACAGTATTATTTTCTCTGCAATAAAAGTCCTACGTTGCTCAAGCGGAAGACTCGCCACATGACCAGTTGTGCCGAAGAAACAGGCGACCTCTGCTTCTAAGTGTTTCTTCCACGAACTACTTTTGTTGGATTTGGCTCGTCTACGAACACCCACACGGTCGATTGCTGTTTTGTTTCGGGCTCATATGCATAGATCCATGATTCGTCACCTGTGATGATCTTATAAACGTCTTTTGAAGCACCGCTATCGCATTTTTTCAAAATTTCTTTGACCCCTTTTTTGAGTGATTGTCAAATTGTGCGGGATCCAAAGAGAACAAACCTTTTTTACGGCCAGGTGTTCATGCAATATCGAATCTATGCTGCTGAAAGAAATGCCCAAGGGTGCCTCTATCTCACCGTATGGCAAATGACGATCTTGCATTATCAGTTCACGCACGGCATCAATGTTCTCTGGCACAGCGGCCATTTTTGGACAACCTTCGCGACCTTCGTCTTTGAGCGAGCGTCGGACACGACTGAATTCGTTAAACCAGTTTTTCATAGTGCTTCATCGCCATACAAAGATTTAAGTTCATCGATCAATGATCGCACGAAAATGTTCACGAGTTAATTCCATTTTTTTGCCAAACTGATTTGTTCAAGTCACTGTAAACAACACAAATGATGGTCGTACTTCAAAACGTTCTGAGTACGGTTTTGCTAAAAAAATGTCAAACTTTCCAATGGAAATGTCAGATGGCGCCACTAAGTGTTGCCTAGGCCAGAAATATATATAGTGACCCTCGTATTTAAAAAAATTAGAGTTAAATTAGTGACAAAACCACTCGGCCAGAAATAAATACAAATTCGATAAAAATCTGGATTTGCGTAAAACTTTGCCAAGCTCACTGACTCAGAATTTCGGTAGTAATTTTTAATGATCTCAAACGTTCGCTCGTAAGTGAACTTTATCATGACGAAAATGTTGACTTCGACTAACGTTTTGACACTAAAAGATCATTTAAAATGTTTTAGGGTGCGCTGACATAAAGATAGGAAATTGTTATGTCCCTATTTGAAACTTTTTTTTTTAATCGTTTATTGAATGAAAACTCTTATAAAACTTTTTACTACAATAAACAATAGCATATTATAATTCGTGTTCATTATACAATGTCCCCAAATCGGGCACTCGAGTATAGTATCTTAACAGAATATCTTGTATTTGTACAGTTTTCTAAGATAAATTTGATTACATAAATTCAACAATTATATAAAGTAAATGTAATGAAAAATATAAAGAAAAACATTACTTCGTTATTTGGATTATAATTTAAGATAAAAACTATGGTCTACATGTAAAAGGAAAAAATATACATTTCTGTTTGCATATAATTATTGTTATAATAACCACCAAAATTTATTACGATTCAAAAACATAGCAATATCTTTATTTGATATGCTTGTGTTTAATCTGAAATCGCTGTTCTCGTAAGTTGTACTTTGTACTGCTTTATCGTTTGCCCGTCTATATATGTGATATATGACGGGAATCTATTTGAAAACCCTCTATATATGTGACTCGCAAAATAGAAAAGGACCTAAGGCTAAAAACCAGTTTTGTTCAGGAGAGCCATTTTAAAGATTAGGTCCCTTTCTATTTGCGCTTAGTCGACTTCACTTTCATAAAACGCGCATATCTCTGGGAGGGGCATGGGATCGGTCTCATTCGAAACTCAGATGTTGTCCACATCAAAAAATGAAAATTGATTTTTTACCCTTAGGTCCCTTCCTCTATGCGCTGTCACATATGTGATTCTCAATCGTCGAAAATAAATGAAAGCGCAGTGTTTGGATGGCAATGAAAAATATTTGAAGTTAGATAAAAAGCCGTCTTTAAAAACGTTTAGACTTTTTAAAAACAGAAAGTCGACTTACAGATTTTGACTGTTTAATACCGGAAAGTCGTAAATCGACTTATATCGGGTGATAAGTCTAAATGTATTTTTTCAAAATAAAAAAAATTAAAATATCAAATAAAATTTGGAATATTTGTGGTTTTTTCGAAAGGAAATTTAATGCCATTTATTTTTTGAATATAATTTCCTTTTAAGGTTGGTCACAACTACGCTTCAGTGTGTCCTTTCTGGGGGTCCAATTTTGGATGACTTGTTTTAGCATTTCGACTAGTATGGCTTTAATGGCACGCTTAATGTTGGCTTCCAAAACCTGAATCGTGGTTTGTCAGCATAGATTTTGGACTTTGCGTAGCCCCAAAGAAAAAAGTCTATAGCTGTGATATTACACGATCTAGGCGGCCAACTCACTGGTCCACAACGGAAAATTGGGTGCTCTTCGTAATAGATCCATTGCTTGAGCTGCTGTATGGCAAGTGAAGCCGTCCTGTTACATCCAAATGTCGTCAAGATTACGGGCTTCAATTTCAGGAAGCAAAACGTCCGATATCAAGGCGCCACTGCGAGCTCTATTCACGGATACGTTCCGAAAATTATCGTTTTTGAAAAAATATGGACCGAATATTATCCCATAAACCACACCAGACCGTGGTTGTCTCTGGGTATAATGGCACCTCTTGAACCTCTTATGGTTGCTCTTCAGCCAAAATGCGACAATTATGTTTATTGACGTTGTTGTTGAGCCAGAAATGTGCCTCATCACTGAACAAAATTGTGGTCTGAAATAGTTTCTCACCGAACGCTCATTTCCATTATACAGATGCACAATTTTAAGACGTTGTTTCGGTGTAAGTATTTCCATGATGAAAAGAAAAAAAATAAAGTTGGACACAACTCACGAAAAATCTGTGAAAAAAGCTATTGCAAAAAATACCTCAAGATGGAACACCCTATAGAACCCTAGCATCTATTAGGTAGATCAATTGATTTAACAGTAAGTCTTACACGCAGAGAAAAAACATGGTTACTACATGGTCACGGCAATAATAATATGTTCTACGCAATAAAAGTATGTTCGTCGCAACCATAGCATTGTTAACTGAATTTATTTTTGACAATAGTATAATTGCTGCAAAATTAATATTGTTGAAATGTAACAATAGTATTATTGCCAAATTTAAAAATGAAAATATGGTTATAGCAACAATATAAATATAAATATGCGATAAAAGTATTGTGTTTGGCGTTTTATGTTAACAATAATATGATTACGGCAATCATACTGTATGATTGTAATTTTTCTTCATTAAAATATGCTTTTTAGAACAAATGTTATTGGTACTGATCTAATGCAATAATAGTACTTTTTTATCGAAATTAAAATTTGTTTATCAGAAATATTTTTAATAAAAACGCTTACGTTTATTTAAACTTATTTGTTCTACTGTGAAATAAATCACTCCCTATTATTTGACATTAAATGTATTTTTGAATAATTTTATAATTCAAATCTATTGTTGGCAACTTAACCAAATTCTAATAAATAATATTGGTGTGATCATACTATGGTTGAAGGGATTATAACATGGTTGCGTGTGAATCATAGTATGGTTGTGAGGATCATACTATGGTTGTATATGAAACATACTATGGTTGTGAGGATCATACTATGGTTGTGGAGATCATAGTATGGTTGAGTGTGAATCATACTATGGTTGTGGGGATCATAGTATGGTTATATGTGAATCATACTATTGTTGTAAGGATCATAGTATGGTTGTATTTGAATCATACTATTGTTGTGAGGATCATAATATTGTTGTACCACAACCATATACCCAACAATAGTATTATCCTCTTCGAATATTGTCACCACAACCATACTTTTTTTCTGCGTGTAGTAAGTGACTAAAGGAATTATATCGCGCATTGCTTAAAAATTCGAGAGAAGTTCCCCGTTTGTTACTCGTACTTAATGGTTTGTTAAGGGGATTTAATTAATGGTACTAAATTGTGTAAAAGTAACTGTCTAAGGACCTTAGGCATTTTATATAGCTTAGTTTAAACAGTTAGTGTTAAACTTGATTAGTGAGGATACATTTTATTTTTCTCTGATTTAAGAATATCGGATATTAATGAAAGTCCCAGCATATTCCCTAATTTAATGTCACTACCCTCGCATTTGATTATACGTCATTCAATCCCTATGTAATGACAACAAATACCCAGCGAAAGGACATCCTATACGGAAACATCTCTTAACTTACTGTAACAAATTTCACATTGTTGATGTTGCCATAGCTACACGTCGCACTGGCCCTGTTGTTGTTGCTGATGATGCCCAAGTCATTGCTGCCAATCGTGCTGCTACCATTTGCTCTGTATGGCTGTACATGATATTGTCAATATGGTCTCGTTTAGGCCGTAAAGAGGATAAATGAATGGTTTGTTATAACAAAATAACAACGCAACAAAAAATATACGAAAGACACCAACAACAACAGCAATAAAGTCAAGAAGGCTAACAGCAACAAAGAAAGCGGTTAGCTTACCTTACCTCTCCCCCAGCCACTGTCCGCAAATGAAAGTTTATTGTTTTCGCTTTGGTTGTTGCTGGGTAGCCATAAATTGAGTTTGGTTGTTTGGCAGTTGTTGTTACTCTTGTTGTTGTTTTTCGGATGTCCTTATTCTCTGTGCTCGCCGTGTTGTTGGTCCTCGTTTGCTTAAATTGTTTGTGGTAAGCAACAATACAAACAGCAACAACTACCGCAACGGCAACAACAGTAAAGAAACACCAAAGTATCTGTAAGGTTGAAGTTTATATATTTTAGATACTTTCCAATACCAGTTATCCTCCTCCTTCCCCTCTTTTGTTTTCGTCAACTTCAGGTTTTTTGTTTGTTTAGCTTTCCTAACGTACTCGGGGGATAGGAGGCGGCGGCCGAAAAAATTATAAAGGAACCTCGTCCTTTTTTAACGGACGGAAGTATATTTAAACTTTTACACCGCTCTTCTTTGTTTCTTTGACTAGTCTTTCTTCACAGTGTTTTTTTTCGCAGTTTCTTCTTCCTGGCCTTGTTGTTGTTTATGACTTTGGGTATTTTTTTTTTTGTTTTTGTCGTGGCTTTGACTGTCTTGTGTCCTATAAGCAAACATTGTTCCAAAGGGAACCATGAAATATTTTTTTTGTTCTTTATATTTGATATCCCTGTTTTTGCTGTTGGGCCATATTATTGATTATTAAGTGATAAAATGCTACTTAATGGCCAAACCATTTAGCACAGAAAAAAGAGGGAGATGTCAAGGGGAGGTGCCCGTAGAAGGTTATTTGATGATATTGATAATATTACATTTTGTGGGTGGGCTTGAGTGCCGAGGCGTGGAGTGGAATGAGAAAGAGACAATGAAGTGCGAGGTGTTTCATCTCATAGTTTTGCCCGTCTTAATAGCTGTGGATTAAAAGTATCTTATAACAATGATGAAGCTAGGGCAACAGAAAAAATCACTTTTTGTATTTTCTCTTTTATATGCTATGGTGAAATGGAAAAAAGATGTTGATTGGTAAATAATGTACGAGTATATGAAGTATAATGAAATTTCGAAAGCAAATTGTGAAAATGTATCCTTATAATGTACTCGTACCAATAAGTATCGAAGGCAGGATACTCTTCGTTGGTTGCCTCGCTGCTGCTCAAGGCGTCAATCATAATCACATTATCGCCAATTGACATTGACATAAATTAACATCAATATCCCTCTCCCTGCTTATGGGAGGAGATCATTTTTAACATTGGTTAATCGTAAAGTACTGCCGGATGAGATGATGGCATGTCTCACTGACTGAGATGGTAATTTAAGTAGCATATGTTAGGGTAAATTAAAGGTGCTTTTAAATTAAGTCATTATTGAGGTTTTTTAATCCACGACAGTGCAGCGTTATAGGGTTATAAACCATAAGGCTATAGCAATTGCGCCGGCGCGATAGAGAACATATTTTTATAATAATTTATGACAAATTAAAAAAGAAAGAATATTTAAATCTGTTCGGAAAATTGGTCAATATTAGAAATGGCTCATATTTGCTAATTTACAGAAGTCATCTTGATTTTACAAAACAGCGTATTAAGCACATAGGTTGCTCGCAGTTTAATCATCCTCAAAATTTTAAAATATACTAAGTAAGGACATAAATACTGTTACACACGGTTTATGCTGTAAAATAAAAAGTACTAAATGATTTTGGACCAAATATTTTTTAATGTATTTATTGATGTATATTGTACGCAAAAATAATCTATTTATTCGAAATGTCCGTCTTTTGCCTTTACACATGCCTTAAGTGGCACTGGCCAATCGCACGAACCTCGTCCATTGGAAAATTGGTCACAGCTCGAACCAAAGCAGTCTTAAGAGATCCAATGTTGGGGTATCTTTTGTGACAAACCTTGTCCTCTAAAAGCGTCCACAATTTGTAATCGAATGGGTTCAAATCTGGACGTTTTAGCCTTATGCACGCAGAAAAAAAGTATGGTTATGGTGACAATATTCGAAGAGGATAATACTATTGTTGGGTATATGGTTGTGGTACAACAATATTATGATCCTCACAACAATAGTATGATTCAAATACAACCATACTATGATCTTCACAACAATAGTATGATTCACACAAAACTATACTATGATCCCCACAACCATAGCATGATTCGCACTCAACCATACTATTATCTCCACAACCATAGTATGATCCTCACAATCATAGTATGTTTCATATACAACCATAGTATGATCCTCACAACCATACTATGATTCACACGCAACCATGTTATGATCCCTACAACCATAGTATAATTACTATTTAGATTTGAACTATGAAATTATTCAAAAATACATTCAATTCAAAATAATAGGGAGTGATTTAGTTCACGGTAGAAAAAAATAAGTTTAAATAAACGTAAGCGTTTTTATTAAAAATATTTCAGTTAAACAAAGCCAAAGCAGCTTGTTTAAAAAAATTTAATTTCAATAAAAAAGTACTATTGTTGCATTAGCTCCATACCAATAACATTTGTTCTTAAAAGCATATTTAAATGAAGAAAAATTACAATCATACAGTATAATTGCCGTAATAATATTATTTTTAATATAAAACGCAAAACACAATACTTTTGTCGCACCAACCATGTTTATATTGTTGCTATAACCATATTTTCATTTTTAAATTTGGCAATAATACTATTGTTACATTTCAACAATATTAATATTGCAGCAATTATACTATTGTCAAAAATAAATTCAGTTAACAATGCTATGGTTGCGACGAACATACTTTTATTGCGGATAACATATTATTATTGCCGTGACCATGTAGTAAACATGTTTTTTCTTTGCGTGTGAGGCTAGTTTTGGAACAGGGAATTGTTAAGAAGCTTCACAACAGCTTCCAAAACGGTTTCTTGGTAAACTTTGGCCGATGTTTTGACTCCTTGTTCGCAGAAATACAGGTCAGTGACCCTATCGTAAGAGACACCCCACCAAACCATGACTAAAGCTGGGTAATGACCCTTTTCCACCCTTGGGATCAGTTAAGATGCTTCCTTAAATGACCGCGCATACACTCTATCATTTTGCGTGTTAAATTTTTTCTGAACGGTTAAAATTTTTTCATCGATGAACGAAATTCTTCTGTGCAAGTTATCAGCGTGCTTCACCAAAAGACGTTTGCATTTTTCACTCCTATTTTTTGTAGTCAATAAATGTCCGGTACGTCGTTTGAAAGTCCCAAGTCTTTTTTAATGATTCGACTCATGGACTTTTGCGTGATATTCATCTCACGGGCCATGATATTCTGTTTTCGGAGCGGATGTTTGTGAATTCTTGAATTAACGGCATTGATGGCATGCGGTGTTCGAACAGAGCGTGGGCGGCCCGACCGGTGGCGGTCTTTTACATCTCCAGTCTCCTCAAACAGTTTTTGCATCGGTAGACGAACATGCGGCTAATCACTAGTGGCCGGAGCGTTTTGAAAATATCGCTTTTTTTCATTTCACACTTGAAAAGCGCTATTACAGCGATACTGCTCTTGTTATCTGACCACTCCATGATGAAAGTTGAAACAATTTTAAAATCCCGTTACAGACTAACGCTATTGAGGTTAGCTTTCAAAACCCATAAGACATTAATGGAGTATGTTCAGTTATACTATTGAAATGGCAGTGTTCAATGTTGTAACAGCATTAATGTCCTTACTAAGTTTTTTATATCGACATTTAAATCTAGTCTGAAAACATATATACTTCAAAACGTAAGAATGCTTCTAAGTATTCTAAATTTGAATTGAGCTAAATTGTAATATTTCATTATTAATGCTATTTAATTAATAAATATTCTTTTACTTTTCGGTAATTATTTTTTTTAACATTTATGCTAACTCGCCCTCTAAAGTTTCCTTAATAAAATGCTTTAAAAATTTCACAAATATTTATCAATAAAGGGTGTTCCAACCATAATGCACAATGTTAATTGTAAGTCACACTGTTACTTCAAGTTTTTTGCTCAGTGTTTGACAAATACAACAGTGGAGAGAGCTTCACAATTGAGGAGCGCGTAAAGATTGTTAAGAGGTTTCCGAAAATGGGCGTTCAAATCAAAATGTATTTTGTGCGCATTATCGAAAAAATTTGTCCACAGTGGCCACATTTGGGCACATGCATCGGCACAAAGCCGATGCATCCACAAACTGGCGACGTCATCGGGCCGTACTTCTTCGAAAATGAGTTCGACCAAACAGTTAACGTGAATGGTGTTTGTAATCCCGAGATAATAACGTACTTCTTGTGGCCAGAAATTGAGGATTTGGACCTACAATATGTGATTCCAACAAATTGGCGCCACTTGCCACACAGCCAACGTAACAATAGCTTTTTTGCGCGAGAAATTCAATGGCCGTGTTATCTCACGGCGTTGTTAATTGGCTGTCAAAAAAATGTTGGACTTTTTTCTTTGGACATATTTAAAAGAAAAAGTGTACGTCAATATGCCAAATACAATGCAAGAGCTAAAACATGAGTTAATTCTGCACATTAACGACTTTGAATTTCCATTAGGTCTCAGAATTCTTGAAAATATGGACCATCGGAATGATGGCCCGGAATCTTGACGACATTTGCCATACAGCTAATCAAATAATGGATCTATTAAGAGGTCATTTCGAAGAGCAGCTTATTTCACATTTTGGACGGGTGAGTTGGCCTCCTATATCTTGTAATATCACACCTTAAGGCACCTTATTTCTTTGGGGCTACGAAAACTCTAAAGTCTATGCAGAGAAATCAGCCACGATTTATGTTTTGGAAGCCAACATTACGCGTGTCTTTCATGCCATACCGGTCGAAATGCTCAAACGTGTCATCCCATATTGAACCCTCAGAATGGACTCTGAGGCGTAGTTGCGGGCGGCCAACATTTGAAGAAAATTATTTTCAAAAAATAAATGGCACAAAATTTCAATGAAGATTCCACACTTTATTTGAATTTTTTTATTTTGAAAAAAAACTCTAAATGAGTCACCTATGGTTCACCGATACTTTGATTACAACAAGACAGACTGGCAGACGGAACGCCTAGCATTGCTAAATAAAACCAGATAGTGATCTTGAAAAACAATAAAATAAACTTGAAATCTTTTTCTTTTCCTTTGAGGTACTAAATCATCATCAACATCAACGTAAATACCACAGTGTGTTGTAAGGTATAATTAAAATGATCAATCTTACGACAATCCCCAGTGGACGGACATTGTATTTGTGAGTCTGGCCCGCGTCGCTTTTCATTCTCTTTAAAAAATTGTATCTCAGACCATTACATAAAATATTCCCAAGACTATTAAACATTACAACGGGATCTGCAACAAATGATTAAAACAAATCTTTCCAACCAAAACGATTTGCTCGTTTTGCTTACAAAACAATAGCAGCTTGCATTTGCCATATCAAAATACTACAGAGTATTTGAATAAATACAATTGCCATTAGCAGACAGCCCAATAGCCCAAAACAATGGTTGGTACCAACAATACCAGCAAACACCGCTCCTAATGGTCAATAACAGCTGGAGTAAAACCACTCTACCAAGTCTAATTGCAAATGCCAATTGCCTGCTCTAGCAGAAATGCTACTGCTGGTTGCAACCTTGATTTCAAATCCTTTTAACAGGTCGCTTTTGTGCAGAGTTGAGCCAGAGCTGGTTGAATTGGGATGGACATGGGGGTGGGAAAGTGTTATCCTCAAATGTCCGTAACAAAAATTTTGTGGATGCTGTTGCAACAATGCAACAATATCAGGCTTGGTTTGTTAGCAGTAGGGTTTTGTGGATACGAGTATAACATTTAGTTTATGAATGGTATTTCTTGAATTGATTGTATTCGATGTGTAGTTTCTGATGTTGTTGTAAAGTCAATACTTGGATAATTTGCATATTGATTGTGATTGTTGTTGGCTTTGTAAACATTTATTCACAATTGAGCTTGTGGTTGTATTTCCAAAATATGATTAGACATATGCATTTTGTCTTCCTGGCAGGATACTCCTAGGCGTGTGCTGTCTATTCAATTTCGTTTCGAAACCACACATAACATTTCTGATTTTAAATTGTAAGCTTTTGATTTTACATTTGAGGACGAAAAATCTTATACATAATAAATGTCTTGTTTCTAAGCTTTTGATTTTTTTACTATTTACTATTAAATATTTAAAAGGATTTGTAATGTTCTACCCAGAAAACCACTTATAGTTTTTTTCGATTTTTCCTTCACTTTCCCCCTTTGTGACAGATTGAAGTTAAAAACAAACACTTAACAAAGAAATATGAATAGTTGTTTTTTTTCTATAGCCATGGTGCTCATAAAACAAAATTGTTACTTTGTTGAATGCCTCATACCCTCCATCCTGAAAATAAAGGACGAATGTAAACTTTATGTTGATACAGTAGTTCCTTAAAGATACTCTTACAATGGCTCACATTTTTTGCACTCCACTTTAGAGTGACTTTTTTCCAAACGGAAAATTCTTTCAGTTAACCTTTGTGAACTGTTTTCAAAGAAACAATCTCCGGATTCGTTTTTTTCTCTCTGCTTCCTCGCCTTACTTTGGTTTGTCGAACAAATGCAATAACTCGGTTGAAGTACATAATGTAGCCGATAGTATATGTACCCGTACACATATATTAGGATCCTTCCTTCCGTTTCTTTCTATTAACTTGACTTCCTCTTGCTTGCCAGTGGTGTACAATATATCGTCATCATAGATCCTTCATCTTTGCATAGCCGGCTGGGGCATACATTTTTTTATAACGTCCTGTTGCTGAAACATTTATAAACCAAACACTACGCTCCGCTCAGCTCCGTCGTCATTCATATGCTCACCCAGTTTGTGTTAAGTGAGTTCGGACTTGGCTTCTCCGGCTGCCATTAACTTTGTTCCCTGGTAGTACTTTGTGTGTTTTGTGGCACCTAAAGAATGTCCATATTAAAATGAAAGGAAGCCAGCACACATACACACACATACACCAGCGCGCCTACATTTGCCATTCAAAAAAGGTCTCCTTTTGCCGGCTCCTTTTTTCGCCGTAGTTTATCATTGTTACAACTCAATAGGCCAAGAGAACATTTGCCAACAGGATTATAAGCATGTAATAAAGTCAAAAGTTGAATGATGTACAAGGATAATGAAATAAAGGCAAAATGTAGGGAAAAAAAGTTTCACAAGAAGTAACACGCTGATGGTTGGTTAAACAAACTCCGGAAAAATGTATTTAAAGGGAAAAAAGGACAATGGCATGTTGGCGGATAGACTGCCAGCCTGCCATCTAGCCTTGTTTGATGGTGTAAGTGATACCGGGCTATTGGGTTACACCCACGGCTGATGGCAAACGATGGCACGAGGAAGACTGTAATAGTCATAACTTTAAAATACTTTTATTTCTTTATTTAAAGGATTAAGAATGGCATCGGCGATAAGGATATTAAAGGAGTGCGCTTGCATGATATATTCTTTAATGTTAAAAAAGGCTAGTTGAACCATACATTCGGGGAAATGTCGAAAAAAAGTGCTTGGCAGTTTTATTTACTCTCCGCAATAGGAGAGAGTGTTTTCTAAGCTGCATGAGAACTATCGATCTCGATTAATATAGCTTAGTAGCTGATAATGTCAAACTCTGTTGACATTTCTGTTCAGGAAGGTTTAACAAGTTGATGGATATCGATAACTATGGTTTGGCAGCTGATAATGTCAAAATCTGTTGACATTCCTGTTCAGGAAGGTTTGGAAAATCATTGTGAATCATTTATTACCGAAAAAACACTTCCTCTAGCCCATCAACAAGCCGTCAATGAATCACCATTACATTCATGGAAATTTACAGTTTGGTGGGGTTTACACGCTGGCGGCATCATAGGTCCTTATATCTTTTTGGAAATAAGGATCAAGCCACAGTCAAGCCATGTTGATTGACTTATTGTTTCTAGAAATTAAATCAACTAAAAATCAACTATATTTGGTTCCAACAAGATGCCGCAACTTGTCATACATCGCGCTTAACAATCGATTTATTGCAAAATTAATTTGATGCGAGGTTTATTTTCGGAAGTGGTACGGTTAACTGGCCTTCTCGTGAGTTATATTGAGCGCCTCTGGTTTAATTTTTATAAAACTAGACCTATATTAAGTCATGGACTTATGCCGAAAAACTAACAAATCTTGCAGCATTGCAGGCAGAAAAAAATATGGTTACTATATGGACACGGCAATAATTATATGTCCCAACCATGGTATTGTATTCTGAATTGAATTTTGACAATAGTATGATTGCCGCAATATTAATATTGTTGAAATGTAACAAAAGTATTATTGCCTTATTTGAAAATGAAAATATGATTGTAGTTAATATACTTAGTGGGGACATTAATACTGTTACACACGTTTTATGTTGTAAAATAAGAAGTACTGAATGTTCTTAGATTAAATATTTTTTAATATATTTATTGATGTATATTGCATCCAAAAAAAAATAATTATTCGAAATGTCCGCCTTTTGCCTTTACACACGCCTTAAGTCGCCCTGGCCAATCGTCAATAGCTGCACGAACCTCGTCCATTGGAAAATTGGCCACAGCTCGAACCAAAGCAGTCTAAAAGAGATCCAATGTTGGGGTATCTTTTGTGACAATACTTGTCCTCCAAAACCGTCCACATTTTGTAATCCAATGGGTTCAAATCTGGACTGCCTGAGGGCCATTCTTCAGAGCAAATGAACGCTGGCAAATTGTTTCGAAGCCAGGTCTGGGACGTTTTAGCCTTATGGGCCGGCGCAGAATCCTGCTGGAAAGTCCATGGCTGGTTTTGGAACAGGGAATTGTTAAGAGGCTTCACAACAGCTTCCAAAACGGTTTCTTGGTAAACCTTGGCCGATGTTTTGACTCCTTGTTCGCAGACATGCAGGTCAGTGACCCTATCGTAAGAGACACCCCACCAAACCATAACTGAAGCTGGGTTATGACCTTTTTCACCCTTGGGATCAGTTCAGATGCTTCCTTAGATGATCGCGCATACTCTCTAACATTTGCTTGTTAAATTTTTCCTGAACGGTAAAAATTTTTTCATTGGTGAACAAAATTTTTCTGTCCAAGTTAGCAGCGTGCTTCACCAAAAGACGTTTGCATTTTTCAATCCTATTTTTTTTTAAAGCTGCAGTCAATAAACGTCCGGTAAGTCGTTTGAAAGCCCCAAGTCCCAAGTCTTTTTTAATGATTCGACTCATGGACTTTTGCGTGATATTCATCTGACGGGCCATGATTTTCTGTTTTCGGAGCGGATTTCTGTGAATTCTTAATTTAACGGCTGTGATGACATGCGGTGTTCGAACAAAGCGTGGGCGGCCCGACCGGTGGCGGTCTTTTACAACTCCAGCCAGTCTCCTCAAACAGTTTTATGCATCGGTAGACGAACATGCGGCTAATCCCTAGTGGCCGGAGCATTTTGAAAATATCGTTTTTTTTATTTCACACTTGAAAAACGCTATTACAGCGTAACGGTTCTCATTATCTGACCACGCCATTGTGAAAGTCGAAACAATTTTAAAATCCCGTTACAGACTTACGCTGTTGAGTGACATTTACGGGTTATCTTCAGTTCTACTATTGATATGGGTGTGTTCAATGTTGTAACAGTATTTATGTCCCTACTAAATACTCTCTTCGACCTACAGTGCCGCCACAGCCTGCAGTGCATAAAAGCAAATTACCGGATTATATGAATACCCACGCAAAACAGAATTGGTTGAATTATATTGTGCTATGAAAATTGATTTACGCACAGTTAGAATATTATAAGCAAAGGATAATTCTCAGTAATGTTAGCGAGATTCCCATATAAGTTATTTCATTTGTAGACGAAGCAAAAGTTGCCAAAGACTGACTGCTCAAGAAAATACTTGGGGTGTTTGGAAACGGCTGTACAGTCTGCCTAGCAATCATATCGAATACATTTCAACAAATTTTTTACATTGATTCTGAAAATGAAAAATAAAGTTCTCGGAACAGCAAAAAAGAATCAAGTCATAAAAATTATAAAAGACCAAATATATGTAAACAAAAATAAGAAACTTTTTCTAGCTTAGAAATCTTTTGGAAAGGTGGAGAACCAACCTGTGAAAAACGATAGGTATTAGCATGATCTTCGTGCACACTAGCCATTACACCACAAGTGTCCAGGTGTCCAGGGTGATCAAATACAATGAAATTGTATATGGAATTCAATTTTTTTATTTTCATGTACTTAAATTTCAGTGTCTGCTATAGTGTCATTGCCGTATTTGACAGATAAATACAGGGTGTCCGTCGGGAAGGTATACTACACTCATACCTCACAATACGGCCTTTCGTTATACGTTTTTTCTCTTTTACAGCCTTTTCAAATTTTGACTTGATTTCGTTATAAGGCCAAATTTTTTTCGTTATACGGCCAAAAAAAGAAAAATATTCTACATACTTTGTCTTTGCTCTTCACATAGTTATACTTTATTTATACTTTATGTGCTCTTTCTGTGATACACATACATATTGCTGCGGCTACTTACTCATTGGAAATTGCCAAACAAGCTTTAACTTCTCTTTACTGCTTACGATCTGAGAGAGAGAGAGCGCGTATTTGCTCTATACGACAAAATATTGCTTCTATTTGTCCGATGTCCTGGACATCCTGTAAACTTGTCTGAATTACTGGAAAGAGTAGAAGTGGATTTCCTCCTAAAAAAACACTACAGCTCTAATTCAACCTATGGATCAGGGTGCAATCGCCACATTCAATGCGTTTTATTTGCGCAACGCATTCCTGGAGTGGATTGTCGAATTCCTTTGGCGAAAGCCAATACAGTACAAACTTTTTGGAAAGGAAGCGATATAAACAAATCTGTAGTGAATATCGGCGAAGCTTGAAACGAGGTCAAACCGGAAACTTTGAACAAAGTTTAAAGAAATATATGGCCGATATGTGTTCTAGCATCTGAGTCATTAATTTCCGACGCTGATTCCGTGCCTGTCATTTACAAAAGTATTTTTGAAATAGTCAATGATGTCGGCTTTGACAACTTGAAGAAATTAGATGAAAATGATTTAACTGATTTGCTGCGATCTGAAGGAAGTCCTCTTACCATTTCATGAAGAGGTAATGCAAACTTCATTCTTTCGATCAGACAGTGAGGAGGAGCCAGAGTCTATTAAAAATTTAACTACAAAATAGATTAAAGAAGCTCTTGATTTTTTTGAACAGAAGAAGAACGTAGTCCCCAAGTTGCACAATCAATAAATAACTCTCTTGGCGGCTACAAACAACTTCAGGAGAACCTAAAACACACATCAAAGCAACGGCGATTAAGTAAATATTTTAAGCCCAAAGTTCAAGAGCAATGAGAACTTCTTTCTAAAACTTTAGTTACTCACGTTTTCTTAACGCTTATATAAAATATTTGTAATGATTCATTTATAAATAAATATGTATGATTCATTTTCGTTAAGCATTAAATTAGTTAAACTTGCTAGTTTGACTGAAACTATTTTTAGTGTTCTTAAATAAAACAGATCCCATGCGTTTTGTATGGGTTTGTATGAAAATAAGCAGTTCGTTAGACGGCTTTTCGGTTTACGGCCAATTTTTTGATTAAATAAAAGATTCATAATTTATTTATTGATTCATAATAATATACAAATTTGTTTATATTTATTATTCATAAAATTTTCCTTTTTCTGCTTAGATATGACAATGTTATTCTTAAAATAGCATTATTTATGATTTAATATTATAAACGGAGGCAAAACATTTCAAAAACCCTGTATGACATTTTTGGTATATGATAAAACTTTCTGGTAAAACTTAAAACTAAATGAGGCCAGCTCAACAATATGATTATATTCGGAATAAGAACATTTGGCATTAAAATTTAGAGACAGTTTGTCTATCTTAACAACCACAAGGTCGATATTTGCGATATGATGGAGTCGTGCCGTAGAATACAATCTTGGAAAATTATATATTAATTTTAAGATTTTGTTCTGGAGTACGTACCTGTAGCCTTTTTAAATGACAAATTTTTTGCCCAAACAGGGGCTGCATAAAATATAACAGCGTGAAATATTAATTTAAATGTTAACATTTTATTTCCAATGTTTAATGCCGAGGATCTGTTAATAAATGGATATAAAGTTCTAAACAGGATGTTACATTTATTAACAATATATGAAATATGATCCTTATATGTTAGTTTAGAGTGTAGAGTTACACCTAAATATTTGACATTTTTTCCCATTTTATGTCTGAACTGTTAACACTTATGTTGTCCTGAGGGAGAAAACATTATTTTCTTTTCCTAGAGAAATAGATCGCCTGACTTTTATCGCAGTTTATTGCTATTTTCCACTTGGTGAAATACACAAATAATTTTCTAAGCGCTAATTGTAAGTTTGCAACTATCTCGGAAGATAATTTAGCGGAACAAAGTACTGCCGTGTCGCCAGCAAATATGGACATAACCAAATTTTCTATAGTCTGGCGAAAGACATGATCCCTGTGTGCAGCCGGCGTTTATATTAAACAATCTTAAGTGTTGAGATCCGATGTAAACCCTAAAAGCCCTGGACCATAAGAAGTTTTGGACAATTTTTATAATATTTGGAGGAAAGCTTAACCGTATTAGTTTAGAAATCAAACCGTCGTGCCATACTGAATTAAACGCTACCTTTATGTCCAATAAAACCATACCGGTAGACTCCTGTTTCTCAAAATTTGACTTGACAATATTTCTTATCCTGACTAAAGGATGTATGGTGTTGTGCACTTTACGAAATCCAAACTGTTGGCGCGGCAGAATGTCATTTTCCATAAGAAGTTAGCAATGTTCTCCTTTATAACCTTCTCTAGAACATTGCTAATGGAAGACAATAATCTAAAGGGACGGTATGAGGATGGGGAATCGGAATGTTAATGACCTTTGCCTATTTAAATTTATCGGGGAAATAACCCAAGCTATTAAATGAAAAAGAATGGATCTTATATTAACAAATGTTTTATTTAATGTCGGCAATTATGTATGGAATACAATATACGATAAATGTCCGTCTCTGTTTGCCTCACAAATGCGAGCCATTTGAGCACATTTTTTAATACATTCTCAAACATTTCACACGGTATTTCGTTTATTTCATCACGAACATTTTGTTTGAGTTGCTCAAGCGTTTAGTGGTTTGTTTGCATAAACCTTGCTTTTCAGATATCCCCACAAAAACAAGTCCGAAGCAGTCAAATCAGGCGATCGTGGAGGTCAATCAACATCACCATTTCTTGAAATAACTTGTTGTGGAAACAGGTCTCGCAGTAATTCCATTGTAGTCCTGGCTGTAAGCGACGTGGCACCTTCTTGTTGATTCCACATGTAAATCAAGCCCAGAGCATGCAGTTCTGGCGTTAAAAAAAGTTTTCAATCATATCACAATATCGCGCCCCATTGGGAGTTAACGTTACGCCGTTTTCATTTTCATAGATGTAAGGTCCATTGATTCCTCCTGACCAAATTGCACACCAGACTGTCACTTTTAATGTATGCAACGGCGACTGATGTAAAATTTGAGGTTTTTCCATTGTCCATAACCGACTATTCTATGTATTCACATATCCATTCAAATGAAAATGTGCCTCGTCACTCATTATGTTTTTTTTATGAAAATCAGGGTCGAGCTGTAACATTCTATTGGCATATGTACGGTGGCGTTAATGGTCTTGTGGTAGAAGCTCTAGTGTCAACTGAATCTTATATGGAAACAAATGCAAATCCTTGTGCGGAATGGTGCCAAAGTTGTTCTTGGAAGGGCACGCTCCAGAGCACAGCGTCGAATTGGGGTTAATGGATTGATTTGAATACTGTCTTGAGCAGCAGTTATGTTTTCAGACAATCTTGCAGTACGTTGTGGTCCATACTTGGGTCTATTAGCTACAGACCCTCTTTCTTCCCGATCATTTACTTTACGATAAATAGAGCGTTTTGTTCGCACTTTGTTTCTCCCGAAAATTTCACGCAACTTATTTATGGTCACAGTAATAGATGATTGATTTTGATAAAATGTTTTAACCATTAAACTACGTTGGCTTATCAAATATTTTTCCATAATAAATTTGCCACGTCTCTACTTAACGACTGCAAAATATTAACTGTCAAGAATAATGTTTACCAAAATGGCGGCGAAACAAAGTAGTATACCTTTCCGGCGGACACCCTGTAAAAGTTTTACCAAGAAATCTAAGATTTCAATACTACCAAAATACATATCCTCATATACTAGTACACTCAAAGTCATGTGAGGGCTGCCGTATATATTTCTGGCCTAATAATGAAAATGCGAATATTTATCATCAAAAATGGTTTTATTGTTTTTGAAAGTATTCTCCAGCATGATTTATGCACTTTTGCATGCGCTTAAACAAATTGTCGAAACACTTTTTCCACTCCGATTGAGACACCTTCAAAACATGGTTTTGAACTCTTCAACAGCATCTTCTGGCGACGAAAGTCGCTGATCACGCATTTTTTTCTTGAATAAAAAGAAGTCATTGGGTGCCAAGCCAGGGCTGTGCAGCGGATGACCCATCAATTCGACGTTTTGGCCGGTCAAAAAAGAGCTGGTTTGAGCCGCTGTGTGAGAGCTCGCATTGCCATGTCGCACAAAGATTCGTCTTCTCTTGTTCGTTTTTCGAATTTTTCCAAAGAGGCAGGCAAACAAATTGTGCTGTACCACTCAGAATTGACCTCCTACGTTGCTCAAGTCGCCACATGAGCAGTTTTGCCGAAGAAACAGGCGACCATTTGTTTAGAAGTGCTTCTTCCTCGAACAACTTTCGTTGCATTTGGCTCGTCTGCGAAGACCCACACGCTCGATTTCTGTTTTGTTTCAGGCTCATACGCATAGATCCATGATTCGTCACCTGTGATGATCTTATAAACGTCTTTTGAAGCACGGCGGTCGCATTTTTTCAAAATTTCTTTGCACCAATCGACACGAGCCTTTTTTTGAGCCATTGTCAAACTGTGCGGGACCCAACGAGAATAAACCTTTTTTGCGGCCAGGTGTTCATGCAATATGGAATGTATGCTTGTGGAAGAAATGCCCAAGGATGCCTCTATCTCACGGTATGTCACATGACGATCTTGCAGTATAAGTTCACGCACGGCATCAATGTTCTCTGGCACAACGGCCGTTTTTGGACGACCTTCGTCTTTGAGCGAGCGTCGGCCACGATTGAATACATTAACCCCTTGTGGACCAAGACTCGAAGGCGTTGAAAAATTAATATTTTTTTCACTAAATATGAATTTGTATGGCTTCTTGTAGATAAAAAAAAGTTTCAAATTTGTCAAGGATCTGCAAGGATATTAGTTATGACTGGTACTCCTAAGTACCGTTGGGTCACGGTGACTCAAAAAAAAAAAAGAAACGTTAATACATTTTTTTTTATATTTTATTTCAACTTTTAATAAAACAATTATTAATTAATTGATTTCATGGTATTTAGAAAAACAGTTTTTTTATTATTGCAACATAAGTAAACTCCACAATGACAGCATTTAGAGAAAGGTTTTGATTGAACATCTTTACAAACTGATTCCATTTTTCCTCGGCGTCTCTTAGAGCCTGGAACTAACACTTCTTCTTTTGATGATTTTAAACTTTTTCGACTTGTAGTTGGATTATTCTGGGTCATCAATCCCATAGCAACAGATCGTCTAAATTCCTTAAGCGTTATTTTTTCGGAGGATTGGCAATAAACCACATACGAGTTGATAAATGCCAATTCCAATAGACCCCTGAAAATTCGATGCCACCACTTTTTAGATTTTCGACCAAGACCATAGGCACTTCGCAGTTGATCAGCATGATCAACTCCACCCATAAATGAGTTATAGTCTTTCACAACTGTTGGGCAATTTACATCTTTCAAATTGCCGCTGCGGTCTCTCCTGGCAACAGTTGTAGATTCACTGCCATGAAAATTTGATGCCAAAAAAATTGCTTTGTTGTCCATCCACTTGTAGAAACTTATACCACTACATGAAACTCTCAGCTCCCAATCTCCTCTTTTCATGCTCTTATCAACATTCAAATTTTTAGGGGTTCCTTTTCTATTAGAGCGAATAGTGCCAAATGCTAAGGTTTGTTCTGTTTTTAGTTTTTCAAGAAGCCGAACTGATGTAAAATAGTTATCAAAATAAATAATTTTATTTTTCCCCCACTCGTTTTCAGTCATTGATAAAGCCACCCTTTCTCCAAGACCAAAACCGGCAAATTTTTCCTCTAAAGCTTCATCCTTGCCTTGATATATTGAAAGCTTTTTTATGTAGCCGTTCTGGTCAGCCAAACACCAAACTTTATAGCCCCTTTTTATTGGTTTCATTGGACAATACTGCTTCATTACATTCCTTCCTTTGAACAATATCATTGATTCGTCTACGGAAAGCTGTCGAGTTCCATGGTAAAGTTGCTGAAACGTGTTATTCAACCCATCGATCATAGGCCGAAGTTTGAAGAGGCGATCCTTGTTGTCTTTAGGAATCTTGGAGTTGTCGTTCACATGAAGGTTGCTCAAAATCGCATCAAATATATTGCGGCTCATAGTTTTCGCAACTATCGGCCTAAAGAAATCCTCGCTTGTGCTCCAGTAATCTTTCCAACTTGGAAGTCTATTATACCCCATGAAAAAGTTTATGCCGATAAAAGCATGAAACTCACATTTTTTCAGATTTAAATTTTTCTGCCTTTGGGTGGCGTATAAGTTACTCTGAAATATAATATTTTCTGTTATATCGGCAATAAACGAGAGAAAGTATTCCGTGGGTGTAACATAGTTTGCAAAAAATCCTGTTACAGGTCCTTCTGGCAAGGAGAATTCGGGAATACTTGTCTCATGGTTCCTCAACTTCCAGTGGCGATTAGGCTCAGCATCAATGCTTCGACGGCTGGTGCTTGGCATTATTTGAGGTATTTCTTCAGTGTCTGCCTCACCATGACATTCATTTCCTTCAGGAGTGTTTGTACACTGTAATATCTCACTTTCCCCAGGATCGTTGGACAAAACATTTTCGTCAAAGAGTTCCCGCAAATAGCGGTTCAACGTGTCGTCATTTAAATTGTCGTCAATTTCATCCTCAGACCCGTCATCGCTTTCAATATCGGTGTTCTCGGCATTATCAATGGGAATCGATTCCAGAATTTCCAAAATTTCATCAGTAGCAAGACGTTTACTACGGATTCCTGCCATAGCGCTATCAAGTGCAAACAATGAAAATAAACTATAAAACGACATATAAACCAACACTCACAGCCCAACGGTACTTACCGGTCCACTGCAGATATTTCTAAAAAAAACCACCAAATAATGCAATTATCCAATATATAAATATTTGTACGTGTGCTAAATCGATTATTCTTGAATAATAACACACTCTAATGGTTGAGATAGCTAAAATATTACTATTTTTCAATAATTGAAATTAGTCCCACAATATCTTACGCCAAGAGCTAAAGCACATTGTAATTTACCGTTATTCTGGGAAGTCAGGGTTACCAACTATGGAAAAAAAAATTTTATTAAATACATTTTAGTGTACTCTAATGTACCTATGGCCACAATTATACCAAATACTTTTCTTTAAGATTTTATGAGCAAATATTTGTAATGGTACTTTTAAGTACCGTCGGTCGACAAAGGGTTAAACATGTTTTTCGCAGTGCTATAGGATGGTGCTTCATCGATGCACTCTTCTCGTGATAATCCATGTCGAAAGTTGTGTAAATTAATGATCGCACGAACATTTTTAAAATGTTTTTTGCCAAATTGATTTTTTCAAGTCATTGTACGAGGGCGACCGCAATACTAACTGGCCTGGCACATTTTCTGTTTTACTAGCAACTTTTTTGTTTTGTTTTTTAAAAGCAATCTTTTATAAGCCATCTGTCAAAATTTCCGAAATATTTAATGATTATTTACAGGTGATTGAAGTAAACAAGTTTCATATTTTTTGAAAAATGGAAGACCGAAAACTGCTACTACTATTGAAAACATTAGAAAAAAAATTAAATGAAGTGACTAAAGATAGACGAAAAAAGCCCAGAGAACTTGCTGATATTGTTAAAATACACGAAAAACAAGTTTGGAGTATTTTACATGATGAACTCCACATGAAAAAGCTATCCGCAAGATATGTGCCGCGTTTGTTGACTTTGCCCCAAAAAATCGTCCGTTGGACCAATTCCGAGGAGCTTTTAGCGATTTACCAGCGTAATCCAATAGAGTTCTTGCGCCGATTCATAACTGTTGATGAAACATGGATCCATCACTACATCCCAGAATGCAAAGAACAGTCAAAACAATGGATAGAAGCTGGTAAAAGTGGTCCCAAGAAGGCGAAAACTGTTAAGTCAGCAGGAAAAGTAATGGTTACAATATTTTGGGATGCAAGGGGTACAATATTTATTAATTATCCTGAGAAAGGAAAAACTATAAATAGTGAATATTATTGTGCATTATTAGATCGGTTGAGTGAAGAAATCAATATAAAACGACCGCATTTAGAAAAAAAAGTTCTTTTTCTTTAAGATAATGCTCCTTGACACACAGCATTTTTAGCTCAACAAAAAAACAGAGAACCAGAAAATGGTAATCTAAATTTCATGCTTAGAGCATTTCCCATGGTTTTTGTTTGTTTGTACGTACGAGTATTGCTGCTATTAACCTATATTTCATACATTTCTGTAGCTATGAACAAATAATCAGGTCAATTTTCACCTTAGTAATGAATAAATATTTGAAAAAGGCCACTCTCCCACTCCGAGAAGAAGACGCACACGCAGACAAACGAAACGTATAAACAAATCGTTATGCTAAAAAATACCAAAAATAAAAATCAATCATGATATTTATTGTAGCAATACTGCCAGAAACCATGAAAACCGAGAAAAAGTTTTTGTTCTCTTTACTTTTGACTTTTGTGTTCAAAGAAGTTTTGGGCTAAAATATGACTGGGAAACCATTAATATCCTTCCAGGCAGAGCACCAATAAAAACAAATATGAATAATATTTTCGCAGTTTTCCCGCCATAACGTTGAGCAACGTTGCCATTGTTTGAGTGATATTAGGGTGTTTTATTTATAAGTCATATAGGTGAGGTAGGGTTGGAAAGGGTACGAGTATCAACCATTGCGTTTGAATGTATACGATTTGTTGAGTAAATGTGTTATTTGAATTTTAAATCGTTGTTTGTCTCTTTGACTGTCTATACGTTGGTATTACATCTAGGGATGTCATAAGACGAAAGCTGCTCGGTGCAGTTTAGTGGGCAATATTACAATTATGGTTTTAAGAAGGAGTAATATTTTTGTACATTTTGTGGGAGGTACTGGAAGGGATGTGGAAATATAGGATGATCAGTCTAGAATAAAAAAATAAAAAACAAAAATTCAAATCAAGTGTGGCATCTTTGTTGTTCATTCGAAAGGACATTTTATGCCATTTATTTTTTTAATATAATTTCCATCAAATGTGAACCGCGACTAAGTCTCAGAGTGTCCATTCGGAAGGTCCAATTTTGCATGACTCGTTCGAGCATTTCGACCGGTATGGCGTTCATGACACGCGGAATGCTGGCTTCGAAACCAGAATCTAAGCTGGTTTGTCAGCGTAGACTTTGGACTTTACGTGGCCCCAAAGAAAAAAGCCTAAACTCGTGATATCACACGATCTAAGCGACCAACTAACCGGTAAAATACGTGAAATTAGCGGCTCTTTGAAATGACCTCTCAATAAATCCATTGTTTGAGCAGCTGTATGGCAAGTGGCACCGTTGTGTTGAAACCAAATACCGTCAAGATTGCGGGATTCAATTTCAGGGAGCAATCAAGGCGCGATAGCGAGCACCATTCGCGGTAACGTTCCGGCCATTATCATTTTTGAAAAAATATGGACCGATGATTCCACCAGCCCATTACCTGCACTAAACCATGGTTTTCTCTGGGTATAATGACAGCTCTTAAAACTCTTCTGGTTGCTCTTCAGCCCAAATGCGGATATTTTATTTATTGACGTTGCCGTTGAGCCAGAAAGGGGTTTCATCACTGAAGAAAACGTTGTTCGAAAACAGCGGATCTTCTCGTTTCTTATTTCCATAATTCAGTTGCACAATTTGGAGACCTTGTTGCGGTGTTAGTCTTTCTATTATAAAATTGCAAACAATACTGAAAAGGAAAAAAAAGTTTTACACAACTCACGCGTAAGCTCTGAAAAAACCCCTATGAAAAAAATAGCTCTAGATGGATAGCCCATTATAAAATGGTCTATTTCTTGAACATTTTGGA
The DNA here is from genome assembly GCA_963513945.1 of Hydrotaea diabolus. NCBI lineage: Eukaryota > Metazoa > Arthropoda > Insecta > Diptera > Muscidae > Hydrotaea > Hydrotaea diabolus. The sequence goes on along the minus strand of OY740717.1, from coordinate 49,611,199 downwards.
CCATGTTTCCATCTCTAATATCAGCCACAACTATAAAGATACTCTCAAATTCTATAAGAAGCAAAATTTTCTTTAATTTCAGTACCAACTAGTCCATTTTGCCAAAAGACCAGCCACTTTGCCCTTGTTTTGGTAACTTAGTGCTTTCTAAAGGGTGGTTAAATTTTAAGGGCGAATGTTAAATGTGAGCAACACCTACACGTCAAGCATTTCATTTGATATTTCTCAATTTTAGACTAACTCAATTTAAACCATGGTCATCATCAATGGTCAGAATGGTGGCAAGAAATGGCAGCAGTGGATGATCAATTTTCGAAGAAATCATCTTCAGTGACATATTTTCACCACAGTGGATTCGTCAATGTGGCAAGCCCGCCACCGTTGGACTTCTTTCTTTGGGGTTATTTGAAAGAAAAGAAGTACGTCGATAAGCCAGCAACAGTTTCAGAGCTAAAGAATGAGATAATTCGGCACATTAATGGCATAGAACCTCAATTATGCCTCAGCTTCATCGAAAATTTGGACCATCGGATGGAGGTGTGCCGCCGAGTTGGCTGCGGCCATTTGGCCGATATTTTGTTCCATACATAATTGAACCATACCAATATTATCATAATAAAAAATGACAATAATTTCCTAAATAATTTGTGTTGTATTCAAAATCAACATTGGCCCTTGAATTTAAGCACCCATTAATTAACAGTACTCATTTTAGACATTATTCGCTCACAAAAAACTATGGTTGGTTAAGCAGATACTCAAAAAAAAGTACATGGTAACCCAAATAAGACTGAAGAGTTGACCAAAAAAGTAACGAAGAAGTTCAATTGTGGCTCTTGCTTTATGCGCAGTGTTTCCATCTTTCTGGAATCATATATTAGGATTCAAAAATAGTCGTATACAGAGCCCCGTTAATGGCTTTTATACAGAGCTCCGTTAATGGCTCTTATACAGAGCCCCGTTAATGACCGATTATCAAGTTGTGCGGGATTCAAAGAGAACAAACCTTTTTTACGGCCAGATGTTCATGCATTCGAATATCGAATGTATGCCGGTGGAAGAAATGTTCAAGGATGCCTCTATCTCACGGTATGTCATCTTGGCTTATCAGTTCGCGCACGGCATCAATGTTCTCTGGCACAACGGCCGTTTTTAAAAGACCTTCGTCTTTGAGCGAGCATCTGTGACGATTGAATTCTTTAAACCAATTTGTCACAGTGATATAGGATGGTGCTTCATCGCCAAACAAAGATGCATCGATGCACTCTTGTCGTGATAATCCACGTCGAAAGTTGTGAAAAATGATCGCACGACACAAATGATGGTCGTACGTTTCGAGTACGTTTATGATAAAAAATGTCATATTTTCCAATGGAAATGTAGATTGCGCCAGTGTTTCCTAGAACAGAAATAAATATAGCAACCGTCTAAGTATGTATATGCTAAAAAAAATTAATATCTTACAATAGTTATTGTCAAGCTTTGGGTAGCCGTAACTCGGGAAAAATAGGTCGCCACCAAAAAAACTTGGTTGATATTTTGAATAATAAGGCGGTTTTCTTATGACGAAAATTCTGATCAAGTCTGAGTAATGTCGCTAAAGTTAAGCCTTTTTTTAATAGTTCGTTTATTTCTATGGCAGTATCGGTGGAAGCATTCACCGTCTAACCCAAGAAACCTAAACTGTCTGACCATTTACGAGTATATGTTTTTATAAATTTTTTGAGGATTTCAAATTATTTTTTCGTCTTAAACAAAGGTTTTGTTGTGACTAGAACCAATGAAATATTCTAGGGTTTATTTTTTATGTTGCTATAACCAATATAATGTAACAAGACAGGGTTTGGTCACTAAAGAGTACTAATCTGTTGTCACCACTTATTATTGGTAGCAAAGTAACATTTACATCACACTTGGTTGGCCACTTGTCACAACCAATAGTTAAACGCTTTGTATAACTGTGTTATTGGCGTTGAACACCGGTATTTGGTTGTAGCAACCATCGTAGAAAATATCGAGCCATGTTACCATCAACACTATGGAATTTTGGTTATTTCAACAGAAATTCGATTTATCCAACCGAATTTTTGTAGTTCGAACCGATTTCCAAATGATTTTTTGTCTGTGTGTACTTAGTAGGTACATAAATACAACATTGAACACGCCCATTTCAATAGTAGAACTCAACATACCCCGTTAATGTCATATGGGTTTTGAATCCTAACCTCAATAGCTTTAGTCTATAACGGGATTTTAAAATTGCTTCAACTTTTATCATGGAGTGGTCAGATAATGAGAACCGTATCGCTGTAATAGCGCTTTTCAAGTGTGAAATGAAAAAAGCGATATTTTCAAAACGCCACTAGGGATTAGCCGCATGTACAGAAAAATTTTGTTCACCGATGAAAAAATTTTACCGTTCAGGAAAAATTTTGCAAGCAAAATGATAGAGTGTATGCGCGGTCATCTAAGGAAGCATCTGAACTGATCCCAAGGAAGGAAAAGGGTCATCACCCAGCTTCAGTCATGGTTTGGTGGGGTGTCTCTTACGATGGGTTCGCTGACCTGCATTTCTGCGAAAAAGGAGTCAAAACATCGGCCAAAGTTTACCAAGAAACCGTTTTTAAAGCTGTTGGAAGTCACTTAACAATACCCTGTTCCAAAACCAGCCATGGAATTTCCAGCAGGATCCTGCGCCGGCCAATCAGGCTAAAACGTCCCAGGCCTGGCTTCGAAACAATTTGTCAGCATACATTTCCTCTGAATAATGGCCCTCCAGATTTGAACCCATTGGATTGCAAAGTGTGGACGGTTTTAGAGGACAAGGTTTGTCACAGAAGATACCCCAACATTAGATCTCATAAGACTGCATTGATTCGAGCTGTAGACAATTTTCCAATGGACGAGGTTGGTGCAGCTATTGACGATTGCCCAGTGCGACTTAATGCGTGTGTAAAGGCAAAAGACGGACATTTTGAATAAGTAGATTCTTTTTGGATACAATATACATCAATAAATATAATAAAAAATATTTGGTCCAAAAACATTCTTTTTATTTTACAGCATAAAAAGTGTGTTACAGTATTTATGGGCCTACTAAGTATACAAAGCAGAAAAAAATACCACTAGACAACCCATTTTTCAATATGATAGAAAGTTATCTTTATCAATAATTGGTTACAACAACACCATTACATTTCATTACAACAACGCCATTAGTTACCACAACCACCATTTTCGCGTCGATTTTTACAAATCCAATATTTAGCAATTTTTACGATTGACATACCCGGCCAACTGATCGAGTTTTACATCTCTATTCTAAAAACAAACACTTGCAGAAAAACCTCATACCACCGACCAAGCAATCGCCAATCCTTTGAACCATTCCATAATACGACCAATCAGCCATACAGTCAACCAAACAAGTTAACAACAAAGTAATATCAAACAAACATTCCCCCGCCATTACCTTCCAGTTGCCCCGTCTGAATTCGGTTCAGTCAACCAAACCGTCTGTGCTATCCATATTTCCATCCGACCTTCTATCTGTCCGTCTGTCGGTCTGACCCTACTGTTGGTGAATACATCAGAAAAGTGCGAATATCGTATGGTACTCGCATGTATGTGGATGAAGAAGAGTTGCGCCGATATTTGCACATGTGTGCGTTCAAATAGGTCGTGCCCGGGAATAGTTTTTGTTGGCGATTTGTTATTGCTGTTAGTATTTGGCGAATGTAATAAATACTCGTATGCATCAATGTTGTGCTTCATTGCGTTCATTGATTGTTATTTGTCTGTTTGTGTAGATCCGTGTGTTCATATACATTTGTATGTGTGAGTGGTTATTGATGTTTCCCAGTGGCGAAATTAATACAGCCTTTAAATGTGGAAGGCCTTATTGGTCCTGGTAGTCTTCCGGGCCTTTTTGTCCATGTAAAAGAAACCAAAGTACACTTAAAAATTTGAGTTCCATCACCCACCCCCACAACTCTGAAGTGAGAAAGTTCATATCTTACGAACTACAGAATGGGCTATAAAACTTTGTGAATTTGAATCGGCTGTAAAAACAGTACTAATAAGTTAAGGAAATTCTGGTTTTATTGGAAGGTTAAGCTTTGTCATTTAAAAATAGAGCACAATTGCATTCATATACCACAACTGGCTCGGCAGTATCTCATCCGATAAATCCAATTTGTCAGTAAATTTTCGATTGTTTCGGGTCAAATTTCTTCAATGAACACTTCGATTTCATGTTTTAACGCTTCAATTGTCTCTGGATGCTGTGCGCACTATTTATCCTTAATGCCTCCCCACTGCTAATTGACATCACAATCTCGGCTGATTATTCGATTTTCAAAAATAGTGCGTAAATATCGATGGTTGTGTTGGATGTATGACATGTGGTCACATTTTGCTGGAACCAAATGCCTTCCATGTCATTCTCTTGAATTTTTGGAAACAAAAACTCATTAAGCTTGGCTCGGTAACGCTCACCGTTGACGGTAACGGCGGCTCCTTGCCTATTTTCGAAGAAAAATGATGCCGCCAGCCCAAAATCCACACCAAACAGTGACTCGTTGGGGATGCATTGGCTGTTCAATAGTCACGTGTGGGTTCTCTTAACCCTAGATGCGGCTTCGTAAAATTCTTCATTTCCTGCCAAACAATTCTCAGCCCATTGGGCGAAGCGAAAATAACTAGCGTGTGAGAGGTGACCTGGCCTCAGGTTAAAGAGGTTAAAGTAAGGTTTGTACCCCGCTTCGGAAAACACATATGGAAAGCTACAATAAATGAAAAAAACTGGACCCTCACGACCACCGCAAACAAATAATGGAACACGGTTTACGGGTATGTAAAGGGTGTTTTTTATTGGGGTATATAACTTTAAGTTGGCATCACTTTTTTAACTGGCGGCCATTTTGTCAGCTGTCAAGTGATTAATATTTAGTTTGGTTTGCCATTTCATCATGAACAGGTTGACAAAAGAACAACGCTTGCAAAATGGGCCGAAAATGAGATTCATCTCGATGCTGATTTTCATCACAAAATTTTGTTCAGTGATGAGGCTCATTTTTGGTTGAATGGCTACGTCAACAAGCAAAATTGCCGCATTTGGAGTGAAGAGAATCCACATGAGACCCTTGAGACGCCATTACATCCACAAAAACTGACTGTTTGGTGTGCTCTATGGGCTGGTGGAGTCATTGAGCCATACTTCTTCCGAAATAATGCTGGAGAGTCAGTTACCGTTAATGGAGACCGGTATAGAGCCATGATAACCGACTATTTTGTTCCCGAATTGGATGGCATGAATGTGGATGAGTTGTGGTTCCAACAAGACGGCGCTACATGCCACACAGCGCACGTCACAATCGAATTGTTGAAGAAAACATTCGATGAGCGCATAATTTCGCGGAATGGACCTGTCAATTGGCCACCAAGATCGTGTGATTTGACACCATTGGATTATTTTCTTTGGGGATATGTGGAGTCGCTCGTCAACGCCAACAAACCAGAAACGTTAGGGGACTTGGAAGCCAACATTCGTGGTGTTATTGCCAACATACGGCCCCATATGCTCGAAAAAGTGGTTGAAAATTGGACCTGTAGAATTGGCTTTATTCGAGCCAGCCGCGGCGGCCACATGCCCGAAATCATATTTAAACATTAATGGCATAAAATTATCCTTCCAATAAAGCCAAATTGATGGACATTAAAACGATTTTCTTGTGTTTTATTTCAATTCGAAGTTCTATACCTCAATAAAAAACACCCTTTACATGGGATTGCTCGTACATTCCATGTACATGCGTCTGGGTGCCTCTATCCAACTGGCGGTTGTACTTCGAGAATACAGGGCCGACATCACAGCCATCCGGGAGAAAATACCAATTCTGTTTTGTTGTAAATAGACGAATACTTCGCCGATTGTGTGCGGTTTCACCCTTGTAGGCAAACGGCTGGCCACTATCCGCAAAGAACAGCGAGATTGTTTCGACCGTCTAAGCCTCTTCAGAAAGCCTTGCTGCAATTGTTGAAAGTAAAACCGAACTCTATAAGGCCAGGCTCTCCACAAACGAATGAGAACTACTGTTGTAAACCTTACTTTTCAAGTTTTCTTCACACAATTGCCCACGAAAATACAACTCACTCTTGCCAGCTCTAAAGAGACTCCACATCGAGAGCCATCAATAGATTTCTTTTACAACAACGTGTGTGTGTGTTGTAAAAAGAGTTTAGTTGACTATGTCAACTTGTGTGCCGTGCCGTGCATGTAAGTATGTTTAGTTGGCCTTATAGAGTTCGGTTTTACTTTCAACAATTGCAGCAAGGCTTTCTGAAGAGTGTTGTCACGGACCCGAAATCATGATAAAAGTAGTGTGCAGCCACGAAAATCAATGTCACTTTGCCATTTTGTTAAAAACTTGTCTTCTATTTAAATATAGAAGCAAGAGGTCTTGAGCCGGTTTAATCCCTTTTCAATGTGTAAAAGCAACAGACCGAAATAAAACAAACGAGCTAAACATTTTTTAAGACCTTCAAAATATGCCTCAGTTTGAGCAATAACCTCGCTATTGGACGAACATTTTTTGCCACCGAGAAATTTTTTTAAATTTGGAAACAAGAAATAATCAGAAGGAGCTAAATCTGGATTATATGGTGGATGCGGAGCAATTTCAAATCGTAATTTGGCCAGTTTTTGTTGAGTTAAAATGCAGTGTGTGAAGGAGCATTATCTTGATGAAAAAGACTTTTTTTTCTAAATGCGGTCGTTTTATCTTGATTTCTTCACTCAACCGATCCAATAATGCACAATAATATTCACTATTTATAGTTTTTCCTTTCTCAGGATAATTAATAAATATTATACCTCTTGCATCCGAAAATACTGTGACCATTACTTTTCCTGCTGACTTAACAGTTTTCGCCTTCTTGGGACCACTTTTACCAGCTTCTATCCATTGTTTTGACTGTTCTTTGCATTCTGGGATGTAGTGATGGGTCCATGTTTCATCAACAGTTATGAATCGGCGCAAGAACTCTATTGGATCACGCTGATAAATTGCTAAAAGCTCCTCGGAATTGGTCCAACGGACGATTTTTTGGGGTAAAGTCAACAAACGCGGCACCTTTTTCGCGGATAGCCTTTTCATGTGGAGTTCATCAAGTAAAATACTCCAAACTTGTTTTTCGTGTATTTTAACAATATCAGCAAGTTCTGTGAGCTTTATTCGTCTATCGTTAGTCGCTTCATTAAATATTTTTCTAATGTTTTCAATATTAGTAGCATTTTTCGGTCTTCCAGAGCGTTGTTCATCTTCCGTACTTGAACCATTTTAAATTGTGGTGGAGTATGATGGTTCATTATCACCATGAACAGAATCCAATTCATCTTTGATTAATTGTGGCGTATAACCTTTCATATACGAGCGTTTAATTACCGCACGAAACTCTTTATTTTCCATTTTTCAAAAATTATAAAACTTGTTTACTTCAATCACCTGTAACAAAGAAAATAATCATTAAATATTTCGGAAATTTTGACAGATGGCTTATAAAAGATTGCTTTTAAAAAACAAAAACAAAAAAGTAGCTAGTAAAACAGAAAATGTGCCAGGCCAGTTAGTTTTGCGGTCGTCCTCGTACATGATATTTTCTCACTTGCAAAACGAATATTACACTTTAAAATATACTGATTCTACCTGTGCTTCTTTATGGCGTCGAAACATGTGTGGTTTCAAAAGCGAATGAGAGTATATTGACAGTCTTTAAGAAAAAAGTCCTTCCTAAAATCTGCGGCCCCAGCTGAATGGACAGGTAGTATATGCGTCGGACGAATCGAGAGCTGAAATGCTTAGCAAATACTTCTTGAGCTATTAGTTACAATTGGGTGTACGGTCCACGCATGTAAGTAAATAATCAACCCAGCTTTTAGAGGAGGAAGTTGTTTGAGGATCTAACTGTAACTGACAGTTTTGTAAACCGTTTGGCTAAGAGAAATCCCAGATAAACAAAGCCTTTTCTGATCTTACATGTCACTAATCGGTTGACATTCACAATAGGTCATGCTCGGCCTATTTAAAAGGCTTTTTAGCGATTGTGTGAAAAACAGGGAGAAGTGTGTAGTATGAAAAAAACTTGAGTAAGGGGTATTTGAAGTCTGCATATTTAAAATGTTATTTTTTCTGGCATATTCGGTATATATACTGTGCCATCGATATAACGATAACGTTTGGTATGAAAAAGAAAATAGTTTTACTATGCTATACCAAAAAAATCATTACAGATTTATTTTTTTTTTAATTTTTCTAATCTAATCGTTTTAGATTTAAAATCCTGGTCCTGGTCGGCCTATTTAAAAGACTTTTTAGTGATAGTGTGAAAAACAGGGAGGAGTGTGTAGTATGAAAAAAAAAACTTGAGTAAAGGGTATTAGAAGCCTGCCTATTTAAAAAGTTATTTTTTCTGGTATATACTCTATATATATATATATATACATATATATATATATATATATATATATATATATATATATATATATATATATATATATATATATATATATATATATATATATATATATATATATATATATATATATATATATATATATATATATATATATATATATATATATATATATATATATATATATATATATATATATATATATATATATATATATATATATATATATATATATATATATATATACTATGCTATATCTATACCAAACAAATCACTATAGATTTAATTTTTTTTTCAATTTTTTTCAACTTTTATTTTTAGGGCTTTTTTTAAGTTACATAGGATGACCTATCTAGAGGTATTTTTTCAGAACAAAAAAAATGTATAAAAATTCAAATCAAGTGTGGGATCTTTATTGGTAATTTTAAATTACATTTTATGTCATTTATTTTTTGAATATAATTACCTTCAAGTGTTGGCAACTGTACTTACTTATATTATTAAAATGAGTGTTCGGTTAGAAACGGGAAGATCCGCTCTTTTCGATCAAAATGCTGTTCAGTGATGAGGCCCATTTCTGGCTCAACGGCAAAGTCAATAAACAAAATTTGCCACATTTAAGCTAAAGAACAACAATAAGAGGTTCAAGAGTTGCCATTATACACAGAGAAAACCACGGTTTGGTGCGGTTTGTAAGCTGGTGGATATTTTTTCGGTACATATTTTTTCAAAAATGATGATGGCCGGAACGTAACCGTGAGTGGTGCTCGCTATCGCGCCATAACATCGATCATTATGCTACCTGAAATTGAAGCCCGTAATCTAGATGACAATTGGTTTCAACAGGACGGTGCCACTTGCCTAACAGCTGCTCAAACAATGGATTTTTTGAGAGGTCATTTCGAAAAGCAGCTAATTTCACGTTTTGGACAGGTGAGTTGGCCGCCAAGATCGAGTGTTATCACACCTTCAGACATTTTTCTTTGTGGTTATGTAAAGTCCAAAGTCTATGCTGACAAACCAACTACGGTTCAGGTTTTGGTAGCCAACATTACACATGTCATTAAAGCCATACCCATCGAAATGCTCGAACGAGTCATCCAAAATGGGACCCTCAGAATGGAAACCCTGAGAAGTAGTTGCGGCTAACATTTGAATGAAATTATATTCAAAAAATAAATGCCATAAAATGTCTTTTCAAATTACCAATAAAGATTCCACACTTGATTTGAATTTTTATAATTTTTTTGTTTTGAAAAAATACCTCTTGATGGTTTTTTTTTGATGTTTTTTAATCTTACCTATGATATACAATATAGAACAAGTGTACATTGTCACATACAATATAATATATTAACGCGTGAGAATAGAAATACGAATCTTTGAAAATTGAGAACAAGTCAAAAAATTTAAATTTGGGCGCCTCAAAATTTTGGTTTGAAATGTCGTAGTACAATTTTTTTTCATGCCAAAAGCTATCGAAAAATCGATGGCTCAATATCGATAAATTGTTGTCCTTACAAATCGGCCCACCCTTATATACACACCTTTGTGTGCGGACAACTTTACAAACGTAGACACACGGCCTTTTGACTACTTAACGCAGACTCTGTTCAGGCCTCGAGTACCCTCGTTGCCGGCGCTTCAATGTTTTATATGCACATGTGCATGTATTTGTTTAGTTCATTTGTGTATGCGTCTATATTTGCATATGAATGTGGTTGTATTGGCGATATTTGCAACATTTCAATGAAGAATGTTTTGCTTTTTGCGTCTGGCTGATTTTGATGATAATTTAGGAATTTTTTCAGGTCTATTAGTAGTGTACATAAATATTTAGCTCAAAGCTACGAGGACAGTATAAGCAAATAGTGACGCGCTAAGAGTTTGAATATCAAAATTAATGCAAATCAAAGGGTTGTATTAGGTTCAAAACTGCGGCAGGGCGTCTGTGAAATTTTATTTCAAACAAAGCACTTAATAAGATATGCTGGGTTTTTGAAAACTATGTTACTAGATTTTACTTATTATATCAATTTAATTTTTATGCATTATAATACAACAGTCGGTGGACGATCTCCTCTGTAGTTAGTAATTGTTGACTTCAAGAAAGCCTTCGACTCTCTACGGCGTAGCACAATTTGAAGGACAATAAAGGCAATGGGAGAAGCGCCGAATATAAAAATATTATAAAGGTAATGTACACACATACGCAAGTACATGAATGCCATAAAGGTATGACCAGTGATGATTTTGCGAGGAATGCCGGTGTAAAACAAGGATGACCCTTGTCACCGGTTTTGTTCGCAAATAATGTTGAAGCTTTCCAAAAAAATTAGGGGAATTGTATGGAATATTCATTGTCATCTAGAAGACCTCGACTTTGTTGATGATATCTGTCTCATGTCTGACAAGATCATCGATTGCAATTACAGCGGGCTTGAAGACAAATAGAAAAAAGACGCAAGCAATGTGCATAACAAACTCAAAAGGCAACCATTTAATAATCCAAAATCAACGGATACAGTATGCGAGGTCCTATGGCGATCAACCCAAATTTCATTGAGTACAAAAACGAGAATATTTAACTCATGTGTGAAATCCACCCTACTATACCTTTTTTTTTGTAAATATTCTTTATTTGCGATCTATTTATACCCTAATATACGACAGAATAACCTGGAAAATGACTACAGCAATAGCACAAAGCCGCTTGGTTCTTCATAAATAAATGTCTGCGCATACACGCAGAAAAAAGGTATGGTTGGGGTAACAATATTCGAAGAGCATCATACTATTGTTAGTTATATGGTTGTGGCACAACAATATTATGATCATCACAACAATAGTATGGTTTACACACAACCATACTATGATCCCCATTACAATATTATGGTCCTCACAACAATAGAATTATCACACACAACCATACTATGATCCCCACAACCGTAGTATGATTCACACTCAAACATACTATGATCTCCATAACCATATTATGATCCTCACAACCATAGTATGTTGCACATACAACCATAGTATGATCCTTAGAACCATAGTATGACTTACACACAACCATGCTATGATCCCCAAATTTTTTTGTAAAGATTGGGTTAAGTTGTTATTCAACAATAGAGATTTTTATTAAATAAGTTATGTAAAAATACATAAAACTCTTTAAAAAGGGAGTGATTTATTTAACAGTAGAAATAATTAATTTATTAAAAATATTTCAGTTATACTAATCCGTAGTTCGTTTTGAAAAAATTTAATTTACATATAAAAAGTACTATTATTGCGTAAGATTCGTAAAAATACCATTGTCAAATTAAAAATAAATTTGATTTTGCCTGTATGATAGCCGTAATCATGTTATTGTTAACATAAAACCAATGAAACAATACTTTTGTCCCACCAACCATATTTATATTGTTGCTACAACCATATTTTCATTTTTTTTTAATTTGGCAACAATGCTTTTGTTACATTTCAACAATATTAATATTGCCGCAATCATACTATTGTCAAAATTAAATTCAAAAAACAATACTAAGGTTGCGACAACCATATTTTTATTGCAGAGAACACACTATTGTTGCCATGACCATATAGTAACCATATTTTTTCTCTGCGTGTAATAAGTCGCATATACTGGCAAACGAAATCTCCAACGCAGATCTCTGGACGTCAACAAACGAGATGCCTATAATTTGTCAAATAACAAGAAGATAGTCGATAGTAAAGGGTGTTTTTTTTAGAGTGTGGTTTTCAATCTGGCACACTTTTTTCGTAGTTGGTCTTTTTGAATACTGTTACATGGAATATGTTCAGTTTAGTTTGCCATTTCATTATGTATAGACTTACTCCGAAACAACGTTTTCAAATTGTGCAAATTTATTACCAAAATAATGGTTCGGTTCGAGCAATGCATCGGGCGCTGCGTCCAATGTTCGATCGAAGCTCACTTTTAGTTGAATGGGTACGTTAATAACCAAAATTGTCGCATTTGCAGTAATGAAAATCCAAAAGCCATTCTTGAGACGCCGTTACTATGGGCAGAGGGTATCATTGGTCCATATTTATTCCAAAATGAAGCCGGCCATAATGTTACAGTCAATGGGGAACGCTATAGAGCCATGATTAATGACTTTTTCGTGTCTGAATTAAAGATGTTAATGTAGACGACCTTCGGTTCAAAAAAGACGACGCTACTTGCCACACAGCCAACGAAACAAGCAATTTATTTAAGGAAACTTTTGGTAAGCTTATTACATTGCGTCGTAGGCCTGTGGGATTATTTTTGTGGGGTTATTTGAAGTCGCTTACCTACGCAAATAGCCCAACACGATTGACGCTTTGGAAGAGAATATTCGGCATGTAATTGCTGACACACGGCCTCAAACGCTGCGAAAAGTGGTCAAGAATCGGGACTCTCGGCTGGAATTTATTCGAGACAGCCGCGGGGACCACTTGACCGTAATCATATTTTAAACATAAGGGCAACCTCTAATCTTTGTAATACTCGTATAGATAAATTCTTGGCCATAACATTAAATTATATGCGTCCTATTTTTTTTGAAAATCATCGTCTAAAAAAGGACCCTTTTATACTTTGTAGGGACATAAATACTGTTACACACGTTTTATGCTGTTAAATAAAAAGTACTAAATTTTTTGGACCAAATATTTTAAATATATTTATTGATGTATAAGTATATTGTATCCAAAAAGAATCTACATATTCGAAATGTCCGCCTTTTGCCTATACACACGCCTTAAGTCGCACTGGTCAATCGTCAATACCTGCACAAACCTCTTCCATTAGAAAATTGGCTACAGCTCGAACCAAAGCAGTCTTAAGAGTTCCAATGTTTGGGGTATCTTTTGTGACAAACCTTGTCCTCTAAAACCATCCACAATTTGTAATCCAAAGGGTTCAAATCTGGACTGTCTGAGGGGCATTCATCAGAGGAAATAAACGCTGGCAAATTGTTTCGAAGCCAGGCCTGGGACGTTTTAGCCTTATGGGCCGGCGCAGAATCCTGCTGAAAAGTCCATGGCTGGTTTTGGAACAGGGAATTGTTATGAGGCTTCACAGCAGCTTCCAAAACGGTTTCTTGGTAAACTTTGGCCGATGTTTTGACTCCTTGTTCGCAGAAATGCAGGTCAGTGACCACATCTTAAAACACACCCCAACAAACCATGACTGAAGCTGGGTGATGAACCTTTTCTACCCTTGGGATCAGTTCAAATGCTTCCTTAGATCACCGCGCATACACTCTATCATTTTGCTTTTTAATATTTTCCGAACGGTAAAATTGTTTTCATCGGTGAACAAAATTTTTCGGTGCAAGTTATCAGCGTGCTTCACCAAAAGACGTTTGCATTGTTCAATCCTATTTTTTTTTTAAAGCTGAGGGTCAATAAATGTCCGGTACGTCGTTTGAAAGCGCCAAGTCACAAGTGTTTTTTAATTCGAGTCAAGGACTTTTGCGTGATATTCATCTCACAAGCCATGATTTTCTGTTTTCGGAGCGGATTTTTGTGGATTCTTGATTGAACGGCTTTGATGACATGCGGTGTACGAACAGAGCGTGGGCGGCCCGACCGGAGGCGGTCTTTTACATCTCCAGTCTCCTCAAACAGTTTTATGCATCGGTAGACGGACATGCCGCTAATCCCTAGTGGCCGGAGCGTTTTGAAAACATCGCTTCATTTCATTTCACACTTGAAAAGCGCTATTACAGCGATACGGTTCTCAATATATGACCACTTCATGATGAAAGGTGGAGCAATTTTTAAATCCCGTTACAGACTAACGCTATTGAGGTTAGCTTTTAAAACCCATATGACATTAACGGGGTAGGTTCAGTTCTACAATTGAAATGGGTGTGTTCAATGTTGTAATAGTATTTATGTACCTACTGAGTATATACAAGGGCATGTCAATAGCTCAGTGACTCTTCCCAATTCCCTCATATGAATATATGAAATGCAACACTCAAGTACGAGGGCGACCGCAAAACTAATTGGCCTGGCGCATTTTCTGTTTTACTAGCAACTTTTTTTTGGTTTTTAAAAGCAATCTTTTATAAGCCATCTGTGAAAATTTCCGAAATATTTAATGATTATTTTCTTTGTTACAGGTGATTGAAGTAAACAAGTTTTATAATTTTTGAAAAATGGAAAAAAAGAGTTTCGTGCGGTAATTAAACACTTTTATATGAAATTTTATACGCCACAATTAATTAAAGATGAATTGGATTCTGTTCATGGTGATAATGCACCATCATACTCCACAGTGAAATCCTGGGTTCAACAATTTAAAATGGCTCGTTTAAGTACGGAAGATGAACAACGCTCTGGAAGACCGAAGACTGAAGTGACTAAAGATAGACGAATAAAGCTCAGATATTGTTAAAATACACGAAAAACAAGTTTGGAGTATTTTACATAATTAACTCCACATGAAAAAGCTATCCGCAAGATATGTGCCGCGTTTGTTGACTTTGCCCCAAAAAATCGTCCGTTGGACGAATTCCGAGGAGCTTTTAGCGATTTATCAGCGTAATCCAATAGAGTTCTTGCGCCGATTCATAACTGTTGATGAAACATGGATACATCACTACGATACATCCCAGAATGCAAAGAACAGTCAAAACAATGGATAGAAGCTGGTAAAAGTGGTCCCAAGAAGGCGAAAACTGTTAAGTCAGCAGGAAAAGTAATGGCCACAGTATTTTGGGATGCAATGGGTATAATATTTATTGAGAAAGGAAAAACTATAAATAGTGAATATTATTGTGCATTATTGGATCGGTTGAGTGAAGAAATCAAGATAAAACGACCGCATTTAGAAAAAAAGTTCTTTTTCATCAAGATAATGCTCCTTCACACACAGCATTTTTAACTCAACAAAAACTGGCCGAATTACGATTTAAAATTGCTCCGCATCCACCATATAGTCCAGATTTAGCTCCTTCTGATTATTTCTTGTTTCCAAATTTAAAAAAATTTCTCGGTGGCAAAAAATTTTCGTCCAATAGCGAGGTTATTGCTGAAACTGAGGCATATTTTGAAGGTCTTGAAATATCGTATTTTTCGGATGGAATTAAAAAACTTGAAAAACGTATTTAGTTGGAAGGAGATTATGTTGAAAAATAAATAATAATGATTCCAAAAAAATGGTTCTTTTTATGTTAGGCCAGTTACTTTTTCGGTCGCCCTCGTACCAACTGTTAGTTGACTTCTGTCAAATTTTGAGGGAGTTTCGTCCTTAAGTTTGTGTTAAACAGCTGGTCAAAACTTACACCCTCGAGGATTTTGTTAAAAATGGAAAAAAGGTAATTTCGAGTGCTCATATAAAATTATGTTTTGCTGAAAAAACGTCAATTAAACCAGGGAAAAGCTTGATAAATCCTATGAAGACTTTTTTTAATCGATTTCAATGGTAAAAAAGTGGTTTACGGACCTTCGTTGTGGTCGCACAAGTGCAAATGACGATGAGCGTTCTGGACGGCCAATTGAGGTATATACCTTCACCCGAAAATGTCAAAAAATCCCAAAAACTGTTGCCATCACACTACGAGTATTAACCGACAAGGTCACCTTGGCCTTTTTCAGAGCGGGTTCGCCTGGAGCAACCCAATTTTTAGACTCCGCAGTGGTGTAATGATGATGCTCGGGTGCACACGTGTACATTCTCAATGGAAAAATTGCCTGAATTAGGCTACGAATTGTTACCCCATCCGCTATAATCTTCGGATTTAGCCCCCAGTGACTGTTCCCTATTACCAAACCTAAGGAAATGGAGCGATGGAAAGAGATTCAGTTTCAACGATGATATTATTTATCATTGGACTAAGTGCATTAAGCCGAAAGGAGATTATGTTAAAAACATTTTTTTTTGCAAAAAAAAAACTGTGTTTTATTCGAAAAGTCACGGAATTATTAATATACCCTCGTATCATGATAGAATACGATGGAAATCTTTTGTAGAAACCATGTTTTCCCAAGTGAAATAAATAAAGATGGAAAAATATAATTTCATTTTACCAAATTTGTATAACCAGCCTTCGTTACAATTAGTTAAATACTATTCAGAGTTTAATACTATTACGACTATAAAGCTAACGATTACGCAATGTTAAATATTTGACAGGCTGTCATTATCAATTGTAATCTCTAATTTTTTTAAATGATTGTTCAAAAAAAGTACGCGGCGCCATGTGTCAACTAAAGACTTGAATAAATTACTTGCAACAACAAATGCAAACATATGCGTGGATTAGTGCTAATGTTCGCATTTACCCCTAAAGTGCATTGAATAACCAAAAGCTATGAAAATCAGTTTATATGGGATTTAAGCCCTTAAAGAGGCGTTGAATGAAAATAAAAATGAATTGAAAAAAAATTGCCTATAATATACACAAATCTATTTTTGATTTTTTTGAACTATTCTCTATTACTCACTTTAAGGAGTATTGCTAAACGTATTTTCACTGCATACTTTTCGGGAGTTGAGTATAAACACAAATTGATTACTTACTTCCTCTTTTTTTTAATTGATTGTTCAAAAAAAAGTACGCGGCGCCATGTGTCAACTAAAGACTTGAATAAATTACTTGCAACAACAAATGCAAACATATGCGGGGATAAGTGCTAATGTTTGCATTTACCCCTAAAGTGCATTGAATAACCAAAAGCTATGAAAATCAGTTTATAAGGAATTTGAGCCCTTAAAGAGGCTTTGAATGAAAATAAAAATGAATTGAAAAATGCCTATAATATACACAAATCTATTTTTGATTTTTTTTGAAATATTCTCTATTACTCACAACGCATACTTTAAGGAGTATTGCTAAACGTATTTTCACTGCATACTTTTCGGGAGTTGAGTATAAACACAAATTGATTACTTACTTCCTCTTCTAGCGCAATAAAAATAAATTAAAGTTTTAAATTAAAATGCAAACAGAAAAGATGCAGCTCACTGCGCACGAACATCGAATAATTTCGACCAACAACGTCCAACGTTGCCCTTCTTCTCTACCCACCACCTCCCGCATCCTCATACTTTCACTGGCTTTTCATTCTTTGCAATTTGTGCTGCAGGCAACAGGAATTACGAACACCTACTCAAAAAAACTGAAGGAAGAAGAAAAAACAAACACACACAGTACACGGAAGTAAGCATGCAATTTTTTCTTTTAAAAATTGGTTTAATTTCAGAGTGAATAGCAGTCGATTTATTGGCACTTACTCTACAAGATGTAGTACATGATTTGGTATGGGCAGTAAGTGTACACTTCGTAGCGAATTGGACTGAAGCTTCGAATTTTACGTTATGAGCGACCAATAATTACTTACTTATTTTCCACAACAAGGGAAAACTTTTCACAAAACTGTGAGCTTTGCACGATATATTTCTTATACTCACTCACAGGGAAATTTTGTTTAACGCCGGCTTTTAACGGCAAAAGTATTTCATAGAGAAGTTGTGTAAAAACTGGGCTTAGATATAAATCACTTACTCGAAAAGTCCCCGGTATTTACAAGTTGGAAACCCGATTCTGAAAAATTTGTTAAATGTTCTTACCCGGAGTTGAACCTGGGTTTACTAGCATATCAATGTACACACTACCGTCACACCTCAGCGTCCCACATATTAACTTTGGTAAAACTGAACCAGATCAGTCAATATTTTCATATAGTCCCCTTTCAAACAGCCCTCCCAATTGCAGGCAGAGCGGTGTACGGCATCTCAAAGTCAGCCTGGGCCGCCTTAGCTTTTGCTTATTTTTTCATACCATTTTTTCAGATTTTATTTTTCATTGAAAGTCTATTTTACATAATGATAGGAAAAAGTGCGGTAGAAGGCAAAAGCAATGTGTTGATAAAATCAATTTATTTTTTTTTTACCCTAGTTCGATTTATTTCAATCTTCATTTTCCTTCCGTTCGTTCGGTGGAAATTGATTTATTGCATAAATTTTATAAGTTTTTACGGCATTTTAATTAGTGCTCTCAGTTTGTTTAGAGGTGTCTCTTTGTTGGTATGTGTTTTTGTTATTAAAGGAGAAAATAAGGACAAGGAAGTTAAAGGCCAAGTGAAATAAAACAAGTGCACAAATTAAGTTCGGCCGTGCCGAAGCTTATGGAGGGTACATCAAAGATTATGGTCCAATATGAAAATGGTGTCAAGGAAGCGTCGCACTGTCCTCTTTTCTATCAGGGCGTGTTTATTTTTGTAGTAAAATCATATGTAACAGCGCATAGAGAATGGGACCTAAGGGTAAAAAAACAATTTTCACTTTTTTTTTGATGTGGACAACATCTGAGCATCGAATGAGATCGATCTCATGCCCCAAAAGTGTTCCCTCCCAGAGATATGCGCGTTTTATGAAAGTGAAGTCGACGATTCTACACCAAAGATACACGTATTTAAATCTTTAAAATGGCTCTCCTGAACAAAACTGGTTTTTACCCTTAGGTCCCTTTCTATTTTGCGCGTCACATATATAGCAACTACTACTGCCATAGCAGTATAAGTTCAAAAAATATAGTCATGCCTCATTCTCCATTTTTTTCATAATATAGTCTATCATAAGTTCCTAGTCATTCATTCTGTTAAAATTTTAGATCGATCGGTCCATTAGTTTGTCCTTCAATGTGATTTTTTTAAATAGGCAAATCAGAATATAAAGGGTTGTTAAATTCTAAGGGCCGATCTTAAATGTGAACCACTTCTAAACGTCAAGTTTTTTCTGCATTTCATTTGATATTTCTCAATTTCAGATTTACTCAATTTGAACCATGGAAAGATACATATGTAAGCGAGCAACGCCATTAGTTTGTCCTTCAATGTGATTTTTTTTAAATAGGTAAATCAGAATATAAAGGGTGGTTAAATTCTAAGGGCCGATCTTAAATGTGAACCAGTCCTAAACGTCAAGTTTTTTCTGCATTTCATTTGATAATTCTCAATTTCAGATTAATTCAATTTAAACCATTGAAAGATATATATGTAAGCGAGCAACGCCTTAAAGTTATTCAGGCTTATTATGAAAATTGGCGTTTAAATCAAAATGCATATCGTGCACTTCGTGATTTTTTCGGTCAATTTAATCGTCCATATGTGCGTACAATCGGAAAAATCGTGAAAAATTTTGAGCAAACCGGGTCTGCAGGAAGTGTGAAAACACCGGTGCATGCTCTTACAGCTCGAAGTGCAGAAAATATTGCTGCTGTTCGCGATAGTGTGGCTAAAGGGCCGTCCACCACAACTCGTCGTCCCACAGTAACTGAAAATCGTTTTTCGTTGGCCAAAATTCTGTAACTTTTGAACCGATCAAAATATTTAAGTTATTATTTTTAATGGATAGAAATTTTGTTCAGATTGACTCAGTTTTAATTACAATTAAATTGATTGAGGACTTTTCAAGGAATTCTAGGTCAAACTAAAACTCTTGATTTTTTTTTAACTTTAAGAGTGAAATATGGGTTTATTATTTTTTTATTTATTAAAAAATTTAATATTTGGAATTATAAATATTTTTTGTAATAATTGAATTTTTTTAATGTTACACTCAAAAAATTATTTTAGACTCAAAAAAAAAATAGTAAAATCAACTGGAGATTTTGCTATTATTACATAAAAATTAAAAAGTTTTCGCTGTCAAATTTGCAAATTTGTTTACACTCAAAGAATATTTACACTTAAAAAAACGTTAATAATATTATCTAAAAATCTTGCTATTACCACAGAAAAATGTATTATTTTTTGCATTCAAATTTGATAATTTAAAAAAACATTTAAAAAAAATTGAAATAGATTTTAATAGCATTTGTAACAATGGTAGGTTCTGTTTATTATTATTTTTTACTAATACTGCGTTTTTCGTACTTAAAAACAATGAAAGGCAATTATAATTATTAATCATTTGACTCAAATATTGATTGCAAATATTCCATATTTTGTTCTGTGCTATTTCTGTTCTTTAGTAGTTTTTTGGCTTCTTCCTCTAAATCCCGATGTTCCACTTTCCATTGATTGCGAATACTGGAGATTAACGGATCTGACGTTGCGAATAATGTATTAAATATATCTTCAGTTGTGAAATTTTGTGAAATTTCAATTTCGTCATTGCACGCAAGTACTTCTAGGATTATTTAAATCTGAAAATAAGGCTTAAGTCCACTCATATTATTTCAGATGCTGTTTCTGGATCTGAAAAGAATCTTCTTGGGGTATTGCAATCATTTGTATTGCCTGACCCTTGTTTTGGCTGATCTATAATCAATCTAAATTTCCGATATTCTTCTTGAACATGTTTCTTTTTTGAACTTCTTAAAATTTTGGTTGGTTTCGTTGTTTCTTATTGATCCTGAAGACCCGAAATCCAAATCATGACTGATTTTTAGTATGTGTTCCATAAGTCGTATTCTTGCATGTAGTGGTGATAATCCAAATTCATATGCTTCGGTTTTATCTAATAATTTTGTCGGGACTTGATTTAATTGGGTTGATGTTGCTTGGCATATAATACAGCTGGATACAGCCTTCGTGCTAGTCAAAGCCTGACCTACTTTTCCATCTACCATTGTCAGCACTAATTGGTAGCTTACTTCAATTTTCTACCCATCTAACTGTAATTGTAATGGCTGTAGTGTTGCAATTTGGGCCTTGATTACACTAACTTCTTTCTTAATGGCATCATGAGTTTCTTTTTTGAATTCAAATTTGATTGGCCTGCAGTATTTCGTAGAAGATGGTGTCCCATTTTTCCAAATATCCATTGTTTGCGTCTTCCAAAATCGTTTTCAATCGCAATGGTACAAATGATACCATGAACATATCTGAGTCCGAAATATTTCCACATACAACTTGTGTGTATTGTTTTTGTCCCGAAGAACCATCACATCCCCATTTACAAAAAAGAATTAACTTTGTGTTTCCATATTTCTTTAAGTCATTTCCTGTTATTAATTGTAGCAAGCGTTCGGCTGTGTGTTCAAGTAGAGATTCTAGTTGTACCTCTGCCGAAATTGGTGTGATTGTAATAGTGTCCTTTGATGGCAAACAGTCCATTTGTCCATTGTGATGATATGCTGCTTTGGCCAACGAAATCAAAATTTCAGCGTCGTGCCCAACCAATGCACCTCTCACGCTCGTCATTGATGAACATTATACATAAAGACTTGCATTTACACGCTTACAAGGTACAATTGACTCAAGAACTAAAGCCTCTTGATTATTCCAAACGTCATCAATGGTAAGAATGGTGGACAAAAATGGCAACAGTGGAAGATCAATTTTCGAAAAAATCATCTTCAGTGATGAGGCACATTTTCACCTCAGTGGATTCGTCAATTAGCAGGATTGCCGCATTTGGGCGAATGATAATCCAAGAGTGATTGTCGAAAACACAATGCACTTTTGGTGCAGTTTATGAGCTGACGGCATTATCGGGCCGTATTTTTTTCCAAAACGAGGCCGGTCAGGCAGTTATGTGAATGGTGTGCTCTATCGTGAGAGGATAACTAATTTCTTATGGTCCGATATGGATGTGAACGATATGTGGTTTCAACGGGACGGTGCCACTTGCCACACAGCTAATGATACAATGGCTCTTTTGCGCGACAAATTAAATGGCCTGTTATCTCACGTCGTGGTCATGTTAATTGGCCGCCAAGATCATGTGATTTGACACCGTTTGACTTCTTTCATAAGAGTCATTTGAAAGAAAAGGTGTACGTCGATAAGCCAGCAAAAATTCAAGAGCTAAAGGACGAGATTATTCCGCATATTAATGGCATAGAACCTCAATTATGCCTCAGCGTCATCGAAAATTTGGACCATCGGATGGAGGTGTGTCGCCGAGGTCGCGGCGGCCATTTGGCTGATATTTTGTTCCATACATAATTTAACCATACCAATATTGTTATAATAAAAAGAAATGACAATAATTTCCTAAATAATTTGTGTTTAATTCAAAAACAACATCCGCCTTTAAATATATATTCTATATATTATTTATTTTATGTGGTCTCCGACCAGTATCTCGACTGGTTGCAAACGGATGAACAAAGTGAATATACCCTCTGTCGGTGAAACAAGTGAAAAATTTATACCTTCGGCCGGACCGAAGCATTTATGATCTCACCATGCGTTGACAGGATTAAAATATATGGGTGCCCATGAACCTGAATATTATAATACGGCTGTAGGGCCCCATAGGTCAAGGCCTCTAACTTACCCAAATGGTAAAATAATGTCAAACATTTTTGTAGAACATTTCATCCCAGCCATTCCCCTTTTTCGAAGTGTTTTTACAATTTGTTAGAAAAAAGCCAAAAAATGCCGTTGTTAAGAGGATGTAGAAGGTTAATATGTTCTACAAAAATATTTGCCATACCGTTATCTACAAAGTTTCAAAACGTACCCTACACCTCAGATGTACAAAAAAACTTAGTTTTATATACCGATATGCTGCAAGAACAGGCCAGAGCTGGGAAACTTTAGCCGCCTCTAAAATGAAATTCCGATGTGATCTATCAAAACGCCGACAAACTTATAATTTTTTTGGTCTTCTCTTTCAGAATCCATTGTCAGAGCTCCGTAATTTTGGAAAAAGTTTAAGATTGGTGTACAGTGCTATTAAAGTTTTGTAGTTGTGCTTTATGCTACAGACAGATGGGTAAAAGGACGGACGGACAGACGGCTATATCTTCTTAAAATTTCAAATATCAATAAAACACTCGGTGTCCACCGGGAAGGGGTACTACTTTGTTTTGCCGCCATTTGGGTAAACATTAGCCTTGATAGTGCATATTTTGCAGCCGTGAAGAATAAACGTGGCAAATTTATTATGGAAACATATTCGGTAGGCCAACGTGTTTAATCGTTAAAACATTTTATCAAAATCAATCATCGATTACTGTGACGATGAGAAAGTTACGTGAAATTTTTGGGAGAATCAACGTCCCAACAAAACGCACTAATTATCTTGTAATGAATGATTTCGAAGAAAGAGGGTCTGTAGCTGATAGGCACAAGCATGTACCACAACGTACTGTAAGATCGGATGAAAACATTACTGCTGCTTAAGAAAGTGTTCAAACAATCCATACACCACGATTCGATGCCGAGCTTAGAAGTTTGGTCTTCAGGGAACAAATGCAAACAATTGTGGCCAACATTTTTCACAAGGATTTGCATTTTTTTCCATTTAAGATTCAGTTGGTACAAGAGCTTCTTCCATAAGACCATTTACGCCGCCGTACATATGCCAATACGATGTTACAGCTCGCTCATGAGAACCCCGATTTTCATGAAAAAATCATAATGAGTTACGAGCCACATTTGAATAGATATGTGAATAAACAGAATAGTCGGTTCTGGAAAACCCTCAAATTATTCATCAGTTTGCCATTAAAAGTGACAGTCTGGTGTACATTTTGGACGAAAACGGCGTAACGGCAACTGTCAATGGGGAGCGATATTGTGATATGTTTGAAAACTTTTTAAACGCCAGAACTGCATGCTTTTGGGCTTGATTAACATGTGGTATCAACAAGACGGTGCCACATCGCATACAGCCAGGATTACAATGGAATTACTGCGAGACCTCTTTCCACAACAAGTTATTGCCAGAAATGGTGATGTTCTTGTTGTTTTAACAACAATATATTTATTTTGAAGTCTTCTTCGTCTATTGGGATCTGCTTCGATATCCAGGTGTAGGAAACGTGCCATTTAAACTGGATGCGTCCACAGAGACATGGGGGTCAGCTGAGTGGGCTTGGCCGGACAATTGAAGAGGTGCAGCACGTCATGTGGTCCCTGGTGGCAGGCGGGATAGATGTCGGGAACGTTAGCATCAATTTGTGCCTAGTAAGAATTGAGGCGGCTGCACCATCCAGACCTCAGCTGTGCCAAAACAACGCGCGTCTGCCGAGGTACTACCTTCTCCTCAGGTGAAATCTTCGGGAGGTGTTTCCCAAGCACAACATTCACACTACAGCTAGATACTGTTACTGCGACTTCATTGGCGTGAATGTTGTTCCGACCTGCCTGATAGTTTCAATGATCTAAAGGTTCTCTCTTATTTTGCTGGACCTCTCTCTCTAGATCATGAAGATCTTACCTGATCTGCCTGGGCGGAGGCATCCTGTCCAAGAGATGGTGGCTAGGATGACTGCTGCAAAAACACACTAGCAGTTATTGCTAAGGCAGAAGGAAATTGTGGCTGCGCTGATGTTGATTGGCCTCCACGTTGGCGAACATTTATCTTATATTGTTTTCCATACATAATTGCCGACATTAAATAAAACATTTATCAATATAAGATCCATTCTCATTCATTTTATTAAAAATTATAAACAAACTGGTCGGAGGCTCCTAGCATAAAATTCCTCTAACCTTTCCAAAGTTACCTGAACGAAGCGCAGAGGTCCTATCGTTCTAAAGTTATAACTACTTCACTGAAATTCAAAATTTTTTTTGTGTTAATGCACAAATAAATGTGTGCTGTTATATTGTCTACGACGATCAACTGTGAGTTTATATATTTGTAGGGTCTCTGATCAATATTTCGTGGTGTTACAAACGGTAAGGCAAATCGAGTACCTGCAAGCGATAAGAGACAAATTATGTACCCTCTATCTGAAATTGTGATGATGGTCTTTGCATCTTTTAATATTATATTTTCTTAAAAAAAGACGACCGCGAATCGTCAGCTATAGTGCCAGCTCGCTCATTCGACAGACTTAAAGAAAATAGGGTGCCAGATAGGGTGCTGTCCATAGATCGGCTCTTACGATGTTTATAAAATTTGGAAATTTATGTCCAAAAGACCATAGAAGTTGAAAGAAATAGAAAAACTTAAATTTTTACCTGAGATATGACACGGGTATTTCAATACCCGAGCAAGGTGTTTGTTTGAAGTGCAAGGTGAATTTTCATCCTGCTACTTGCTACGTGAATTATCACAACTGTGTTGCACCAGATCAGAAGAAAATTGCTTAGGCTAAGTGATTTATTTCTTTTAAGTACCATGTTTCCTTAATAAAATTACCCATTTGCATCCGGAGCACTTTCGGAAAAAAAATCTTCGATTTTTGCCTGCGAAAAACAAAAGATGAAAAAAAATAAAAAAAAAAATCCAGCTAAATGCTTTAATTTAGCCCAAAATTACCGCGGTATCGCTCACCTGGCCCACGCTAAAATTATTTTTGTATCAACACTTTCTTAGGCATTAGGCAGGAATGGGTTAAGTCTGCAAGACCACTAGGGGGAAGTAAATGGCAGGTGACCCATTATTTCTGGCACTTAATTATAGGAAAGAGAACTGTAGTTGCCCTCCATTAGAAAACACCACTTGTGAGTTAATAAATTGGATGCGTATTCATCAAATCATAAAACCAAATTTTAAACCTTTGCTGTAGGGCACTTAAAAATGCATGAACACTGTCATGATGACTTTACTAAACTTCAATAAAAATTTGAATACAATACAATGCAATGCAAAAACAGCAGATTAATTCCGTATCTCAAGATTAATTCAAAAAGTCTTGAGTTGCATTTGACATTCAACTGTTGGCTGTTTATCAACATCAAACCATAGAACAGCGCTGACGTTCACAAGAAGCACCACAGATTTGTCAAAATTTCACACCGAACCACTAGTATTCGCTGTCAACTGCAAGCGTTTGCCAATTGATATGAACCGTTGAAAATGAATCTCAATTATAAAATCAATTTTAAAATTCCATTAAATTTTTGTTCTTAGCTTTTAAAAGGCAAGATGAATTGCTTGTTTTCGATGTCATTTTTATTTGTTCAAATTCAATCAGTTATGGTTTTTTCTGTGTTTTGACTGAGAATTAAGAACAAATGTAATGAAACTTTTTGGTGCAGTTACATTTTTTTGTCATCAGTATCACAGAAATTGGTAAGGCTATTGGGAAGATATAATTTGGTACTGGCGAAAAGTGTGATGAGTCGAAAAAAGCATTTTACATATGTTTTGGCCAAAAAATTAATTATTTATTTCATGACTTCTAAAGTTACTTGGATCATGGGCTTCTTTTCTGTGGCTCAGTTTGGGTGGTTTGCGCGGCAAATCGCAAAATGAGCTAACAACCGTTTTAAAACTTATTTTTGCATGTTGCATTCCAAAACTGCCTATCAGTTTAAAATGGGCCACAACACTTATGGTTCCTCCCACACAAGTGTACGATCACGTCTATTTTTTGCATTCTTGAAATATATATAATCCTATTAATACGATATAACCCAAAATTAATACTTACGAACAAGGTTATAACCTTAAAGAAGTGACAAATAATTGGAGGCCGAGCCCCTTCTGGTACCTCACACACAAATGACTCTTGGTCAGTGCAGATTATAACCCAAAAAACTTGCCACCATTTGCCTACATTGCGTTTATGGGTGGAAAGTAAGGGAGTGGACGTGAGAAATATGGAGTAACGTTCATTGACATTTGTCTTGAACTTCTGTTTACATTTGACGGAAGTCAATTCCCCACACGGACAGTACGAGGGAAATACGAATTAGTTCTGTTAGGTTTAGTTCCTTCAACTAGCAAATCAATACCAAATGGGTGTGAATTCCGTATTGCTGCCGAACATTCTTACGTCAGGAATAAGTCGATGGATTTAAGATAAAGGCACAATATTAAAGTATCAATAGAACACCAACACGCAACCCATATTTCGACGGTGCTCTAGGGAGACAATAGACTCGGATACCCTACTGTCATATGTCAGCACCATCGCTCTCCTTTGAATACGATCAAGTAGCTCCAAGTGTGATTATGAAGCACCTGTCCATATATGGAAGTTGTATTCCATTTTCGGCCTAATGTAGGTTGTATAGATATTGAAACAATCAGTAAGAGTGAAATACTTTTTGCACCGCTCTGAAAGCCTTTACACTTGAGTGGATCTTTCGACGGATCGAATACAAGCCTCGCCCAACAAGCTTCACATTGTATTTTCATACCCAGAACATAAAGAGCATCTGATTGTTCGATTTCCATACCATCGATTGTTAATGACGACACTGTTAACAATAGGAATCTGACTAAATCGACAAATGTTTTTGTTATGACAAACTTTGCTGTGTCTTACGCGAGCTAAAATCTACTCTATTCACTAGACGCCAATCGGAAATGGTAAGTAAATCCCGCCGAGTGTCTTGTCTATAATTCGTTTTTTGTATTTAGTGTTTTGAAGACTCGCCCTACAGTCGAATGAATTTGAATGACAAAGGCTACCTTAATCCGTGAACGAGAAGATTGGATTCACAGTCCTATCCAAGAGATCGCGTATACAAATAGGAATAAAGAGGGAGAAAGGAAAGAACCTTGTAGTACATCTGCGTTCAGCCTTTGTTTGTTAAATGAGAACAACAACTCGTATAGTGTGATCTCTGAGAAAGCTACTTTACGATTCTGCTAAACAATTATTAATTTGAAAATCGAGCTTAAATTAGACAATCAGATGAATGCGTATTAGAAAACGGTGCTTGCGCCTTCCACTCAATCGGCCCTTTATGAAATTTCCATAAAACGATACTCTTCAAGCAATGGAGATCGGAAAGATGAAACAGTTGAAATCCATGTATGGGTTAGGATATACGAGTACGTAAGCCGAATCAACCAAATGAAACCTTTTTACATGTTTTGATTACAACTAAGTTCATATTTAAAAAAGTTGTTCTTAAGATCTAGGTAAATTTTACACACAGAGAAATAGTCAGTTGGAAATCGTTCCGAACTTCAAAATTTTCGTTAGACGAGAAGACTCTAAGTTCCAATCACCAACTGTAAATAAGCGTGATAGAAATTTGGTTGGACTTACCATGAGATGATTGCCATTTCAATAATATGGGTTACACAACTAACTCTCGGTCGCAATATCCGAATTATGTTTAAATTATTGCTTGCCAGACCCGCCTAAAAAATATAAATACAATTAATAAAAAAATTTCAAGGCTTTCTCTGAAAATTATATCGTCATAAAGAAAATTATAATATATCTTCTTCCGTACCCGAATAATATATCGTCAATTCCATGTGAAATATTGTACATTGGTTGACTTTGTTGTACTAAAAAAATACAGCTCGGATTTTTTTTAAAAATTCTGAATTCTGAAAACTACAGCAGTAGCAACATATTCAAACCGTTATTTTAAAAAAGTCATAACCTTTTTTCTTAAGAAAATAAAAAATCGGCATAAATCACAAATAGAACCAAAGTTAGAGTTTTCTAATTTTAAAGTGTTTCAAAACACTGTGGAGACCGTTGCACTTTTTAATTTATAACGTGAAAAATTAAATCGTGGCCACGAAAAATCGTTATTGTGTCATTAGTCAACATTATAGCCATTTACAAAAAAAAAATTAAAAAAATCGTAGGTAAGTTTTTTCAAAATCGGTAAATTTTGTTTTTAAACATAAATGTTTTTTGAAGAATTTTTTTTTAAAAAACTGCCATGCCTTTTATACTTTTAGGACCAATGCAAACTATACAATGTATCCCTCTATGGGTTAGGGTTAGTCTGTTCACCTTATTACAATTTTTACTTCTTTTTTATGGTCCATACGAGGGTTATTTATTTATATTTCGGATCCGGCAATAAAAACACAATTTATCATTGCAAATGGTTTAGTTGTTTTTCAAAATATTCTCCTTTAAGATCAATACACTTTTGCATGCGCACAAACCAATTTCGAAGCACTTTTTCCACTCCGACTGAGACAAATCCAAAACATGATTTTTGAACGCTTTAACAGCTGCTTCGGGCGATGAACGTATTTTTTTCTTGATGCTAGAGAATAAGAAAAAGTCATTGGGTGCCAAATCAGGTCTGTACGGTGGATGGCCCATAAATTTGTCATCTTGAGTTGTCAAATAGCTCATCGTTTCAGCTAATTTGCTTTTTGGAACACTAGTATTGTCAGGACCCAAAAGATAAATAGCAACCCTAGCTATTTGTGATGGAAATAAAAAAAAAATCCGCATACATAACAAATAGACAATAATGGGGGAGAACTAAAGGCATTTTATTTTTTAACTCGAAAAGTATAAGCGTAGCCACGCAAAACTTTTTTGTACCATTAGCCAACGTAATAACGATTTACCGAATTTTGTTTTAAAAAAAATCTAAGGTTCATTTTTTCAGAATCGCGAAAATTTTTTTTTTCAAAATAACAAAAAATTTTAAAGAAAATGTTTTTTATAAAAATATATTTTGTAAACCTATGTTTAATCCTAACAGTTTATAAGAAAAAATTCTAAAAGATCATAACTATAAGTAGAACAGAAGTTATGAGTAAGAAAAAAAACGTATTTTCAATACCAGTTGCCACTGCTGTAGTTTTCAGAATTCGGAATTTTTTTAAAAAACCCAAAATGTATTTTTTTAAGAACACCACAGTAAACCAATGAACAAAATTTCGTCAAAATCGAAGACCTACTTGTAAAAAGTGATCAGTTTCACATGGAATTGAAGCGATGTGTCTGAAAATAGACAATTCAACTTGTATGTTACTTTGGCTTAATTGTTTTAAATGAAATTTTAAGTCTTTAATAGAAGCTTCAAATTCTGATAACATTATTTTAAAACTGAAATTGCAATATCCTTCAATACTCACAGCTTCCTTCTTAGTCACTTTCACCGATATATATATACTCGTAAGTACAGTTCCACTTACTAAATATTTCAGTTTATTAACTAATGTTTGGTTGCACTAATAGAAAGTTGATAGTATGTGCATCCGTTTGTACGCTTCTGTTATTAATAAAAAATGTACTTCTGAGTTCGTTTGTCCTTTATAAGGCCTGTTTATGCGGCTTTAAATTTGTCGAAATCTTAAAAAAATCAGCATATTTAGATTTATTTACTTGTTTAAGTCCTACAACATTCCCTTAAGAATCAAGGGGGAACTTCTCTCAAATCCGTGAGCTGTGCTTGATTTTACTCACATTCCCACTGACCGCAATCTACTGTTTAATGCTGGCTTCGAACGGCATTTCATAGAGCACTTTTTATATGGCTTAGAGATAAAGCTCTTTCACATAAAGTCGCCATCATTTTCAAGGTGGGAAACCGCCGCTGAAAAATTGTTTGATGTTTTTTCGGGGTTGAACCTGGGTTTACTGGCATGATGGCCGTGCACACTTCCGTAAAGCATTCCTAGATGGACACATGTGTTGTAAATTATACTGCAAAAGGATTCCACTTTTTCGATTATAATGAGGCATATATAGCACGAAAATTAAAAAAATCCCAATTTGGGATATTTTCAATATTTTTTTGGGAATCGTGGGATTTTCTTTCAGAAATATAAATATTTTATTTATTTCTTGGGGGACCTCACTGAAAACTTAAGTTTAAAATCACCTCTTCTAAAAGTGTGGGCAATTTCATCGAAATCCGACTGTTATTTTAGAAACGGCTAAATTATTATAAAAATTTTGGTGGAAAACATCGGATCTTCCCGTTTCTCATCGAACGCTCATTTCCATAATACAGTTGCAAACATTTAAAGGAAATTATATTCAAAAAAAAAATGCCATAAAATGTCCTTCCAAATTACCAATAAATTTTTATACCCTCCACCATACAATGCACAATAGGTATTTTGTTCAGGAATCTTGGCCAAAACTAATTTTTTGAATAAAAAATAATAATGTTTTTGTTAATGACGTTTGATTAAGAATACATCAAAGCAAAAAATTGCATATTTTGTTTTTGTAAAAACCTAATATCAGCTGATTTATGGGCATTCAAAGTTAGGCATTTTCAAGAAAAGTGCTCAATGAACTATAAAAAGTGTAATTTTTATATAAATTTAAACGGTTTTTATCATTTATTTAACAAGAGAAGGAAGTTGTGTGTAATATGGAGAAGAGAGGGAATAGTAAGTAATTAAAAAAAAAAAATTTTTTTGGTGGACGTTATTTATTTTGTTAGAAAAATCTCGTAATCTAACTTAACCTCAAATAGATGCCTTTTTCAAACTTTGCATAAGCTTTTAATAATGTTGGCCGTGAACTGCCGTGATTTTCTCTAGTAAAGAGTGTTCAGAATAGAGTTCTGAATCTATTTATTTTTATTTTTCGTTTCGAATTTTTTCGTTTTTTGATATATATCATTTTCGCTGACGCTGCAGCGTCAGCTTGAAGTAAAGTTTTTTTTTTGCATTAACCCGAATAGCCCTGTGGTTGGCATATGGCAACGCTGATAGACATGTTTTTACACAATCATAACACGTAAACAAATAAAGTTCCGTTATCTCAAAGTTCACACTTAACTCGGAATCTGTTGTGCTTCTGTCAAGAGTCATTTTGATTTCAGTGCGTATTTGTTTGTGGGAGTTGGTGCGTCGTGAATTTGTTATTTGCAAGCATAGTTCTAAAGTGCAGTAAAAAGTGTAATTTAGATTTAAATTGAAACGTTTTATCAGAGATTAAACAAAATATTTAATATGGAGAAGAGAGGGAATAGTAAGTAATTAAAACAAAAAAAATATTGTTTATTGGAATTTTTTTCTTTTTTACAAAACGTGTAATTCTAACTTAACCTCAAATAAATGCGTTTTTTAAACGTCCCATAAGCTTTTAATAATGTTTGCCGTGAACTCTCGTGTTTTTCCTTCATGAAAAGTGTTAAGAATAGATTTCTTAATTTATTTATTTTTATTTTTCGTTTCGGTTTTTTCGGTTTTTGATGTATATCTTCATTTTTAGACATCCTCAGCTTGAAATATAGCGAACTCTCTAATATTTGGATATGTGAAAAGGATAAAAAGAAAAAATTGGACGCTGTTTACAATTTTATTACCAGTAAAGTTGATTGTAATAATGTTTCACAACAAGATTTGCCTTCGTTAAAGCAAAAGGTACAAACTTTTTGTAAAAATTTATCGTTAAGGTGGCAAAAGGCCCACGGAAAAATTAACATCTTTTCCACGCAAGAAGAAGACTTGAAAGTAAATACCAGAAGAATTGAAAGTGAAGAGGAAAGTGAAGAAGAAAGCTCAGAAGAGGATTGTTTGGAAACTATTGACTATTTAGTTTTAAGTGAAGCATACCAAAGAGAGCTAGATGAAATAAATCTGGATAATGAAATTGAAAATTTGAATAATTAAAAAATATGTAAATAGTTTTTTTTTAGTTTTTATTAATTTGAATTACTTTTTTATTTAACTCTATGTGACACAAACAAAAAACAAACAAAAAAAACATAATATATATAAAAAATTAACTTGAAAAAAAAAATTTGTTTATTTAAGATTTTGTGTACATGGCTTATACGCCATTTTGTTAGCCACCTTGCTAATTTTCATCGAGCCAAAATTCAAAAAAAAAAAAAATATATATCAGTTCGTTTTCGAGATATTAGTTTTTTTACTTTTTTTTTCATATGGTGGCAACCCTAAAAATGTCCACTATTACAAAAATCAAAAAACCCACTTGTGCGTGCTCATGAAAAGGTCGTACATTCCAAATTGCAGCCATATTGACCCAAAACTTTGGCTGTAATTAATTATGGCCTAAAAAGCAACTCAAATTACCCAGTGTGCAATGGAGGGTATATTAGTTTTGTCATTCTGTCTGTAACACCTTGAAATAATCACCGGGACCCAACAAAGTATATATATTCGTGATCCTCGTAAAATTCTAAGACGATCTAGCCATGTTGTCCGGTAGTCCGGCTGTCTGTCTGTTGAAAACAAGATAGAGCCTGCATGAAAATAGCTAGGGAGCTGAAATTTGGCACAAACATGTGTAGTTAACCTAGCATGGTTGGTATTGAAAATGGGCTATACGGAAAGTTGGTGTTGGAGACCCTTAACCGACACTACCTCATAAAAATTACTTTTTTATTTGGAAATATCCGTCCAGTTTCTTGAGCAAAATCACTGCAATGCAAATAATAATCTCTATATAGGCGCAATCATCTGTGTAAAAATGGTTTAGATTGGGCCACCACTTATTGTACCTCCCATACAAACGGCCTATTGTGCCTTGAGAAATAATATAACTATACTCACCACAAACTTGACCTATCGAAATGAAATTTTACACATCAAGATTTCTATATATAACACACTTTTACGCTGAATTCGGTTGAGATCGAAAAAGTCCTTCTGGTACCTCCCACACTTACGGTCTCATGGGCCTTGAAAAATAATATAACTCACCACACATTTGACCTATCGAGACGAAATTTTCGGCATAAAGATTGGTATATAGACTTTTGCGATAAATTTGGCTAAGATCGGAAAGTCCCTACTGGTACCTCCCACACAAACGGTCTCATGGGTCTTGAAAAATAATATGACAATAAACACTACAAACTTGACCTTTCGAGATGAAATTTTCTACATAAAGATTTTTAAGTAGAACACACCTCTGCGCCAAATTCTGTTGAGATCGAAAAAGTCCTACTGGTACCTCCCACACAAACGGTCTCATGGGCTTTGAGAAATAATATGACGATACGTGTAACACACCACAAGCTTGACCTATCAAAATGAAATTTTGCACATAAAGATTTCTATATAGAACACACTTCCGCACCAAATTTGGTTTTATTTGGGAAACTGGTGGAGGGTATCCAAAGTTCGGCACAGCCAAACTTAACATTTTTTACTTGTCTATACTTGATTTGAATTTTTATATATATTTTTTCTGAAAAAATACCCTAGATGGATCACCACATGCACAAAGGCACTGGTAATTCTGCTTCTAAGACCAACTGTTCCTGGGATCAAGTTTAACTAAATCTTAAATAAAAACTGTTGTGTTCCATACTTCACTTCGTATCATGTGGACTAAGCCACACAGTTGCAAAAGACCAGCTAACTTATAGACAGCCCATGTTCTTGGCTATTTAATAAATTCCTCCAAAACAATACATTTGTTTTGTAGAAATATGAGAGGCAAATAAGAGATATAGTTTTCTACTTGTTATTGGTTTGGCTTTTATTCAAAACCTACCGATCTGGCAATGTTGCCATCATGGTACAGTGTACGAAAATTTTAATTTAATCTTGTATAGAGGTAAGTTTGAGACGGTATGGTGTGATGGCAAATAAACCTCAGATACTCGTACACAAGTACAACATATACAACAAATAAAATGGTATACCGAATGGTGACTGCAACCTATTCTTGTACACATACACTAGTGTCGTTACAATTTAATTTTACTGTTTTTAGAGCCAAAAAATCAATGCACCTCTAACATTCATATCAATATTGAAATCAAGTGATGCAAAACCATACATAAGCCACAGCAAACATGCGACGAAAGAATGCCGGATGGGTTGGACATAGCTAAGAAACTCCATTGTGAAAATGGTAGGTAGATCAATGTCTGAATGTGGGGTGTGTTAGGACATCAACTCCAACGCAGCGAACCGGATAAACTAAGTACGACAGTGGAGTGGATAGTGCGCTACAGAATGAACACTTTAGAAATTTATTAAATCAGAGATGGGAAATTTATATCCATACAGGTTTGGAAAAGTATTACCCCTACATATACTTATAGATCATAAAAAATAAACTATATTTTAAAAGAGTGACTTACTACAGAAGCATATTAGATTAGTTTTGTTGTTTATATGTTGTTTATATGGTGTGTAAAAGTAAGACAACTATGATAAATCGAACAAAACACCGTCTAGCAGACACGATATTTGTGGTTGGTGCAGGACTAAGCAACAAATAGCCCTTTATAACAATATGCTATGAGTATCGGTTTAAAGGCTATCGGTTGTGGGCCGCCATGGTTTGATGAAAGTAAAACCAGGTTGAACCCCGAGTAAGAACATCTAACAATTTTTCAGCTACGGGTTTCCACCTCGTAAATAACGGTGACTTTTCGAGTAAGAGATTTATCTGTAAGCCATGTATAATCGTATCTACTTAGTAGGGACATAAATACTGTTACAACATTGAACACACCTATTTGAATAGTAGAACTGAACATACCCCGTTAATGGCATATGTGACAGCGCATAGAGATATGGACCTAAGGGTAAAAAAAATCAATTTTAATTTTTTTTCTTTTTTTGATGTGGACAACATCTGAGCATCGAATGAGACCGATCCCATGCCCCAGAGATATGCGCGTTTTATGAAAGGGAAGTTGACGATTCTAAACGCAAATAGAAAGGGACCTATAATCTTTGAAATGGCTCTCACCAACAAAACTTTTCATCAACTTTTCACTCTTTTCTGATGTGGACAACATCTGAGCATCAAATGAGGCCGATCCCATGCCCTAAAAGTGTTTCCTCCCAGAGATATGCGCGTTTTATGAAAGTGAAGTCGACGATTCTAAGCGCAAATAGAAAGGGACCTAGTCTTTAAAATGGCTCTCCTGAACAAAACTGGTTTTTAACCTTGGGTAGCTTTCTATTTTACGCTTCACATATGGGTTTTGAAAGCTTACCTCAATAGCGTTAGTCTGTAACAGGATTTTAAAATTGTTTCAACTTTCATCATGGAGTGTTCAGATAATGAGAACCGTATCGCTGTAATAGCGCTTTTAAAGTGTGAAATGAAAAAAAAAACGATATTTTCAATACGCCCGGTCACTAGGGATTAGCCCCATGTTCGTCTACCGATGCATTACACTTTTTGAGGAGAATGGAGATGTAAAAGACCGCCACCGGTCGGGCCGCCCACGCTCTGTTCGACTACCGCATGTCATTAAAGCCGTTAAATCAAGAATTCACAGAAATCCGCTCCGAAGGCAGAAAATTATGGACCGTGAGATAAATATCACGAAAAAGTCCATAAGTCGAATCATTAAAAAAGACTTGAGACTTGGAGCTTTCAAACGACGTACCGGACATTTATTGACCGCAGCTTTAAAAAAAAGGATTAAAAAATGAAAAGGGTCATCACCCAGCTTCAGTCATGGTTTGGTGGGGTGTCTCTCACGATGGGTCACTGACCTGCATTTCGGCGAACAGTGAGTCAAAACATCTGCCAAAGTTTACCAAGAAACCGTTTGGAAGCTGTTGTGAAGCCTCTTAACAATTCCCTGTTCCAAAACCAGCCATGGACTTTCCAACAGGATTCTGCGCCGGCCCAGGCCTGGCTTCGAAACAATTTGCCAGCGTTCATTTCCTCTGAAGAATGGCCCTCAGGCAGTCCAGATTTGAACCCATTGGATTAAAAATGTGGACGGTTTTAGAGGACAAGGTATGACATAAAAGATACCCCAACATTGGATCTCTTAAGACTGCTTTGGTTCGAGCTGTGGCCAATTTTCGAATGGACGATGTTCGTGCAGCTAATAGCGATTGGCCAGTGCGACTTAAGGCGTGTGTAAAGGTAAAAGGCGGACATTTCGAATAAGGAGATTATTTTTGGATACAATATACATCAATAAATATATTAAAAAATATTTGGTCCAAAAACGTTCAATACATTTTACTTTTCAGCACAAAACGTGTGCATTTATGTCTCTACTAAGTATAAAAAGGCATAAGCCTTTTGGAGCCGGCGTTAAACAGTTGGTCCCAGTCAGTGAGTAAAAAAATTGAATGGTGCACAGCTCACTGATTTGAGAGAGTTTCCCATTTTTCCTGAATCGCATGTTGTGGGACTTAAGTAAGTATCAGTTTGAAGTATTCCTCCTATGAGCGAACTCAACACCGTCTAGTAGACTTAACACCGTCTAGTGCAAGACTAAGCAACAAAATTGTCATTTAAAATAATATGCTTATGGCTTGAAGGCTTAAGAGCGGAAGTGGGCCGCAGTGGTATGACGGAAGCGTACACGACAATCACGTTAGCAAAGCCAGGTTCAAACCTGGGTAAGAACATCTTACAACTAACAGCGGCGACTTTACGAGCATTTGGCCGGCATTTTGTTTCGCACATAGTTTTTATAGATTTTTCTGCATTCATTTTAGGAGTTATCTCAATTTCAATCCCATATCCAATCTTTTCTAATACGAGTATAACAATATAAGTAAATCATAATATCTTAATCACACTACGAGTAGTTTCCCAGCACTGTCAAATTCGACTGAAAGAAGTGGGCATATTAAGTTCGGTCGTGCCAAGCTTTTATACAACGTCACGAACTACAGACCAGTATGAACATTTAGTCAAGGGGGCGTGGCACCAGTCCTTTTGTAACAGAGTGTGTTCCTCCATAATCAACCAACATCATATATACCAACTATAGGATGATCAGTGTAAAGGTATTTCTTCCAAATAACAAAAATTCAAATTTAGTGTGAAATCTTTATTGTTCATTCTAAAGGACATTGTATGCCATTTATTTTTTGAATATAATTTCCTTCAAATGTTCGCTGCAACTACACCTCAGGATGTTCATTCCTAGGTTCCAATTGTGGATGATTCGTTCAAGCATTTCGACCAGTATGACGGTAATGACACGCGTTATGTTGGCTTCCAAAACGTGAATCGAAGCTGATTTATCAGCAAAGACCTTGTACTTGATGTAGCCGCAAAGAAAAAAATCAAATGGTGTGATATATCACAAACTAGGTGGCCTTCGATATGACCTCTCAATAGATCCATTGTTGGAGCAGCCGTATGGCAATCGTCCTGTTGAAACCAAATGTCGTCAAGATTGCGGGCTTTGATTTTAGGTGGCAAAAAGTCTGATATCATGGCGCAATAGAGAGTACCATTCACGGTTACGTTCCATCATCATTATTAAAAAAAAGGACAGACGATTCCACCAGCCCATAACAAGCACCAAACCGTGGTTTGTTTCCATAGTGAAATGACAAACAATACTGAAAAGAAAACAATAAAGTTTAACACAACTCACGCGTAATCTTTCAAAGAAAGCCTATTGAAAAAAGTACGTCTAGTTTGATTACCCTTTACAAATTTGAAAAAATATGCACCGATGATTCCACCAGGCCACAATCCATGGTTTTCGCGGTGTAAGTCTTTCCACGATAAAATGGCAAACAATATTGAAAAGAGAAGAATATATAGTTTAACACAACTTACACGTAATCTGTGAGAAAACCCATATTGCAACAAATACGTCTAGATTGATTACCCGTTACTATCATCATATGGGTAAAAATTCATGAGATGTACAATAAATTGTCTTTTAAATTTAATGCAATTACTTAGTCTAGACTAATTGTCAAGTCATTGGTTTCAAACGGTTAACATTTTATAACGATCGGTCTATTAGTTTGGCCATAATTTTTTTTAAGAGGGAGTAGCACCGCCCGCTTTTCTTCCGGGATGAGTTTAAATCCGTGCCAATGTCATACTCGTATCTTTTAAATATCTAAATATTCTAATCTCTATTAGTTCTTGAGGCATTGCAATTTTAAATTCAGAATTGTGTGGGCGGTGCAATTCCCCTATATCCAATTTAACCATAGCAGATTCACGTCGCCATATCCAATTTTACCACAAAAGATTCACGCCCCCTGTCTAATTTTACCAAAGCAAGTTCTATAAAAATTTCCTTGTAATTGATTTCATTCCATTGACATTTTATAACGATCGAACATTACTTTAGCCATTAATGCGATTTTTTTTAAGGGGGAGTGGTACCGCCAACTCTTTCTCCAGGATGTGTTTTGATACATGCTTATACAATATGTTCCAATATGCTCTAATAGTTCTTAAGATATGTCTTGAATTACTGGGATGCAGATTTTTCCAGCAATTAATCCAGTACTTGTGGCGGGGAAATTTTTACCTCATTGCCGATCTGGCCCATTTTCATATAAACCATTTTACTCCATCTATACACGTTTGCAAATTTTCAGCATTCTACCTTTAATAGCGCGACCTACAGTTTGTATTTTACAGACAGACAGACGTACATACTAGATTATCTAAGAATTTTCCGAAAATTTAGAATATATTGGGTGATCTATCTAGAAAACCACGGTTTGGTGAGGTTACGTTACGTTGATGGCCAGAACGTAACCGTGAATGGTGCTTGCTATCGCGCCATAATATCGGATCTTTATGCTACGTGAAGTTATCTTGACGACACTTGGTTTCAACAGGATGGTACCACTTGTCATACAGCTGCTCAAATATTGAATCTATTGAGAGGTCATTTCGAAAAGCAGCTAATTTCACGTTTTAGATAGATGAGTTGGCCGCCTAGATCGAGTGATATCACACCTTTAGACATTTTTCTTTGGGGTTACGTAAAGTCTATGTTGACAAACCAGCTACGATTCTGGTTTTGGAAGCCAATATTACGCGTGTCATCCAAAATTGGACCCTCATAATGGTAACTTTTAGGCGTAGTTGCAGCCAACATTTGAAGGAATTTATATTCAAAAAATAAATGAAATAAAATGTCCTTTCAAATTACCAATAAAGATTCCACACTTGATTTGAATTTTTATATTTTTTTTGTTCTGAAAAAATATCTCTAGATGGATCACCTTATATATACAATTTTCTATCAATTTTCCGAGGTGTTCCAAACGGAATGTCAAAGATAATATGCCCTCTATCCTACTCTAAATGGTATAAAACTGGTGACAGGGCCATCTTAAGTTAATGAAGATTCCGAGCATACTTTAGATTCTTTTATGGTCATTAGTATGTTACATCCTCCTTCTCAGATCACGCAGAAAAAAAGTATGGTTGTGGTGACAATATTCGAAGAGTATAATACTATTGTTGGGTATATGGTTGTAGTACAACAATATTATGATCCTCACAACAATACTATGATTCAAATCCTATGATCCTCACAACAACAGTATGATTCACACATAACCATACTATGATCCCCACAACCATAGTATGATTCACACTCAACCATACTATGATCTCCACAACCATAGTATGATCCTCACAGCCATAGTATGTTTCATATACAACCATAGTATGATCAACACAACCATAGTATGATTCACACGCAACCATGTTATGATCCCTACAACCATAGTATGATCACACACAATTATACTATGATCCCCAATATAATTTATTAGAATTTGTTTAAGTTGTCGACAATAGATTTGATCCCCAATATTATTTGTTAGAATTGGTTTAAGTTGTCAACAATAGATTTGAATTTTGAAAATTATTCAAAAATAGATTAAATTCAAAATAATACGAGTGATTTATTTCACAGTAGAATAAGTTGAAATAAACGTAAGTGTGTTTTTTTTTAAATATTTCAGTTAAATAAAGCCAAAGCAGCTTGTTTTGAAAAACTTTATTTTCGATAAAAAAAAGTACTATTATTGCATTAGATCCGTACCAATAACAATTGTTCTTAAAAGCACATTTAAATGAAGAAAAATTATCACAATCATACAGTATGATTGCCGTCATCATATTATTGGTAACATAAAACGCAAAACACAGTACTTTTGTCGCACCAACCATATTTATATTGTTGCTATAACCATATTTTCATTTTTAAATTTGGAAATAATACTATTGTTACATTTCAGCTATATTAATATTGCAGCAATTATATTATTGTCAAAAAATAAATTCAGTGAACAATGCTATGGTTGCGACGAACATAATTTTATTGCGGAGAACATATTATTATTGCCGTGACTATGTAGTAATCAGGTTTTTTCTCTGCGTGATAAGGCTATTTTTAATGCCTTGTCTTTCCCATTCCTTTAATGATTGTTACTGCAGTAGTTATTCTCAGCTGCTAAGAGATCAAGACTAATCATGGGCTATGCTTATTTTAAAGCAAACAGAGAGAGGCTTGGTATCCAACATCCCATATGTCATCAGAAAACTTTTTCATATAAGTAGCATTTTGGCCCTGTATGAAAAGTATGAAAAATGCAAACAGCATTCTGCATTTCCCATACCAGCTGTTCTAGGAGCAGATGGGAAACAATTTTGGTGAACTGTAGGTCGTTTCTGTAAATAAATCGGTAAGTTACCGATTTATGTGACGTCACACCGACTAGATTGAAAGTTACCGATTTCATTATAGCTGCTGTTTCTGTACGTTGAAATCGGTAAAAATTTGAAACGGTAGGAATTGAAACAGATGACAAGCAGCTTTTTGTTTGCATTTGATTTCATGTACAAATATTTTGTATTAAAACACTTCTATATTATTTAAGCTTATATATTTAAACGACATAACTATTACTTACCTTCTCACTTATTTTGTAAAAAATATGCAAACAAATAAAAAACGAGGAATTAAATAAGCTGGCAGTTGGTGATGTACATTGCAAGTTAACAATCATTTGCACTCGGTTATTTTGCATTACCATGCCGATTTCTTTGAAACCGGTTCATAAATTGTCGTAAATTTCAACACACTGCCACACACCCTGTAACGAGTGAATGGAATAAGAATTAGGATTTTTTTTACAGAAACAGTGAAGGTGAGAATGATGCCAGAGTGACGTCAAATCGGTAATTTCAGTCGGTAACTGCGATCGGTACGAGTTACAGAAATGAGCTACTGTCATTGATATATTACTGTTAGCACCCATTGGTCTACAGTCTATCTACATAAACTCGATTCAATAAAATATCTTCCGATTTTGTTGATTTGCTTTGTTTATAAACTTTAAATATCGCTCAAATCTTCAATTATTCAAAATATTTGTAAAAACCATAGAAACCGTTTGCCTAAATTGCACAACTGCCAAAATGCTGAACATCCAGTCTAAGCATTTTCGAGGAAATGACAAAATTGCTTCCATCCATTGTTCGAGTATTCCCATGTCGCTAGCACTCCTCTGCCATATTTATATCATACATGATTATCGGCGGCTTTTAAAACTCTTAAACAAAATTTCACAATATATACCATTATTCTGCGGTGCAGGAACTAATAGGCATCCATGTCGTCTTCCTGCTGCTATTCATGTATTGCCATCGCAACCGAGGGCATTCTTTGCCTTTGTCTCGGCCTGTTCCTAGTTGTTGTTGCAGGCTTCTGCTTAA
Organism: Hydrotaea diabolus; assembly: GCA_963513945.1. Taxonomy (NCBI): domain Eukaryota; kingdom Metazoa; phylum Arthropoda; class Insecta; order Diptera; family Muscidae; genus Hydrotaea; species Hydrotaea diabolus. Next base: position 49,568,753 of record OY740717.1, on the reverse strand, counting down.
TGTAACCTCTAACCCATTGGCGTTTTCGAGGTTTTGGGGTTTTGAGCATTCCTTGTGCTCTTGCATGGATTTTTGGTGGCTGGCAGTTGCTGATTGCTTTGGCTTTACATTCAATCAATGTTCATTCGATTTGTTTTCAATAAAGTTCACGTTTTCGCATCAGCGTGGTTTTATTGCACTTCTCGGTAAGGGTAATGTGAGCGGAAGAACGAAAATGTATTTCGGGTTTAGCATGTATGAGAAATATACGTTGGAGCTAGTGGAGGGAGGTATGCCAAATTTTCGGATATATTGCCAAGTGGAAGAATAACAAATTAATATTAGATGGACAAAGGTACAAAAATAAATAAATATACTGATAAACAAGGATCCATCATAAACATGGACACATAGCTACACGAATTCAGGAATACAAACTTGTATTAAGGTTCCAACAAATTTGGAGTGTTTCAGATATTTTTAATAACCATGTCCCTCCGTGCTGACAGTGGAATTCTGTTATGAACTCTAAGTTGTTGAGTATGTTAGATTTAGGGCAGACTTTACGACATTTTTGCTGTTAAAATAATAAGAAAAAAAATTTATTTGGGTTGAAAATAAACAAAAAGAAATTATTTGCGGACATTTAGCCAAGTTGTTGACCAAAAAGGTGAAAAATGGGAAAAAATTTACATTTTTCTGACTATGAGGAAATTAAGGCATTTTTTCGGGTAAGTTTGTTTTTATTATGTTCTTATATTCAAATGATAGAGTTATTGACCAAAAAGGAAAAAAAATTACATTTTTGTAATTATTAGGAAATAGAGGATTTTTTTTGCAATATTTTTTTTTCATTATTTACTTTTATTCAATTGATAGAATTTCGGACAAGACATTATACGAGGTTTGCTTTATATATTTCTGGCCTACAAAGCGTTGCCTGGCACCATCTGACATTTCCATTAAAAAGTTTGACATATTTTTAGCATAAACGTACTCGGAACGGTTTGACGTACGACCATCATTTGCGTTGTTTACAGTGACATGAAAAAATCAGTTTGGCAAAAAAAGGAATTAACTCGTGCGATTATTTTTCACAACTTTCGACGTGGATTATCACGATAAGAGTGCATCGATGAACTTAAATCTTTGTATGGCGATGGAGCATCATCCTATAGCACTGTGAAAAACTGGTTTAATAAATCCAATCGTTGCCGACTCGATGCTCGCTTAAAGGCGAAGGTCGTGAAGGCCGTCCAAAAACGGCCGTTGTGCCCGAGAACATTGATGCCGTGCGTAAACTGATAGTGCAAGATCGTCATGTGACATGTTGTGAGATAGAGGCATCCTTAGGCATTTCTTCCACCAGCATACATTCGATATTGCATAAACACCTGGCCGTAAAAAATGTTTGTTCTCGTTGGATCCCGCACAATTTAACAATCGCTCAAAGAAAGGCATTTATAGATTGGTGCAAAGAAATTTTAAAAAAATACAATCGCCGTGCTTCAAAAGACTTTAATAAGATCGTCACAGGTGACGAATCATGGATCTATGCGTATGAGCCCGAAACAAAACAACAATCGACCGTGTGGGTCTTCGAAGACGAGCCAAATCCAACGAAAGTTGTTCGTGTAAGAAGCACTTCGAAGCAAATGGTCGCCTGTTTCTTCGGCAAAACTGGTCATGTGGCGACTGTTCCGCTTGAGCAACGTAGGACGGTCAATTCTGAGTGGTACAGCACAATTTGAAAAAAAAAAACGGACAAGAGAAGACGAATCATTGTGTACCATGACAATGCGAGCTCTCACACATCGGCTCAAACCAGCGCCTTTTTGACCGGCCAAAACGTCGAATTATGGGCCATCCGGCGTACAGCCCTGAAATGGCACCTAATGACTTCTTTTTATTCCCGCACATCAAGAAAGGATTTTTTGGTTAAGGATTTTCTTCGCTGTTGAAGCCTTTAAAAACTATGTTTTGGAGGTGTCTTAATTGGAGTGGAAAAAGTGCTTCCACAATTGGTTTGAGCGCATGCAAAAGTGTATAAGTATAAATCATGATGAAGAATACTTTAAATAACAATAAAACCAATTTTGATTTTTGATAGATATTCGCATTTTGCAGTCTTTACGACATGTGGGCTAAAAAAAGCAAACTAAAAATAAAATTAATTAAAAAATAGGCAATTTTGTGATTATGGCAAGTTTGTGATTATGGCAAGTTTGTTTTCATTTTTTTTCTTCCACTTAATTGCTAGAAATTAGCTTAAGTCATTACGAGTATAACAATATTCCGTCCGAAGCCTTCTCAAGCTATTAAAAGATTGATAAAAATCCACTTTGAATCTAACAATGCGAAAACTCTAATCTACATGCGAAAACTCAAGAACATCACGCAAAATAGCAAAACGTATTGTGCCAAAAATCATGTTTTGATATGTTCTTTAGGCAGCCATTGACAAAACTTATGCCCGAGACGATGACCGAAAAACAATGTTGCACTTTGTAATAGGCTGCTGCTGCAACAGCGTCTGATAGGTTATGGCAGCTGTCACAATCGACTATACTTATATATGGTTATACCAGACGAAAATGATTATTTCATTCCAACTCCTGAAAAAGATTGCATGTTGGATACGGCATATATGCCAAGGACCTACTGCCAGATCGAGCTCGGAGACTACCAGATAAGTGCAGTGTCATGAAGCTGAATATCGAAGACTTAACTTTCTCTTAGTCGTCAGACTGACATTTAATCTCAAGATTTTGCCTTTCTAAGCTTAACATGAACTTTTAAATGCAGCAAATATCTTAAGAGGTTGATTATCAGTTCAACAATCACTTTTTTTGGAACTGTACAGCAGTCGGCATAGCGAGGTTCTAGACTACCTAACTAGGTGAAGTTCAGCCCATTTGCCACCAGCAAAATTTTTCTGCGAAAGAGATTCTATATAAAATTGACAATTCAATAAGATAGACTGCATGATAGACTGAATGTGAAATGCTCCCTACCACAGCTATAGATTTCCTACATTTTATCCGTTGCATGAGGGGACGTTGTGTGTTGGAATGAACGCATTGATAGTGCTTCTGCGGTCAGAAGGCACATATGATAATTACTTCTATAGACATCCAGCCGACCTTGCCAATATCGGGTTTGGCCAACTTAAGAGAATTTTTATTCAGTTGCCAAAGCGGGGTCATTTTCCCGTTCAGTGAGCATTATATGACATTTTTTACACTCACTGACCGAAACCTACGGTTTAATGGCTATAAACGACTACTGGATTTAAAGGATAAGCTTTACATGGCTAGGAGATAAATCTCTTACTTTCAAAGAGTCCATTTAGAAAGTAGGGAATCTTTAGACGAAATACATTAAGGCGGCCCACATCTCTAGCATGTTTTCTAGTAAGCCTTGTCTAACCTTGGTTGCCTCTGCCGATCATGTGTTGAAGTTCCGACTAGAGCATCATCGGGCGAAAATAAAATATTTGCAAATTTTCAATTCATAGAGATGGTCTGATGGAGTAGCGAATCAAGGCTGAATTCATTGTCGGTGATCAACGATATTCTTCTGCACAATGGGTCTCACTAAAGTTTTACTGTTGTCAGTCTTGGATTGTAAAGATTGTAGATTTTGGCATTGATAAGGTACTACTTCATGACATAGACTGCAGTACTCTTCTGATCATGTGTTGTAGTTCCGACTCGAGCGGAAGAGCGAATTAATGTGGAATTCATTGCTGGGTCTTGGAATGGAAAGAGTGCAGATGCTTGCATTGATAAGGAGTACATTAGAAAGTTGCATTATTGTGTTGAAAACTACCATTCTCTGGTCACTATGCAGTGAAACACGTACTAGATCTATGTGGTAGGAAGGCTAGCCTATTTATAACTAGGCTGTCATTAGTTAATTTCTTATTGCCAGATATTTGTAACTACAAAAAAAATTTGAGATAGATCGAGTTTTATGCGTTTTGTTCGACTTAAAACCATCAGCTGATTTGAGTAAGCAATCTCTTTTGTTTTGTCCGTACGTCTGCTGTTCATCGTACGGTTATAATCAAACAACAGGTCGCAGTTGTGGTACATTAGGCAAAGTACATTTGGCAGAATAACGTTTTTTTTTGCCACGAAATGCTATTTTTTGGAAGGATTTTATTTAAATTGAAGAAAAACGGTTTAGATTTAAATATAGCTCCCACAGATAAATTCACCCAATTTTTCTGAGTGTAGCTCTAGAAGCCACATATTGCATTCAATCTAGATATAATATAGTACAACTCATTGAAATTGATAGATTTAGATATAGCTTTCAGCCATGTGTATAGCCAATTTTATGTTTTTAGCACAAAAACCCACATACGAGTATTACATATAATTTATATGAAATTGGTTCCATATAAGCATAATTATGCTTAGGACGGACGCTGTTGAAATTGGAGAAAAAAGGTTCAGATTTAAATACAGCTCCCATATATGTTCAACCGATTTTACCAAAAGCAATGAAATTCAAATTTAAATATGACATAAGATTGGAAATCCATGTAAATTAAGAGCTCATCCAAGGGGGTCAAAAAACCGATATTAACTTTTTTCCTGAAGGGTGCAGGGTATACGAGGACTGCTCTATATATTTCTGGCCTAATATAGAAAATGCGAATATTTATCATCAAAAATGGTTTTATTGTTTTTCAAAGTATTCTCCAGCATGAATTACACACTTTTGCATGCGCTCAAACCATTTGTCGAAGCACTTTTTCCACTCCGATTGCGACACCTGCAAAACATGGTTTTTAAACGCTTCAACAGCATCTTCTGGCGATGAAAATCGTTTTTTCTTGATGTGCCGGAATAACAAAAAAGTCATTGGGTGCCAAGTCAGGGCTGTACAGCGGATGACCCATCAATTCGACGTTTTTGCCGTTCAAAAAGGCGCTGGTTTGAGCCGATGTGTGTGAGAGCTCGCAATGTCATGCTGCACAATGATTCGTCTTCTCTTGTTAGTTTTTCGAATTTCTCCGAATACTTCAGGCTAAAAAATTGTGGTGTACCACTCATAATTGACCTCCTACGTAGCTCAAGAGGAACAGTTGCCACATGACCAGTTTTGTCGAAGAACAGGCGACCATTTGCTTCGAGGGGCTTTTTATACGAACAACTTTCGTTGGATTTGGCTCGTCTTCGAAGACCCACACACACGGTCGATTGCTGTTTTGTTTCGGGCTCATTCGCATAGATTCATGATTCGTCACATGTGCCGATCTTATTTTTTTTCTTATCGTATTTTTTCAACATGTTTTTGTACCAATCGACACGAGTCTTTTTTTGAGCGTTTGTCAAATTGTGAGGGATCCAACGAGAAAAAACTTTTTTTAAGGTCTGGTGTTCAGGCAATACCGAATGTATGCAGCTGAAAGAAATTCTTAGGTTTCTATCTCACGATATGTCACATGAAGATCTTGCATTATTAGTTCACGCACTGCATCAATATTCTTTGGCACAACGGTCGTTTTTGGACGAGCTTCACGCACGACCTTTGGCTTTGAGCCACGATTGAATTCACTAAACCAGTTTTTCACAGTGCTATAGGATGGTGCTTCATCGCTATACAAAGAGTTAAGTTCATCGATGCACTCTTGTCGTGATTATCCACGTCGAAAGTTGTGAAAAATGATCGCACGAAAATGTTCACGAGTTAATTCCTTTTTTTTGGCAAATTGATTTTTTCATGTCACTGTAAACAACACAAATGATGGTCGTAACGTTCTGAGTACGTTTATGCTAAAAGATGTCAAACTTTCCAATGGAAATGGCAGATGGCACCAGGCAACACTTAGTGTTGCCTAGAGCAGAAATATATAAAGCAACCCTCGTAATATAGTCACTGACTTACCTTTTTCCTAGTTTGTACATCCAGAAGTCCAGGGACCTAAGGGTAAAAAAATCAGTTTTCCTTTTTTTGTTTTTGATGTGGACAACATCCTAGCATCTAATGAGACCTATCCCATGCCCCAAAAGTGTTCCCTCCCAGGGATATGCGCGTTTTATGAAAGTGAAGTCGACGATTCTACACCAAAGATACACGTATTTAAATCTTTAAAATGGCTCTTCTGAACAAAACTGGTTTATACCCTTAGGTTCCTTTCTATTTTGCGCATATAGTCTAACACGACTGACTATAGCTTTTTGGCTGGTTTTATAATATAGCTGACTCGGCTCTGCACTTAAACTTGTATTCAGATTGAGGCGCGCAAAAAACCTACGCCGAGCGTAAATAAAATAATTTAAAGCAAACAAGGATTATAGATCAACTTGACAGGGATTTAAAATCTCTTCAAATGACGTTCGCACTAGCAGAGTGGCAACAGAGCCATGGATACACTTCCGCTTAACGTTGGTTATATAGAGAAAGTATCTTTGTTTAGGAACTATATTCTTGCGGTTAAAGATACACCAGTCACCATTGCGAAGGACTTAAATTGTGTGTACAAATTTCTCCACAAAGTAAATGCAAAAGAAAACGTAACACTCAGCAACTGCGACAGCAAAATTTCGATTTCAAAATATTCTACACAAAGTAAAAAAATCGCGATTTCTATACTGAAATAATATTTATGAATAAGTGTGTGTTTGCTGCTGTTCTATTTATTTATAGGTAGAATCAAGAAAGGCGAAAAATCTGTTTTCACCGAACTTAGCATGAGTCACTCAATTTTCAATCGATTTACATGTTTTAGAGAGATACTTATGGACGGATTGACAAGAATTTTTAGCTTTTTCTCACAACTATGAGGAAGCAATTATAGGAGGTGATCTAAATGCTAAAAACATATCATAACGGCGTTGTTTTATCAAATTGGTTTCAAAATGCATCACTTGCTATCACAAGAATATGTGATTCATGTCCTACAAGAATTTTAGTTTTTTTTCACAACTATGACGGAGCAATTATAGGAGGTGATCTAAATGCTAAAAACATATCATGGGGTGATGATGTAGACAAATTGGTTTCAAAATGCATCACTTGCTATCACAAGAATATGTGATTCATGTCCTACATTCCCCAAGGGTTCGTCACTTCCCTTAATTGACAGTTTAGATTTTGATTACAGCGTATCAACACTTCCGACATTTTCGGATCATGTTCCACTTAAGCTTCAAATTTTTCTCTCCGATTTTGATTTATTTTTAAAAATCCAGTGAAATATGATTCATTTAGAAACACTAATTGGACCCCTGGACTGATATGGGTAGTACTTTTCTCCAGCATTCACCTTCAAAATTCAGAAACTTGTATAATGCGGAAATAGACTACTTCATTCGGAAATTTGAATTATCCATAGATTTAGTTACAGAGGCGCATTCACAGAAAGTTGATTTGAAAGGTAAAAAATGTATTGTATCAAAAAAGGTAATGAGACTTTGGAAAATTAAATACAATTGGCAAAAAGATCTGCAAAGAATATATTCTAGGACATTAAATAGATCCGAACCGCAGTATTTGCTTATTTCTAAACAGATTAGCCTAATAAAGATCATTATAAGGGAACAAATTGAAATGGAGCAATCAAATGTATTTAATAATAGACTTAATCAAATCCGTCCAGGCCCTTGGGCTTATAAAAAAAATATTTAATATTATTGGAAATAAGAACCAAGGTGCAATGAAAAAAATTTCGGTAAATGGGTCGGAAATACTGGATCAAAAGTTAAAGTTAGATGTTCCTAAGGATCATTTTTCGTCCATATGTTCGGGATCCGTGCCATATAAAGATGTTACAAATATAGAGACTAGGACAGCGGATACTATAGCAGTAATTCCAAGTTCTATAATCATATGCGGAAATAATTTTACAGCATTAGATCGGCAGAGGAACTCTAAATTTACGACTTTGGACGATGTGTTAGAGATTTCAAAGAATGTCAACAGTAAAAAATCAAGTGGCTTATACAAAATCTCAAATTATTTGCTTAAAAAACTTCCAGTAAAAGCCTTTGAACACATGACGATCATTTACAATGTTTGCCTCAACAACTGTTATTTTCCATATGCATGGAAAATTGCAAAAGTGGTCCCGATTCAGAAAATTGGGGACAATGTCGAAATTAATAATCTACGACCTATTTATCTATTGTTAAATTTTTGGGAAAATATTTGAAAGAGCCATTAGATAGATAATGGATACTGCTGTTAATGCAAATTATATTTTGGAATATTAATTTGGGTTTAAAAAAGGAAATTGCACGGTACATGCTCTTTTAAAGTTACATAATGTTATTATACAGAATTTGCGAGATCGTAGGTGTACAGTAGCAGTTTCTCTTGACGTTAAAAAGGAACTTGGCAAGGCATATCATGATTGAATATTATTTAAATTAATATCAATTGGATTCCCACCATCAGTTGTAAAACTCTTCAAACGCTTTTTTAGCGAAAGGAAATTCTGCAATCAACATGGCAACAGATTATCAGCTCAGGGTGATATATCTTGTGGTGTTCCACAAGGACCTGTATTGGCTCCACATCTATACAGCATTCTTGTGTATAACTTCCCCACGAGTTCCATGATTCTAGGGGTATACTTTATGCCGATGATACATTACTTAGTTGGGACATAAATACTGTTATATACGTTTTATGCTGTAAAATAAAAAGTACTAAATGTTTTTGGACCAAATATTTTTTAATATATATTGTATCCAAAAAGAATCTACTTATTCGAAATGTCCGCCTTTTGCCTTTACACACGACTTAAGCCGCACTGGCCAATCGTCAATAGCTGCACAAACCTCGTCCAAAAATTGACCTCAGCTCGAAGATTGACCACAGCTCGAACCAAAGCAGTCTTAAGAGATCCAATGTTGGGGTATCTTTTGTGACAAACCTTGTACTCTAAAACCGTCCACAATTTGGACTGTCTGAGGGCCATTCTTCAGAAGAAATGAACGCTGGCAAATTGTTTCGAAGCCTGGCCTCGGACGTTTTAGCCTTATGAGCCGGCGCAGAATCCTGCTGGAAAGTCCATGGCTGGTTTTGGAACAGGGAATTGTTAAGAGGCTTCACAACAGCTTCCAAAACGGTTTTTTGGTAAACTTTGGCCGACGTCAGTGACCCCATCGTAAGAGACACCCCACCAAACCTGACTGAAGCTGGGTGATGACCCTTTTCCACCCTTGGGATCAGTTCAGATGTTTCCTTAGATGACCGCGCATACACTCTTTCATTTTGCTTGTTAAATTTTTTTTGAACGGTAAAATTTTGTTCATCGGTGAACACAATTTTTCTGTGCAAGTTATCAGCGTGCTTCCCCAAAAGACGTTTGCATTTTTTAATCCTATTTTTTTTAAGGTGCAGTCAATAAATGTCCGGAACGTCGTTTGGAAGCCCCAAGTCCCATGTTTTTTTAATGATTCGACTCATGGACTTTTGCGTGATATACATCTCACGGGCCATGATTTTCTGTTTTCGGAGCGGATTTCTGTGAATTCTTAATTTAACGGCTTTGATGACATGCGGTGTTCGAACAGAGCGTGGGCGGCCCGACCGGTGGCGGTCTTTTGCATCTCTTGTCTCCTCAAACAGTTTTATGCATCGGTAGACGAGCATGCGGTTAATCCCTAGTGGCCGGAGCGTTTTGAAAATATCGCTTTTTTCATTTCACACTTGAAAAGCGCAATTACAGCGATACGGTTCTCATTTTCTGACCACTCCATGATGAAAGTTAAAACAATTTTAAAATCCCGTTCCAGACTAACGCTTTTGAGGTTAGCTTTCAAAACCCATATGAGATTAACGGGGTATGGTCAGTTCTACTATTGAAATGGGTGTGTTCAATGTTGTAACAGTATTTATGTCCCTACTAAATACTTTATGATTATAACGAATCGCCAATGGCTGCGCTTCAGCGGGTGTACATGCATCTTGAACACATTCAAGAGTTTTACACCGAGTGGGAAAGCAAACTTTTAAAATTTAATAACCACGCAAGGTACAATTTACAAAAAGCAAACCGGATGAAAGGAACTTTTTTAAAATTATTCTGTAACAAAGCACTTACGAAGAAAACAAAATTGTTGTAGTACAAAGTGAGCATTCGGCTAATTCTAATATATGCTTTTCCAATATGTGACAGCGCATAGAGAAAGGGACCTAAGGGTAAAAAAATTAATTTCATTTTTTTTCTTTTTTGATGTGGACAACATCTGAGCATCGAATGAGACCGATCGAATGCCCCAAAAGTGTTCCCTCCCAGAGATATGCGCGTTTTATGAAAGTGAAGTCGACGATTCTAAGCGCAAATAGAAAGGGACCTAATCTTTAAAATGGCTCCCCTGAACAAAACTGGTTTTTAACCATACGTCCCTTTCTATTTTCACATACGGTTTACTGTGTCTCCTACAGTGATTAGAGAAATAAAACGCTTCGAAAGAAGCATACTGCGAAAATGTATCAACAAGAATTTTAAAACGTGCAACAAGAGTTATTCGAATCAATTTATTTATAGGGAGTCATCATTATTGCCTTTCTCGGAATACGCGCTGCAGAATATGAGACGTTTTGTGGAAAATCAAAATTTCAAGGGTAGCATAATTCAGAATATGCTATCCATGGAGTTCCCGTTTAGATGGTCAAATACCAACTTTTTGTCTGCAGTAGGCATAATGGGGGAGCATGATGATCTTCCTGGTCAAAACTTTTTTTACGAACAACTCCTGATGTCCATATTGGGTAACAATGTATAATATTTATGTATTATTTTTTGTTTTTGTTTTTACACCTTAGATTTAAGTTTATTTAAGTAGATTCATACTTTACTAGTCAATGTAAGTGCCGGGAGCAAGCACTTAGTAAATAAAAATTATGGAAATTCCTCTTATTTAAATTAGTAATATTTTCATCACATTTATGTTGTTATATTTTATTGCACCTTGTAGGTGCATAAATACTGTTACAACATTGCACACACCCATTTCAATAGCAGAACTGAACATACCCCGTTAATGTCATATGGGTTTTGAAAGCTAACCTCAATAGCGTTAGTCTGTAACGGGATACTACAATTTTTTCAACTTATATCATGGAGTGGTTAGATAATGAGAACCGTATCGCTGTAATAGCGCTTTTCAAGTGTGAAATAAAAAAGCGACATTTTCAAAACGCTCCGGCCACTAGGGATAAGCCTCATGTTCGTCTACCGATGTATAAAACTGTTTGAGGAGACTGGAGATGTAAAAGACCGCCACCGGTCGGGCCGTCCACGCTCTGTTCGAACACCGCATGTCATCAAAGCCGTTAAATCAAGAATTCTCAGAAAATTATGGCCCGTGAGATGAATATCACGCAAAAGTCCATGCGTCGAATCATTCAAAAGGACTTGGGTCTTTCAAACGACGTACTGGACATTTATTGACTGCAGCTTTAAAAAAAATAGGATTAAAAATGCAAACGTTATTCACTTGCACAGAATAAATTTGTTCACCGCACGCAGAAAAAAAGTATGGTTTTGGTGACAATATTCGAAGAGGATAATACTATTGTTGGGTATATGGTTGTGGTACAACAATACTATGATCCTAACAACAATAGTAAGATTCAAATACAACCATACTATGATCCTCACAACAATAATATGATTCACACATAACCATACTATGATCCCCACAACCATAGTATGATTCACACTCAACCATACTATGATTTCCACAACCATAGTATGATCCTCACAACCATAATATGTTTCACATACAATTATAGTATGATCCTCACAACCAGAATATGATTCACACGCAACCATGTTATGATCCCTACAACCATAGTATGATCACACACAATTGTACTTTGTTCCCCAATATAATTTAGTAGAATTTGGTTAAGTTGTCGACAATAGATTTGAATTATAAATTTTTTTAAAAAATAAGTTTAAATAAACGTAAGCATTTTTATTAAAAATATTTTAGTTAAACAAAGCCACAGCAGCTTGTTTAAAAAATTTTAATTTCGATAAAAAAGTACTATTATTGCATTAAATCCGTACCAATACATTTGTTGTTAAAAGCATATTTAAATGAAGAAAAATTACAATCACACAGTATGATTGTCGTTATATAATTGTTAACATAAAATGCAAAACACAATTCTTCTGTCGCAACAACAATATTTATATTGTTGTTATAACCATACTTTCATTTTTAAATTTGGCAATAATACTATTGTTACATTTCAACAATATTAATATTGCAGCAATTATACTATTGTCAAAACTAAATTCAGTTAACAATGCTATGGTTGCGACGAACATACTTTAATTGCGGAGAACATATTGTTATTGCCGTGACCATGTAGTAACCATGTTTTTTCTCTGCGTGCGATGAAAAAATGTTTACCGTTCAGGAAAAATTTAACAAGCAAAATGATAGAGTGTATGCGCGGTCATCTAAGGAAGCATATGAACTGATCCCAAGGGTGGAAAAGGGTCATCACCCAGCTTCATTCATGGTTTGGTCGGGTGTCTCTTACGATGGGGTCACTGCCGTACATTTCTGCGAACAAGGAGTCAAAACATCGGCCAAAGTTTACCAAGAAACCGTTTTGGAAGCTGTTGTGAAGCCTCTTAACAATTCCCTGTTCCAAAAGCAGCCATGGACTTTCCAGTAGGATTCTGCGCCGGCCCATAAGGCTAAAACGTCCCAGGCCTGGCTTCGAAACAATTTGCCAGCGTTCATTTCCTCTGAAGAATGGCCCTCGGCAGTCCAGATTCGAACCCATTGAATTACAAATTGTGGACGGTTTTAGAGGACAAGGTTTCGTTCAAAAGATACCCAATCATTGGATCTCTTAAGACTGCTTTGGTTCGAGCTGTGGCCAATTTTCTAATGGACGAGGTTCGTGCAGCTATTGACGATTGGCCAGTGTGACTTAAGGCGTGTGTAAAGGCAAAAGGCGGACATTTCGAATAAGTAGATTCTTTTTGAATACAATATACATCAATAAATATATTAAAAAATATTTGTTCCAAAAACATTCGGTACTTTTTATTTTACAGCATAAAACGTGTGTAACAGTATTTATGTCCCTACTAAGTATATAAGTATGCTATAGTAATTTGTTAATGATTTTTAAAGACTCAAATAAATTTAACTTAACTTAAAGCTACTTTAGTATGATATTTAATAAAGCTACTCGTAATAAAAAGCAGAATCGATTAACTTTGAGCGTGAAGAAAATTAAAATGTGTAATTTTTTTTTTATAAAACAGCCATTTTTTTGGAAAAAAGTCGAAAATACGATTAGTACCTGTAACTTAAAATTTCGAGCTGATAGAGAAAAATGGATATTATACTTAAAAACAGCGACCTGAAATTAGTAAAAAATTGCAATTGAATTCCAAACAACACACAAAAAGTTCCATTTTGGTCCCTTGTGTAATTGACGCCGTTATTAATAGAAAGCAGTGAAGGACATAAATTGTTAAACACCTTAAGGAGTGGCATTATACCTTTGCTGCCTGGCTATAATTCCAGTCTAGAAGTTTGACAGCTCCAGTTTTCTTTACCAGCTGTTTAATACTACTCTCATATGAAAACATATACACATTAAGAGTGTGTGTTAGGCTGCTTATGTGTGTGCGTGTCATAGGACGATGCCACCACTGACGATGACGCTGCAGATGCCCTATCTAACTCGCACCTACTCACCAGTGCTGGTTCACTCAACTACTTCTTCCTTCCAGCATTCAATGTCGCAACAAAAATGTCCCCTTACCCATGAGGGGGTCTATTGGTTATTTTTGTATGCAATTGTCTTCCCGGTCCTTCGAGGATGCGGCTGGAATGGGATGACCACTGGAGTGTATGCGTGAGTGTGGCTGTGTGTGTATGCTTTAGTAGTATATGTATAGTGTTTGGTTGTTTTGTATGGCTGTGGCCGTTTGTCATTTTGTACATGACTGCTTATGGGAGAGTGGGTGTGTGTGTGTGTTTTGCTTGTTGGTTTTTACTATTAGCGTTCGTAATGGATTTTGTCTGTTTGTGGGAGTAGCTAGGCCAGGAGGAAGCATTCTAGCGAAGACTGTATGGGTGTGTGTTATGCGTATGCCCATGCTTGATGGCGTTGTGGATTGTGAATGGAATTGGCGAGCGAGTGTGGGTTGTTGTTTGATTGAACATTTTCGTCTGCGTATGTGTGGCTGTGAAGTGTGTGTGTCCACAGTGACTTTTAATAAATGGTTTGGTTGGTTAAATTTAGATTCTTTTTTCGCTTATTTTTTCTGTCTCCCTGGTATCCACCGCTTGTGTGTCTTTTTGTGGATCTACACATGCATGGTCATTTCCTTGTTGTTTGTTTCGACGGTGGGGAATCGTTGCTTTTGCGACAGCAAAAAAAATGATGAAAATTGTTTAAAAGATACAATGACATGTTTGTGATGAATGCTATTGTTCCCCCGAAAAGTCGAATACAGCCAGGGGATTAATATGGGTTTTTTGGGGGGAGAACTTTCAAAAGTGGTATTAATTCCGTAATTGTTGATAAGAAGATAAACGAGTTGCGAACAATCACGTTTTCAAGAGCGCATTCACATATTAATCCCTAGTATATCACTGTTGTCTGGGAAAATAAATCACAACGATTATATCAGTTTTTGATTAAAATAGTTCAATTCTTAGTTATTTTCCTCATAGTCCATTTAAGAAAAAACGGAAAGTTTTGTTGAATCAGCGATCGGGTCGCGAATTTAAACTGGGTGGCCCAAATAGGACTGAAGGATTGAAAATAATCATATTTTTTTTGTTTATGATTTGTTTCTCTTCGTCAGGTTACATAGCGTTTTGCAACGCGTCAATAGTTTTGAATTTTATACTTCTTCTGGCAGGTCTAATATCTCAAATCAACTAAATTATCATCCTCATTTCAATGTCACAACAGCACCCAATAACAACATGAAGACGAACTTAGTACCCCGTTTTGAGTAACAGTGATCAGTGTCAAACTCATAGGATATTACATCAGCCTTAATTACGCAAAGTTAACCCTTCTTAGATAACGTATTTTCTGATGGGCGTATGACTGTTGTTCTCTATCTCTGCCGATCGTAACCGGTAAAACTCCTCACGTTTAGTCATCTCAGTCGAAACCATAGCCTTGTCGGTGGTGATGGTTTTTGTGCGGTAAGTTCCTTTATTTTTAATTATTATTATTTTATGTAACTTTCGATTTTAAAAAGCAGCCTGTAAAAATTGATTTACTTCTTTCTTCCTAGCATAGAATTTGCTCAGGGACCCTACACGCTGCCTCTTGTATAAATCTTGGGTTCCTGTTAACGGAAGCTTCCCAAAGAAATGAAAACCTTTCGAGCATGAAAGGTGGAAACTTCCACGTTTTGCTTTGAAGACCCTAGATTGCCTCGCCCCACAAATCTCTTAAATGGCCTAGTTGCTGTCTTCCTCTAATAAAGAAGGTGCTATAGATGAAAATTCTGGAAATACAGACTAATATTATAATACTTATATAATCAAACGACATCGATTTCAGCCTGTCGTTTTGACAAACTTAAATAGCGAACGAGATTTTAGAAATCTGCATTTGAAAAAAAATATCGCTCCATTGTAGATTTGGATGGAAGGTTCTCTTCATCCACCAAATATTTTTTAGCTGCAAAACCACATTTGCTCGTTGTCGGAACTTGATCATTACCAGATATCGGTTTGGAACACTTACAACATTTGCGTACTTTACATTTTTGCGGGTTTATAAATGTGCCCGGAAATATTTGTTTCACAAAAGAAGCAATCTTTTGGTTTAAAAAAACTAAAACAATATGTTTACATGACAAACGGGATACTGAGATATTCAATAAAAAAAACGGTCAATCAAATATTTCTGAGTAGTTTGGCCAACAATTGTATTTTTTCAACAAATTTTAATAAAATTCAAATAACTCTATCAGTTTCTAACGCACTTTTAAAAATGACACCGAATTGTATTCGTAAGAACACTTTTTTATTATTCAGACCAAAAATTTTTCGTTTTTTTTTAAAAAAAAAACTCTGTGTGAAAACGCATCCAAAGTTAAAAAATTACAAAAAAAATTAAAAAAAAGAGTTTGCAGGAAAAATTCACAGATTTTTTTCAGTGTGATTTTAAAAGTTTATACAGCATTTGAAAGGCCAAGGTTTCTTCTTTTCAAATCAGCCAAAAAACTTAAAATCGGTTGATATTCAACCAAATTACTGGCATATAAGTGCGTAAGATCCGAAAAACCGGGTTTTTACCCGTAAGTCCAAATTTTGGAGGTGTTTGGGAAATTTCAAAACCGGTTTCTTGTTGAATTCAGAAAGATCTACAAAAAAAAAATAATATCATTTTCCAGGTATTTTTTCTCTGTCATACTGTGTAATCAATAGGTTGTTAAAATATTTCAAGAATATAAACGCCATCACATTTCACTTAAAGCATCTCATCACGGAAATTCAGTAAAGGAAGGGAATGTTTACTTTTTTCTTAACTTATTTCGTATTGTATAGCGTTGCAAATAAAAAAATCATTGGCCCATAAAAATCACTCAGAACTACGAGGGCCGTCCTTTTGTAAATTTACTATAATCACCCATATCTTTCTTTTTTAGAAGAAAGTCCGAAATTTTGATGCATTCGTAATATGTTACAACAGCGAACTGAAAAGGGTTTGGTGACTACAAAGAGTTTGTCTGTTGTCATTACCAATTATTAGTTCAAAGTAATATGTGTTTCATTATTGGTTGGTTGTCATAACTACCAGTTTTGGCAACTAATAGTAATAGGTCGATTTTTTCTCTTTGTGCACAGTGAAAGTAGTTGAAGTACTCGTAGGAAGATTCGTGACGAGAAAAAGTGAAATAGTGAAAAAGATAATGCATGATTTTTAATGGAAAAAAATGTGGATTGCCTTAAAGTCAGTAATAATCGAATTATTTTATTTTTGAAAAAAATCCATTGAACAACCCGTTTTTGGTTATGGTCACCACAAATATTTGTTTAACATAACAAAACGTTTGCAAAACTATTGGTTGTCACAATCCCCTGTTTCATTCGTCTGAGCTATCAATAAGTTGATAGTGGAAAATTCGTGCTTTCTATCACTAAACTCGCGGAATTGTTAGCTTAAATCAAATAAAACACACCTATTATTGCAATGAGAATCTTTTTTATGGCAATTTATCAAACGTTGTTAAACAATCATAAGATGACAGCTTGCCTCTTCAGTCATACCTATTCGTATACACATAAAAACGAGATATTAATGAATCTTGATAATAAATTCTTTATAATAATTTCGCCTATGACATTTTAATCCTTCAAAAAGAAGAATTAGTTCACATTTTAACATTTCATTTGTATCACCTTGAAATACTGCTTAAAATCATGCTTTTAAAATTGTATATATTCCCTCAACCTTGACCAAATCATCATTGAATACTTAATGAAGCTCTTGAAAAATATAAGAAAAAATATTTGACAAAGAAAAAATAATCCACCAAACAAAAAAAAGGCCAAGATCCATTAACACACATGTTATATGCCTCGTTAATGTCAATAGTGACAGTTTTATGTGCACTGCTATTGTTCGTGCCTTTTTGCCTTTTAACCACTTGACAACTTTCAATTTCATCATGTAGAATGAAGCATTAAGCCAAATTCCAGAAAAAAAAACGGAGAGTTAACAATAAGCCAACATAACGAAACAAAAAAAAGACGGAGCAAAACTCGACAACAGCATATTTTTTTAAAAGTATTGCCCGTTAACAAAAATTCTAAACAAGACAATAAATCCCGAACATGAACGCAATCACGTGTTTTGTTTTATTCATTTTATTTTTTTTTTTGCAACGGCTTCGAGGCGACAATAAAAATGTGGGACGTAACGTAAATATCACACGGGTTAACTTACACTCACACACACATAAACAAACACACTGAAACATGAGGACCTACACATACAAGAATACATCATTCAAATACATTGCACAACCATCTCAAACACATTCACACTTTTATACCTCGATGCGAGGTAGAAAAAAAAACGCCAACAATATTTTGCGTTAAAACATTACACTCCACGCAGAAATCCGGCTGATTGTTGTAGACGGCAAAGGAAGGAACAATAGCAACGTCGTCGACAGCAACAACCACAGGTACAACAATGGCAATGGCAACCACCACATGAACTGCCAACCTAACAACACGGATAAAAGCAGCGGCAGCAGCAGCAACAGTGCGCCGGCAACGACTACAAAAACAATAAAAAAAATGTTGGCAATTTCCTGATGAATTAAAAAACACACAATTTCCGCCACAATAAAAAACAATGCCAAACATATGCAATGTTTATATGATGTAAAAGTGAGAAAGAGATTGAAATACTGCCAAGCTCGCGCTCTCAAATGTGCATGTGTGTGTGTCTAGCTTTGTGTCAGTGATTGCGTTTGTGTGTGTGTGTGTACGCGTTAGTGTTTATGAGTGAATCCCTTGAAAACAGTTGGAGGTGTGAGTCAATGAGAATGTTGATTCTACAGCATAAAAAAAGGATTGCACAAAAAAGATTTCCATACAAAGAGTTCGTTCGTTGTGGAGATGCCCTTTGTCAGAGTGCAACATGGCTGGACGAAAACGAATATAATATGCACTCCTTGGGGATCTTGCAGGGGATGGCACTTACCTGTACAGATTATTAATTTTTAATGGTGTCGTTAGACTTATACGAAATGCTTTTTAATTGACCCTTCCATGACTCCATAATAACCTCAAGGGTAATAAGTACACACAGAGAAAAAATCAGTTGAAAATTGGTCCGAACTAGCAAAATTCGTTGCAATAACAAACATTTCATAGTATTGAACCTTATATGGTTCGTGATATCATACTCGTATGATGGTTGCAACAAACGTATGACTGTATTTACAGCTAATAACACAGTTACACAAACCGAATTCAGTTTAGTCTTAACTGTAAATTGGTGACATAAGCCTCCTAATTATTAAATACAACAACCATTTTTTTTGGTGTTGACCCATTTTTCCCGATTTACGGCAGTCTTAACAGAAAGTCAGAACTGTCATGTCTTAATGAAACGAAATAAAACGCTTTACGCTTGAGCAACAGGGATTGAAAATAGGTAGGCATCAAGAAATTTAAACAATTATGATGAAAATTCAGTTCTAAAGGGTGTTTTTTTCAATCTGGCCACACTTTTTTCGGAGTTGGTTGTTGTTGTTGTTGTAACAACAACATATTTATTTTGAAGTCTTGTTCGTCTATGGGGGATCTGCTTCGATATCCAGGTGAAGGAAACGTGCCATTTGAACTGGATGCGTCCAAAGAGACCTGGGTGTCAGCTGAGTGGGCTTGGCCGGACAATTGAAGAGGTGCAGTACATCATGTGGCGGGACAGATGTCCGGAACGTTAGCATCAATTCGTGTCCAGTAAGAATTGAGGCGGCTGCACCATCCAGATCTCAGATGCGCCAGAACCACGCGCATCTACCGAGGTAGTACCTTCTCCTCAGGTGAAATCTCCGGGGGATGTTCCCCTAGCACTGCATTCACACGGTAGCTGGATACTGCTTCTGCGACATCATCGGCGTGAATGTTGTTCAAACCTGTCTGATAGTTTCGATGATTTAAAGGTTCTCTCTTATACCGCTGGACCTCTCTCTCTAGATCATGAAGATCGTACCTGATCTGCCTGGGTGGAGGCATCCTGTTCAAGAGATGGTGGTTAGGATGACTGCTGCGAAAACACCCTAGCAGGTATTGCTTAGACAACAGAGGACCTTGTTCCTACTTTTGAGTTTATCGCAGATAGCTGTAGCATGTGAGGAGGATCTAAAAAGGCTGTCCAATGTGACCCCAAGGATTTTGGGGTAGTTGGTGGTCGGGATGTTGACGTCATCGACTTTCACATTGAGTGACAACCGCACCTCTGCGGTCCAAGCAGTAAACAGTGTGGCTGATGATTTGGAGGCGGATATTTTCATATTCCTCGCAGTGAAGAAACGTGCTAAGTCAGTGAGGTAATAGTTGATTTTCTCGCAAATGACATCCACTTTAGGTCCTGACGCCAGAATTGTGCCATCGTCAGCGTACAACACAATTTCAACGCCGTCTGGTGGTGCAGGAGTTGGTGTTTTTAACAGCTGTCACTTGATTTGTGCTCAGATTGGTTTGCCATTTTATAATGAATAGACTTACTCCGAAAC
Source organism: Hydrotaea diabolus (assembly GCA_963513945.1). Taxonomy (NCBI): domain Eukaryota; kingdom Metazoa; phylum Arthropoda; class Insecta; order Diptera; family Muscidae; genus Hydrotaea; species Hydrotaea diabolus. The sequence goes on along the minus strand of OY740717.1, from coordinate 49,548,535 downwards.
AATGTTCGCAAATCGTAGTGAATGGGCGCAAAACGAAATGGCCAGCGATCCTGATTTTTACAAGAAAATTTTGTAATGCTTTGAAGCTCACTTTTGGTTGAATGGGAACGTTAATTACTAAAATTGTAGCATTTGGAGTAATAAAATCCACAAGCCATTGTTAAGACGCCGATAGATTCTCACTACCAAGTCACTGTTTGGTGTGCTCTATAGGCAGAGGGCATCATTGGTCAATTTATCATCAAAAATAAAGCCGACCATACTGTTACAGTCAATGGGAAACGCTATAAAGCCATAATTAATGACTTTTTCGTGATGTTGATGTGGACGACTTTGGTTCCAACAAGACGGCGCTATATGCCACGCAGCCAACGAAACAATCAATTTTGTGATGAAAACTTTTGGAAATCACTTTATCTGTGGCGTTGCCACCAAGATCGTGCTATTTAACACCTCTGCACTATTTTTGTGAGGTTATGTGAAGTCGCTTGTCTACGCAAATAAACCCGACACAATTGACGCCTTGGAAGAGAATATTCGGGGCATTAATAATGACATACGGCAGCAAATACTGCAAAAATTAGTCGAAAATTGGGCCTCTCGTCTGAAATTTATTCCAGCCAGACCGTGGCTAGCACTTGCCCGAAATCATTTTTAAAACATAATGACAAAACCTTATCTCTATAATAAAGCTATATTCTTGGCCAGTACATTGAATTATGTGCATTCTATTTCTTCTTGAAAAACTCACGACTGAAAAAACCACCATTTTTATACCGTAGGCTAATTGCTACGATAACATTAGAGGTACTCGGTTATAAAAAGTAGTCCAGCCATGACGCACGATGTTAATTGTGAGTCACACCTAAACTTCAAGCTTTGTTCCCATCTTAATTTGACATTTATTTGTCTCATTGTTTGACAAATTTAACCATCGAGATATACACTTGAGCAGCGCTTTAAGATTATTGTCGCTTTTTATGCCTTTTGAAATGCATTTTGTACACTTCGTTATTTTTTGGTCAGCATTATCGACCAAATTTGTCCACAATTGGGAAATGTGTGCCCAAATTTCAGCAAACTGGGCCTATATACACAGAGAACAGATTCGTTGCCACAACCGATTTTTTTGCCAACCGAATGATTAAGGTTACATGAACCTTGAGTATTCCATCAGCACAACCGAATTAGTTGATGCTCTGTAATTTTCAGTCATTGGAATTGTAGTATCAGTGCAACTTATCAAGTATCCGAACCTTCAGATGAGAATTTTTGGATCTAAAAATCCATTTACCACACTTTTTCAACGAATAAAATTAACGTTTTACTTAGAGGCAAAAAAACTGTTTGTTTAGAGGCAAAAAAACTGTTTGCTTACTCAGTTGAAGTACGTGAAGTAGGACAAGGGAAAAGTGAAAAAGATGATGGACGAGTTTTACTAGGTTAAATTTAATTAATTGATTTGCTAAAGTTAATAAATATTGAATTATTTTATGTTTAAAAGAATTCCATTAAACAACCCATTTTTGGCTATAAAGAAGTTTTAGTTATCAATGCTAATAATTGGTTACTACAACAAAATGTTTGTAAAAATATAGGTTGCCACCACCATCAGTTGTCTCAACTAAGTACGTTTTTTACGTTTAATTGGTATGGCTGATCAATAAGTTGTGATTACAGTACAATGATCACATTAATCATCCAGTGGTATTTCGCACCAAATATCCATTACGATTATAAACATTCGATGATTGCAACCGAAATTCCTGTTTTGCAACCGAATCATTTAAGGTCTAACTAATTTCCAACTCGTTTTCTCTCTGTGGGTATTAAGGGTGGAAACACTTGTGCATTCTCGTCTAGCTCGTTTCGCGATGAATATTGATGTTGTTTGCGCTAGTGTGGCAGAAGAGCCGTCAACCTTAACACGTGAATGCTGTTCACTATCGCAAGACGATAAAGGACTTCTTGTGGCCAGAAAAATGGATTTTTGGAGAGAGATAATTGAACCTCCATTATGTCTTAGAGTTGGGCTGAATTAGGGATAAGGACTCTAATTCCTAAAATCTGACCCTTTTTAAAAGGACTTTGGGTACCAAAATTTTAAATATGACCTTCTTTTTTAGTGGTCTGTGAAAATTTAGAGCCTGAGTAAGAGCAAAATTACTTCACTTCAGAGTTGAAAAAAATGTCCATTCTTAGGCAAATGGCTAAAACCGGAATGTCGGTTAATGCTGTTTTTTAACTACACGGGTTTGAAAAAAGAACCCGTAATGCCGGTTTTCTGAAAACCCCGGTTTATTGGTCACTCAAGTCCTATCATTCGTTCGCTAGTCTTATATTTTTTAATCTAAAATTGAACTTGCATGTAGAAAGGAATTTACCCCCGAGTGGAATGTCAGATTGTTTCATTTCTGCCAAGCTCACTCGCTGTATCATTCCGTGGATGGTTCCTGTATGCCGGTATCCAAATAAGTTGTATGTCGAACTGCTTGGCCATTTCATTAAGGTACGCGCTGTGGATTCAAATTAGGTATATATAAAAGTGACGCGCTTCTTCACAAAGGAGAGTTCTTGAATTCAGGAAAATTGGTTGCTGAACTTTGTTCGCAGCCTGGCTATCGGAGTATGTATTGACACTGCTAGCGGTTTGATGTTTCGTCCTAGCCTCCGAGCAAATTCTCTGATCACCATGATTTTTGCTGAAAAACGCTAAAATGATCTAATCATATATCGAACAAAAAATCAATTGTTGGGGTGACTGCCCCTGGCCGAAGAGTGGTTGTTTCGGGTCAAAAAAACAATTGTTGGGGTGACTGCCCCTGGCCGAATGATGTTTGTTTCGGGTCAATCCGGTACATAGAACCGGCAGTGGTGGAACACGGTCAACCATGCCAATGTGTTCGAGGACATTGAAGAAACGCCCCTTCCGCCCAGTTTGAAACGTTGGGTTGTAAACTATATGTGTTGTCGCCAGTCATATGTACACGAATTTTGAGACAGAAAGTCGAAGCACCGTAGAGTTAAATAAGGAGTTCCCCAGGGTGGAGTGATATCCCCAGCTCTGTTTAACCTCTACCAATCTAAAATTCCTGCACCACCAGACGGCGTTGAAATTGTGTCGCACGCTGACCTAAATAAACTCTTACCTCACTGACTTAGCACGCTTTTTCACTGCGAGAAATATGAAAATATCCGCCTCCAACTCATCAGCCACACTGTTTAGTGCATGGACCGCAGAAATGCGGTTGTCACTCAATGTGAAAGTCGATGACGTCAACATCCCGACTACCAACCACCCCAAAATCCTTGGGGTCACATTGGACAGCCTTTTTCGATCCACTGTACATGCTACAGCTATCTGCGATAAACTCAAAAATAGGAACAAGGTCCTCAAACCACCCGCCGGCAGTTCTTGTGGAGCCGACAAAGAAACCTTGTTGGCCTCTTACAAAGCGATAGGTCGGTCAGTAGCAAACTACGCAGCACCTGTATGGTCGGCGAACGTAAATATGAAGCAGTGGAAGGAAATTCAGACGTGCCAGAATGCCGCCCTCAGAACATCAACAGAGTGTCCTCTTATGTCTTCTGAGGACCTTCTACATGAGGAGACGAAGGTCCTTACCGTGCGCAGACACAATTTCCTGCTGTCTTAGCATCTTAACCACCATCTCTTGGACAGGATGCCTCCGCCCAGGCAGTTCAGGTACGATCTTCATGATCTAGAGAGAGAGATGTCTATAAGAGAGAACCTTTAGGTCATCGAAACTATCAGGCAGGTCTGAACAACATTCACGCCGATGAAGTCGCAGCAGCAGTATCGAGCTATCGAGCAGATGCGCGAGGTTCTGGCGCAACTGCGATCTGGATTGTGCAGCCGTCTCAATTCTTACTGGGCACGTATAGATGCTAACGTTCCGGACATCTGTCGCTCCTGCCATCAGGTACCACATGATGTGCTGCACCTCTTCAATTGTCCGGCCAAGCCCACTCATCTGCCCCTAGGTCTCTGTGGATGCATCCAGTTCATATGGCGCGTTTCCTCCACCTGGATATCGAAGCAGATCCCCCATAGACGAACAAGACTTGAAAATAAATATATTGTTGTAACAACAACAATCATATATCGAGCACATCTGTATAGAACTTACACTAATTCTAATATTAAAATCTATTCACATCTAATTCGTATTCTGCATTTCCCTTCGAAAGGGACAGAAACATAAAAGTGAACATTCTACATGATTAACAGATGGTGCATACCAACATTCCACGGTAACACATGCATTCCAGCTCTGAACGATAAAAAAACCACAAGTGAGCAAATACAAAAAAATACCTTTCGTTTTCCCGGCCTTAGTAAAATTGTTCCTCCATTCAAACTTTCGTTTGTTTTGGCCAAATACAAAGAGTGTTGGCGCTCTATGTTGAATGGTACAAAAGTACCAACAAACGTTTTGTTTGGTTAAGGCTGCAAAACACACGGTAAATGATTTTTATAGAAAAACACTCACATTTCAATTACAATGCAATTCGTTCCCCTTCCCCCTCCCCTAAAGATGAAAATGATGAACGCCCAGCAGAAGGACGAAGTCAAAAATGTGTGGTGAATTAAGTATACGACGTGTGTGTTAAGCGAGAATAATGTGTTTATGCGAGGTGCAATGAGAAGAGTTCACTGTGTGCGATTGCATGTGTCTGCGTTTATATAGGAGAGATGGCAACACGGAAAGATATGTGAGTGCGCGTGGGTGTGAATGCTGTTTATGTGTGCGTGATCAAGGTAATACGTATGGGGAAAAGAGTGCACGAAAAACAATGGATTATAATGCACATACAGCCAAACACACATCACTAAGCAAAATGATTGCATATTATGGAGGTGAGCTGGGAAACATATGCACACATACTCGTAGGATGACTTGTATGGATTGCATGCGGCACAGTGTTTACACCTCGAACTAAAAAACTTTCTTATGCAATCGATTTAATCGTGAAAAAAGGATAATGTTTGTTGGATCATAAACAGCAAATACTATACGATTTTTTAAACGATTTATTAATGCAATTTTTGCCGATACATTAAGAATGCAGTCGATGAAAAGCCCATGGTTCCAGTATGTTCTTGTAACATTTTAAATTATAGGTTGGATTGCCATAACAATTTACAAGCTTAAATCAATTGTCATCAGTTTTTTAGCTCACACTTCTGTCGGTGTTGTCATGTCCAAGGAGCACAAGACGTAGCCAATAGGAGCTGCTTATGGAGCGTCCTGAGTATCATACACATATGGTCAAATTTAAAAGTATAGGGTGGACGATTTAAAATTAGAATCGGTTGAAAAAAATGGTTGTAATGGAAAGGTTAAACTTTGTCATTTAATAATGGAATACCATCCGATACATTTTCGCTTCGCCCAATGGGCTGAAGATTGTTTGGCAGGAGATGAAGATTTTTGCCGAAAAACCAAGTTTTCAGATAAAGCTCATTTTCATCTTGGTGGCAATTTTAATAAGCAAAATTACCGCATATAGGGTTCTGCGATCCCATTTGAGAAAATAATTCATCTACAACGAGTCACTATTTAGTGTGGATTTTGGGCTGCCGTCATTATTGGCTCATTTTGCTTCGAAAATGAGCAAGGTGTTACCGTCAACGGTGAGCGTTACCGCGCCAAGCTCAACGATTTTTTTCTCAAAAATTCAAGAGAATAAAATAGACTACATTTGGTTTTAACAAGACTGGGCCACATCGAAGTTGCCATTGCAAAGATTCGACGCGAAACAATCGAAAATGTACTAAAAACCCTTTCCAATAAAACCAGTAGTTATTCAGGGCATTTTTTTATAGCTGATTCAAATTAAAACTGTTAAATCGCCCACCCTGTATATGCATTTTGTGTATTTGGCATCGTTCGTTTAATAAAATATATTCATTGTAATAAAATATATTCATTTGGTACTATAAAATTTGGGCACCGTAATATTACGTTTGGTTTATATTTATTTTGTATACTAGGCCGGGTCGAATTTTTTTCGCATAAAGCTGATAGCAAAAGCGAAAACTACAGAAAATTCTAAGAAAGTTTTGCCAAGAAACCATAGGTCTAAAATTAATTCCCAGTTCGCGCAGAGCGACTTTAGATTTTGAGGTCATACTTATTAAATTGTACTCAAAAACCTATAGTTTTAAAAATAACAGCATGCCATGCAATTAATGCAATAATAGCAGGCTTTTGTAACTTATTTGTTTTTTCACGTGGCTGAGCAAAAAACAACAAAAAAAAGCAATCGTACAGTACTCTTACCACACAAGTGGTCTGCGTTGAATAAACAATAGTGTGTTCTAAATAATTTTTTTCAAGTTTTAAATAGTTTTCGATTAATAAATTATAATGGAAACGTCTGGAATGTCAGTTGATTCCACCAATTTTGAAATTGATACAATTTCAATGAACTCCGGGTCTTGTGTTCTTTCCAGTCTGAATATTGGCTTGCCAAGAGATTTAAGTGATCTAAATCTACCAAGTAATCGTGACGTATTAAATTACTATTTATTTTTACGGTTGGCTGAGCAAAAAACAACAAAAAAAAGCAATCGTACGGTAATCTTAACATACAAGTGGCAAAAAAAAATTGGAAAATTTGGAATAAACTAAATATTCCGTTAATCAATAAAAAAGTGCCTCGAAAAAACTGAAAACATTGCTAAATAAATATCATAATGAAATAAAATTTAAAAGTAGACCAAGTAAGTCTTCAACGTTTCTGGAAACAATTGATCAAGTGTTTTATATTGGAAAATGTCAGTGCGCAAAAACATTGCCTTGCTGCTGTGGTTTAATACCCATTGAACTCCAAGACTTTATGATTGATCAGCACAGTGAGAGGAAGCTAACCATTCCCGAATTCGAGGCGATTGATGTTGACCAACAATCAACAATGCCGCCAACTAGTCTTGATCCAACTTTTTTTCCTGGCTCAACAAATATGGATGTTGAATCAGAGGTGATGTTAGCCATGCCAACTGCAAGAGAGCAAAGTTCGTCGAAAACAAAAATTAATACCAAAAGGTACGAAACACCTCATTTCGCTATGGCGTGCGACAGGTTTGGAATCGGTAATAGGGTTGCTTCTTTTTTGGTTACATCGCTTTTCAAAGATATTGACTTTAAAGATGAAAATGGGGAACCAATAATTATGGACAAATCTAAAGTTTTACGTGAAAGAAAGAAATGTAGGGATTCTCTTCGAAGAAAGCAACGCAATGACTGTGATCTGGTAGCCTTCTCCTTTGATGGCAGAAAAAACAACTCTCTGACGAGCGAAGAAGAAAATGGAAGATATCATCCGAGAATGGTAAAAGAATCACATTTAGTGGTTCTTAAAGAGCCTGAGAGCAGATTGTTGGGTTACGTAAAAGTCGACGCCGAGGACGCTAAAACAAAACAGAGGCAATTGTGCGAGTTCCTTATAGAACAAAATATGTCCCTTGAGAGACTGATTGGAATTTGCTGTGATGGAGAAGCAACAAACACAGGTTCTGAAAATGGAATTTTAAGGAGATTCGAAGTCATGTTGAATAGACCATTGCACTGGTTTGTTTGTTTATTACACTTTAATAAACTTCCACTTCGTCACTTGTTCTCCGCATTGGAAAAGTCCACTACAAGCGGACCGCGCACAGCTAGTGGGATAATAACAAAGCAAATCGAAACATGCGAGCAGATGGCGGTAAGCAAACAATTGTTTTAAAGAGCCTAACATTGTATATTTTGATCAGAGCTAAATAAATAAAATCTTTCTGTAGGCTGTACCCGACTTTGAGGCCATTTCGTTGGGAGATATGCCTCCACCCATTCATGAAAAACGCTCTCGACTGACGTTCAGTACTTGTATCGAATGGCAAATGCAGTTTGTAATGGTTTCTGCCCCGAAAATTTAGCCAGTATGAAACCGGGACAAATTGTGCACTCTCGATGGCTAACAAATGCAACTAGTTCACCATCAGCGAATTTAAAAACTTTGGCAACTTACATAATGAAAGTTTACGTACCGATGTATTTTAACATTAAGTTCTACAACTCAGTTGTATACCACAGTCTCTTGTTTTTTAAATTTATACAGTCCACGCGATATTTACCACCAACGCTGCGAGAAATTGTTAACACTGTAATCCGAAATAATTCATACTTCGCTCATCCTGAAAATATCTTACAGGCAATGCTTTATGATAAGAGAAAAGATGTTCGCGAAAGAGCCATAAAAAAGATACTACATTATCGTGATAAAGTTTGTGATCCGACTAATCTAAGGGTTTATGATAAAAAGCACGCAATAAATTTTGAATGCTCAGACTACTTTGATCTGGTTGACCTAGATGATGACAGTGTTTTGTCTGAGCCTCCATTCTCAGCAAACATTCCATACGAACACTTGTTGCAGTTTATTGAGTCTGATGATCCGCCGCTTCCTGACCCAGGGATTCCATGTCATACCCAAGCAACTGAGCGTTGTGTACAGCTTCTGGCAACAGTTTCCCGACGCGCTATCGCAAAGAATAGAGACGATATAATGGCCGTAACTATAGAAAGTCGTACTACAACACCACGCATGGAATCCAAAAAAGACTTTAAAACCGAAAAAACTAAAACTAGAAAAGATTCCCAGTCATCAGCAAAAAAACCAATGTCGTAACTTGCACCACAAAAACATTTAATTTTTTGAAAACTTAATTACAATATTTTCCACAATTTTAGCATTTTTTTTAAAAAAATATGGGTATATCTGTATGCTGCATACATAGAAGCACAAACTTTCGTTATAATCGAAGAAACCAAGCACAATTCCGGATCGCTTCTTATGAAAGTATAGGTTTTTGAGTACAATTTAATAAGTATGACCTCAAAATCTAAAGTCGCTCTGCGCGAACTGGGAATTAATATTAGACCCATGGTTTCTTGGCAAAACTTTCTTAGAATTTTCTGTAGTTTTCGCTTTTGCTATCCGCTTTGTTGGTTTTTTTCCACCCATACAAATCGACCCGCCCTTGTGTACACCGTTTGGAGCCTAAGCCAACTACCAGACAGAAATTGGTTCGAAGTAAAGACAGTTTAGCCGTCGTAGCTACAGTCGCGGCCAGAATCCAGATATGTCGATTCGACACGGATTAACTCAATTGAACATCGCCAGAGAGTCTATCCGTCTAATTTTGCGGAAGAATGTGGACCAAGCCATAACCAACGCCGTGAGTGTGGAAATGATGGTTCAATACATAGAGAGCGAATTCGTCGACACAACCGATTTTTTTTTTGCCAATCGAATGATTATGGTTCGATTTAGTCAAACAAGATAAAAGCAAGTATAATCGTCGTTAAGTTCGTCCAGACCAAACCTTTACTTTTACTCCATCCTTCGTCCCAATGCTTCTGAAGCACAAAAAAAGATCCGTTTTTGGGCCATTTCGCCCATGCGTTTCTTCAAGACAAAAAAATCGATGAATCACACATCTGACTGTAAGCACCGAAGATACAAAGAACAACATAAAAAGACAACCCCTACAGGAGGCAAAATAGGCAAAAACATTTTTAAAAAATTGTTCTGCTAGGATTATCGAATACTTCCACGAGTTTAATGATTTTGTGCGAGCGTTAATTTTCTGATATTATGGTGTTACATAAGGGTAGAAACAACTAAGATATGATGGGAAGGTACCAGAAGGGGGTACTTTAAAAACATAACAATTGGTCTCTGCAAGACAAAAACATCGATGTATCACACTTTAAGGTCCGGCTATAAATACAGAAGATATAAAGAAAAATGTAAAAGCACCTACGTTCAGCAAAAAAAACATTTTTTTTCAAATCACCTTGTATTCGAAGGTGTGCAGTGAATTTTTTTTTTGCCGGTAAGGTGGTACGCTCTAATGTACATATTAATCGTCCGTTTTAGCCATACGGTATGTTTTTTGGGCCACATAAGCCAAAAAGTCCAGCAACTATCCCCTTTTTGGGACATAAAGTGCTTTGCAACTAAGGGTATTAATTTCAACCATTGTCCATTCACAGAAATTTTGACTTGTTCAGCAAATACTCAGAAAAGTGTACTTTTTACCGAAGTAACTTTAGTCCCTTTAAGGGAAACTTTTTCCCCCTGGGGCGATTTCTTGTTCGGTATTCTCAGAAAAGTGTACTTTTTATCGAAGTAACTTTAGTTCCGACTTGAGCAGTTTTTTATTCTGGTTCGAGACCTTTATGTTGTTTCTTTTTCAGAATCAACTTAAAAAGAAGAAATTGGTGAAATGTATGTATAATGTATAAATAACAAAAAAAACGAAAATAACTTTAGTTCCTTTAAGGGAAACTTTTCCCCCCTGGGCCGATTTCGCTCATTAACAATTCCAATTAGCTTTTGACCATACCACTCAAAATTTCAGGATACTAGGTTGGTTTGATTGGCCGCTATCTTGCTTTAAATAGACACACAGACAAACGTATGTAGGACATGGCTAGATCATCAAACAATTTTACGACGGTTTGCAACGCCAAACGGATTGACAAGTTAAAACGTTGTTAACCCCGCAACTAGAGTGCAAAAAAATATAAAAAAATGGTCCGTTTGTGCCCCATTTCGGACCAAGCCTCCGTTCCTTTACCTAGTCGAAACTTTGAACTTACTCAATATTTGTATTCGTAGCAAAATTTTCTTGCATCAATGTACCCATATGTGACAGCGCATAGAGAAAGGGACCTAAGGGTAAAAAAATTAATTTTCATTTTTTTTTTCTTTTTTTGATGTGGACATCTGAGCATCGAATGAGACCGATCCCATGCCCCAAAAGTGTTCCCTCCCAGAGATATGCGCGTTTCATGAAAGTGAAGTCGACGATTCTAAGCGCAAATAGAAAGGGACCTAATCTTTAAATGGCTCTCCTGAACAAAACTGGTTTTTAACCTAAGGTCCCTTTCTATTTTGCGCGTCACATATGTGCATAGGGACTTTGGCCTCCTAAACACGAAAATTAATTTGAAAAAAATTTCCTCTAATTAGTTTTCAAGATAGAATATTTTCACATTTTTTCGATTTTTTTGTGAGCTGCTTATAAGTCCCAAACGCTATTACTCTATGCTGAGTGCTTTACAAAAACAATCGGCTGTAGGCACCCCTGTTTTACTGTAAACCTTAGGTTAGTAAATAAGAAATTAAAATGCTGAAATCGATAAATTTCCCAGGACTTGTAACTCTATCATTTGTTGCCCAATTTTTATAAACGATAGCTTGTTTTGCTCGAGAAAGTCCTAACTTTATGCTTAATTTATTTATATATTTTTACATATTGAACTGATTTAATACTTTGTATGACAAAGTTTTAGGAAAACTAATTTCCTTTTTTTTGAGACTACTTCATATTAAATCGTTTGGGAGTTATGGTCCAAAATTATTTAAGTTCATTTTTCGTGTTTAGGAGGCTACAATATATAGGAAAAACATATGTGACGTGCAAAATAGAAAGGGACCTAAGTTTAAAAACCAGTTTTGTTCAGGAGAGCCATTTTGAAGATTAGGTCCCTTTCTATTTGCACTTAGAATCGTCGACTTCACTTTCATAAAACGCGCATATCTCTGGGAGGGAACACTTTTGGGGCATGGGATCGGTCTCATTCGATGCTCAGATGTTGTCCACATCAAAAAAAGAAAAAAAAAATGAAAATTGTTTTTTTTTACCCCAAGGTCCCTTTCTCTATGCGCTGTCACATATTTAGAGCTCTGGACCATGAAAAAAAATCATAATTTGTTAACTAGTGTTATTTGGAGAAAGATATTAAAATTTCCTTTCCGACTATATTTTTCGAAAGGCAACGTGAAATAAGTATGAATGAACTTGAAAAAAATTAATATGTGACCCGGTCTACGAAAAGGGACCTTCGGTGTGAAAATATCATTTTTCACTTTTTTGGCGATTCGGATAGACTAATGTGTGCTCTTTCTAATGGCGCAAAGCAGAAGTTTCCAACTCGTAAAGAAGTTTGTCAAAGAACGAAACTAACCTCTTCATCTACACTCATTTCACATGACTTGTTTATCTTTAACAGCTGTTTTCTCGAAAACTTGTTTTTACACCGAAGGTCCCTTTTCGTAGACCGGGTCACATATACTTATATTTGTGGTTTTCAAGTTGTGGTAACCCATACATACGAATGTTTTTACCAATTGTTGTTACTAACAAACAGTTCCAAGCAAAACTATTAGTTTCTACAGCAGGCTTTTTGGGCTACCAAATATTTTCACTTTATTTCATCAGTACAGCCGACTTGTTAGTTATCTCTGCTATAAAATGAACAAAACTATTATCTTATGGACTTGGAACTGAATTTTCATTAAGGTCATTAACATTTGGTAATTGCATCAGAAAGTCATCTCGTCCAAGGAAATTTTTGTAGTTCGAGCCGACAGCAAACCTACTTTTTCTCTATGTGCTTTAAGGGCAAATATTACGAGAAAACTGGCGCTGTAGAGGGAGATACAAAAACTTCCCATCCCACTGTGCCACGACAGTAATTTCCGCATCACTGTATACGGATCACTCTGTGGAACAGAATATTATAAGTTTCATGGCAGATGTTTGCAACTACCTAAAGTATTTGAGCTAGACCCACCTTTAAGTATACCGATCGATTCCATTAAACGATGTCTGTCGATCTGTTCTTCCGTTTAGCTTCCGGAGCTTGTTATCGAATTACAGGCCGAAATTTTTGCACGATTTTTTTAAAATTTGGCAGAAGTAAGTTTTTTGGACCAAGGACGGACGCAATTGAAATTGAAGAAAATTGGTTCAGATTAAGATATAGCTCCCATACATGTGTGTTCATCGGATTGTAGAAGCCACATATAACATCCAATCTCGATGAAATTTGGCTTACGTAAGTTTTTTTGAACCACGGAAAGGCGCTATTAAAATCGGTTCAGATTAAGATATAGCTCTCATACATATGTGTTCATCCGATTTTATGTCTTTAGCTCTAGAAGCCAAGTATTACATCCAATCTAGATAAAATTTAGCATACGGTAGGCTCTTGGACCAAAGACGAATGTTGCTTAAATTTAACTAAATCGGTATTTATTATGAAATGGCAAACCAAACGAAGCATAAACCAGATGACAGCTGTCAAAAAGACGAACTCCCAAAAAAGTGTGGCCAGATTGTAAAGCTCACGTCTAATAAAAACACCCTACAGATCCCTTATTTATATTAATCACATTTTTTGTCTTTAGCTCTAGAAGCCAAATATTACATCCAATCTTGATGAAATTAACACACGGTAGGTAGGTCTTAGACCAACGGAGAATGTTGCTTAAATTTAACGAAATCGGTTCAGATTGAGATATAGCTCCGATTCGTATATGTTTTTTAGATTTTATATCTTTAGCTCTAGAAGCCACATAATATCGATGAAGTTTGGCAAACCACTAAGTTATTGGAACTAAGTTATTTGTGAGAAGGACGGCCGCTGTTGCAATTGGATAAAATCTGTTCAGATAAAGATATAGCACGCACATATACAGGGTGACTCATTCACTACTGCACAAATTTCACCAGCGTACTTCTTGACTCATTTCATGAAAATATGTCCATCTTCGGCCATGCCCGAAAATTAAAGGGAGCGAAATGGAAGCGGTTTGAGATTTTTCGGATAATGGTCGGAGGTTTCTGGGGTCAAATTGCTATGTTTTTTTTGTTTAATTTTTCTCCCTACCTAACGAAGTTCAGATGTCCTACCGTTCCATACTTATAACTATTTGACTTAAATCTAAATATATTTTTTATTTTGGAACGAAATAACAGCTATCATTAATTTATTAAGTAAAAAATAAACAATTTTTTTAGCATTTCAGTCAAATAGTCATACATGTGGAGCTGTAGGACCTCTGCGCAAAATAAGTCAGGTTTAGAAAGGTAAGAGGTGGGGCTACCTTTCCAAAAGTGCTGGCTTAACCCTAGAAACCTCCGACCACCAATCCGAAAATTTTTAAACTGCTATCAATTCGCCCCCTTGCATTTCCGGACATGGTCGTAGATATTTTCATGAAAAATCGGCCACGCCCGACTTTATCTTTCTATATAAGTACTAGTTTTGTATTTGAACCGGTTCTTAGTATAGGTATTACGATAATCTGGACCAACACCAAGAAAAACAGTCATAAGCCGCCAAGTACAATAATGATTTTTTTCGTGGAAAGCGCTCATGGCATAATTTTCCTCAGGTGACTCGCATTATGTTCGTTATCATTCACGAATAAATTTGCCTTTGTTTAGTCGCTCCATAAAATTATTTCGACATTTCTTCTCACGTACTGGTCCAGACAAACGCAAATGGTTTCTTGAGAATCACAGACTCGTTTAAATTTGATTTTCTGAAACAAAGAATTTTTAATGGCTAGTTGGCATGGCAATGTGAAATCTACTAGTTTTCGGCAAATGAATAGAGTAGATATTATATTGGTTACATCAGCCGCAATAAGGATCAGATAATTTGTAATGGTCCTTTCTACGGAAGTGACAATACGGTTGTCTGTTGTTTGCAGTATTTTTTTGGCATTCAGTGCGTTTTAGCAGTTCCTTGTAATTTTAATGTTTTAAACAAAAGCTAGTGTTCTACACAGAGATTTGAGAATTGATCGAAATGTTTTTTGCTTCTTTCATAGTGTCTTAATGCTAAGAAACAAAGCAAAGACACGCCTTTCTGTTAGAGAATAATGCTTTTTTAACCCCATTTATAAATTATTATACTTCACTGAAGGGTGGATGGTATGCTCAATTTACTGAAGTTCTGGGATTCCAACTGATTTTTGTTTCTTTGTGTTCGGACAAGTAGTTGGGTGTCATCCAGATCTTCTAATTAATTCCGAAGACCCGAATAATTCAATAGTTTCATACAATTATTCAGATTGAGCACATGATTTCTCTAATTCTAGTATTGCTGCAGGCTGACGTGTTTTAATACCCTACACCATACTGTGAAAAAGTGTATTGTGACTTAGACCAGATGTTTGTACCACCTTAGAGGAGAGAATATACACCTCGTAATGATTATACGGATCGGTTTCGAATCACAATCTTATTTCATACGGCGATAACGTCCGTTCACCTAATATTTTAATCAAAAAGCAGGTCACAAATATAAAGCAATTCAACAAATTTTCAAAAGTTGGGTTCTGTACACTGAGAATAGATTTGTTGCCACAAATGAATTTTTGTCAACCGAATGTTGGTGATTGTACGTAAAATCCATGTTTTCCATCGCTGTAACCGAATGTTAATTGGGTGCACGGCAATTTTCAGAAGAGGGAACTGAGACTACGGGTTGAAAGGAAAAAGTATCGGTACCATTACTAATTAAGATGATAATAAGAAGTGAATTTGTACATGTATGAGTTGTTGTTAAGGACTGTTGGTTATAAGTACTCTATGAAATCAGTTGTAATTGCCTCAAACATTTGTCGGCTGGACCAACCTACGTGCCGCCCACGCTCTGTTCGAACACCGCATGTCATCAAAGCCGTTAAATCAAGATTTCACAGAAATCCGCTTCGAAAACAGAAAATCGTGGACCGTGAGATTAATATCACGCAAAAGTCCATTAGTCGAATCATTAAAAAAGACTTGGGACTTGGGGCTTTCATGACGTACCGGAGATTTATTGACTGCATCTTCAAAAAATATAGGATTGAAAAAATGCAAACGTCTTTTGGTGAAGCACGCTAATAACTTGCACAGAAAAAATTTG
Source organism: Hydrotaea diabolus (assembly GCA_963513945.1). Lineage (NCBI taxonomy): Eukaryota > Metazoa > Arthropoda > Insecta > Diptera > Muscidae > Hydrotaea > Hydrotaea diabolus. Next base: position 49,532,750 of record OY740717.1, on the reverse strand, counting down.
TTCACCGATGAAAAAATTTTTACCGTACAGGTAAAATTTAACAAGCAAAATCATAGAGTGTAAGCGCGGTCATCTAAGGAAGCATCTGAAGTGATCCCAAGGGTGGAAAAGGTTCATCACCCAGCTTTAGCCATCGTTTGGTGGGGTGTTTCCTACGATGGAGTCACTGAACTGCATTTCTGCAAACAAGGAGTCAAAACATCGGCCAAAGTTTACCGAGAAATCGGTTTGGAAGCTGTTGTGAAGCCTCTTAACAATTCCCTGTCCAAAAGCAGCCATGGACTTTCCAGCAAGATCTGGGCCAGCGTTCATTTCCTCTTAAGAATGGCCCTCAGTCAGTCCAGATTTTAACCCCTTGGATTAAAATTGTGGACGTTTTTAGAGGACAAGGGTTGTCACAAAAGATACCCCAACATTGAATCTCTTACGACTGCTTTGGTTCGAGCTGTGGCCAATTTTTCAGTGGACGAAGTTGGTGCAGCTATTGACGAATGGCCGGTGCGACTTAAGGCGTGTGTAAAGGCAAAAGGCAGATATTTCGAATAAGTAGTTGGATACAATATACATCAATAAATATATTAAAATATATTTGGACCAAAAACATTCAGTACAGCGTAAAACGTGTGTGACAGTATTTATGTCCCTACTAAGTAATCGACCCAGCAAAACAATTTTCTTGAAAAGGGTACAGCTCGGATTTTTTTTCAATCTTTATAATAACGCCTAATTTTTTATAAAATTGTTTCGTTTGATTAAAGCTTTACTTAACGTGTGTTTCGTCTTTAGCAAAGATCATATAGCTACTAGAACCGATAAATTATTATGTCGATTATATTCCGATGTTGGAACATCCAATAGTATGTAAGAACTCTAAATTGAACGGGGCTTAGTAACTACAATGAACTTATCAGTTGTCAACACTAATTAATGGCACCAGATCAACATGTACTTCATAATTGTTTGGTTGTCATTACTTTTGTCATTGTGGCAACCAATAGTTTTACTGAAGTCAGTTAATTTAACCGATTTATTGGCTGTGTGTTTCGTTATTCTTTTGTGGCTTCTATCTTATGATAAGTGAAACCATGTAACCTTCACGACTATGGTATGTTGTTGATTGCCACAGAAATTGTGTTTATCCAAGCATATTTTTGTATAAGTAGATCGGACCGATTTCCAACTGATTTTTTCTCTGTGGTATAAGATATAGATCTTTCCCATTTTTAAAACCATCGGCTGTGAAAGCTGCGTATTTCAACTAATTTTAACCAAATTACGCTTAGTAAGTTACGTCTGATCAATATCCAACACCACAAATTAAGGTATCTCCCGATTGCAGGTCCTACCGTTCACGCAGACACAAATAATTGACGCTCGGGCTCAAGTATTACAGGGTACCTAATGAACGAACTATCGTTAACACAGGTGAAACTGAACTATATTGACTATTATTTGGATATAGTTCCCATAAAAAATCTTCCCGATTTGAGACCATTGCGCTTTAAAATTCACATATTATACCTGATATCGCTCACCTTTAGAAAAGTGTAGGGTCAGTACATATGGATGTATATTTGGACCACATCGGCCCATGTCTTCGAATAAATCCCACACAAAGTTTATGACCCTGTCGCTTTGCTTGCCACAAATCGTAATTGTACCTTATATCCCATTTAAAAGTAACTTTAGTAGAACTGGACGAAATCGGGCAACATTTTCCTTCAGACGCCTTATAATGGTCCCTACCAATTTAGCTCCTGTCGCTTTAGTAGTCACATATTAAATCTGATCGTGCTCTAATTTTGGATGATACCTTATGAGCAATTTAAAATTAACTCCGATGAAACTGGACCGTATCGGTACAAAGTTTCATGTAATCCCTACACAGATGACCTTTCCAATTTGTTTTTTTGTCGCTCTAAAAGTCACAAATTAAATTTGGTTTCGCCTAAATTTCTCCTGCTAGAGTGTGTCGGACAATAATCAACTCTGCTGATATTAGACCATATTAGTCCACGTTTTCGTATAGTCTTCATGCAATCACACCACTCGATTATGGTTTCTGACGGTCTATAAGCCACATATTATTTCCGATCTAAATCGAATTTAGTAATATAAGATCAAGTGGCGATTAATTTATCCATGCTGAAAAGGTTGTCAGTATCCTCTAATTGCAGAATATTTTAAACAAAAAGGTCAAATGGAGGTCTACTATGCCAATAGCACAGAGACGAATTTAAATGATTAAAAAATAAGACCACATTGTTCCATGTTTCATATACTAGTATCCAACACACAAGTGTACGTCTTATACTAAATCCGACCTTGCTGAAACTCCTACACCTACCAAGCCGCGAAATCTTCTGAAAATTAGACTAGTGTAGGTTATCTTCTTACCGGTCCCTCCTTTAGCTTTTTAACTTGTTTGGAATTAAGAAGGTTCCGAGTACTGTGCCGCTACCAAATAAAAAACGGTTCACTTTGAAATCCATTAATGCAAATGAAATGGTCTAAACGAATCCCACTTTCCTTTTCATATTTGGCATTGTTTTTGGGAAAGAGCTCTCATAGGAAACCCAATTTCGTTTTGTATATAATTTTTGATTTCCTTCCTCTTGCGAAGTAGAAGGCGTAACTTATTTTCGTTTCTCTTTATGCTGTTCTTTTTTTTGGATTATCCATCAGTGGAGGTTTGCCCAAACTTTAAGGCCAGTTGCAAGTAGTTGGCAACATTGTGCTGCCTTTCGTGTGTTCCGTTGTTTTTATACACTCCACCAAAGGGTGGATGGTATTGTAACTTTGTCATTCCGCTTGTAACACCACGAAATAATGATCGAAGACCCTGTAAGGTATATGAATATTACTATCGTCGTAAAATTCTCAGACGAACTATTCATGTCCGTCCGTTAGATGGTGTGTCTGTTGAAAGCGTCCGTTGAAAGCACGATAGCGATGGAACGAATCAACCCAGGATCCTGATGATGGCTTATGGTCATAAGCTGTTTGAGATTGGTAATAAACGAAACTGTTTAAGGGGGAAAACGTTTCCTTTTAAGAGACTTAAGGAGACATATACTAAATTTGCTTGAGAAGCACAATAGTTTGTGGCCAAAAAATGGTTAAAACGTGTGCTATTAGTTGGGATGCACTAAAGATATCAAACAAGGTCATAGTTCCAGGACTTTTGGCTCAGGTTCCCCAAAAAACGTCCTGCATTGTCGAAACGAGTGATTAACAGTCAATATGGAACAATAAAGCAAATTTTGCTACCAATCCAAATATAGGGCAATTTTGAAGTATAGAGAGAGAGAGAGAGAGAAAGTCGTGAGGCCCAATGGGCCCAAAACAGGTACCGTTTTTTTAAGCTTTAGTACCGTGGAATTGCCTCCAATGGGTAGTGGGTATATAAGATTCGAGCAGACCGTACTTAATGACGCTTTTACTTGTTTTTCCTTTTGTTTTGTGCAACACCTATTTATTTATTTTGAAACATTCTTATTTCTGCCACCATGCCATGCCGCCCCGCATATTCGCATAGATTATCGCCTTTTTACATTATCATTTGCAATTTCTGTTCATTGTTTTGCATTTTTTGTAGAAGAGAAACAAAGAGGAAGAGGTGTAAAGGATAATACAGAAAATGAGGGTGTTTAAATGATTGTGAACTGAAGTGAAAGCACAAAACAATTGCAATGATGATGGCGATGGCGATAATGATAATTTTCTGATGAGGAGGATAATATTGGAAATGTGGTGGTGGGAGTGGCACGATAGGAATTGATTCATATTGGAATTTTAACAAGAGCTGGTTTGTGCAAATAAATGCATTCTTTAACATTACCATGAGCAGCACGAGTATTTTTTTCTGTAACTTGCTCTTCGTGTGATAATTTCAATTTTAAATGTGAATAGCCATGGTAGAGAAAAAGGCAGTATACGTTCAATGTTCAAATATTTTGAATTTAATATTTATTTGGTAAAAAAGGCTGAAAAAAATAAAAGGCGGAAGTGAAACCAGCTTAGGATATGTGACGCGCAAAATAGAAATAATTCAACGATAAAAAGTACAGGTTGGGCAAAAAGTAACCAAGAAAGCCAAATTTAATAACTTTTTCGTTTATGTTTTTTAAGATTATATGTGATGCGCAAAATAGATAGGGACCTAAGGGTAAAAACCAGTTTTGTTCAGGAGAGCCATTTTAAAGATTTAAATACGTGTATCTTTGGTGTACCATCACTTTCATAAGACGCGCATATCTCTGGGAGGGAACACTTTTGGGGCATGGGATCGGTATTATTCGATGCTCAGATGTTGTCTAAATAAAAAAAAGTGAAAATTGAATTTTTTACCCTTAGGTCCCTTTCTCTATGCGCTGTCACCTATGCTGTTTAAAACCAAGTCTGAATGGCTTATACATTAGGCTAGAGTTTTGTGAACATAATTTTAAAATATAAGTTGAACATATTTTTGCCTAGAAACATAAAGCCATTTACCAGGGCGACCGCAAAAGTAACTGGCCTAACATAAAAAGAACCGTTTTTTTTGAATTATTATTATTTATTTTTTTACATAATCTCCTTCCAACTCAATACACTTCATCAAACGTTTTTCAAGTTTTTTAATTCCATCCGAAAAATAAGATTTTTCAAGACCTTCAAAATATGCCACAGTTTCAGCAATAACCTCGCTATTGGACGAACATTTTTTGCCACCGAGATTTTTTTTTAAGTTTGGAAGCAAGAAATAATCAGAAGGAGCTAAATCTGGACGATATGGTGGATGCGGAGCAATTTCAAATCGTAATTCGGCCAGTTTTTGTTAAGTTAAAAATGCAGTGTGTGAAGGAGCATTATCTGGATGAAAAAGAACTTTTTTTTTCTAAATGCGGTCGTTTTATCTTGATTTCTTCACTCAACCGAACCAATAAAGCATAATAATATTCACTATTTATAGTTTTTCCTTTCTCAAGATAATCAATAAATATTATACCCCTTGCATCCCAAAATACTGTGGCCATTACTCTTCCTGCTGACTTAACAGTTTTCGCCTTCTTGGGACCACTTTTACCAGCTTCTATCCATTGTTTTGACTGTTCTTTGCATTCTGGGATGTATCGTAGTGATGTATCCATGTTTCATCAACAGTTATGAATCGGCGCAAGAACTCTATTGGATTACGCTGATAAATCGCTTAAAGCTCCTCGGAATTGGTCCAACGGACGATTTTTTGGGGCAAAGTCAACAAACGCGGCAAACATCTTGCTGATAGCTTTTTCATGTGGAGTTAATCATGTAAAATACTCCAAACTTGTTTTTCGTGTATTTTAACAATATCAGCAAGTTCTCTGAGCTTTATTCGCCTATCTTTAGTCACTTCATTAAATATTTTTCTAATGTTTTCAATAGTAGTAGCAGTTTTCGGTCTTCCAGAGCGTTGTTCATCTTCCGTACTTGAACGACCCATTTAAAATTGTTGAACCCAGGATTTCACGGTAGAGTATGATGGTGCATTATCACCATGAACAGAATCCAATTCATCTTCATATACAAGTGTTTAATTACCGCACGAAACTCTTTATTTTCCATTTTTCAAAAATCATAAAACTTGTTTACTTCAATCACCTGTAACAAAGAAAATAATCATTAAATATTTCGGAAATTTTGACAGATGGCTTATAAAAGATTGCTTTTAAAAAACAAAAAAAAAAGTTGCTAGTAAAACAAAAAATGTGCCAGGCCAGTTAGTTTTGCGGTCGCCCTCGTAAATGGGTTGGTAATAACATTTTATTGTTTCTAGGTTCTCCATATAAATGTTAGACGCAACGAATTCTACAAACGCTAGGCCCCATGACTTAATGTCTCAAATAGGGGAAATTATAAAATATATTGCAAATAAGGGTGGCATATTGCAATTATTCAACAAAAGGGTTTAAACTAAATAATTAAAGATTTTTTGTAAGAAACTGACTCAACTCTACCAATTGTAATAATCTTTCATCGATATTTCCAATCTTTCAATGATCTTAATGTATAATTTATGCCATTTTTTCATTTTTCTAAAAAAGGCAAGCAGAATCTTTCCAGAAAAAATAAAAGAAACATTTGGGTTTTCAGACTAGTTTCCTTGGGCCAAGGATTTAAATTTGGAATTAAACTAAAAATTAACAAAAGCCCAGGGGAACCAACTAAAAGACACCCCACACCACTCTGTAATTCAAAATATTCCGGACATATTTGTAAAGATTCACAATTGCCGGAAATAATATGTGACTTCTAGATAGGGATAGAAATATTTCGTAAGGCCTACTCGTATATAATAACCTAGACCCATATGATTCAATTTCAAGAGAAATAGTTAAGGGTCGCACTTAGCGCTCTTTGCTTCGTTTGATCTAGATCGAATTTAAAATGTATCTCCTACTGTGAGTGCTTACTTAAGTCCAGTAACATTCTATCAAAAAAACATAGGAAAACTGTTCGCAAATCAGTGAGCTGTGCACGATTCAATTCTCATACTTACTGACTGGGACCTACAGTTTAACGCCGGCTCCGAACGACTCATGCATTTTGTAGAGAAATTTTTACATAGCTAAAAGAGATAAATCTCCTATTCGTAAAGAAGTTAGTTACTAAAACCAAATTGGTACAAAAAAAAATTGACGCTATATTAAAGATAAGAAACAACATTTGCTATTTTAAAAAAAAAATATTGTGCAATAGCTCTTAAAATGTAAGAGATACAGCTCGATATGGTCGAAAAATGAAATCTAACTTTTTTAAGTTTCAAAACTTTAAAATTGAAATTCGGCAATAAGAAAGAATTTTTTTGCGCCTTTTATGATCAATTACTTGTCAATATGTAAGAAAAACTAAATATTAAAAAAAATGTTGCTATTCTTTAAAGTCGAATAATACGAAATGTTGTCAAGTTCAGGAAATAGATCCAGTACCATTGTGCGGCGGTTGTATAGTGACAGTGTTGCAGGATCTATTTCCTGTTGGTAACATTTCGTATTTTTCGTATTTATTTAAAGAAACGCAAAATTAAATCTTATTTATTAGATTCAATCAAAACTTGAAGAATTGAAAATCGGTAATAAGAAAGAACATTTTTTTTGCGCATTGTATGACCAATTATTTGTCAATATGTTGTATAGTGACAGTGTTGCAGGATAGATTTCCTGTTGACAACATTTCGTCCTCTTTTTAATTTTAAAGAAACGCTTAATTTTTTTTCTTTTTTAGTTTTTTTGCCTCCCTCTAGCGCTTAATGGTTAAGTCCTTTGTTTTTATACACTTGCATATGTATATGCTTGAATGGCCTCTAGCTCCCATGAAAAATTTTAAATTTCGGCAGTAAAAAAATACTGAATTTTTTTTAAATTTTTCGTTTAATTGGAAAGATTGGACTTTGTCACAACTGGCTCGGCAGTACCTCATCCGATCAGCCCAATTTGTCAGTATATTTTCGATTGTTTCGGGTCGAGTCTCTTCAATGGAAACTTCGATTTCATGTTTCAATGCTGCAATTGTCTCTGAATGCTTTGCGTAACATATATCCATAATGGCTCCCCACAGAAAATAATCCAAACGGCCCCTATCATAGCTCCGAGGCGGTCAATTGGCATCACAATTTGGGCTAATTATTCAAAGATCAAAAGCAGTGCGTAAAATATGGATTGTTGCGTTGACTGTGTGACATGTGGCCCCGTCTTGTTAAAACCAAATGTCGTCCATGTCATTCTCTTGATTATAAAAAAAATCCTTGCTCATTTTTGAAGAAAAATGGCCCAATGACGCCGCCAGTTCAAAATCCACAACAATCATTGACTAGTTATGGATGTATTGGCTTTCTAATATTCACACGTGGGTTCTCTTAACCCCATATGAGGCAATTTTGCTTATTGGCATAGCCACCGAGCTTCTTCATCATAATGAGTGTCATCTAATATACGATTTTTCGGTAAAATTATTCATCTCCTGCCAAACAATCTTCAGCCCATTGGGCGAATCGAAAAGGCATCGGATGATCATGAAGCTGAAGTTCTTGGACCAAATTAACTTTGTAAGCCTTCATGCCAAAATCTTTATGCAAAATTCTTCTTAAAGAAGTGCGAAAAATGTTCACTTCCTGAAAACGATGACGAGTGGATGTTGATGGATGCTCTTAAACATTCTCAGCTAAATCAGCAATGATTTCGATTAAACGCACTAGACGAGAATGTACTCGGGTTGGTTTGTACAATAACGATCAATTTTTTATGAACTCGCTTCACAAATTGACGCACGCAAAAGTTTTTACGTAAATTTCTTACAGTTGCTTTAAAGACTCACTCCTTTGGTAGAAAGTTGTTAATATTTCCCAATTTTGTGCGAGCGTATAGCGTTCTATTTTGCAAATGTGAAGCATAAATCGGAAAACTAAAATAAAAATGTTTTATTCAAATGTTATTCTACCTTTCAAAGTCTAAGCAATCGGTTCTTCAAATTTTAATTTTAAATGGCATATGCTTTTTCGGAAAATCTAAAAAAAATGCCACACTTTCAATAGAAGTTCATGTTTATCTCTGAATCTGAACATTGGGTCGATCATTATATCCCCTGGGTCTCTAGGAGCAATGACCATGCCCATTTATGGGATGGTTAAGGCGACTCTGGCAGCCTTTCTGGCCGAGAGCGATTATTGATTATTGAAGCTCTAAACCAGCCATAAATCTATGGACGGGCAATTTGCTAAGTGGCAGAATAAACTTGTCGCTGGAAGAGGAAGCTGTAAAGATAAAAATTATGAGGGAACGCTGCAAGAGGAGTCCTATCACCATTACTGTGGAATCTAGTGATAAAAGAAATCCTTCATGATCTCAATGGAGAAACAAACTGACAGCATATGACGACGATTAAGTGCTGCTGGGCCGAGGAAAATTTCTGCCAACGATAACAAGATATGGTACGGTCACTGAGGAAACTCTCACGTTGGGCGAATGACACCGGACTTGGCGTCAATCCAAGTAAGAGAGGGTTAGTTCTGTTCACAAGGAAATACAAGATCCCGAACTTTTAAATCCCAGCACAAAACGAGAAAACGCTTCAACTATCAAAAAAAAGCAAAATACCTTGGCGTAATCCTCGACTTCAAACCTTTCCTGCATGCGAAATATATGTTAGACTGAATTCGAAATGAAGAAAAACTTCAATGACTCCACCAAGATCCAGAAACTGAAAAGGCATAAATGTGGCATTGAGATCCACACCGAAGGCGGTACTGAAAGCCATACCGAACATTCACCCAATAGAATTTTTTTAAGATGAAGACATGTGCACCAGAAGTCGCCCTTCGATTGAGGGAAAAAACAAATATATGAGGATGCTGTCCTCATATACGAGGGCGACCGCAAAAGTAACTGGCCTTACATAAAAAACCGTTTTTTTGGAATTATTATTATTTATTTTTCAACATAATCTCCTTCCAACTCAATACACTTCATCAAAAGTTTTTCAAGTTTTTTAATTCCATCCGAAAAATAAGATTTTTCAAGACCTTCAAAATATGCCTCAGTTTCAGTAATAACCTCGCTATTAGACGAAAATTTTTTGCCACCAAGAATTTTTTTTAAATTTGGAAACAAGAAATAATCAGAAGGAGCTAAATATGGACTATGTGGTGGATGCGGAGCAATTTGAAATCGTAATTCGGCCAGTTTTTGTTGAGTTAAAAATGCAGTGTGTGAAGGAGCATTATCTTGATGAAAAAGAACTTTTTTTTTCTAAATGCGGTCGTTTTATCTTGATTTCTTCACTCAACCGATCCAATAATGCACAATAATATTGACTTTTTATAGTTTTTCCTTTCTCAAGATAATCAATAAATATTAAACCCCTTGCATCCCAAAATACTGTGGCCATTACTTTTTCTGCTGAAAACTAACAGTTTTCGCCTTCTTGGGCCCACTTTTACCAGCTTCTATCCATTGTTTTGACTGTTCTTTGCATTCTGGGATGTAGTGATGGATCCATGCTTCATCAACAGTTATGAATCGGCGCAAGAACTCTATTGGATTAAGCTGATAAATCACTAAAAACTCCTCGGTTGGTACGGACGATTTTTTGGGGCAAAGTCAACAAACGCGGCTGATAGTTTTCGGTTAGCTTTTTCATGTGGAGTTTATCATGTAAAATACTCCAAACTATATCAGCAAGTTCTCTGAGCTTTATTCGTCTACCTTTAGTCACTTCATTAAATATTTTTCTAATGTTTTCAATAGTAGTAGCAGTTTTCGGTCTTCCAGAGCGTTGTTCATCTTCCGTACTTGAACGACCCATTTTAAATTGTTGAACCCAGGACTTCACGGTGGAGTATGATGGTGCATTATCACCATGAACGGAATCCAATTCATCTTTGATTAATTATGGCGTATAACCTTTCATATAAAAGTGTTTAATTACTGCACGAAACTCTTTATTTTCCATTTTTCAAAAATTATAAAACTTGTTTACTTCAATCAACTGTAACAAAGAAAATAATCATTACATATATCGGGAATTTTGACAGATATCTTATAAAAGATTGCTTTTAAAAACAAAAAAAAAGTTGCTAGTAAAACAGAAAATGTGCCAGGCCGGTTAGTTTTGCGGTCGCCCTCGTATGTAGCCATAAAGGAGCTGGACTGTATAACAATGAAATCATAACGTGTTAAGAGATGTATTGTATGAAAATTCTACAAAAAATTATGTAATAATAACTAACTTACATATGAAATATTAATGATATTCATTTGGAAAATATGCTTTTGCAAAGAAAGAGCATTGGTGGAACCATTAGACAGTAGGTTTTAATTTTATTAAAAAGACGGTCCAGTTGTAAAAAATATTTTTCTTCAGGTCAGAAAAGCAGTAAATAATTTGGTGCCGTTATCCGTTGTTTTTTCCAGGAAATTGATTTTTATGCTGTGCAACATTCGAATTGCGTTTATTATGGCAACACTTTAAATTTCCTCAAATGATCTCTATGTAGTTATGACACTAATTGAAACATCGACCAATTCCACAACATCGTCAAAGCCGCTGTCATCTTTTAAAATCCGAGAGAATTATTTGTAACGAAACGAAATATTTTGTAACGAAATTAAGAATTTTTGCATATTTTCGTAAAAAAGGGGTTATATGCATATTTTGCTAAAAGTTAAGCATTTTTTCCAAAAAGTTCTCATATTATCCCATATAAAAAATACGACAATTAATAAGACCAATTTTGAAGAAATATAGCCTCAAATCCCTGCTTGCGTCTGCTTATTCAAAGAGAAATTTTCAAAGCAAGAGATAGCAATATTAGTCTTCAAACATTGAAGTCTAATATTTTACAATCCAACAATGCTACATTTTTGAGGTTCCGTAAATTCCTTCAACTAGCCATTTTTAGAGCTCTTTCACATTTTAAGCTTTCTTGTATTAGTGGGATAGGCTATGGAGCCATTCAAAGACAAAAAGTCCTTGGTCTTCTGATAATACCACCCGTACATTTCTTCATATGTTTTGTATACAAAAAGTTAAACAATAGAATTTTTTAAATTTTTGTTTTTCAATTGGTTGTCAAGTATTTAAAAAAAATTTACATTAAACTTTGGAAAAAAAATAACAGCAAGTGAAGCGGGAAGCTATGATTTTGCTGTGCTTGCTGCACAAGGACCGCTTACATCCATCGCATTTTTTGCGTGTTTTTCGTTCAGATTTTGGATCAGTAGCACCGGCCCTTTTATAGCAACAGTCTATAGTTTTATCTCGCTCAGCTGCAGAATTCTGGAAAACTTATTTAGGTATAATTTTGTTGGTTATTAGCTCGAGAGCTGCTCCAACGTTATGATATCGGGTCACTCGTTTATAAATGGACCTTTCGTTCATGTTTTCAGTTGCACACTTGACGCCAAGTGTTGTCAAAAAAACCTCGACGAGAGCCTCGTTTTTTTGGGGCTTGAATGGAGCCAACGTAGCCAAGTCGATAATCTTAAAAAAATCTATTAGTTTTCGTTTACTGCTATATTTAGACACCATCTGGATCAATTTATCTACTCCGATTTTGGTTTTTTGTAGAATTAATTAAATTCTTCTTTTCCATTAAGCGCTGCCTCCCCTCGAGTATAATGCATAGTTGACAGAAAGTAAACGCATTTCTTCTTTTTCTTGGTTATGATAGACAAAAGAGTTCTATTTTTATTAAAGGCATATCGGTGTGTACCTATATCGTCTGTAGAGCTTTGCCGTACCTCTTTTGATATGCAAGCTTTGTTTTGTCGGAGAGTACCGACTAGACTTATTCCTCTAACTTGTCTGTTGTCACATTCAGACCAGATTGTTTGCTAAAACAACATTTTCTCCTTCTCTTGCCTCCTGCCTATGTAAATCATTCCATTCAAAGATAGATATCGGCTGTGTTACACAACCAAAATATTTTGATTCCGCTCATTGCTGACTTAAAGCAATATATTGTGTAAAGCTGGTTCGACCCCTAAATGGAAATCAGTATATGATCACTATTACGTTTTATCAGGGCAATACGAGGGTTGCTATATATATATCTGTGGACTTTTGACAAAACAACATATGTCTTATTTTAAAATTTTTCAGGAGAGCTAAATTAGTGTTTATTGTATTTAAATATTTATATTGTATTTTCATTTAAGGAAAAGTTAAATTCAATATTATAAATTTTTTTATGCTCTATCTGTTGATTTTTTCAAAAAAATTTAAAGTTTTAAATTTTTGGAGATATTTTAGAAAATATGAAATAAGATGTTTTGTCAAAAGGCTTTTTAGAAAGAAAAACAACATAATTCGAGATATGTTGTTATGTCAAATTGATATTTGCCAAAGCAAAAACTGAATTTATCAACATATGTCGAGTTACGATGTTTTGTCAAATGGATCATAAGACAAATATCGGATATATGTTGTTTTTCAAAATACATTTTATTGAAGTTTTGGGAAACTTAAAAAGAAAAATTCATGAAATTTATTTTAAATAAAAATAATTACAAAACTAATGTGTTATGCAATAAAAATTAATGATAATTGATACAAATACGAGTACACATAAAATTGTTCATTGAAATTTATTACAAATTAAAATAAACTATTTAAACAATATAAATATATTTGAGAAAGTAAAAAGTGAGTATTATAGAGATACTTATGGTTATTATTCTATATACTTAAATTTTATTCAGCGTTGTCTATTTCATCTAAGTCTGAATCTACTTCAATTGAAGATTCTCCTTCAGCCTTTAAATTTCGATAAAAATTGTGAAAATTTTCGTCGATCAATGGTAGCATATCAATCAAATCACGTTTTTTGTTCATTAGAATAGGTAGGTCAGTAGTATACCTTTGGGTTAATGACGTTCTTTGTTCCTTTCGACGACGTTGATTGATATTCAACTCTTTGAATTTTTCCTCCATTTGATGAGAATGTTTATATTGCAATATTCCGGGTTTGTCTTTCTCATATCGCATCCACCTAACCATCTTCCATTCAAATTTCTCACCTGTAAATGATAGCCTATGTTAGAAAAAAGTTAATATATGTATAAAATATTCTTACCAACCTGTGAAATTATTTGTTCTCCAAGTAAAATTTTCCTTTAAAAAAGCCTGAAAGTCGTAGAAGTTATTTCGTTTCAATTCATGGACAATGTATTTTTTATTTGTAGCAGCAATTAAGTTCGCCCAATCATGTGGATGTTGAATAGAACCAGAAGATTTTTTTTCTTTTTTTCTATCTGTGCATGAACTGTGTCACACTCAAGGTGAGTATGACCTACGACAAGAAATTTGTGATCTATGATTTGAATACTCGGATGATCCTGCAGGACTTTTTCGAACATTGCACAGAGATAAGAGTTTCGATTTTGCCCAGGACACGAATCACTATATAAAATAACGTGATTTACTGAATTTGGTAGTTCTGAAAGGCACTTATAAATACAAGACCCGATGTCATTCGCACCTCGTTTTCCAATACCTTCATGCCCAATATAGCAATTAGCTTTGTTTGTTGAACCATCATGAATAGTAAGGTTAAACGTCCACAAAGGACGTTTGTAAAAAATTATAGATGCACTCAAATACGGAGTTGGCAGACACTGCTGCAAATCAAATGTAAACATTTTTACGGACTGATTATTTATAGAAAGACTTTTGTCATTTTTTTTACATTCATAGGCGAAATCAGCCTCATTATGATGATTAGTGAGTTGTTGTGAAAGCTCTAATTTTTCAACGGCATTCTGGGTGTTTTTTATTTTTGCTTTTAATGTTTCGCACTGCGTACATAAATCAAGCTGGGGTTTTTTAAACTTTATGTCTAAAGTACGAAATATTTCTTCAAACTTTGACTTTGAAACTGGTTGCGATATTTTACTCTTATAAAGGGTATACAATGTTGAAAGGTTAAGTCCGCACTGAAAATATACTTTATTGGTATGTCGACGGCTATAATGACTTTGATACTTCGGAATTAGATTAATAAATTCCAGAACTTCGTTATGTTTCTCAATTGACATCTTATGAGCAGGAGCGTGTTTACCACGCTTGTCATGTTGGGAAACTCCGGGCAGTTCATCTTGTGTCTTATTTATGCAGACAGTTCTTACACTCTGCTCGGTTTCACCAAATATTTTCAGGAAACATTGCTTGCATACTCTTGTCTTTTGTCCGTGGATTTCAAAATGATATAAATATACAAATTGTCTATTCTTGGGGGTTTCGGACTTTTTAACTGTCTGTTTTCTTAGTTTGAACTTCAATTAAGTTTGACAGAATTTGACGGCGCTTATTATACTCTCCCAAACTCCAGTAAACTTCGAAAATGTGTTTTTGTTGTTCAAAATTTATTTTGGTTTGACATTTCAATCTACACACTCCCAATTCTTGAGTTTTTCGTGCAGGAACAGTTTTATTTTTGTAAGTAACATATTCTACTCCCAGATTTTTCTTATGTTTGTTTCTTTTTTTCAATGAAGAGCTAGAAGTAAGTAAGTCAATTTCGTCAAGCTGTGGCAAATCAATATCGGACAAGTTTGAATCCAAAACATTAGCCATAGCTCGAACACTTTCGGTTGTTGAATTTAGGTCTGAATTTGAACTACTATCGGAAGGAATATAGTCGGAATCATCGAAGTCAGTTTCATGAAAAATATCTTCTTCAGATTGGCTCTGACTATCCATTTCTTCCATCATTTCAACTTTATTCTGCCGAAGCTTCAATAAAGTTTTATCAATCGCCCGAACATCAAACGATGTGAATGTTTCATTAGAAATGGGTTCCATCCCTTCTTCTCGATTACGTTTAAAACCGCATTTATTTTTATCAAAAACATTTTCTCCCTCAATTGGATTTTTTCTAGCCATAGCAGCAAGCAACCGTCCTCTCTCCATTGTGGTGTGTTTTGTAATGAAGTGATCTCGTTTATTCATTTATTTTTTTTAATGCACACGACAAAAGCACATATTTAGAAATGAGAACACGGGGTTTCTTCTTTTGATTTTGACAAAACCAATTACATCGACATATGTTGTTTTGTCAAATGGATAACTCGCAACACACATATACAGAAAATCAACATATTTCCACTTACGAAAGCGGGGTTTAAAATTTTACATTTGACAAAATAACATATTTCGAAATATGTTGTTTTGTGGAAAGCAAATTATAAAAAAACATTGACTGGTACGTCGAAATAAGTTGTTTTGTCAAATGTTTATTAAAATTTTTTTGGAACATTTGATCGATTTTTCAACTCATTTCAAATATGTTGTTTTATCAAATGCAAATAAGTAAAAAGTCAACTTACGTTGATTTTTCGAAGTTCATATCTTCCGATCTAGATATCGTAGAAAGACGCTGATTAGCCCAAAAGATGTGCCTTCAAAAATTGCCCATATGATTAAAAAAAATGCAAATTTTCATATCTCGACTTATGTTGTTTTGTCAAAAGTCCACAGATATATATATATATATTTCTGGCCTAGGTAGCACTAAGTATTGCCTGGCGCCATCTGACATTTCCATTGAAAAGTTTGACATTTTTTAGCACAGAACGTTTTGACGCACGACCATCATTTGTGTTGTTTACAGTGACTTGAAAAAAATAAATTTGGCAAAAATATGGAATAAACTCGTGAACATTTTCGTGCTATCATTTTTTACAACTTTTGACGTGGATTATCACGACAAGAGTGCATCGCTACACTTAAATCTTTGTATGGCGGCGATGAAGCACTATCCTATGCACTGTGCAAAACTGGTTTAATGAATTCAATCGTGGCCGACGCACGCTCAAAGACGAGGGCCGTGAAGGTCGTCCAAAAACGGCCGTTGTGCCAGAGAACATTAATGCCGTGCGTGAACTAATAATGCAAGATTGTCATGTGACATACCGTGAAAAAGAGGCGTCCTTAAGAATTTTTTTCGCCCGGCATACATTCGATATTGCATGAACAACTGGCCGTAAAAGAGGTTTCTTCTCGTTGGATATCGCACAGTTTGACAATCGCTAAAAAAAAGGATCTTGTCGATTAGTGCAAAGAAATTTTGATAAAATACTTTCTCGGTGCTTCAAAAGGCTTTAATAAGATCGGAATAGGTGACGAATCATGGATCTATGTGTATGAGCCCAAAATAAAACAGCAATCGACCGTATGGGTCTTCGAAGACGAGCCAAATCCAACGAAACTTGTTCGTGGAAGAAGCACTTCGAAGCAAATGGTCGCCTGTTTCTTAGGCAAAACTGGTAATGTGTCGACTGTTTCGCTTGAGCAACGTTGGACGTTCAATTCTGAATGGTGAACTACAATTTGTTTGCCTGAAGTCTTCGGAGAAATTCGAAAAACGAAGAAGAGAAGACGAATCATTGCGCACCATGAAAATGCGAGCTCTCATACATCGGTTCAAACCAGCAGTAAATTTTCGGTACGTCGTTTGAAAGCCCCAAGTCCCATGGACTTTTGCGTGATATTCATCTCACGGGCCATGATTTTCTGTTTTCGGAGCGGATTACATTGAATTCTTGATTTAACGGCTTTGATGACATGCGGTGTTCAATCAGAGCGTGGGCGGCCCGACATTACATCTCCAGTCTCCTCAAACAGTTTTATGCATCGGTAGAGGAACATGCGGCAAATCCCTAGTGGCCGGAGCGTTTTGAAAATATCGCTTTTTTTCATTTCACACTTTAAAAACGCTATTACAGCGATACGGTTCTCATTATCTGACCACTCCATGATGAAAGTTGAAACAATTTTAAAATCCCGTTACATACTAATGCTATTGAGGTTAGCTTTCAAAACCCATATGACATTAACGGGGTGTGTTCAATGTTGTAACAGTATTTAAGTCCAGAATAAATAGAATCCACTTTGTCAGTACTGCAATAGTGTTTCCTATCTTGAAAATTCACCTTGCTTTCCCTTCGATTATTTACGATCGTTCTCTACATACGTATATGCGAGTAGCATATATTCACCCTTAAAAGTAAAAAAAATTAAACGCAAACTTGCTAAGCTTTAGTTTTTCGATCACGCATTTGACCATAAAATAGAAATAAGCTGTACATTCTTTAAGGTTTTTGCTAATTGAATTGCTAAAACATCCTTAGTTTGTGTTAAAAATTATTAATTTATCTCAAAACTCAGTTTTTGTAAGAAAGTTCTTATTTTTAGTGTATTTTCAAGAGTAAACCAGTTCGGTTTTTTGCACATAAATTATTTTTGTTACTGAATATTTTAAATTTGTTGATGCATATTTTTGGAAATATTTTCGACTTTATAATGCATACTCGTACTTAAGCGCTTATAACACAGTACGACAGTGGTTGGTACACATGAGAAATGTTAACAGAATATGAAAATAGGCTTAAAATAAAGAAATACGTGTCTCGGCGATTTGCTGTAGCACGTCAGAATTTTGAGAAAATCGATTTTAAAGATTCGAAGGATCGTGGAGGTTCACTTGTAACGTAGTACTATTATAAAAAGTTCTATAAAAACAGAATGGGTGAACCGATTTAAGTGCTTGAGCCAGTTTTGAAAAGGGAATTAAATTTGGATTTGTTTTTATTAAAAAAACATTTTTTCCGCTAGATGGCGCTTTAATTTTCATGTAAAATTAAAAAATAACCAAAAAAAGTACGAAATTCATTAAAAATACAATGTTGTTGATTTGAAATCCAATAACTAAAGTAGAATCTTTTTCGCTGGCCGGGAATTGCTTGATTCAGCGATTCGGGGCTCCGAGCCAGATCAAACTAAAAATATTATTATTCAATTTCAACGAGCTTACAGATGTTGGAATTTATGCCGTGATACAAAACCTGAAGTTTACACACGAAAAACTAAACGACCAACATTTTTGACACAAAATAATAGTTAAGATATCATATTAATTTTTGTATTTTTACATTACATTTACCTTACATTGAATTACATTACATTTTTGGATATTAATTTTTGTATTTTTACATTACATTTACATTACATTGAATTACATTACATTTTTCGATATTTAATAAGAACAAATCCAAATTTAATTCCTATTTTAAAACTGGCTCAAGCACTTAAATCGGTTCACCCATTCTATTTTTATATAACTTTTTATAATAGTACTACGTTACAAGTGAACCTCCACGGTCCTTCGAATGTTTAAAATCGATTTTCTCAAAATTCTGACGTGCTACAGCAAAACGCCGAGACACGTATTTCTTTATTTTAAGCCTATTTTCATATTCTGTTAACATTTCTCATGTGTACTCAAAAAAAATTGATTTTGTCGTACTGTGTAATGAGTGTTTTACCGCATATAATTCTAAGTCCTAGTCATGACTGTGGTAATAGAAAATTATGAATTTCCCGCGATTCCCGGATGACCTCAGTAGCTTAGGTCTTCTTAAGATGACCTCAGTAGCTGAGGTCTTCTAAAGAAGCCCTCTGTAGCTGAGGTCTTCTAAAGAAGCCCTCTGTAGCTGAGGTCTTCTAATAATGGAGCTGCGGCCATTATTAGAAGACCTCATTAACTGATCATACTGGGATCATCTTTAGAAGACCTCAATAGCTGAAAAAAATCTAAAAAATCTAAAGAAGTCCTCAGTAGCTGAGGTCTTCTAAAGAAGTCCTCAGTAGTTGAGGACTTCTAAAGAAGTTCTCAGTAGCTGAGGTCTTCTAAAGAAGTCCTCAGTAGCTGAGGTCTTCTAAAGAAGTCCTCAGTAGCTGAGGTCTTCTAAAGAAGTCCTCAGTAGCTGAGGTCTTCTAAAGAAGTCCTCAGTAGCTGAGGTCTTCTAAAGAAGTCCTCAGTAGATGAGGTCTTCTAAAGAAGTCCTCAGTAGCTGAGGTCTTCTAAAGAAGTCCTTAGTAGCTGAGGTCTTCTAAAGAAGTCCTCAGTAGCTGAGGTTTTCTAAAGAAGTCCTCAGTAGCTGAGGTCTTCTAAAGAAGTATTCAGTAGCTGAGGTCTTTTAAAGAAGTCCTCAGTAGCTGAGGTCTTATAAAGAATTCCTCAGTAGTTGAGGTCTTCTAAAGAAGTCCTCAGTAGCTAAAGTCTTCTAAAGAAGTCCTCAGTAGCAGAGGTATTCTAATGAAGTCCTCAGTAGCTGAGGTCTTTTAAAGAAGTCCTCAGTAGCTGAGGTCTTCTAAAGAAGTCCTCAGTAGCTGAGGTCTTCTAAAGAAGTCGTCAGTAGCTGTGGTCTTCTAAAGAAGTCCTCAGTCCTCAGTATCTGAGGTCTTCTAAAAAAGTCCTCAGTATCTGAGGTCTTCTAAAGAAGTCCTCAGTATCATAGGTCTTCTAAAGAAGTCATCAGTATCTGAGGTCTGCTAAAGAAGTCATCAGTATCTGAGGTCTACTAAAAAGTCCTCACTAAAAGACCACAGTCCTAAAGTCCTAAAAAGACCACAGCTAATAAGGTCATATTTAAAAAATCTCAGCTACTGAGGCCATCTTTGGAAGACCTTTAGCTACTGAAGTCATCTTACGAAAACCATAGCCACTGAAGTAATGTTACAAAACTTAGTTAAGTACCATAAAATATTTGATTTAACAACTATAAGTACTACAACAAACAGTTTTTACCTATAGGCTACTTTCAGATGAAACTTTTCATTTCTTTTATCTGTAATTTACAAATGAAGGCAAACAAAAAGTTTAAATTAATTTCATTTTTTTTTGATATTTTGCATTGGTTCGCACACAAATCCAGAGCATTTTTTCAGGGATAAGTCGGTGGCTTCCAGTCCTTCAGTCAGTCCATTTCGATGATTGCAATCCGACATTCATCTATTGCATTTTAGATTTGGGGAGAGTGTTTGGGGGAACCACTCACATACACACTCTGATACACACACTCACACGTACATGTTTGCTGTTCATGTATTTATGTGAAAGCGGAAATTTACGTCCGAGTTTTTTGTTTGAAAACCAGCCACTGGCTCCTCATAGAATCTGCATACTCATGTGCGCCCACGGTGTTGTGAGTGACTAAGTGTGTGTGTGTGAAGTGTATTAATGGATTTTTGTCGTGATTGAAGAGCATTAAAAATTGTTATGTAAGTACACATACTTCGAGGTACGTTTCGTCTACACACAGATACAAACACCCTAAACACACACACATGCTGCGGCTTCAGAGTTGTACGCAGTACATTTTCAGATCGTGCCAGGATTCGCCCAGAATTGCCCTTTCATATGCGACGGTTGTTTGCAAAATCCACAAATACACCAACAACAGCAGCAACAACTACAACACCATCCACAAACAACAACTTAAAAGTCAATCTAGTTGTTGCTATACTTTTTTTGTTGTGCCGGTGTTTTTCCCCTTTTCCTGCACGCCCCAAAACTATGCTACAGTCCTTTTTTCGTATGTGAGCGAGTGTTTGTATTGCAAACGTCACACATACGCATATATAGTGGGACTATCAGAACAACATAAAGTTCATATGGCGGTTCATTGTAAAACTGGTGATTTAAAGTATAATAGCAAAGTTCATTTAACATTCAGATTGATTTTTTTGTTCCCGTTTCGCTTTCCTTTCTGTTGCTGTTGGTTTAGCGTTGTATGTTTATCGGCGTTATTCCCTTTGTTGTTGTTTCATTTTTATTTTTATTTCTATTTTTTTTGTTGTTGTTGGTTCTCCTATCGGAGTCATTTTCTATAGGCTTTAGGTTAAGTGTGGTCATTTTTATTCAGAGAGTTTTTTTTCTGTGTTTGGAATGAAGACATTTATCAGGGCTTCAAGCGCTCGTATGAGTGAGCGTGTGTGTGTGGGTGGACACAGTTACTGCATATGTATTGTGTGCTCAGTTTAAAGCGTTTTAGTCCCTTTTAATCAAGAATTCTACGTTGAATTTGCAAATATGCACACACAGAAAAAAATCCGTTGTTTATCGGTCCGAACTAAAAATGTTCGTTGGAATAAACATGCTTTCTGTTGCAATCACCAAAATTACGTGGTATTGATGGTTCGACTTACCATAAGATAGTAGCTACAATATTATGACGAATACGAGAACCAATAAGTCGGTTATAGCAACTGAACTCAGTCACACTATTGGCTGTCATAACCAGCGGTAGAGATTCGCGTTATTTTTAATGACCAAGGAATTTTTTTATTTTTCAACGCTGCTCCATATGATTTAAGTACAGTGTGTCCGTCGGGAAGGTATACTACTTAGTTGTTTATAATTTTTGATCAAATGAAAAAGAATGGATCATATATTGATAAATGTTTTATTTAATGTCGGCAATTATGTATGGAATTCAATCAATATCAGATAAATGTCCGCCTCTGTTAGTCTCACAAATTCGAGCCCTTTAAAGCTCATTTCTCGTTTCATTCAGCTCGGCGTCGAATTGAGGTTGATGGATTATGAACACCTTCTTGAGCAGCAGCAATGTTTTTAGCCGATCTTGCAGTACTTTGTGGTCCATGCTTGGGCCTTTCAGCTACGGGCCGTCTTTATTCCAAATCATTTACTACACGATAGACAGGCACGTTGTTTCTCCCAAAAATTTCACGTAACTTTCTCATCGTCACAGCAATTGATCGATGATTGATTTTGATAAAATGTTTAACGACTAAAAAATTTGCCACGTCTCTACTAAAATTTAAAATTTGCCACTTCTCTACTTGCCACGTCTCTATATATATATATATATATATATATATATATATATATATATATATATATATATATATATATATATATATATATATATATATATATATATATATATATATATATATATATATATATATATATATATATATATATATATATATATATATATATATATATATATATATATATATATATATATATATATATATATATATATATATATATAAATATATATATATATAAAAAATATGTTCCTTGCAATAAAAGTATGTTCATCGCAACCATAGTATTGTTTTTTGAACTTAATTTTGACAATAGTATGGTTGCTGCAAAATGTTTGAGAAACAAAATGAATATGGTTGATGAGCCAAATTATTGCATTTGAAATTTTTATATATTATTTATAATTGTAATTTTTCTTAATTTTAAATATGTTTTTTTAGAACAATATCAACTTTTTCAAACTGCTTTAAATTTGGTTTGCTGAAATATTTTTAATAATTGAAACGCTACACTTTTTAAACAGATTTTTTCTACTGTTAAATAAATCACTCCTATTATTCAGATTTAATGTATTTTAAAAATATTTTCTTAATAAAAATCTCTATTGTTGACAACATTGTTGAGTGTAAATCATACTATGGTTGAAGGGATCATAACATGAATTTGTGTTAATCGTTGTATTATTGTGAGGATCATAATATGGTTATAGGATCACAGTATGGTTGATTGTGAGTCATACCATGGTTGTGTGGGTCATAGTTAGTTGTGTGTGAATCATACTATTGTTGTGGGAATCATGATATGGTTGTGGTTATCATAGTATGGTTGTATATAAATCTTACTATTGCTGTTAGCATCATAGTATTGTTGTGCCACAACTATATACCCAACAATAGTATGATGCTCTTCTAATACTCTTATTGGTATCTCAACCAGTATTTTTTCTTCGTGCATACTTCAAATATGAGAATAAATATTTTCAAATCATTAAATATAAAAATGAAATAAAAAACTTTATTATTTCGGTCCGATAATTGAATTCATAAAATTTAACAACTTATATATATACAAATTCAGTTCCAACAATCATCCTTATCATTAGTTAGGGTTTTTGATACTTGTCTCTGTACCCGATACTGTATGTTTCCACTACTGAAAATTATCTTGTACCCATTGTTACATTCGGCTGTAGCGATGAAATACTTGGATAGTTCCAATAGTGATCCTAATTGGTTAGGGTTTCCGTAACTTCCCATTTTTTTTGGCTTTGCGTCCTTTGTTTTGTTGATCTTATGACCACACTTAGAGGGGACCAAAACAAAATTAGGCGTTAAGACAGCGCCAGACGGTGTCATACGTACACAAAAAAATCGGACGTTCTGACTGTTAGGCGTTACGACTGGTGGCGAGATGATTAAGAACTTCTTTAGACCAGAAATTGAGGATATGAATCTAGACGATATGAGGTTCCAACACAATCATATGATTTGACAACGTCTGATAATAATAAGCCAAGAATAATTCAAGAGCTTAAGGATGAGATTATTTGATACATTAACTACATTAAACCTCCATTAGGTCACAGAGTCATTAAAAATAAAAACAATCAGAAAGAGGTAAGACACCAAATAATTTTTGTAATATATCCTTCTATCATAATAAAAGTAATTAAGATAATTCTCTGAAAACATTTTGTTTTATAGGATAGTCAATTTAACACATTGTACTTAAACAATTTGTTCAAATTTCTGGTTTTATTGGAAAGGTTTATTGAACTTAGTCAGCCCTGAAGATAGAAGATGAAGAATTTTACCGAAAAATCGTGTTTTCAGATGAAGCTAATCGAATCTCGCTGTCAAAAAACAAAATTGCCAGGAGATTCAGAGAACCCACATGTAACTATTGAGAAGCCAATGCATCCACAAAGTGTCACTGTTTGGTGTGGATTTTGGGCTGGCGGCATCATTGGGCCATTTTTTTCGAAAATGAACCTCCGTTATCATCAACAGTGACACTACTGCGCCATGCTCCAATTTTTGTTCCCAAAAATTCAAGAGAATGACATGGGCGACATTTTGTTTCAACTAGATGGTGCCAGGGATGTTTTTTATAAAGTACCAACTGTCCAAAAAAAGTACTTTTTGCAAGCCTACGGTACCATTTTTTATTAAATTATCTATTTATTATTATTTTTTTTTATTATATAAATACAAACTCAGGTGTACATAATATGTTAATTAAATCTTATATTATATAAAGGCACAAACTAAATATAGGGTGATCCGTCTAGAGGTATTTTTTCAGAACAAAAATATATATCAAATTAGTAATTTAATATTAGTAATTTAAAAGGACAACTGTATTATGGAAATGAGCGTTCGGTAAGAAACGGAAAGATCCGCTGTTTTCGACCAAAATTGTGTTCAGTGATGAGGCCCATTTCTGGCTCAACGGCAAAATCAATGAACAAAATTTCCGCACTTGGGCTGAAGAGCAACATGAAGAGGTTCAAGAGGTGCCATTATACCCAGAAACAACACGGTTTATAAGCTGGTGGGATCATCGGTGCATATATTTTTAAAAATGATGATTGCCGGAACATAACTGTAAATGGTGCTTATTATCGCGATATGATATCGATCTTTGCTACCTGAAATTGAAGCCCGTTTTCTTGACGATACTTGCTTTCAACAGGACGGTGCCACTTGCCTTACAGTTGCTCAAACATGGGATCAATTGAGAGGTCATTTTGAAAAGCAGCTAATTTCACGTTTTGGGCACACGCCCAAACACCAATATTCGAAGAGGATAATACTATTGTTGGGTATATGGTTGTGGTACAACAATATTATGATCCTCACAACAATAGTGTAATTCAAATACAACCATACTATGATCCTCACAACAATAGTATGATTCACACATAACCATACCATGATCCCACAACCATAGTATGATTCACACTCAACCATACTATGATCTCCACAACTATAGAATGATCCTCAAAACTTTAGTATGTTTCATATACAACCATGGTTGTGAGGATATGAAACCATATGTTTCATATCCTCACAACCATAGTATGATTCACACGCAACCATGTTATGATCCCTACAACCAAAGTATGATCACACACAATTATTCTATGATCCCCAATATAATTTATTAGAATTTGTTTAAGTTGTCGACAATAGATTTGATCCCCAATATTTTTTATCAGAATTGGTTTAAGTTGTCAACAATAGATTTGAATTATGAAAATTATTCAAAAATACATTAAATTCAAAATAATAGGAGTGATTGATTTCACAGTAGAAAAAATAATTTTAAATAAACGTAAGCGTTTTTATTAAAAATATTTCAGTTAAACAAAGCCAAAGCAGCTTGTTTAAAAAATTTTAATTTCGATAAAAAGTACTATTATTGCATTAGATCCGTACCAATAACATTTGATCTTAAGAGCATATTTTAATGAAGAAAAATTACAATCATACAGTATGATTGCCGTAATCATATTATTGTTAACATACAACGCAAAACACAATGCTTGTGTCGCACCAACCATCTGTATATTTTCATTTTTAAATTTGGCAATACTACTATTGTAACATTTCAACAATATTAATATTGCAGCAATTATACAATTGTCAAAAAAAAATTCAGTTAACAATGCTATGGTTGCGACGAACATACTTTTATTGCAGAGAACATATTATTATTGCAGTGACCATGTAGTAACCATGTTTTTTCTCTGCGTGCAGGTGAGTTGGCCGACTAGATCGAGTGATGTCACACCTTTTGACATTTCTCTTTGGGGTTATGTAAAGTCCAAGTCTATGCTGACAAGCCAGCTACGATTCAGGTTTTGGAAGTCAAGATTACACGTGTCACTAAAGCCATACCAGTCGAAATACTCGAAAGAGTCATCCAAAATTGGACCCTAAGACTGGAAACCCTGAGACGTAGTTGCGGCCAACATTTGAAGGAATTTAAATTCAAAAAATAAATACCATAAAATGTCCTTTCAAATTACCAATAAAGATTCCACACTTGATTTGAATTTTTATATATATTTTTTGTTCTGAACAAATACCTCTAGATGGATCACCCTATATAAATGATGAGCTTACTACTGTTGAAAGTATCATTAGGAACTATTCTTTAGTATATGCAATTGAAACTTTTGTCAAATGTGCTTTTCAAATATCTTCAAAGAAATGTAAGTCGTTCTAGAAACTTAATGCTGCCATTTTCAGCTAAATTACTAGTGTAAGCATTAAAAATAGAAATCCTTTTTAATACTGCATACCTAAATATATAGAATCTCTATTTCAGTTCTACTTTCCCTTACAATGTATTTCAAATTTAATGCAAATATTATGTTGGAATACTTCTCTAAGCAACTACAGATAAATTATTTGAATAACGACAAATGGAAAGTGCCTAAAATTATGGTTGTTTCAAATCTCCTCGAAGAATATTTTCAATTTCTAGAACAATGCATAACACATTTTACAAAAAGGCCCTTAAACCATGGCTGTTTTACATATTAGTATATCTGTAATGGGATGAAAAAATCTTAAAGCTCATTTCATTATTAACTCAATCATTGGTGCCAGCCTCAAGGATACTCGTACTTTTGCCTCTTCTACCTAATGCTCGTCGTGCAAATCTTCCAAACAATTTTCGCCTTTTTTTCGCTGGTAGAAAATCCTCTACATATACATAAATTTGAATAACAATTAAATTTCACACAATCCGCTCGCGCGCTATCTAAAATGTAAGACTTCATTTCATTATTTCTACAGCATCTGCTTATGTTTCTTCTTATAAAAATCATTGCCTATTTTCGAGCTAATCCATTTTTCCATTCCTTAAGCTGCTGCCAAGGCTGCTGGGAAATTGTTGTATGCCGTCAGAGCTATTACAATAATTGTTTAAATTTGCACAAATTTGTTAAAGGCAGCATTTGCGTGATGCTGCATCGGTGTGGGTGTGTATTCCGAACGTAATGTATTTGTGAAAATTATCCAAATGCTCAATTATTTGTTTAAATTAGGAAAATTTTCATATTTAACTTGCAGCTAGAAATACATGGAAATTGCCTCGATGATTTTCATAATGAATTGAAATTGTATTTGGGTCTTAGGTAGACCACCACTACTGGCACAGGCATTCAAATATTTTCCAAGATAGTTGTTGTAGTTGTTTAAGAATTGCTAAGGGTCTTGGTCTTGGTCAGGTTTAGCATTGGGTGGCAGTCAATACAAATTTCTCCATCTCTTTCTTTATCTCTCTTGAATGTATATGTCCTTCAGTTGGTAGTTTCCTTTACAATAAATATCGATATTTATGAAAATTACCAAAATGTCATTTCGGAAATCTTCAATTCAATTTCCATTTAAATATGTTTGTAAACATTTTCTGGGAAAACCAATTAATTTGTTAAAGTTTTCCCAATAAGCTAGCAGATTTGTTTACAAATAGTTAAGACTATTTACGTAGCACATTAAATTAAAGAATTTACCGATTTAAATATTACGTGTGATGAAATAAACGAGTCATATGCCATCTTATGTTCTCTGGCAATTTTAAGGGATTTGTTCTTAACTGGTGCAATTAACCTCTGCTTAAGGTTATGCACTGTTTCACAAAACTGCGTTATGTTTATTAATATCCTTAAAGTATGTCGTGGCTTTCTACTTTAGTCTATCCGCACCTTTCTGTGACATTTCAGGCGTATACTTGCGGTTTTGGTGCTCGGGGATAAATTACCACGAAATAGCACACAATTTATATGGTCTAGCTAATGGGCTGTATGTGTTGCAAGCGTACTTTTTGGCGTGCAATGATTACTTCTCAAGGCAGGCGTTTAACATTAGATGAGAACTGTTTAATCTTCATGCTTGTCGCAGTTGATACTCTACAGGCATTTTTGGCGAAAGTCTTAAGCATTTTAATCATATCGTGGACATTTTTATGTCGTGCATAGACCGCATTCCATGTAAAAAAAGGAAATTGTGATTAAAAGAGTGAGGGGCTGTTACTTGGGAAGTTTAACGCTAAAGCCTAGGTAGCATAACCTCGCCCTTTTGAGCATTGGTTTCGCCTTGCTGATGATAAGGGTTCGGAATTATATGCACCAAAAAAATAAGTTAAACTAAGCACTATAAAATCCAAAAATATCCCATACATAAAAATATGATGTAAAGAAAACTTGTGGAAAAAAATAGAAAAACACTAAAATCAAAAAATAGGTACAAAAATTATTTTTTGGGATGTTTTATTAATTAACATAACAAGAAATATTAAAAATTAATTATATCAGTTTCATTGAGTAATTAATTAATTAATCAAAGCGTAATCGAACAAATCTAAACATAAAAAACTAGGTTTTTTTCAATTTCCAAAAGTAACCCTACACAGAGAAAAATCAGTTGGAAATCAGTCCGAACTTCGGTAGGATAAACCGAATTTCTGTTGCAATAACCAACATTTCAAAGTATTTATGGTATCATGGTTCGAGATATTAAATGACTGTTTTTACAGCCAATAACACAGTTATACAAACTAAATTCAATTTAACTATTGCTTGCGACAACTGCCGGTGATGACATCCAACCAATTGTGATTTACATGTTACTTTAGTACAAATGAGTGGTGGTGACAACAGCTTAGACAAAACACCGGTTATTTGGCTGTTGTAACATAATATTAGTTGTTCCAACAGCAACATATAAGTATAAAACCTGTAATATTTTATCGGTTTTAGTCACAACAAAAACCTTGTTTACGACGAAAACATTTTTCGCAAAAAATGTATAAAAACAAAAAAAAAATGGTCAGTCCGAACTACAAAAATTCGGTGGGATAAACCCAATTTCTGTTGCAATAACCAACATTTCAAAGTATTGATGGTATTATGGTTCGAGATATTTACAGCCAATAACACAGTTATACAAACTAAATTCAATTTATTGGTTGCGACAACTGCCGGTGATGACATCCAACCAATTATGGTGTACACGTTACTTTAGTACAAATAAGTGGTGGTGACAAGAAGATTAGTTCTTTGTAGTGACAAAACACCGGTTATTTGGCTGTGGTAACATAATATAAGTTGTTCCAACAGCAACATATTAGTATACAACCTGTAATATTTTATCGGTTTTAGTCACAACAAAAACCTTGTTTACGACAAAAACATTTTTCGCAAAAATGTTTTTGTCGTTCAAGTTTCTTGGGTTAGATGGTTAATGCTTCCAAACGATACTGTCATATAAAATAATAAATAAAAAATTTATAAAAAATAAAAAAATATATTAAAAAATATCTTCCAGAATACGAGTATTTTTAACAGGCTTAGTTACCATTTAGCGACATTATTCAGATTTGTAAGAATTTGTGCCATAGAAAGACCACCCTATTTTTTAAAACAGCAACCATTTTTATTGTTTTTTCTATAGTTACGGCCACCCAAAGTTGAGAATAAATATTGTCAAGCTTTGGTTGAAATAATAAATAATTTTCCGATTAGGGTATCACTGCAATGCTTATCAAAATATTTATTCAAAGACGTATTTATTTTACTGATCAGTTGACCCATTGCAAGGCGGTTAAATATTAAATTTTTTCAAAAACTACTTATAACCAACCATCTATAACAACAACCGATGTACAACTTCAGTTTCAATAACCATCTTAGTCTGTTGGGATACCGACACTTGTTTTCTTCAACCCAAAGTGTCAGTGGTTTATACTGAAAATTGCTGTGTACCCAATCAACATTCGGTTGTAACGATGGAATGCATGGATAGTTGGTGCAACCACCAACATTCGGTTGGCAAAAAATTCGGTTGTGACAACAAATCTGTTCTTTGTGTGCAGTAGTTTATTTGGACTAACAAAATTTAACACGTTGTGAAAAAATGTGCAGCACTGACGGAAAATTTAGCTGAATTTTCAAAGGTCAAAGAATTTTCGAATAGACATAGAATTTTTTGCATCCAAACTTAAATCGAGATCATCTGTAGCTTGAAAAGCCTACTGGAATCCAGAATTGTTGCTTGTAACTCTATTCTTTACATCAATAGTTATTTTTTTAGTATCATTCTAAGCACAGTTCAACGACTATACTGATTCTGACTCGAAAAGAAGAAACTGCGCCCTTTCGAATGGTGTATACACTGAAAAAAAATCTGTGTATTTTTTCTGTAGACTCATTTTTTTTAAATTTTTTGTAATTTTTTAACTTTGGATGCATTTATACACAGAATTTTTTAAACGGAAGCGAACAATTTTTTAACTGAATAATAATTTATATACTTAGTAGGGACATAAATACCACTGAACACACCCATTTCAACAGTAGAAGTGAACAAACCCGTTAATGTCATATGGTTTGAAAGCTAACCTATATATCGTTAGTCTGTAACAGGATTTTTAAACTGAGATAATGAGAACCGCATCGCTGTAAAAGCGCTTTTCAAGTGTGAAATGAAAAAAGCGATATTTTCAAAACGCTCCGGCCACTAGGGATAAACCGCATGTTCGTCTACCGATGCATAAAACTGTTTGAGAAAACTGGAGATGTAAAAGACCGCCACCGGTCGAGCCGCCCACGTTCAGTTCGAACACCGCATGTCATCAAAGCCGTTAAATCAAGAATTCACAGAAATCCGCTCCGAAAATAGAAAATCATGGCCCGTGAGATGAATAGCGCGCAAAAGTCCACGAGTCCAATCATTAAAAAAGTTTTGGGACTTAGGGCTGTCAAACGACTTACAGGACATTTATTGACTGCAGCTTTAAAAAAAATAAGATTAAAAAATGCAAACGTCTTTTGGTGAAACACGCTGATAACTTGCACAGAAAAATTTTGTTCACCGATTAAAAAGTTTTACTGTTCAGGAAAAAATTTAACAAGCATAATGACAGAGTGTATGCGCGATCATCTAAAGAAGCATCTGAACTGATCCCAAGGGTGGAAAAGGGTCATCATCCAGCTTCAGTCATGGTTTGGTGGGGT
Organism: Hydrotaea diabolus; assembly: GCA_963513945.1. Classification (NCBI taxonomy): domain Eukaryota; kingdom Metazoa; phylum Arthropoda; class Insecta; order Diptera; family Muscidae; genus Hydrotaea; species Hydrotaea diabolus. The sequence goes on along the minus strand of OY740717.1, from coordinate 49,501,566 downwards.
GTCTCTTACGAAGGGGTCACTGACCTGCATTTCAGCGAACAAGGAGTCAAAACATCGGACAAAGTTTACCAAGAAACCGTTTTGGAAGCTGTTGTGAAGCCTTTTAACAATTCCCTGTTCCAAAACCAGCCATGGACTTTCTGCGCCGGCCCATTAGGCTAAAACGTCCCAGGCCTGGCTTCGAAACAATTTGCCAGCGTTCATTTCCTCTGAAGAATGATTCTCAGGCAGTCCAGATTTCAACCCATTGGATTACAAATTGTGGACGGTTTTAGAGCACAAGGTTTATCACAAAAGATACCCCAAGATTGGATCTCTTAAAACTGCTTTGGTTCGAGCTGTGGCCAATTTTACAATGGACGAGGTTCGTGCAGCTATTGACGACTGGCCAGTGCGACTTAAGGCGTGTGTAAAGGAAAAAGGCGGGCATTTCGAATAAGTAGATTTCTTTTGGATACAATATACATCAATAAATATATTAAAAAAATATTTGGTCCAAAAACATTCAGTACTCTTTATTTTACAGCATAAAACTCGTGTAACAGTATTTATGTCCCTACTTAGAGAAATATTCAAACATAATATTTGCATTAAATATGAATTACATTGTAAGGGAAAGTAGAACTGAAATAAAAATTCTATATACGAGTATTTAGGTATGCAATCGTAAAACTGATTTCTTTTGAAATGCTTCTAGTCAAAATTTAGCCGCATTGCGTTTCAAAACAAACTTTTTTTTTGAAAAGCTCTATTAACAAAAGTTTCGATAACGTATATAAAGGCATATTACTTAATGATACTTTTAACAAGTAGTAAGCTAAACATGTATATATAGGGTGGTCCAACTAAAACGAACGATGTTATTTGTAAATAAAACAAGAAAGTATTCAGAACATTATCTTAATACAGGGGTTTCCATTAATGACATAATAATTTTTTATATTAATTAAACATAAGATATAGAGTTCAAAATTATTCCAGGTGTAGTGCCCATATGGTGGTGGTCATTTGACCGAAATCGAATTTTATTCTTAAAATGTAATAAAATTCGATTTCGGTCAAATGACCACCACGAGCCCGTGTACAGCGATCTTTTCTTTGGACCCAATTGTCCACCACTCGCGTTGGATGTTGTCTTTGAGCTCGTCTAAAGTTGTTTGCTTGTTGGCATAGATCATCGACTTGATGGGGCCCAATAAAATGAAATCCAATGGCTTAAAATCGCATGACGAAGGTTCCTTCGACCGGACCATTTCTCGAGATAACATGTTCACCGAATTTTCTTTTAGTAAGTCGATTGTAACGCGTTGTCGAGCTCATTCAATTCTGGCTAAAAATAATTTTCTAACATGGCACGTCAGCGCTCTTCATTGACGGTGACATGACGATTTTTTTCATCGACGAAAATATATGACCCAATCGCACCACCGGCATGAAAACCACACCCGCAGTAATTTTTTGCGGATGCAAATGTCTCTCTTGAAGCACATATGTGTTTGCTGCTGTCCAACACCGCATATTTTAGCTTCATCGCTTATCCTGTCGGGTGGGACGATTATTACAGCCGAAAATTAGAGTAAGAGCTCTTAAAGTTGCGACCACCGACTTAGAATTTCGTTAGTAATTTTTAATGATTTCTAAACGTTGCTCGTACCATGTTAAAAACGTTGACTTCGACTAAATTTTTAACACTGAAATATTATTACAAATGTTTAAGGGTGCGTTGACATAAAAATACGAAATTGTTATGTCTCTATTGGAAAACCCTTTACATTTGCAACAAAATAACGGCTAAATGATTGCCACGTCTTCGGAGGCATGCATATATCCGATGGTTCATATTATTAAAGAGGTTTAATGTCGTTAATGTGCCAAATTATTTCATCCTTTAGCTCTGAGATTGTTTATGACTTGTAGAAGTACACTTTTTCTCTTAAATATACCCAAAGAAAGAAATTCTACGGTGTGAAAACACGTGATCGTGGCGGCCAATTAACATCGCGACGACGTGAGATACGACTATCATTGAATTTCTCACGCAAACGAGCCATTGTTTCGTTGGCATCGTGTTAGAACCACATATCGTCCACATCCATATCTTCCAATTCGGGCCATAAAAAGTTCGTTATCATCTCACGATAGCGAAAACCATTCACAGTAAACTTCCTGACCGGCCTCATTTTGGAAAAAAATACGGCCCGATGATGCCGCCAGAGCATAAACCACACCAAACAGTCACGCTTTGTGGGTGCATTGTTTTTTCGACTATCACTTTTGGATTATCATTCGCTCAAATGCGGCAATTCTGCTAATTGACGAATCTACTGAGGTGAAAATGATGAAGATGATTTTATTCGAAAATTGATCCACTGTTGCCATTTATTGTCACCATTCTGGCGATTAATGACGTTTGAAATGGCCAAAAGCAAATTAAGTTAGCCTGCAATTGAGAAATATTAAATAAAATGCAGAAAAAAACTTGACGTTTAGGTGTAGTTAACATTCAACATCGGCCTTTAAAATTTAACTACCCTTTTTAAACTCCATTTATGGGAGTAAAGTATAAACATGAGTTCGATTTGTATGGACAAAAAGCGCTGGTAAACATTTTCATTCCCCATTTATGAGGCTTCGCGGGATTGTACTGCTTCAGACTTGACCATCCCTTGAAAGCTATAATCAGCTCATCCACACATTGATATTCTTCTTTAGGTATTTTATTGAACTTATCTTTCAGTAATGACAGCAATGAGCGTATTTTATATAGCTTGTCCAAATTTGGTTCACCTTTCTTTGGCTGTTTTGAATTTTCATTCAGGTGAAAATAAGACTCAATTTTTTCAAACCTTAATCGTGTCATACCGTAGGTTATAAATTTCAACTTCAACTCCTTTGACCAAATCATTCTTGTTTGAGGCATTTTTATGATACCCATATACAAGAGTACCCCGATATAACGTAGCATTTCAATGATGAACAGTTCAGTTCTATGCCAAGCGTTTCCATTGCATTAAAATTGCTTTGCGAAGTCATTAGTTCAAATACTTCTTCATAAAAAATTGTTCAAAATACTCAATCCGAGTATTTTCCTCATATACTTCAATACCTTCAGCATTTCCCCTCCATAGTACATCTCCAGGCAACATATCCCGTCTTCTCTACTTCAGTGTCGACGGCTCTATTTTCTCAAAACTAGCCTCAGTACTTCTTCATTGTCACAGCAGTTTCTTTTTAGTAGGGACATAAAAACTGTCACAACGTTTTATGCTGTATTATAAAAAGTACTAAATGTTTTTGTTTAAAAAGTACTAAATGTTTTTGGACCAAACAGCTCGAACCAAAGCAGTCTTAAGAGTTCCAATGTTGGGGTATCTTTTGTGACAAACCTTGTCCTCTAAAACCGTCCATAATTTGTACTCCAATGGGTTCAAATCTGGACTGCCTGAGGGCCATTCTTCAGAGGAAATGAACGCTGGCAAATTGTTTCGAAGCCAGTCCTGAGACGTTTTAGACTTATGGGCCGGCGCATAATCCGGCTGGAAAGTCCATGGCTTGTGTTGGAACAGGGAATTGTTAAGAGGCTTCACAACAGCTTCCAAAACGGTTTCTTGGTAAACTATGGCCGATGTTTTGACTCCTTGTTCGCAGAAATGCAGGTCAGTGACCCCATCGTAAGAGACACCCCACCAAACCATGACTGAAGCTGGGTGATGACCCTTTTCCACCCTTGGGATCAGTTGAGATACTTCCTTAACTGACCGCGCATACACTCTATAATTTTGCTTGTTAAATTTTTCCTGAACGGTAAACATTTTTTATCGGTGAACAACATTTTGCTGGGCAAGTTATCAGCGTGCTTCACCAAAAGACGTTTGCATTTTTCAATCCTATTTATTTTAAAGCTGCAGTCAATTAATGTCCGGTACGTCGTTTGAAAGCCCCAAGTCCCAAGTTTTTTTTTAATGATTCGACACATGAACTTTTGCGTGATATTCATCTCACGGGCCATGATTTTCTGTTTTCGGAGCAGATTTTTGTGAATTCTTGATTTAACGGCTTTGATGACATGCGGTGTTCGAACAGAGCGTGGGCGGCCCGACCGTTGGCGGTCTTTTACATATCCAGTCTCCTCAAACAGTTTTATGCATCGGTAGACGAACATGCGTCTAATCACTAGTAGCCGGAGCGTTTTGAAAATATCGTTTTTTCATTTCACACTTAAAACGCGCTATTACAGCGATATGGTTCTCATTATATGACCACTCCATGATGAAAGTCCCGTTACAGACTAACGCTGCTGAGGTTAGCTTTCAAAACCCATATGAAATTAACGGGGTATGTTCAGTTCTACTATTGAAATGGGTGTGTTCAATGTCTACTAATCTAATCATCCTTTAGCAAGTTGTCGATGATTTATGCTTCCACATCCTCGCCCCTACTAAAATTGCCTCAATTGCCTTGTCAACAAAGTCAGTATCACCTTCATCCTCTGCAGCTTCATCTTTATCAGATGACATGTCCCAATCAAAGTTTGCAATAGCTTCAATTTTAGCATAAGTCAGGCCTTTCCTCTGTGTACATTTTTCTGCACACCAAATTAATTTATAATTTTTCTATATTTTTCCACTATGGACCAAAGTTGCTTATAAGCAACTTCAGTTTTTAAAAAATGCTTTCTTTCTAAATATTGCATTTATTTTCTATCTAAAAACATAAATAAATTAACATACCCTTGTATGTACTTCAACATTTTGACCACTTTAGTTTTTTCTGTTATGCAGAAATATTTAAAAATATTTGATATTTATTTGCAAATTTTTCGTCTATTGATTGCGCACATAAAATCACACTGAATAACTGCGTAAAGCAAAAAACCCAAATGCATTATTGCATTTGGTTTTCTATTTTTTGCACACACAACATCATTCTGTTACTAGCTATTAACTCTTATGAAGCAGTGTGTCCCTAACGAGACTAATATGGTCATAAAGTCAGAAGTTGCTTAAAAGCAACTATTGTCCTCAAAGGGTTAAAGGCCAAGCACTCACAATGCAAAGAAATTTATAACGCTGTTGGGGATTGAACCATACCATTAAAAATATCCTACTCCACTGCTCTTGCGGCTTGCTCAACTCGTTTCTATTGCCGATGACCGAAATTGTTGCCACCAAAAGTTATCTACTTTCTGGCATCCACTTAACTTACCTTTAAATAAAATCAACCACAATTTTCAAAAGCAATCCGTTTCCAATAAATTTTTATTTCGTTATTTTGTTTATGTATAACATTGACTTTTCTTTTTTGTTCACTTTGCTATGGTAAAATATTTTACATAATTTTCAGAAACACATTATAAATAATAATATTATTCATGTGTACGAGTACGTATGTGTCTAAATAGCATCCAAAGGGGAAGAGTGTTTATGTAAGTGTGGTAGTTGTAGGTGTGTTTGTGGTAGTAGATTAGTGTTGGCATATGTGGAGTAATGTAGGTGTATTGGGTTAGATGTGTAGGTTAGTGTGTGTGTGCGGATTTTGCACAAATATCATGTTTCAATTATTTTAATTAATTACTAAATTATTTTATTGGCATGTAAATAATGTGAAAGTAAACAACGTATATGTATAGTCTATATAAATATGTATGTGCATACTCGCATGTATATGTGGGTGTGTTGAAATGGAATATGTTAGAAATATATTTAGAAAACAAATATTGCATACACCATACGAATCGACAGGGTGATCCAAAAATACTGTAGCACAAATAATTTACTTTGTAAATTTATTACTTTTACAATTAATAATTTAACACAAATGCCTTCAATATGAAGTCTCAGCATAAATGACGCTGGTGAATTGAAATATCGATGTAGTTGAATTGAATTACTCGTATAAGAGGTAGTTACGAAAAGATAAGACAATTATGCTAGAAAAGGTTAAAATTAAGTCATAATCGCAGCGAAAGAAATTTGTCTCCCAAAAAATATCCGCCATGACCGCTCGTAAAAAATTTAAAATCTTCTGATCTAAAGCACAACGATATTTTTCTCTAAACTACAAACACTATTTTAAATTTTACAGAGAACCTGATCCATAGGAATCAAGATTGGGTCGATAACAATCTGAGCATTATCTGTCTGTTATGAAATAATAAGAACATACAGGTTTTTTCATTAAGGACATAACAATGTTATATATTGATAAAACACCGAAAATTTAAGATATAGAGTTCAAATTTATTCCAGGTGTAGTGCAAATGTAATATTTTTAGAATGAAATTCGATTTTGGTCATATAACCACCAGGAGCCCGTGTACAGCGATCTCTTCTTTGGACCCAATTTTCCACCACTCCGGCACGCATTTCGACCGGAACGTTAGCAATTTTGCGTTGGATGTTGTCTCTGATCTCGTCTAAGGTCGTTGGTTTGTTGGCATACCCCATTGACTTGATGTGGCCTAATAAAAATAAATCCAATAGCGTTAAATCGCATGAACTAAACGTTAAATCATTTCTCGATATAAAACGTTCACCGAATTTGCCTTTCAGTAAATCAATTGTAACGCGTGCTGTCCGGCTAGTGGCACCATCTCATTGAAACCACATATAGAGATGTCAAGCTCTTCCAATTACGGTCAAAAATATTTTTTTAACATGGCGCGATAGCGCTCTCCATTGGCAGTAACATGACGATTGTTTCATCGACGAAAAAATACGGCCCAATCACACCTGCGGCATGAAAACCACACCACCCAGTAATTTTTTGCGGTTGCAATTGTATCTCTTGTAGCACATGTGGGTTGGTTGCTGTCCAACATCGCATATTTTGTTTATTGAAAGAAACACTCATTCGGAAATGATCTTTATCGCTGAAAATTATTTTTCGATGAAATTCTGGATTTTCGTAAAACTTTTCCACAGCCCATTCGGAGACGTTTCGGCATTTCAAATGTTCAAGTCGCTTTAGTTCTTGTGTCAGTTTGATATAATAAGGATGAAGGCCAAGATATTTTAGTAAGGTACGCCATGGTGTGGTTTGAGAGATGCCCAATTTCTGAGTACGACGTGGACTCGACTGATTTGGACCATTTTGCACGAATACACTTACGGCTGCAATATTTTCGTCGCTTTAAGCGGTACGGCATCTTTTTGCCGCCGGAATATCCAAAAGTGAAAATTTGGATCTAAATTTATCCACTATAGCACGCACAGCCTGTCGGGTGGGTCATTTATTCCGACCTAAAATTACAGCTAGCGCTCTTAAAGTTGAGACCACTGACTCCGAATTTCGGTAGTATTTGTTTAATGATTTAAAAACGTTGCTCGTAAGTGAACTTTACCATGATGGAAATGTTGACTTCGACTTACATTTGAGGGTGCGTTGACATAAAGAAACGAAATTGTTATGTCCCTATTGAAAAACCCGTTATCTGTTCCTGCTTTGATATAGCTTCCTCAAAAAATCACTTATGACTTAAGGCCCATAGTATTAGAATTCACATGTTCATTCTAACGTTGATCTTATTGCATTATGACATACAGCCATCTAAATTTACACACCGAGCAAAAATTAGTCGGAAATCGGTTGTAACTACTAAAATTCCATTGCAATCACCAAGTGTTTATAATCGTAGTGGATAGTCGTTTCGACAAGATTATAAATATGATCATTGTATTGTGGAGGCAATTAATTGATCGCTCATACCAATTAAATTTATAAAAAAATATATAGTTGCCATTACTGGTATTTGTGGCAGCCAATGGTGTAGCCAAAATTTTGTTGTAACCTCATATTTTACCAATATTTTGTTGAAACCTAATATTGGTGATGATATCTAAACTTTCATCATAGCCAATAGCGAAAAACATCCTTTTACTACTGCTTTAAGCAAATCGTTAAATCTTATTTATTCAGTAAAAATCTTCTATCATATTTCCTTCTTTTCCCTTCTCATGGCATGCATAAGGAAACAGTTTTTTGTCTGTTCTGAAAATTTAAATTTTTTTTGTTAAACAAGTGCGGCATTTGGTATTTTAGATTCAAAAATTATTTTCATGTGCTTGATGTTCTTTTATTTTCTACCGATACTTCAGTTACAATTACCGAACGTTAAAGAACACCAACTACCAAACGGTTTTACTGATTGCATACTCGAGGTGCATGCAACCTCAATCATTCGGTTGGCAACGAATCTGTTCTCTGTGTGTACCAAAAGTGTTCCACGACAGCCTATGAAAGTAAAGTATACTTATACATAAGTAGATATCTTACAAGGATCACATTCGATTCGATACCGCTCTATAAACAGCATATGCGGTGAAGTATTGATAAACTCTGCACACAGAGGAGAGGAACCGACTGATAAAGTGTACATACACCTCGAGTATTCCCTCAGTACAATCGAATGTTAGTTGGTGCTCTATAATTTTCAGTTATTAAAACTGTAGTATCGGTGCAACGTACCCTGTATCCGAACCTTCAAAATAGAATTTTTCACTCTTAAAACCTACAGACCACACTTGTTCAACGAAGAAATTAACATTTTAATCAGAGGCAAAAACTGTTTGCTTACACAAACTTGTTAGCGTTTCAGTGGTATGGCCAATCAATAATCTGTAAGTATAGTACGATGATCATATTTATAAGTATTATCTTGTCCATTACGATTATAAACATTTGATAATTCAAAGCACATTTCAGTTTTTGCAAGGCGGTTAATTTATATCAAAATTTCGGCTGATTATTTGATTTTCAAAAACAATTCGTAAAATATCGATGGTTGCGTAGGCTGTGTGGCCCCATTTTGTTAAAACCAAATGTCGTTTACGTCATTCTCTTAAATTTTGGGAAACAAAAACTCGTTCATCATTTCGCGATAACGCTCACTGTTCACGGTAGTGTGTGGGTCCTCTGAACCCAATATGCGATAATTTTGCTGGCTCAGTGAATAAAGGCCTAACGAACTAACGCCTAATTTTTCAAAATGAAAGAATGCCTAAACAAGAACGCCTAAGAAGAAAGTGAAGGAACGTCTAACTTTAAAAATGAAGGAAAGTCTAATTTTAAAAATGAAAGAAAGTCTAAATTGTTAGGGTTTCTTTCATTATGGATTAACACCTAATGAAAGAAAACCTAACAATTGGAATTAAAATACAACTGTTAGTTTTCAATGAATTCACGCATAATAGTAATAAAAATCACACTTTTAGCAAAATGAAAAATCGCCTAACATTAATGAAAGAAAGCCTAACAATCAAAAATGAATAAATATCTAATTAGGCGTTTTTTCATTTCTGATTGTTAGGCTTTCTTTCATTATGAAAAATCACCTAACAATTTTAATGAAGGAATGCCTAAAATATTAGACATTCTTTCATAATGAACAACCGCCTAATTCCTATATATTTTTTGATGCAATTTTTAGGCATTATTTCATTTTTTTTTTTTAGGCGTTAGTTCGTTAGGCCTTTATTCACTGAGCCAATTTTGCTTATTAACATAGCCACCGAGATGAAAATGAGCTTCGCCTGAAAACACGACTTTTCGGTATAATTCTTCATCTCCTGTCAAACAGTCTTCAGCCCATTGGGCGAAGCGAAAACGCATGAATGACTAAGTTCAACATTTCCAATAAAACCAGATATTTACAAAATTTATCAGTACTTTTTGTTAACAGCCGATTCAAAATTTATATTGCCCATCTACAGCGCGGAGCGGCAAACAGTGACTCGTTGTAAATGCATTGGCTTCTCAATAGTCAAGTGTGGGTCCTCTTAACCCAATATGCAGCAATTTTGCTTATTGACATAGCCACCGAGATAAACATGAGCTTCATCTAAATACGAACACGATTTTTCGGTAAAATATTCCATCTCCTGCCAAACAACTTTTTGGGCAAAGCGAAAACGCATGAATGACAAACTTCATCCTAATAAAACCAGAAAATTTTATACATTTTCAGTAAGTTTTTTTATCGGCAGATTCAAATTTAAAATTGTATATGACCTATGCTATACATCTACTTTTTACTAAAGTCAACAGCACGGAGGCTGTTGTACAAAAAACTTACGTCTGCCAAATTTCATGATAACCGGACAAAATTGCGACTTTAGTTTGAAAACAATTTTTACATATATGGCGGACTGACGGAAGACAGATATCGTTTAATAGAGTATCTTGTGATACTGATTAGAGCGGCACACTTTAAGGTGGGTCTTGCTTAAATATTTTTGGTAGTTACTCCGTTATTGAAATTATGATTTTGATTTTACATACAACAACTGAAAAAAACGGCAAACCCTACAGAAAAAAAGATGTTAAGCGGCATGTTGGGTTTTAACAATTTTTTAAAAACCGACAGTCGGGACATAATATCGGAAAGTCGTTTTCGGTTTTGGGCACTTTAGCTGGGACATGTCGTGCGGATGGCTGAAAACGCTCCAGTAAGTTCGAGGGTGCTCGCAGATTAGTCCGACTGATGCTCCGGTGGAAAGAACAAGTCCGGTGACACCTATGGAATCTTGGTATAACGCACTGTAGATATCGTGCACATTATCAAAACGCATGGAGTTTAAGTCTAATCGCGGCTAAAAACTTTTAAAAGTTGAGAATATTTGGTAGTTACTCCGTTATTGAAATTATGATTTTTATTTTGCTTTTACATACAACAACTGAAAAAAACGGTAAACCCGACAGCAAAAAAAAAAAACGATGTAAAGCGGCATGTCGGGTTTTAGCAATTTTTTAAAAACCGACAGTCGGGACATAAAATCGGAAAGTCGTTTTCGGTTTTGGGCACTTTAGCTGGGACATGTCGTGCGGATGGCTGAAAACGCTCCAGGAAGTTCGGGGGTGCGCACAGATTAGTCCGACTGATGCTCCGGTGGAAGAAACAAGTCCGGTGACACCTATGGAATCTTGGTATAACCTACTGTAGATATCGTGCACATTATCAAAACGCATGGAATTCAAGCCTAATCGCGGCTAAAGACAGCCATTACGGTAAGTAAGAAATGAGAATAATTTAAACAAGCCGTTTATTTCAATTGTAAGCAGCGGACGACTGACATAATCAAAGCCTAAATTTAATTTTGTGCGAATATTTTTAGATCACCCTGTATATTATATAATCCTGAACTTATGTTTACAATTTTGACCCAAAAATGAGCATTATTACAAATACTTTGTATGTAAATTACCTTCAATGCCCAAAAGTGTGGGAAATGTGGAAAACAGTTTAGATTTCGATTGTTTGTTTTTTGTCTCGGCATCATCGATTTATAGCTAATATGCGTTTACCGGCCCATAAACAGAGTGGGGTCAATTTCGAATCTTTCTGCGTGTTACAAGTGTTTTTGTTGTTGTTGCTGTAAGGCCGGTTTGCATATAAATTTCGATATACTAAATCAACAAAATATCAAAAACATATAATACTCACATTAGCATATTTTTATTTTCGTTACAGGGAAGTTCTTTATTAGCAATAGTATAGTCGTAGTAGTAGTTCATAATACATATTATTTATGTCTTATATGCAAGTGATTTGAAACTAATAATTCTTCTTTTGTTTTTGGTTATACTTAGTAGAATCTCTAAACTAATAGCATTTCACGAGTGGATGTTTGACGAAGGGCTTCTCTTAAGTTATTGAATATTCAATATTCTATGTACACTTTTACATACTAGAGAGTAGATTTTTTGTCTCAGGAATTAAAAGCTATGCTAAAAGAAAACAAATAAAACTAAATGTATAAAAGTGCTAGAAACATTATTTTCTTTTACAATATTTTACAAGTTGATGACCATCTATTCCTAATATACTTAGAGTATATAATTGTAAGTGCAATTGGTTTTTGAAAGGTGATTTTATGGAACTAAACTTAAGACAAAGCCTACAAACATTTATACAAACTAGTCATTGGTAACAGTGGGAACAAAAAGTCAATACGAATTTCGAAGAAAGCTCAAGCAGTCCGTAGACCAATGTGTTTGGTAATATTTTAGAATCTCGTGTTCTTATGATAGTCATAAATACAGTGGCGAGCAGAAATGGAAGCATGATGGTCAATTTTGTTCTTATATTGCTCTAAAATATTTATTGATAAACAAAATGTTATGAATTTTTCACTTTTTATTACTTATTTAATAAGCTTAAAATTAAATAATATAAAGTTTAAAAAATATAATAAAAACTAAAGTAATTCATCAAATAGAAGGAATGGGTATTCTTCCAATTTTGCCCGTACTAAGAAAAATATAAATTATAGGTATTTTTTAATACTCTGTCCAAAGACCCTTATTTTTATTAACACTTCTAAAGCGTTTTGGCAAGCTTTCTACCAAATTGTTAATGGTGCTGTCAGGTATTTTCTTCCGATACTCTCTCCCATAGCTCCGACATGTTTTTGGGGACTTTATGGTGCTTTGATAGGCGTCTTTTCAGAATAGCCAACAAATTCTTAATTGGATTAAAGTCCAGGCTTTGTGCTGGCCATTTGATTGTCGAAAATTGTTGATTTGATAGTCATTCCTGTTCAATTTTCGCTGTTTCTTTGGGAGCGCCATCTTGTTGGAAGAAGTATTCGCCAGTGGGGTACTTACATTTTTCAACAAAATGGGGTAAATTTGGCTGAAAAATGTTGAAATAATTTCATTATTCCATCAATTTTAATCAAATTTAACCCAACGTCCCACCAGGTAAGGCATCCCCAAACCATTAAACTGCCTCCGCCATTTTTAACAGTTTGTTTTACTTTGTGTTTTTGAAATTTCTCATAGGCCGGTGCCAATAATACTCCTTTCCATCTGATTGGGAACGGTCAATTTTGGTTTCGTCGGACCATATCACATGCTTCCAATCATCCATCTGTACTCCAATTGTGGTGTTCCTTGCAGAATTTGAACGTTGCTTCTATATTTTTATCTGATAAAGCTGGCTTTTTTTGTTTTACAGCGACCACCAAACCGATTCTGCGAAGTGATCTGCGGGCTGTCCATTCGCTAATATCACTGTTTATGGCTCCGGCAGCTTGACATGGCGTTTTGGCGTCATTCCGTTTCAACGAGCGCTCCATGAGTCGAGCATTTGCGTCAGTCAACAACCTTGAACGACCTCAAGCGACTAAACTGGGTTTAATATTTTGTCTTTTTTGTGGCTGATATTAAGTGGTTTCGCAATTATTCTCGAAGATTTGCCTTATTCTGTGAGCAACCCCACAATATTTTCAACATCTTTACTAATTTTCTTCATTTTCTCTTATTTTGAGATACAATCGGTACAGCTAACGAACCGTGGGTGTCAATATAAGTTTAACAAATTACACTGACATTAAAATGTGTAAAAATGACGAATTACTGTTAATTCGTGGCAATAATTCTACGCGTGCAAAATTGGAAGAATTGAGACAATGCAATATTCTAAGAGATTAATTTGTTACACTTTTTTCTGAACATTTTTACCAAACTCTTAAATAACAAACTGCGATAAACTAAATTAAAAGTTTTGGAAGCGATTCCTTGTCATTTACGGATTTCGTATACAATAATGTATTAATCTAATAAACATGCTTCCATTTTTGTTTGCAACTGTAAGTCTGTGAAACGGCTAGATTGCCGTCTGTGTTAAACAGCTCACATATCATAGCAATCAATCATACTCGAAGAGAAATCACATTTGTACGTGCATTACGACACGGCTGTTACCTCTTGAAAAACGATTTGGTCTGTCGTCGGCTTGCACAAGGAAATTTCTTTTTTTCAATTATTTTCTAAATGTTTTTCATTTAAATGGTACTCTTACTTTTTGCTCCCACTGTAGTGTATACTAATCGTTAACATTGAATATTAGCTACTTTTTAATTTTATTACTATTTCCTTATAATTTTTGTATTCATATCCTTTTGATTTCCAGTGGTGTTTTTCTTTTTAACATTATTAATTTTTTACAAGAAGCACATTTTTATATTTATCCATTATTTCATTACATGTATACGAGTATTTGACTTTTGTTAAACGCTGATCTTTATTTTAATTTTTATTATATTTTGAGAAACCATTCGAGGGTCCTTAAGGATTGGAAACAAAAAGCAGTACAAGAAAACTAAAAAAAAAATACGCAACAACACCTTATAAATTTCAGTCAAATTTTCTACATTATTAAATTGGACCTATTTTGATCGAAAACGTTTTGGTAAGCGGAAAAAGCAGAAATGGTTATATAGGATGATCCATCTAGAGATATTTTCTCAGAACAAAAAAAAAATACTTATATAAAAATTCAAATCAAGTGTGAAATCTTTATTGGTAATTTGAAAGGACATTTTATGGCATTTATTTTTTGAATATAATTTGATTCAAATGTTGGCCTCAGCTACGCCTCAGGGTTTCCATTCTGAGGGTCCAATTTTGGATGACTCGTTCGAGCATTTCGACCGGTATGGCTTTAATGACACGCGTAATGTTGGCTTCCAAAACCTCAATCATGCTGGTTTGTCAGCATAGACTTTGAACTTTACGTAACCCCAAAGAAAAATGTCTAAAGGAGTGATATCACTCGATCTTGGCGGCCAACTCACCTGTCCAAAACGTGAAACTAGCTGCTTTTCGAAATGACCTTTCAATAGATCCATTGGTTGAGCATTGGTATGGCAAGTGGCACCGTCCTGTTGAAACCAAGTTTCGTCAAGATTACGGGTAGATAAAAATCGATATCATAGCGCGATAGCGAGCACCATTCACGGTTACGTTCCGGCCATTATCATTTTTGAAAATATATCCACAGATGATTCCACCAGCTTACAAACTGTGGTTTTCTCTGGGTAAAGTGGCACCTCTTGAACCTCTTCTTGTTGCTCTTCAGCCCAAATGTGGCAATTTTGTTTATTGACTTTACTGTTGACCCAGAAATGGGGCTCATCACTGCACAAAATGTTAAGAAAATTTTTAAAAACCTTTTTCGGTTTTGGGCACTTTAGCTGGGTAATGTGCGGATGGCTGAAAACGCTCCGACAAGTTGAGGGTGCGCTCAGTTGGGCCGACTGAGGCTCCGGGCGAAAGACCAAGTCCAGTAACACCTATGGAATCTTTATATAAGTATAACCCACTACATATTAAAATTGAGAAGAGCTAATTCTGTAGGTAAGAAATCAGAATACGAAATTTATACCTAAACAAGCCGTTTATTTCAATTGTCAGTTTTGGTCGAGAACATCTGATCTTCCCATTTCTCACAGAACGCACATTTCCATAATACAGTTGCCAACATTTGAAGGTTATTATTTAAAAAAAAATAAATGCCATAAAATGTCATTTCAAAGTACCAATAAAGATTACACACTTGATTTGAATTTTTATATTAATTTTTTTGTTCTAAAAAATACCTCTAGATGGATCACCCTACATATATATGAGAACCACCGACTTGGTTTATGTTCTGAAAAATATATGCCGGTTAATCTACCTGTCACTTGGCGAAATTGTGCTGAGCTATGCCTCCTGTTAAAATTATATAAAGTGTACCACTAAAGTCTTCGTACACCAAGTAGTATTTTTTTTTTAAAAATAGTAACATAATATGTCACAGCGCATAGAGACAGGACCTAAGGGTAAAAAAAAATCAATTTTCACTTTTTTTTTGATGTGGACAACATCTGAGCATCGAATGAGACCGATCCCATGGCCCAAAAGTGTTCCCTTCCAGAGATATGCGCGTTTTATGAAAGTGATGTTACACCAAAGATACACGTAGTTAAACCTTTAAAATGGCTCTCCTGAACAAAACTGGTTTTTACCCTTAGGTCCCTTTCTATTCTGCGCGTCACATATGTATATTATACTTATAGCAAAAAAATTAAAAATGTTTGTTTTAAATTATTTTTAGAAACTACTTCATTAACCATAACAATAACAACAAACTCAATGTTGACTTTTATTTATTAGTTTTCAGCAATAAACGAAAAAAGTCGATTGTTTTCTTCCAATTAAGTCTTCTTGCACTTAACGTTACGTGTCCGTTTTGCTCTATTTAGTCAATAGCTTCTCATAACCCAAAACGGTTCTTTACTTTCATAAACAAACAAAGCCCGGCAAATACCTTTGCTGCAAAAGAAAAAGCAATTTAAACATATTTGTGTTTAAAATATCAATAAGGCCTGAAAAAAAATTAACAGTGGAAGAACGTAAACCTATCTTGAAATTGCACGTTCAGGGTAACAAATCGTATGCAAAAATTTGCCCAACTGACATCCCGCAGCCGATCTACCATCCAGTCAATGATCGGACGATTTAAATATGAAGGTCGCGTAGAAAATAAGCCCAAATCACGAGGCCAACAGTCCTAGATCACGGCGATCGGCTACAAATTAAGCGAATGGTTGCCTGTCTAAGTGTCCAAACAAAAAGATGTCCACCCCGAAACAATAAGGAAGGCCATCCATGATGCAGAGTTCAAATCTCGCACACCTCCTAGAAGGCCGCTGGTAAATGCAATGAATCACAAAAAGCATTTAGACTTCGACCAAGAATGCCAAAATGCGTATCTAGAGTTCTGGAGCAGTGTTACAGCCGATCTACCACCCAGTCAGTGATCGGACGATTTAAATATGAAGGTCGCGTAGAAAATAAAGCCAAAATCAGGACCACCAACTGTCCTAGAACACGGAGATTGGCTACAAATGCAGCGAATGGTTGCCTCGGGTCTGTTCACAAGTGTCCGAACGAAAATATGTCCATCCCGAATCAACAAGGAGAGACGTCCATAATGCAGGGTACAAATCTCGCACACCTCGTAGAAGGTGCAGTGAATAGCAAAAAGCGTTAAGACTTCGACCGAAAATATCAAAATGCGTCTTTAGAGTTCTGGAACAGTGTTATATTCTCAGACTAGTCTAAATACAATATTGTTGGATCCGATGGCCGCCTGAGAAAAAACAGTGTGGAGAAAACCGGGAGAAGTCTACAATCCAAAGAACAAAATAAAAACGATAAAACACTGTGGCAGCGGGTTGGAAATTTGGAGAAAATCGAAGGAATCATCGAATCGAAGGAATATCGAATATATTGAAATTCCCTAAAAAATAAAAAGCCAAGTGCTGACAAATTAGGGTTATCTGACATATTCTACTTCTAACAAGATAATGACTCCAAACATATGGCCCACAACTCTAGAATGTACTAGGCATACAATACTTCGCAACTTCTAAAAACACCACCTTAGAGCCCTGATCTAAATCCCATTGAGCAATTTCCCTGAAAAAAAGAATCAGGGCCCATCATAGTTCAAAATCCTAGCTAAAAGAGGTTATTGGGTTCGAATGGGCGAAAATAGAGACCAGCTATACAATAAACCTAGTGAAATAAATGCCAGTCTTAGCGCAGTTAATACCCGACTATATATAAAAAATAAGTATGTATAATTTTTGGCCCCCTTTAGTTATAAGTGTACAAAGACTTTTTTGGAGACAAATAAGGAGTTTTTTTGGTTTTGGTTATTAGCATCCGTCTAAATTCATAAAATGAGATTTTTATTCTTTCAACTAAACGTACTTCATAATTTTTTCTCAATATTTATTATATAGGTTTTTTGTTTTTATCAATAAATATATAACAGAATTTAGTGGTATACTGTATATTAGGACGTATCGAATTGGTGGAATGGTAGAAACCAAAATGGAGTCTGGTGTTAATATTACTTAGATGTTTAATTCCCTCAGTACTTCTTTAATAAACATACGAGGAAAGCTCTCCTAAGTCAGTGCACTATTTACGATACAATTATTAGACAAAAATCGTCATCTACTGTTTATCAATCGATTTATGCATTGAATGCAAAAACTATTACATGACAGTTTAATCCTTTACTCTTAACGTCGACGTCACATACAAGGCATACAAATTGGAGCTGAAAAGTTCTAAAAGTTCTCACTCAAATTTGAACCTGGCTTAACTTATTTAAAAGTACTGTATACTAACCACCACATCAGGGCAGCACACAGGTTGATCGAATAGCAATACATTTTCTCATAAATATTTTTTAAAAAAAGTTACCTATGCCACCTAGCTGTCAAATAATTCTGTAAGGACTGCCTTGTATCAGGCTTAATTATTACGTCTGCCGAATGTTTGGAAATGTTTAAGGAATTTGAGCAAAAATGTCCCTAACTTATAAATAAGCAAAGTGAATAAGGTTTTGAATTCGGTCGTCGTCAAGGCTTCACAGCGCTGGCAGTATCAGACAATGGAATCATCTTTGTGTAAATATACTATCTATTTTGGCCGACGGGGTAGATCTTTAAGATAAGATTCTATTCAGAAATGTGGATTTGGAAATGTTTGCCGGAGATCCGGATTTTGGTTGACTTCGGCATGGAGCGCTGGCAACCATCGCCGTGTGCTGATCAATATAGACATATCTGAGCAGTAGTTTAACAAAATTGGCACTAATTGCTATAAAAACAACTTCACGCTCTAACCTTTCTTTTGTAAATTTCTTCGAAACATATTTATCTTGGGTAAGCTAATGGGGGTATATAGCTTCCCGACGTCTATGGACAACCTCACCCACTGCCATTCTGAACTTGATGTTTCCTCTTTTGACCATTAAGGCTCTGTCGATCGAAAAAGGCGGTATAACCTAAACATCGGCTTGGCAAAAATACCATCGTAGAAATTCAGTCTACTTATAGAAGCTTAGATGTCAACGTCGGCACCAGAAACAAAAGCAGTAGCCCAATCAGTTGCCTATCGTAAACACTAGATTATTGAACCTGAACGCAAAATAAGAACGTCGATAGCTTAAATTTGATTAGTCAAATCGCTGGAGAACTTCAGTCGTACAACTCCGTTGACAGCGTGACCGAAGAGGATGAAGCGACAAACTATCCGATGGAATTTTTGAACTCGCTTGATGTGCCACATAATTTACAGCAGAAGGTGTGATCGGTCATAACCATGTTGCAAAATCTGAATCGTCCGAAATTGTGCAAGAGACTGATAAACAATGCGATTCAAGCGACGATCATCAAGGGAAAATTCAGGGAGAGGACTATGCGATTATTCCAAATGATCTTCCATTTAAATTCAAGCAGATTCCTTTCCCCGTTCGATTGGCTTTTGTGATGACAATCAATAAATCGCAAGGCCAATCATTGGATGTCTGTGGGATTAACCTCAAATGTCACTGTTTTTTCGCACGGTCAGCTGTACTTTGCATGTTCGCGTGTTGGGAAACCGTCTTCGTTGTTTGTTTGTTTTTGCGCCGAAAAAAATCAAAAAAACATTATTTATTATATCGCTTTCTACTGATTTCGATTCCATTCAAATAGATCGCATTGAAATTTAAATTATTTGTGTTTTATCACTTTAGAGTTTATCTGAAGGCGTTAAGTTGGGGCGAGTCGAAGTATGCCGAAGTCCGCTAGTATACATATATTTATCTGGAGTCGGAGTTTTCAAGCTGTTGTCCTGAGTCTGGAGTCATTCTGGTATCCAGAGTCGTCCGATTTTTACAAAACTCCTCAGTTCTTTAATGCAAAATTTTTGAAAATTTTGCGCCAAAATCAATATTTTATTACGAAAACAGTTAAAAGAGTTTACAAATACATAAGTAGATTGTCAGAAAGATGCATTTTGATACTAGTAAAGGGTGGTACACACTTTAACTTTGAGTTTTTCGTCCAACTTAATTTGATATTTCTTTGTTTAAATGTTTAACAAATTCAACAATGGAGAGATTCACAATCAAGCTGCCCGTTAAGATTGTTAAAGCCTTTTTCGAAAATAGGCTTTTAAATCAAAATGCATTTCGTGCACTTCGTGATTTTTTTGGTCAGAATAATCGACCGAGTTGTTTCAACAGTTGTCTCGTTAAGAAGAAGAAATGCCTTTATGGGCAAATAAGAATCTACGAGTGACTGTTGAAATGCTGATGCAACAACAAAGAGTGACTGTTGGGTGCGTTATATGGGCTGGCGGTATCATCGGGCCGTACTTCTTCTAAAATGAGGTTGACCAAGCAATTACCATGAATATGTTCGCACCATCGCGAAATGATAAGAAGTCTCTCTGGCCAGAAATTGATGATATGGACCTGCTGCACACTGCCAACGAAACAATGACTCTTTTGCGCGGGAAATTCAATGGTCGGGTTATCTCTCGGCGTAGCGATGTTACCTGCCCGCCATGATCTTGTGATTTCCACCGTAGGACTTTTTTATTTAGTGATATTTGAAGAAAAAGTGCCCGTCGATAAGCCATGAACAATTCAGCTAAACGATTGGGTAATTCGACACATAAGCGACATGAAACCTCTACGAGGGTTGCTATTTATATATCGGGTCCTGACCATACAGTGTTCCCAAATGTAATATGGAACTTCCAATGACACTTTGACATTTTTTAGCATAACTTCACTCAGAGAGCGAATTGTCTTGTATACAGTGTGTTGAAAAGATCATCTCAGTCAAAAAATGAAATTATCCCGTAAACATTTTCGTGTGATGATTTTTTACGATTTTCGGCGTGGGTTATCGAGAGAAGAGTGTTTAAATCAACTTGTTTCGCTCCAATAAGAATTTCGTGAAGGACGTCCAACTTCGGTCACTGTGCCAGAAATCATCGATGCTGTGCTTGAACTTATTAAGCAAGACCGACATGTGACATACCGTGAGATTGAGGCATCCTTGGGCATTAGTATGACAAGCATCGATAAGATATTGCATGTTCATTTAGCAGTGAACAAAATTTGTTCTCATTGGATCCCACATATATTGACGAATGCTCAAGAAAAGGCTTGTAAGGATTGATGCAAAGAGTTGTTGAAAAAGTATAACTGCGGTAGCTCAAACGCGGTGTATAACATTGTCACAGGTGACGAATGATGCATCTATACATATGAACCCGAAACAAAACAGCAATCGACCGTATGGGTCTTTCAAGACGAGCCAAATTTAGCAATAGTTGTTCGTGGAAGATGTACATCGAAGCAAATGATGGCGTTTTTTCGGTATAACCGTCCATGTTGCCACACTGCCTTTAGTGGAACGTAGGAGGTCAATACTGAGTGGTATACAATAGGGTGGAGTGAAAACATGCTTTTTTTATAATTTGAAAAAGTTAACCTCGGAAAGAGATGTAGTCTGGGGTCCTAAAGAGGGGAAAAATAAAGAAAAAAATTTAAAAAAAATTTTAGGGGTCGCGCCACTCCCTAGAAATTTGGAAATTATCGCTATTTTGGCGTTGATTTTAGAAAAATCCTAAAAATTAACGACTTAACTTATTCGAAATTTAAAAGTTTGAGCTTGTTCAGTGCCCAAACAAAAGTATTTGAGGCAAATATGAGGATAATCGACTAATATTTGTAGCTTTGGTGGCGATTTCATTGTTCAGTCAATTTTCTGAAGAAGGGACGATTTGACTTATTTTACTTTTTGAAATTTTTGAACAATGAGAAAAATTTTTTTAAATTTTTTCATGCCCTTATTTCATTGTTTACGCTATTGCAAACATTTATTGACATAAAACTTTTTAGGATTTTTCTAAAATCAACGCCAAAATAGCGATAATTTCCAAATTTCTAGGGAGTGGCGCGACCCCTAAAAATTTTTTTAAATTTTTTTCTTTATTTTTCCCCTCATTAGGACCCCAGACTACATCTCTTTCCGAGGTTAACTTTTTTTTTTTGAATTTCACTCCACCCTAGTATACAACCATAGTGGTGGAAGAAATAATGAAAGATAATAAGAGAAGACGGATCATTTTGCATCACGACAATGCGGGCTCTCACGCATCAGCTGAAACTATGAGCTATTTGACCACTAAAGATGTCGAATTGATGGGCCACCTACCGTACAGCCCTGATTTTCCAACCAATTACTTCTTCTTATTCTCTAGCATCAAGAAAAAAAGCATGGTCAACATTTTTCATCGCCCGAATAAGCTGCTGATGAGTTCAAAAATCATATTTTGGAGGTCTCAATCGGAGTGTAAAAAGTGCTTCGAAAATTGGTTTGTGCGCAGTCTCGGACGCCGTTCGCTCCAGGATGAATTAACGTTTTCAATCGCCCGAAGCAGCGTTTAAATATCATGTTTTGGAGGTGCCTCTATCGGAGTGAAAAAAGTGCTTCGAAAGTTGGTTTGTGAGCATGCATATTGATATTGATTAAAAGGAGAAGATTGATCTTAAAGGAGAATATTTTGAAAAACTTTAAAACCATTTCAAATGTTAAATTGTTGTGTTTTTATTGCCGGACCCGCAATATAAATAGCCACCCTAGTGTTATATGTCAAAGTCATTGAAAATATATACCATCGGATAGAATTATGCCACCGAAGCCGTTGAAAGCTTTTGGCCTATATTTTGTTTTACGTATAAGGTAATTGTTATAAATCCTTCTAGCATAATTTAAAATTGTAAGATAATTTTCTGAAGACTTATTGTTTAATTTTCTATCAATATCGTGCGTTTTATTTGTACCACCCTTTACATAAGTAGTGTTCTTCAGAAACGCTACTTGAAGTTTCGGCATATATTTGCTTATTTTTTTTAGCGAATTCGGGGCTTTTTTGGTCTCTATGATTCTAGGCCATGGTGTTTGTGAAATACGCAAAATTATGTAACAATTCTTAGAAAAGCTTAGCTTGTTTGTTTATTTCGGCCATTTGCTTTAACACATTGAACAGGGATTAACCGACTCGAGACCTCTTGCATATACGTTTAAATGGAAGATAAATTTTTTCTGCACACAGCTTTCATTGCGATGCGCAATTTTTTCAAGAAACTTGAAAAGTGAGATTTACAACATTAGTTCTCATACCTTTGGTGAGAGCCTGTATTTAAGGAGATCAGATTTCCTTTCAACAATTGCAGAAGCTTTCTGAAGATGGTCGTCACGGACCTAAAATCGCAATAAAAGTAGTGTGCAGGCACGAAAATCAATGTCACTTTGCCATTTTTTAACAAATATTGTTTCTAATAAATGCAGGAGGTCTCGAGCTGGTTAATCCCTGTTCAATGTGAATTCTAAGAAAACAAAATTTCTTCAAACGTATGGCATAAAATTCTTAAACATTTCTCAAAGTGCAGAGTGTGTGTTAAATCTACCATGATGTACTTGATGCACTTTCCATATGAATATTTCAATTTATTTTTGCTTTTTGCATAACCACTTGAAGCGCTTTGTTTTCGATCTAAAAAAGAAACAGTTTTTCCACTGAATATACTCGTATATACTGTTAGCACTTTGTGCGCGGTGTTCGCATGAAACTGAGAAATAAATAAAACTCCGCCTCTATGCAGACACATATGAATTTGCATAAAAGCCCATCCGTCCATCCAGCCATCTAGACATCCAACCAAGCAACAGCACTTAAAATATTGCCGGATCTTTTGATGAAACGGGGCAACAACCAGGGCCGGGCGTCCAATGTTGCTGACGTTGGATGCGGGTAGCGGAGCCAAATGAAAGTTTACATAAACAGAAAATAAAATAATAAATATTTTTCCTTTGTTGTTGCATCTGAAAGGAATTGAAGGGAGAGAGGAGAGGAGAAGGAGAAGACAAACAACAAGAAAAAGAACAAAAAAAAGCAAAACAGAAATGTTTTGTATGGGAGTGTGTAAGTATAAATATCATGCAATTTTAAGCTACTTTACATATGCATAAAATCAAGTCATGTTGTTGCTGCTGGGGTTGCCGCTGCTTGTGCTACTGGTATTGTTGCCGTTGCTGCCAAAGACAAGATGTGAAATAAGAAGTCTTTTGATCTACAGTTTCGGGGGAGTGTTAAAAATGCAATGATGCAGCTCGTGCTGACGTTGGAGGTGATGGTGTTGCTATTGGTGGGAGAGCAGCAACTTTGTTGTTGTGCATATAAATTATGGTAAGCAGCAGCAGCAGCACATTGTTTATGGCGATTGTGAGTTGCAACAACAATGGCGGATGTTTGAGTACGTGCAATATTTGTCTTGGTAGCTGTAGCTGCTATTGCTGCTGGTGTTATAGTGGCATTAAAAATATTTGCCACTTGAGTTGTCATTGTTAAATTATAATCCTCATATACTGTTTTATCACATGCTACTTGATGTTGCTGCTGGTATTGTTGGTACAGTTGGTGCTGCTGCTCCATTTGCGCATGATAGTGCTGCTGTTGCTGCCGCTGCTGTTGCAATTGTACTTTTTTATTGTTAATTAACTTTATTTGAAAATATTTCTCTCTCAACAATTCCGTTTTATTTGTTTGTTCTTCGCAGCAAATTGTTGCCACTTCACTTAAAATTGTCCCACTTAAACCGAGTCTTTGTTGCTGCTCATATTTTTCATTTCGTTGGTGTTGCTCGAGAGGCTGCACCCCGGCACGCTGCCTTTGCACTGCTGTTCCAATTCGTTGTTGTCCATCGTCAGCTACGACCCCGTCGCTATTGTTTGTGTTATCGCTGCTGCAACTTGTATTGTTTGCTGGCGCTCTTTGCCCATTGAATGCCAAACAATTGCTTCTTTTTTCGTCGCTTATTGTCTTTTGGCCAAAGAATAATTGCAACATTTGTTGCATGCCATAGTACAGCAACAGTGAAAGTGCTGCTAAACGTGGCCAAAAGCATGAGAGGCATGCATGCAAAGTGGATGAGCCGCTGGCATTCAATGATGATACATCACCTAAAGACACACACGTTGCGATGGAACAAATGAAAGTGAAAAAATTGGAGAAATAAGAACAGCATAAGTACTTGTATGTTAGAGAAAATGGAATTTAATTTAGTATTTATAAAGAAATGCAACACTTTTAATACGATGCTCAATTTATGGAGGATATGTGACCCAAAAAACAAGGAGATCTGTAAGAAAGTAGAACTCATTTCACTGTTGGCAACAGCCGTAAAGAACGCTCAAGAGGGCCCAGATTAAGAAAACACATTGAAAACGAAAAATAAAAAGTTCTTAGCAAACACAAGTATTTATATCGCAGAATATTTGAAGAGGGATTTATTTTATTTATAATATATAAGAAAAATCTAAAAAAAATCGTACGTAATTACTTTGAGTTAGTTCAATTAAAAGTACAAGTACTAGGGCCGATGTGGCTCCAGAGCTTTCTATTTCCTATTTCCACAAGAATAAATTTGCATGGCAAAATCGTAATTGAAATTAAATTACATCGGATCCATATTTAGGAACCACCACGCCACATTGAACCTTACAAACAATTGTAAACTCTTAAGTCAAATGAAAAATTAGTAAAAAAATAACAAAAGTCGAGTTTGACCGACTAAATTATACCCTGTTCAGAAAAGCCAACTGAAAATAGTTTTCAGAACCAATTGAACGGGCCCTTAGGAGCTATATCTTAATTTGAACCCGTTTTTTTTTTCCAATTTCAGCAGCGTCCATCCCAGACACTAGGATCTTACAGGATGGCTGCTGAATATTGCTACATTAAGAAACTCAAATAAGTTTTTTTTGGTCTATGGAAATAATTTTTTTTTATATTCGTGTAAAAGCCCATTCAATTATATTTATCATTGCTTCATTAATTTAAAAATGGAATTTAAATGCCTTTCAGCTGGTCGATGCATGTGCGGTATCTTATCAAAAAGTTGTTCATTACAGCTTGGAGAGTTTAGACAAAAATAGCCGCAATTGTTTATCGAATGGATTGCTTAAATTCAAACAAATTTATTGGTTTTGCTTTGTAGACTTCCTGTTTGCAATAACCCCACATGAAAAATAAAGTGCAGTAAGGTTATGCGACCTGGGCGGCCAAAAGAATATGGAGTTTCTGGATATCAGCTTATTAAGAAACGTTCGTCGTAATTCTGTCATAACAGACCAGGCTATGTGAGGAGTTGCATTTTGCTGAAACCACACAGAGTTGAAAGAAATTCTCATTCATCGTAATTCAGGATAGAAAAACTATCTCAACATGCTCAAATAACGGTCTTCAGCAACAAGCTGCTATATATATTTCTGGCCTAATAATGGAAATGCGAATATTTATCATCAAAAATGGTGTTATTGTTGTCAAAGTATTCTCCAGCATTATTTCTACACTTTTGCATGCGCTTAAACCAATTGTCGAAGCACTTTTTCCACTCCGATTGCGACACCTCCAAAACATGGTTTTTGAACGTTTCAACAGCATCTTCTGCCGACGAAAATCGTTGACAACGCATTTTTTTCTTGATGTGCGGGAATAAAAAGAAGTCATTGGGTGCCAAGTCAGGGCTGTACGGCGGATGACTCATCAATTCGACCTTTTAGCTGGTCAAAAAGGCGCTGGTTTGAGCCGATGTGTGAGAGCTCGCATTGTCATCGTGCACAATGATTCGTTTTTCGAATTTCTCCGAAGACTTCAGGCAAACAAATTATGGTGCACCACTCAGAATTGACCGTTCTACGTTTCTCAAGTGGAACTGTCACCACGAAGTGCTTCTGCCACGAACAACTTTCGTTGAATTTGGCTCTTCTCCGAAGACCCTCACCGCCGATTGCTGTTTTGATTCAGGCTCATACGCATTGATCCATGATTCATCACTTCTGACGATCTTATAAACTTCTTTTGACGTACCGCAATCGCATATTTTCAAAATTTCTTTGCACCAATCGACATGAGCCTCTTTTTGAGCGATTGTCAAATTGTGCGGGATCCAACAAGAACAAACATTTTTACGACCAGGTGTTAGTGCAATATCGAATATATGCTGGTGAAATAAATGCCTAAGGATGCCTCTATCTTACGGTATGTCACATGGCGATCTTGCATTATCAGTTCACGCACGGCACAACGGCCGTTTTTTGACGACCTTTACGACCTTCATCTTTGAGCGTCGGCCGGCCACGATTGAATTCATTAAACCAGTTTTTTCACAGTGCTATAGGATGGTGCTTCATCGCCATACAAAAAGTTAAGTTCATCGATGTACACTTGTCTCGAAAATGCTCGAAAATGTTCACGAGTTAATTCCATTTTTTAGCCAAATTGTTTTTTTCAAGTCACTTTAAACAACACAAATGATGGTCGTACGTCAAAACGTTCTGAGAACGTTAATGCTAAAAATGTTAAACTTTCCAATGGAAATGTCAGATGGTGCCAATGGAAATGTCAGATATATAGCAACCTTCGTATTGTTCGTTCGAAAGGACATTTTATGCCATTATTTTTTTTGGTACAAATTTGTTTCGTAATATAATTTCGTACAAATGTTGGCCGCAAATACGCCTCAGGGTGTCTATTCTGAGAGTCCAATTTTAAATGACGCTTTCGACCATCTCGTCCGGCGTTAATGACACGCGTAATGTTGGCTTCCAAAACCTTAATCGTAGATGGTCTGTCATTGTAGGCTTTGGACTTTACGTAGCCCTAAAGAAAAAAGTCTAAATGTGTTATATCACAAGATCTCAACAACCAATTGACTGGTCAAAAACGTGACATTAGCTGCTCTTCGAAATGACCTGTCAATAGATATATTTTGCTTGAGCAGGTGTATGGCAAGTGGCACCGTCACGATGAAACCAAATGTCGTCAAGATTACCGGTTTCAACTGCAGGTAGCAAAAAGTCCGATATTATGGCTCGATTCACCGTTACATTCCGTCCATCATCATTTTTCATTTACGGTCCGGTCATTCCACCAGCCCATAAACCGCACCAAACCATATTTTTTCTCTGGTTATAATGGCACCTTTTGAACCTCTACTGGTTGCTCTTCAATCCAAACGTGGTAATTTTGTTTATTGACGTTGTCGTTGTTCAACAAATGGGCCCCCATCACAGAACAAATTTGAGGTCGATAGCAGCGGATTAGCTTCGAACTTTTAAAGAGCCCAAACACTGAAACGGCGAAGCGTAGTAACATCATTAAGCTGTAGTTATTGCACGAGCTGTATTTTGTACGCTTTCAAACCATCAATCCATAAAATACTCCAAGTTGTTTCATACGACAAGCCAAGTTGTTGAGAACGGTGCCGAGTCAATTTCTAGTGGTTTTACGTACCCACTCTACTACCTCTATGTTTTCAATACTTTGTGCTGAATGTAGTCTATTAGGTCGAGTATTATCCAATAGTGAAAACGTTTCCAATCGAGCACTTATTTCCATAATACAGTTGTACAATTTGGAGGCATTATTGCGGTGTATGTCTTTCTACGGTGAAATGGCGAAATAAACCCGATATATGTGGGAGCTGTATTTAAATGATTTTCTATAATTTGAATAGCGTTCGTATTCGGTCCAAAATTTTTTCTTGTGCCAGATTTAATGAAAATCGGTCAACGATTGCGACCTTTAACTTGGTTACAAGCTTTAGATAGACAGACGGATGACCAGACAGGTATATAAAAGGAATCGGCAAGTGATTATATGTCGATCGGTATGCTTTAAAACCGATGAATTGAATTCATTAGTCTCGTGCAAATGCAAAATAAATTCACATTTGGATTCATAAAATATAGACTATTTATCGTCCATTTTGACCATGCGGATCGGTTTTGGGGCACATAAGCCAAAACGTCCATCAACTATGCCCTTTTCTATGATATTATGTGAGTCCCAACTAGCAGTCCTCATTTTAGCCATAGTTCGTAAAAAAGAAACTTATTTGTCCCTTAAAGAAAATTTTTTAACCATCCATCGATTCGCTTATTTACAACCCCAAACAGCATATCACCATAAGCCACCGTTAAACAAAATTTTAGATTCTGAAGTCCATTCGTTTGACCGTTATCGCCCTTTCAACAGAACCGCGGGCGGACAAACAAACGGATTGCGCGACGGACATGGTATGATTGTCTTGGAATTTTACTGCGACTCCGATCATTATTACGAGGTGTTGCAAAGGGTATGTCAAATTTTAGTTAACCATCGACTCATCGGTTGAGGGTATCAAAAGCTTAACGCGGACAGCTATGAGATACCCTACACCATTCGGTTGTCCAAAAGCTTCAACGACATATTTCATTTGGGCAGTTAGATGGCCGATATGTTTGAATTTACCAGGTACAGTACTGTGTTCTAAAAATTAAAAATATTTTTTTCTTTCAAATATCAAAAGCTTTTCTGGCCTCTAGATTTATTCGACCGATTTATCAAGCTATTTTGATGTGATTATTTTCATCAACGAAACACAAAAATCTCATATTGGCAAAGGTTTATTCGATGTCTATATTCTTCATTATAGCAGATGTAGAGTAAAGACGTCAAAGTTAAGTGCAAAAAGTGCAACCAAGTAGGACCTTGCACCACTCAGACAACACAGCTGATCATAGCTATGTCAGTGAGTATACGAGTGATATCGTACAATGCTCACTGAGTTGAGAAAAGTTTCCCCTTATTCTTAAATGGAAAGTTGTCGGAATTAGGAAAGTAAGAGTGCAACACGTACTGTGTACTGTGTACGTACTTTGATCAACGAAGTTGATTTTCGAATTTCACAAGGAGCTTCTGCGCATCACGCCTGTCCTGAGTCGTTTTCACTTCAGCTCTGCGAAACGGTCTTGATCCTTGAATTGTATTGAGTGCGGCCACATCCCACGTCGGCACTACAAAATGGATTCGATTCGCAAAAGTCTACTTTTGACAAAATACTCAGACTGGCTAAAAACTCAAAGAATTCTTTCACTAAAGCAGAGAAGGTCACAGAATTTTAAAGTAAATTTAGCTTTAACGTAAATCAGATTCTTTCACTTATGTTTTCAAGGAGATTCCCCAATAGCAAAAACTTCGCTAACAGCAAAAGCTTCCACCTAGAAGACTCTGCCCACATTCGAAGAGGGTAGTAGTGTTCCAAGTTGGCTTCCACCGAAAAAAAGCCAACTGCACGGTTCTATACCGCTCTAAACAAAGATATATCCACAAAATGTGGTCGCAAGTTGAAATAGGGGTTCATTAAGTCGATGGGGATCAGGTCTAGTATAGTGTTCAGGGCCTCTGACGGTCTGATATGGATTGCCCTAGTTTCCCACCAATGCATAATATTCAATTATAATTAAAGATAAGCATGCATTGGTGAAACAAAAACAATCTAATAATTATTACTAGTCGCTTGCTTTTTCTATAAAAAACATTTTTTGGACTCTGTGTTCATGAGTTCGACTCAGCAAAAGCAAAGTTCATAAATCCATAACGAAATTTTTTTAAATTTAAATAATTTTTCGTCAACATACGTACACTGCTGCTCGCTTTTCTTACCAGTCCGTAGTTTTTGAGCCCCTAGGGTCCCAGGGTCTAAGCTCCAACTTAGGGAACAATTTGGAAACACGTTTGTATACGAGTATATAAATGAAAGTTTAATAACTGTGAAAGACTAATTTTCAATCTTTATTGGCAAACGTTTTTTAAAGCCATGCGGACCGTTACTTGGAGCTCAAAAGCCGAGTTGAGTACCCCCGACATCGCCAGCTTGACCATCGTACTTCCACACACAAATTTATGTTAAGTATGTTCGGTTTCTTCAAGAAATATTTTTTTCTGACTTTTTTCAACTCGAGCATTTCTCCAGTACAACCGAATGTTAGTTGGTGATCTGTAAATTTCAGTTATTCGAGCTGTAGTATCTATACAACATACCAAGTATCCGAACCTTCAGATAAAAATTTTTGGATTTCAAAATTCGCATGCCAGTACGCCGGGCCTATTTTTTTTATTTACAATCCCAAGTAGATTATGGCATAAGCCGTCATCGTGAATAATTCCATTGCCCAACCTTATGGCGTTAATTCGCTATCATGAAGTCCAAAGGACAGACACTGCTAATCAATCAAATATTTATAATGGGTGATCCAAGACGAGATACTTTTTTCAATAGCCTTTTTTTTTTGATAGATCTCGCCTGAGTCGTGTCATGCTGTTATATTATTTTTTTTAGTATTGTTTGTTATTTCATCATGAAAAGACTAACGTCTGAACAACGTTTACAAATCGCTCAATTTTATTACGAAAATTCACGTTCTGTGAGGAATGTGTTTCCTGTACTTCGTTCAACTTATGGTCAACATAATCGGCCTACTGAGAGTACGAGTGCTATTCGCAACACCATCACCCATCTTGAGACCCAGCATTCATTATTGGATAATATTCGACCGAATAGACCACGTCCAGCACGCAGTGAAGAAAATGTAGCGGCCGTAGCTGAGAGTGTACAGTACACCAAGACCGTGAAAGTTGATTCGGCGCCGTTCGCAGCAACTCGGACTGACGTATGGAACGACTTGCGAATTTTACGTCGAGATCTTAAATTGAAAGCGTACAAAATACAGTTTGTACAAGAACTGAAGCCGCCTTTCGTTTCCAAGCGACATCGCTTCGCTCTATGGGCTCTTGAAAAGTTCCAAGAAGATCCGACGATTTCGAGCCAAACTTTGTTCAGCAATGAGGCATGTAAACAAGCAAAATTGCCGCATTTGTGATGAAGAGCAATCAGAAGAGGTTCAAGAGCTACCACTTCATACAGAAAAAACAACGGTTGGGTGTGGTTTGTGGGCCGGTGGAATCACCGGTCCATATTTCTAAAAAATAATGCCGGAGAGAACGTAACCATCAAAGGCGACCGTTATCGTGCCATGATAACCGACTTATTGATGTCTGAAATTAAAGCTCGTGATCTCGGCGGCATTTGTTTGCAATAAGACGGCGCCACTTCCCACACATAACATCAATCAATGGATTTATTAAAAGAACACTTCGGTGAGCAGATAATTTCACGTTTTGGGCCGGTCGATTGACCACCAAGATCGTGTTATATTACACCGTTAGACTTTTTCCTGTGGGGATATGTAAAGTCTAAAGTTTATGCGGACAAACCAGCTTCGGTTCAGGCCTTGGAGCAAAACATCACTCTTGTCATTCGCCAGTTACCAGTCGAAATGCTCGAACGAGTCATCGAAAATTGGACTCAACGGATGGCCATCTGAGACGTAGCCGCGGCCAACATGTGTTAGACATAATCTTTAAAAAATAAATGCCAAAGAATGTTTTTTCAAATGATAATAAACATTCCTCATTCAATATGAATTTCGTCTTTTTTCCTTTAAAAAAGTAGGGAACCTCGAAATGGATCACGCGTTATACTTATCTTTATAGTTCCCGGTCAATATTTTGTGGTGGTGTGAACGGAGTAATAAATTTAGTATATCTCCTTCCTAGGGAGGAGGATTTAAAAGGGCATAAAATCCTGAAAAACCGTCTTAGTAATTTGGTTATCGAATATCTCTGTGGTACGTTGTTCAGTAGGCGATTGCTCTGATATAAGGAGAAGATTAACTGAATGTTATAGAAAATTTTCAATAATGCTGCCTTTTGGAATTTTCCTATTCACAAATATTGGCATGCGCTTCAAAACCAAAACCTATAAATTTAAGGATACCGATGATTTAAATCCGCTTAATTGGATGTTCTTCTTTCTTTACTCGCTTCGTTTATTAAATCAAAGGATTTTTCTTAAATGCACCAACAATACATTTTTTTTAATCTTTTCGTTTCAGTTTAAGTTGCGCAGCAGCATATTGAATGAATGAGCATCTTTCAAGCTGGAGCTTTACATGGAATTATACGAACCAAAAGTAATTTGCACAAAAACTATTTAAATGCCTCCATTATACGGTCCCCGGTTTCTTTTTCCTGAAACACTCGCACAAAACTTGTTGCTCCTTCCGTTTTTAAAACATGTTTAACTGGATGTGAGCTACAAGTTATCGTACAGCTTCGTTTTTTTCGTTGTTGCTTGTATGGCATACACATGTCTTTTGTTAGTTTTAACAAATTATTTTTTATACATTTCCGTCAGACATCCGGCATGTTGGAGTTGTTACATTTGCCACAGCCATGCAGTTCACATTACTGACGCTGGTATGACATGAATTGTGAAATTTTTCCATAAACATCTGTTAACCGTAAGTGAAGTGAATGAAGTAGTTTGCTTTCTTGCAAAAATACAAAATATAAAAAAGTGAGTTTAATATGGCTTAAGACGACGGGAAATAGTTGTGTCGTTCATTCTTCAACTTACAGAGAAGATAAAAAAGACTAAAGAAATTTTAATAGAAACTGAACAAAACTATTAAAAATAATTACAAAGTTTTAAATGTTGGTAAAAGTCAGGTTAAATTTAATTCTTTTATTTTGAATATTGCCATTAACTCTGCAGTAATGTAGGAGTACTCTTCGAATTTTTTAAACGCTCGCCGAAGAGTGGATGGTATACTGAATTTATCCTTTTTATCATTTATCACGAAATATTGATCGGAAATCCTAAAAAGTATATAAATTATTGATTTTCGGGAAATTATAAGACAATCTAGCCATGCCTGTCTTTCCATCCTTCCAAGTGTCCGCGCGTCCGTCAGTCCGTTTGTCTTACCGCACGATAGCTCTCTAAACAATCAAACTAGGATCCTGAAATTTTGCATGATGATGGCTTATGGTAATAAGCTTTTTATACCCGCACCACATAGTGGTATGGGATATAATGGCTTAGTGCTTGCGTTTGTAACACATCGAAGGAATCGAGTTAGAATACCGGGACCAGAGAGAAAGTTGCTCAGAATTACATTTTGAGTCGATCTAGCCATGTCTGTCTGGCTGGCTGGGCGGCTGGCTGGCTGGCTGGCTGGCTGGCCGGCTGGCTGGGACAAGGTCGGACGCTATTGAATTTGGTTTAAATCGGAGCACTTTCTGATAGACCCCCCATACAAAGGAACTCCCGGATTTGGTCCAAATCCAGTTGATGTCGCGTGTATTGGTCAACAAATTAAAAAAATATGACATTCGATGTAGAACTGACCACAAAATGTAAAAAAAATAGTTGGACCCGCCTCTCGGACCTACGGGGCCTTCAGAACCCAAAAAATGGACCCATGATTTTAAATATAAGTGTGACCCCTTAAATGAAAGGAAATTATTTTACAATTTTAAATACAGAAAAAAATTCGACCTGTTTGGGCCCCAGGGTCCATTAGGAGGGTCCAAAAGTTTCGGTTTACCCGGATTTTAGTGTGACCCCTCAAATGACAGGGAATTGCCTCAGGACTTTAAATATGTCAAGCCAAATGATTTATCTCGTCCGTGGGAGGGCACAGGGTCCGAAAACAAGGTATGAAAATGTGGACCAACTATAATTGTTATACCCTCACCACATAGTGGTATGGGGTATAAAGGCTTAGTGCTTGCGTGATAGATACAGATAGAAATAGCGACGAGTGCTTTCGATTAACAGGAGACTTAATCACATTTATAGTGGTGCGGGTATCATAGAGTCGGCCACGCCCGACTATAGCACTTACTTACTTGTTAATATTGGAAAAAGGCGAAATCGGCAAGTCAAACAGTAATCTTCTTTGAGTATTTGTTTAACAAATTATAATTTTTTGGGCTCAGACATAAGTTAAATAACTACTGTTTGTTAGGACCCTAAACGTTTTGGCTCAAAACGTCAATATGGATTTATGTTCCAAAATAAAGAAAATTTTGCTACGAATCCAAATATACACAAATTTTGAAAAAACAAGTAAAAAATATTAAGTTTGGCTGTGCCGAACATTGGATACACTCAACTGAATTTGGTGCACAAGTGTGTTCTATATAGAAATTTGTATGCCTAAAATTTCATTTCGATAGGTCAAGTTTGTGGTGAGTTATTGTCATATTATTTCTCAAGGCCCATAAGACCGATTATGGGGGAGGTATCGGATAGGCCTATCCAATATCAACCAAATTTGGTACAGAAGTATGTTCTGTATAGAATGCTTTATGTGAAATACTTCATTTCGATAGGTCAAGTTTGTGGTGAGTTATCGTCATAGTATTTCTCAATGCCCATAATACGGTTTGTATGGGAGGTATCAAAAGAGGCTACCCAATATCAACTTAATTTGGTGCAGAAGTGTGTTCTATATAAAAATCTTTATGTGGAAAATTTTATATCGATAGGTTAAGTTTGTGGTGAGTATTGCCATTTTATTTCTCAAGGCCCATAAGACCGTTTGGGTGGGAGGTACCAGAAGTGACTACCTAATCTCAACCAAATTTAGTGCGGAAGTGTGTTCTATATAGAAATCATTATGTGCAAAATTTCATTTGGATAGGCCAAGCTTGTGGTGAGTTATCGTCATATTATTTTTCAAGGCCCATGGGACCGTTAGTGTGGGAGGTACCAGTAGGAATTTTCCGATCTCAACCGAATTCAGCGTAGAAGTGTGTTGTATATAGAAATCTTGATGTGTAAAATTTCATTTCGATGGGTCAAGTTTGTGTCTTTTTACAAAGATGATTGCGCATATATAGAGATTATTATTTCCAAAATTTCAGTGATTTTGCTCAAAAAACTGGACGGATATTTCTAAATAAAAAACTAATTTTTATGAGGTAGTGTCGGTTGAGGGTCTCTAACACCAACTTCGCGTAGAGCTATATAGCCCATTTTCAATACTAACCATGCTAGATTAACTATACATGTTTGCGCCAAATTGTATCTCCCTAGCTGTTTTCATGCAGGCTCTATCTTGTTTTCAACAGACGGACAGCCGGACAACATGCCTAGATCGTCTTAGAATTTTACGAGGATCAAGAATATATATACTTTGTTGGGTCTCCGATGATTATTTCAAGGTGTTACAGACAGAATGACAAAACTAATATACCCTCCATTGTATGGTGGAGGGTACAAAAACGGAAACTTTTTTGTGCTTTGGTATCGTATGGACATTGGCGAGTATATAAAAAGAGTTTCTCTACCGGAAAACCCGCCTGAGATCAGGAAATTCATTTATGAAGGGTAGTTTGTTAGACGTGCGTGTTTTCAATATGGCCATACTTTGATTTATTCTCAGTTTGGTTTGCCATTTCATAATGAATAGACTTACTTTTGAAAAACGTTTTTAAATCGGTCCAAAAGGAGATGGCTACCGATTCTGAGTTTTACAAGAAAATTTTGTTCAGCAAGGAAACCGTCGCCTTAATAAAACAATAGTGTATACGCATGTACACCATTATTTTTTTATTGCATAATAAGAATCTACATAACTGATTCTATATGTGGTCAAAATTTGGTGAAGTTCTACTTCCACAAAGTGGGTCAAAAGATCAATTGAAATATTAGCGTATAATTGCGTGATTGAAATTTTTTATTAATAATTGTGTAAGTGCTGGTATGGTGTTTTATTTAGTTGTTACTCTAAATATAATTTCAAAGAAAAATAGTGTATAAAAAGCATACACTATTTTTATTATTCAAAACAATCCATTTTCATAACAAAATAAAAACGAAAAATGACGTATATTGATATACACTATTTTTTAACAATATATTATTTGGAGTCAATCCGTATGACACTTATACACTATTTTATATATCACACAACATTTCTCTGTGTGTTCTACGGTTGACGTAAAAAATACCTTAAAATCAGTTTACACTGTTACTGTCAACTTTTTGATAGATTGTAGAATTTTCTGAGAGAAGACATAGACTAGTTACATAATATGTAATATACTTTGTATCATATCTACTTTGTACAATATTTATCATTTTATTATAGTAACATCAAACCAAACCTAGTAACCTTATATCTATCATTCTTATTTTTGTGTATTGAATAGAAAAAAATAAAAAATCAGTTGTATTTGAAAAATCGACGAAATAAGTCTTTAAACAATTAAATAAAATAAAATTATTACTAATATACTTAATTGACTGGGCAATTGTGCTTTTGCTAGTGTGTTATTGTGAAAAGTTCGTGAAAATAATGGATCTATCAAGTTATGGTGAGTATTTACTGTGAAACGAAAACAAGTGTGTGCCGTATTATGACTATGTAAATGGAATTTCGACAGATTTTGGTTATGATAATGCGCCTGGTACGACGCACGAAGACGATTTCTCCACAGGATCTTCGGATGATTATGTTCCGGAAACAGATGAAGAGGCAGAAACAGATGCTGAGTCGAAAGCAGAGGAATTGGACATAGTCACTTCGGCACTGGAAGAGAACCCTGAAATAGACCAAGACATGGAGGGTCTGATTGCAGACGTCACCAATAACGAGGAGTTAGAGCTCAAGACACCAACTCGGAAGCGGAAGGTAAAATCCGGACGGAACGACTTTGGTTATTTAAGATTAGTGACATAAATTTACTTAACGGAATGGCCCGAGGAATGGCCAACGATTTTGCGATTGGCCCGAAGAAAACAACCATACATTGTGAAAAGAATGTCCTGGTACGACATTTATGATCTCAAGGAATGGTTCAGCAGATTGGGGCACACTTTGAAAACTAATAACGAAAACAGCTCAATGAATTGGTTGAAGATTAAGCAAATTAAAGTAGAGAAAGTTAATCCTAATTTGCTGATCTATAAAGAGAATTGGGACTCCGAGTGGCAAACAATTGACATTATGCAACGTAAGAGGAAGAAATCAACCACTAATAGCTGTGATACCCGAAATTTGTGCTCTAAATTTAAGCAACAGCTTACTATATCTTCCTTAAAGTACAAGGATCTTAAGGGGCTGTGTACCAAAAATGTCATTCCCAAAGAATTTCATTATTTTTATATTAATCTACAACACAGTGGAAATAAAAATTGCTTGGATGAGCCTGATGTGGAGGAGGATATTTCCGTAGATGAATATTGATGAATATTGCCTTTTATTCATGTATTTTTTAATTAATTAAAACTGTAAAAATTTTATTACAAAACAATTAACAACGTGTCATTGCAATACCAAAAAATGACTGTGAATTATGAATAAAATGGATTGTTAAGCACGAATGCTTTGTTTTACTGCATGAACATTCGTCAGACAATTTAAATGTATTTCGTGATAAATGGTGTAAAGGATTCAAATAAAATAGTGTATACCATACAAAATAAAATAGTGTATAATGATTTTCATACATATTATAAAACAAATAAAATAGCCTAAGTGACATCATGGTACTTTGAATCCCATTAAGTTGCAAATAAAGCACTTTTAGATTAATCGAATATCATCTACTAGTAGCCTGATTATTCCTCCACATATTGAAATGATCACAACTTGCAAACATCGATTATTTTCTCAAAAATTACTGGTTTCCCAGATGTCTAATAGAACAAAAACTTTAAACTCTATTATCTCGAAACGGCAAAAAAATTATACACTATTGTTTTATTAAGGCGACGAAACTACCTTTTGGTTGAATGGGTACGTAAATAACCAAAATTTTCGTGTTTGAATTAATGACAAAAAGCTATTGTTGATACGCCATTAAATCCTCAAAAAGTCACTGTTTGGTGTGCTCTATGGGCAGAGGGAATCATTGGTCCATATTTCTATTAAAATGATGCTGGTCATAATGGTATGGTCAATGGTGAACGCTATACTTATACTCGTAGAGTCATGATTAATGATTTTTTTGGAGGATATTGATGTGGACGACCTGTGGTTATAACAAAGGCGCTATATGCCATACAGACAACGAAAAAAAAAACAATTTATTAAAGGAAACTTTTGGTGAGCGTACTATCTCGCGTCGTGGGCTTGTGGCGTGGCCTCCAAGGTCGAGCGATTTACAAACGCTGGAATTTGTTCAGATGGGCTATGTGAAGTCGCTTGTCTATGCAGAAAAGCCCGACAATATTGACCTTGGAAGATACTATTCGGTTCGTTATTGCTGACATATGGCCCCCAAATGCTGCAAAAATTGGTCGAAAATTGGGACTGGAATTCCGTCGAGCCAGCCACGGCGTCCACTTGCCCGAAGTCATTTTTAAAACATAATGGCAAACTCTTATCTTAATAATTAAGCTAAATTCTTGGCCATAATATTGAACGGTATGCGTTTTATTTCTTCTTGAAGACAGCACTTCTAAAAAAACACCTTTACATGTATGCACAAACACACTCACACTTTGTGCTTTTGCATCTGTTGTTTGTGCTTTGTAGATTACGCGCAGCTCGAAGATTATAAGCAAAGGGTAATTCTCAATAATTTCAATGAGTCTTCCGTATAAGTCTTTTGATATGCAATCGAAGTAATCGTTGCCAAGTGACTGCTAAAGAAGAACCTTGGTGGGTTTAGAAACAGCTGTACAGTTGCCAGGCACCTAGTGTCAATACGTTTCACTAATTTCTACTCTGATTTGGTTAAAGAAACAATAAAAGTCCCGAACCAGAATAAAACAAGTAAACTGTTCAAGTCTAAAGGGAATGTTAAGAATAACAATCGATTTCATATCGGTCCATGTTTTGGAATAGCCTATGCTTATTTTCCCAAACAAAGGTCCCTTTGAGTTCACACGCGCGTTATGGGCGACTTGTATTCAGTACGAGTACTACAATTTACCTTTTCAATTGGAGTTTCTGCCGCTATACAGAAAAGATTTTAAATTTTAACTATCCTAAATAAAGCATGGAGCGTTAAGTGTGACCTTTAACTATTTTTTATTGAAATTGGACCATATTGGTGTTTTTGTATAGCCCCAACCAAATAAATGCAAAAAATTGTCCCAGTTTCGGGAAATGAAAAAGTCCGGGAAAGGAGAAACTGTAAATAATGTTCGACTAGGACGGAATTAATGACGTTTTTACATGTTTCTACCTGGTTGCATTTTTTCGCTCCTTAACCTTGAATGTGCTTTAACTTAAGTATATTTTTTCTGTTTATTGATCCTAGTTAGGGTTAGCAAATTTTCTTTAAATCTGAAAAAGCCTTACTCCGTGCTTTTCTAAAACACATATCTTATTATTTTATTTAAAATAATCAGCAAGAAAGGTTTATTGTTTTTTTAGGTTTTGTAAAACGAGGGAAGAAATAACGTGTAATTCAAGTAGAAGCTTATATACCTGTTTACATTTTAATAAAGCCTTCTATACACTCCACCTCAAGATATTAAATCGCAATAGGCCCCTGCAATTAGCCACGGTGATACTATATAGTAATAAGCTGTTTGTGATTGTAAATTGGCGCAGCCGACTAAGATGAGGAAAAAAGTTCCTTTGAAAGGGCTTTAGCTACTTCGGATTTTTTAATCAGTTATTATTTAACCTGTTATTATTTAATCAACAGTGGAGGGTAAGTAAGTTTTTGCCTGTTGAAACTAAACGTCCTTATTTGTTGTTATTTATACCATTGCCAGA
Source organism: Hydrotaea diabolus (assembly GCA_963513945.1). Classification (NCBI taxonomy): domain Eukaryota; kingdom Metazoa; phylum Arthropoda; class Insecta; order Diptera; family Muscidae; genus Hydrotaea; species Hydrotaea diabolus. The sequence continues at coordinate 49,461,463 of OY740717.1, read as the reverse complement.
ACCATCCAAAAAATTTTAGATTCCCTATTGATGTCCCACCCCTAGTTTATAAAATTTCATTGCAATAGTCTCTGCTGCAAGACGCGATGTACAAAAGGTCTCTTAGTTTTTTACTTTCAAAATGTACTTTTTCTATAACAACGGTATCAAAAACAAGAAAATATGTTTTTAAAATCAATTTTATTAAAACAAAAAAGTAAAACCAGTAAAAAAAATATATAAATCGATTGGGCCGACTATGCAATACCCTTCATTACTGTGTTATTTAGAAGATTCGCGCCTCTGTTTGGAGTTTAAGTAAGGTGGGACTTTATAACGGGTGATCCATCTTAAGGTATATTTTCTATAGGGGTTTTTTACACAGGTTACACGCGAGTTGTGTAAAACTTTATTTGTTATTCTTTTCAGTATTGTGGGTTATTTTATCATGGAGAGACTTACGAGGGCGGTTCGGAAACTTCTTAGCCTAGCACAAAAAGCGCGGTATAAACAGAAAAAAGTTAAGTGTTTTGGAAACTTCCATCTCTGCTATGAACACATGTTAAATTTTGTTTCGATCTGGCAACTCCTTCATATAGAAACAGGTGTTCACAAAACACGCATCCGCGATTTTTTTACAATGGAAAAATTAGAAATGCGTGGTGTCATTAAATATTTACATAAAAAAGGTTTATCGGGACAAGAAATTCATAATGATATGGTAAATGTGTTAGGTGAAAGTGCTCCTTCATATGCAACAGTAAAAAATTAGGTTGCTGAATTTAAACGTGGTTGTACAAGCATTGACGATGAACCACGTAGTGGACGTCCAAAAACAGCAACAACAACAGAAATTGTAGCCAAAGTGCATGATATGGTATTAAATGATCGACGAATAAAAGTGCGTAAAATAGCTAATATCATGGGCATCTTAAATGATCGAGCCCATTTAATTTTGCATGAAGAACTACAGATGAAAAAGCTTTCTGCAAGATGGGTGCCGTTAACAGTCGACCAAAAACGCATAAGAATAACCATTTCTCAAGCTTGTTTGGATCGTTTTCAGCGAAATAAAATAGATTTTAAGCGTCGTTTCATAACTGTGGATGAGACATGGATCCACAACTATACTCCAGAGACAAAAGAACAATCCAAACAATGGACTGAAGCTGGATGAAGTGCCCAAAGAAGGCAAAAACAATTCAATCGGCTGAAAAGGTTATGGCAACGGTTTTTTTTGGGACTTCAAAGGTATTTTATTAATTGACTATCTGCAAAAGGGTAAACAATAAATTCCGAGTACTATTGCAACCTTTTAGATCAATTAAATGTACAAAATTGAGAAAAGCGTCCTGGCTTACAACACAAAAAAATAATTTTTCATCAAGACAACGCACCAGCGCACAAGAGTGTTTCAACAATGGCTAAAATCAACGAATTAAAGTACGAGTTGCTTGACCACCCACCTTATTCTCCTGATTTAGCTCCCAGTGACTTTTACCTGTTCCCAAATCTAAAAAAATTCCTTGCTAGCAAGTGTTTTACCTCAAATGAATATGCAATTACAGTTGTAAACCACTATTTTAAAGACCTTGAGGAAAACTATTTTAATCAAGGGATAGAATTTTTAGATTAGCGTTGGACTAAGTGTATTGAAGTTTCAGGAGATTATATTGAAAAATAAAAATATTTTTGAAAAACTAACTATTCTCTTTCATTGATAGGCTAAGAACTTTCCGAACCGCCCTCGTACACTGTTGCCGATTTAGTGTTTGGGCTCTTTAGAAGCTCGAAGAAGATTCGATGTTTTCGACCAAAATATTGTTCAGAGATAAGGCCCATTCCTGACTCAACGGAAAAGTCAATAAACAAAATCGCCACATTTGGGCTGAAGAGCAACCAGAAGAGGTTTAAGAGGTGCCATTATACCCAGATAAAACCACAGTTTGATGCAATTAATGGGCTGATGGAATCATGGGTCCATATTTTTCAAAAATAATAATGACCGGAACGTAACCGTGAATCGAACCATGATATCTGACTTTTTGTTACCTGAAATCGAAGCCCGTTGTCTTGACGACATTGGGTTTTAAGAGGATGGTGCCACTTGCCATACAGCCGCTCAAATAATGGATCTATTAAGAGGCCATTTCAATGAGCAGCTAATTTCACGTTTTGGACCGGTGAGTTAGCCGCCTAGATGGAGCGATATCACAAACTTAGACCTTTGTCCTTGGGGCTACCTAAAGCCCAAAGTCTATGCTGACAAACCAGCTACGATTCAGGTTTTAGAAGTCAATACGACGCGTGTCATTAACGCCATACCGATTGAAATGATCGAGCGAGTCACCCTACATTGGACCCTCAGAATGGACACCCCGAGGAGCAGTTAAGGCTAACATTTTAAGGAATTTATATATAAAAAATTAATGCCATAAAATGTCCTTTCAAATGAACAATAAAGATTCCACACTTGATTTAAATTTTTGTATTTTTTTTTTATTTTGAAAAAAATACCTCTAACTTGATTGCCCGATACTTTTGGCGCTGGAGGAAAATATTTCGTTGGGACTATATAAAAATATACATCGATGTGGTCTTATTTCACCAGGAATAATAAAATGTCGAACTTAGCGTTCTATGCTTTATTTGAGCAAGATCGTTTTTTTTATAGCGGCGGGACTTCAAATTTAAATTATACTTATAGTTGTATGGTGGATAGTGTGATGGAAGTGTGCACGTCTATAATGGCGGCAAACACAGTTGCAGCAGTGTTAATTGTTTGTAGCTGCAGTAACCCAAATCGGGGAAAAAATCTTTAAATGAGACGTAAACATTGACCGATATCGGCAAATTTTCGTTTGGTTTCGAGTTCCTTGGTCCAAACCTGAACATAAACCCTTACTTACGCACCAAGTTTCATCAAAATAGTGTATGGGTATAAAATGACACAAGGTTTGAACATTTGGAGAATGTATCAAAACAGCCCCAAATGGTCGCGGTTGTATCACGGAACATTCGACGACGAAAATGCACTCGTATCAAAAAATGCAATTATATCAACTTTTGCATCCCTGCTTCAGCATGTAAAGTTGTCATGAGTACAACATGGTGCGCAAGGATCGCACCAAAGGTGAAGGTGGGGGACTAGCTTCTCTAGTACAACATTGTGTGCAGTAGTACAGTCCTTTTCCCCCCGAGCTTGACTTGAGTGACAAGGACATAGAATTTACAGGTTGTAGCAATTATGACCGGAACATCCGAGATCGACCGCCAGTTGCCAGCTGTGCTCTGCCTTATAAACTTCGCACCACGCCCCTACTGAAAGGTAATAACCGCATGGTTCTTGGGTACTTAACTACCCACCAAAACTTTGTCATTCTCGTCTAGTCCATCATTCAAAGCGCTTGGCCCTAACGCAATCTCTACGCTGATGCTAAAGCATCGAGCTAAGCGAGTTCCCAACTTGTCTCTTACAGTTCTTGTAGTGTCCGACGTATGTAAAATGCTACCGAAACCTCACAAAAAGGCGAGTAGGGTAAAATCGTATTGGCCGATTTCTCTTCTCTCACCGAAAGCTACTTAAGTGTGATCTGTTGTATGTTATATCAGGAGAGATCTTTGTACTGGGGCTATATAAACCCCATTTTTATCTGAGCTGATTACAGAGTACATCAATATTTGATGTACTGTGTGGCTTTGGGGTCTCAAGACATATATATCTTTATACGTGACAGCGCATAGAGAAAGGGACCTAAGGGTAAAAAAAATCAATTTTCATTTTTTTTTTCTTTTTTTGATGTGGACAACATCATCGAGCATCGAATGTGACCGATCCCATGCCTCAAAAGTGTTCCCTCCCAGAGATATGAGCGTTTTATGAAAGTGAAGTCGACGATTCTAAGCGCAAATAGAAATGGCTCTCCTGAACAAAACAGGTTTTTAACCTTAGGTCCCTTTCTATTTTGCGGGTCACATATAGGTATATCTTATTTTTTTTTATCGATTTTCATAAAAGTCAACTGCATTTGTCCAAAAAAAATTACTTCTGACAAACCTGTAGTTTAAAAATAAGCTTCAGATAGACAGCAGACGGACGATGGGACGGATAGAAAGATATCGGTCAATCTAATCAACTGGTGATTTCGAGTCGATCGCTAGACTTAAAGGTGGGTCTAGCTTTTTTTGGTAGTTACATAGTCCGTTTTTAAATAAACTATGAACTTTCATTGCTCTTACATACAACAAACGAAAAAAACAAACCGGATAGTCCGACATGTCGGGCTTTAGCAATTATTAAAATCCGCCTATCGTGTTTGGACTTAAAAACCGAAATATCGGTTTTCGACACTCTAGTATGAATTCTAGGGTTTAAAATATAGTGGCCTCAAGTTCCGACTTTAAGAACTATAAATATGATACTTCTTCAATTAGCTATTTTTTAGCGAATTATTGGCGGAGGGCCATGCCTTACGGCGCTTTTTCTTGTTTGCTTAAGAGTTAGATCAACAGTTGCCAACAGTGAAATCTTTACCAGTCATACAAATACAATACTTTAGTTCTAGAGTCTGTTTAATTACATTTTTAGTTTGTCTTCTCATCTCTTTTTTAAGCAAACTTACCTTTGATGTGTGTCATATAGGTGTCGGAACGATCCACCACATTATCATCCTCCATATCGAAATAATCTTCCGAGAATGTTTGCACAACATTGCCACCTGGTTTATTATAGCGATTTTCTTCAACCGATTTCTCTGTCGATTTCCAATAAACATCATGGATATGGGCTGTGCAACGTATCTGCCAATGATAAGAAGAAACATAAAATAAAGCAAATTATTGGCTTTAATTGAAACAAAAAAGAACACACACACAGAAAAAAAATTAAATGGAAAAAACGCAATTATAACGTGGGTCGATTGTGGGGCTCGCTCAAGTGCAAGTAATCAGTGAAAGCAATCTCGTCGCAATGATTTAAGATGGCCATTGAAGAATTTTAATGATTATCGTCCTACAGCGACACAGCATTAAGGACACTTTCATATTGTTGCCAAATATACAATGAATGGTGGCAGCTGTATGCGTGCTCGTATAGCGACGATGCCAGCCATTAATATGGTAAACATTTCATTCGGCCTGGCTGCTGTTGATTTTGCTGGCAGCAGTGTTTTTTCTCTCTCCCTCTTTCTCTTGCGAGCCTTTCAATGACGGCGGCAACGGCAGGCCATATTTACCACTTGATGCGGTTAAACACAGAGAAAATGATATAACACCACATAACATATACAGCGGCTCTCACATACTTATACACTAATAAACATTGGAGACGTCGGCATAAGCAAATTCAGTGTATGCACACACAATGGAAGTATGTGTGAGGCAGGATCTGGGCTAGGATCTGGGAGTGTATGTTGCAAATGTGTCTGTCTGTAATTGAGAGCAACAAGATGCTCATGATAGCCATAAAACATACATGAACGTAATTATATATCTACAGATATGTGGGTACTTATGTATAGACGTGTAAAGAGGGGCGGTACAATAAGTGTGGGCGTTGATATTCTTCATAATTGGGTCTTTTTAACAAGGGATAGCTTTTAATAAGATCCATTTTTGTCGTAAAAACAATTTTCGTTTGAAAAACAATTTGGTCGAACCAATATAATGTAAACTCTAGAAAATCAAAAGACAATATAGGGAGAGTGTTGTCTAGAATGGCTGAGGCTAGTTCAAGTCAACTAACAACATGTGAGCAATTCGAAAGTTCGACTAGGCTGAAGATGCTATTCAGCTGTTTCTGAAGACCCATATGCTCATGATCAAAAGGACGTATTTTTGGGCCACCTGGCGATCTTAGACCAATGGATAATGAATCAAATTAAGGCGAGTCGTAGAATGAGTATTTGGATTCAAAATAGTTTTTTTAATACTCATATAAGTATACAGGGTGGATCGCGGTAATTTGAATTTTGCACAGCAGGCTGTGGCGGCACTGTTGGGCAAAGATAGTGGAGAGTGTGCTTGGCTTAAAGTGGCTGACGGGAGATATGTATTCGTCTGCCTTTATCATTATGCGTTGGCCACGTGAGGAGAGGTCATTTTGTATTGAAGCGTACTTTTCCAATGCGCACTCGATCATTGCAGTGCAGAGTGCTTTTCCTTAACGATTCGCTGTTTCCGCACGCGTTCCTGAATGGCTATCAATTGTTAATTGGCTAACTTCATTCAGAACAACAGGCAAAGTTTCATGTGTACGAAGGGGACCTGAGAGAAGGTTTACACCACAAAACATCGAGAGAGTTAGAGCAGCAGTACTGCAATCTCCGAAGCGCTCTGCTCGGCCGTAACTGTGAACTCCGAACGGTACTAGACTATGATACAGCATTTTTTCCAGCCGGCTCTTGAGGCATTGTACTAAGTAGCGACATAAATACTGTTACACACGTTTTATGCTGTAAAATAAAAAGTACCGGCACAGGATCCTCCTGGAATTGTTAAGAGGCTTCGCAACAGCTTCCAAAACGGTTTCTTGGTAAACTTTGGCCGATGTTTTGACTCCTTGTTCGCAGAAATGCAGGTCACTACCCCATCGTACGAGACACCCCATCAAACCATGACTGAAGCTGGGTGATGACCCTTTTCCACCCTTGGGATCAGTTCAGATGATCATTTTGCTTGCTAAATTGTTCCTGAACGGTAAACATTTTTTCATCGGTGAACAAAATTGTTCTGTGCAACCAAAAGACGTTTGCATAAATGTCCGGTACGTCGTTTGAAAGCCCCAAGTCCCAAGTCTTTTTTAATGATTCGACTCATGGACTTTTGCGTGATATTCATCTCACGGGCCATGATTTTCTGTTTTCGATGTAGATTTCTGTGAATTCTTGATTTAACGGCTTTGATGACATGCGGTGTTCGAACAGAGCGTGGGCGGACCGACCGGTGGCGGTCTTTTACATTTCCACACGCAGAGAAAATATATGGTTACACTATGGTCACCGCAACAATAATATGTTCTCTACAATAAAAGCATGTCCGTCGCAACCATAGTATTGTTTTTTGAATTTTATTCTGACAATAGTATGATTGCGACAATATTGCTATTGTTGAAATGTAACAATAGTATTATTGCCAAATTTAGAAATGAAAATATGGTTGTAGCAACCATATAAACATGGTTGGTGCAACAAAAGTATTGTTGTTTAAAATTTACGTTAAAATAATTTTATTACGACAATCATACAGTATGGTTGCGACTATGAACATAACAAAAAAAGGTTTTATAGAGCATGTATGTGTGTGCATATGTTTTTTTGATATACAAAAAAAACCTATACACACGATACAGTGAAAAAACTAAAAAATCGGAAGGTAGTTCGAGGGATTTTTATTGTGTTTACTTTGTTCGGTGAAATAGTCTAATACCGACTGGTTCTCGTTTATTTAAAATCTGCCTGCACTTAAGTTTATAGCCATTGATCATGGTTTAATCACATTCGTTACTTGGTGTCTACGGACCAAGTGAAGTCGCATTCACCCCTGCTGGCAACTAAAAGTATTTTTGACCGTTGGAATATATATTTTTGTTTGTTGAATGAAATGTTTAATAAAAACATGGCATCAAATCTGGCTATGAACTAATAGTAATGCAATTTAAAATAACATACTTAATAAAAATCTCTATTTTTGAATAACAACAATAACCAATCCTAATAAATAATTTAAGGGATCATAGTATGGTTGAGTGTGAATCATACTATTGTTGTGGGGATCATAGTATGATTGTATGAAAAAATACTATGGTTGTGAGGGTCATACTATGGTTGTATGAGAAACATACTATGGTTGTGAGGATCATAATATGGTTTTGAAGATAATAGTATGGTTGAGTGTGAATCATACTATTGTTGTGAGGATCATAGTATGGTTGTGGAGATCATAGTATGGTTGAGTGTGAATCATACTATGGTTGTGGGGATCATAGTATGGTTATGTGTGAATCATACTATTGTTGAGAGGATCATAATATTGTTGTGTCACAACCATATACCTAACAATATTATGATCCTCTTCGAATATTGTCACCCCAAGCATACTTTTTTTCTGCGTGCAGTCTCTCTTATCGGTAGGCGAGCATGCGGATAATCCCTAGTGGCCGGAGCGTTATGAAAGTATCACTTTTTTCATTTCACACTTGAAAAGCGCTATTACAGCGATACTGTTCTCATTATCTGACCACTCCATGATGAAAGTTAAAACAATTTTAAAATCCCGTTACAGACTAACGCTATTGAGGTAAGCTTTTAAAACCCATATGACGTTAACGGGGTATGGGTGAAATGGGTGTGTTCAATGTTGTAACAGTATTTATGTCCGTACTAAGTAATTAGATGATACATGGTTCAATTATGATGGTGTCACTGCACACACAGCGAGGGTTGCCATTAATTGTTTAAGGCAAATGTTTCCTGGACGGCTTATCTCTTTGAGGGATGATGTGAACTGGCCGGCACGCTCACCAAACTAGCTCCATGAGATTTTTGCCTTTGGGGTTACCTGCCGTCGCAGGTGTATATCAAGCGTCCCAACATCTTGGAAGACCTAATTAACAATATTGAGGATGAAATTGGCAGAATACCAGTCGACATACTTGTTAGAGTTCATGAAAACTTCAGAAAACGTATGCAGCAGTGTGTGGATAGCGAAGGTGGACATTTGCCAGATACACTTTTTAAAACCATGTAATTAAAAAAATCCCTTACTTTTCAATATAACTAAAATATAAAATAAATTTTTCTTAGGTTCATAATTTTTTTTATTTCATTCCCAAATAAGCAAATATCCGCGCTGTACCCTGTATAAAAGGTGTTTTTTCAAACGTGTGGTTTTTGAGAAGATATAAAACGCAAGTAATTCATTCTTTGGCCAAGAATTTAGCTATATTATAAAGATAAAGGTTTGCTATTATATTTTAAATCGATTTCGGGCAAGTGACCGCCGCTCGAATAAATCCCAGCCGAGAGGTCCAATTTTCGAACACTTTTTGCAGCATTTGGGGCCGTATGTCAGCAATAACGCGCTTTTATTCTCTAATCTAGATAAATTTCTTCCAAGATCGTGGCAGGCTTATCTGCGTAGACAAAAGATTTCACATTGCTCCACAAAAAATCGTCCAGCGGTGTTAAATCGGATCTTGAAGGCCACGCCACAGGCCCACGACGCTAGATATTGCGCACACTAAAAGTTTCCTTTAATAAATTGATGGTTTCGTTGGCCAAAGGTCGTCCACATCAACATTCTCCAATTCATACACGAAAAAGTTATGAATCATGGCTCTCGAGCGTTACCAATTGACTGTAACATTATGACCGGCTTCATTTTTGAAGAAATATGGAACAATGATGCCCTCTGCTTATTGAGAATACAAAACAGTAACATTTTGAGGGTGTAACGGCATCTCAACAATGGCTTGCGGATTTTCATTACTGAAAATGCGACAAATTTGGTTAATAATGAACCCATTCAACCAAAAGTGAGCTTCATCGCTGAACAAAATTTTCTTGTAAAAATAAAGTTCGTGGCCATCTCGTTTTGGGCCTATGCAAACGTTGTTCCAGAGTAAGTGTATTCATTATGGAATGGCAAACCAAACTGAGCATAAATCAAGCGACAGCTTTCAAAAAGAACAATCCGATAAAAGTGTAGCCAGATTGAAAACCACACGTCCAAAAAAACACAAAAAACAGAGGGCCGATTTTTAGAGTTCCTTAGGCCGGTCTGATGTGATGGGAGTGTGCACTATTAGCATGCCAATAATCCCAGGTTTAAATCCGAGTAAGAATACCTCAAAATTGTCAGTGGCGGGTTTCTACTTCAAAGAGGCTGAGGACTCACGAGTAAGAGATTTATCTCTAAGCCATGTAAAAACACCTCTATAAAATGCATTATCTGTTCTGGGCTGGCGTTAAACAGAAGATCCCAGTCAGTGAGTAGTTAGCTCATTGATCAGATTTGATGAGTATCCCCTTGATTCTTAATGGGATGTTGGGGGAATTACGTTAATTGGCCGGTCTGAGTCCCAAGTTTCATCCAATCAATAATATAGGTTATAATTTAGGTTTTGTAAGAAAATGTAACAGTTCCTAGAAACGCAAATGTCCAGAATAATTACAGGATGGTTTTAGGATTTGATTTGCAAGAAAGTGTCACAATTTCTGGGAAATGTCCACAAAAATTTAGGAAAAAGTTGTAGGGCACCAAAGACCAATGAATACGACCGTTGGTCAAGCTCTTCAATTCCGACTAATCTGAAAATTAATGTTATATTCGGATTCTTGACGATATAGTATTGTATTTCATATCTGTCCATAGATAAAAGTAAATGATTTTTGAACCCTCAGGGGCAATATTAGACGGTCCGATTACCAAATTGGCCAAAATATAATGTATTGCTATATATTTTTAAATATGCGAGAAGTTTCAGTGGTTTTGGATGCTCACATGTCCCGAACATTAAGGGGCTCATTGATAACGTCTATTTATGGACGATTAATGCAACTATGCCTACAACTTCCACAAAAGATAATGTTAAGGTTTAGGTTAATTATATGGAATCATATAAGAATGCCTGAGTGATTGCTGGGGAGCCAATGGGCTGGAGTCGGCCAGGCAGTAATATCGCGAGATAGTAACGGACGTATTGTGGCCAGAAGTTGAGGGTATAAATCTAGGCAGTAAATGGTTCCAATTGGATGGTGCTTGCCTTGCCAACGAAACAATGGCTCTTTCGCGGGAGAAAATCAATGAATGTGTTATCTCACGTCGTGGCGATGTTAATTGTCCGCCACGATAATGTGATTTGACAAAGTTAGACTTCTTTCTTAGGGCATAAAAGTTTACGCTACAAGCCAATAACTATTCAAGAGTTAAAGAATGGGATAATTCGGCAAATTCACGATATTGAACCTCCATTATGTCTCAGAGTCATTGAATATATCTACCACCGGATAGAGGTATGTCACCAAAGCCATGGTGACCATTTGGTCGATATTTTGTTTTACGCATAATTGTCATAGATCCTTTCATTATTATAAAAAATACAAACATAATTTTCAAAAAAAATGTTTTATTTACAATTAACAACGTGCGTTTTAGTTAGACCACCCTCTACATGAAGGGTTTTAGTTAGACCACCCTCTACATGAAGGAGACATATTCCAAGTATTAGCACGTCTACCTCCTGATGCCTTAAGAATTCTGCTTTAGTGCTATTCCTTTACCGATAGTTTTTTATCCTCTATGGATATGGTCAATCCATTTCCATTTTATCTTTTGTATTTGTACTTAGATAAAACAATATATTCTCATTGTTTTAAGCAGGGATCGGTTCATGAAATAATAAAATAATCTGGTTTGAGATATAATGGTGATGTTTGGTGTTAAGTGAATTGGCAGGCTCTGAGACTTGTTTGAGGCTATTTGCATTGTCTCTCATAAGCCACCAATAGAAGCTACGATGCTCCCCAAAATGCGACCAGGATTGAATGTCTTTAAGCTCCCTATTGACTATTTTGAATTTGTGGTTTTAAAGCGCAGGACCTTGTTATATTCGATATATACAGGCTTTCCATTACGGACTAAACTATTTTATATATTTTTAAAACACAGAATATTTAAGATATAAAGTTTAAATTTATTCCAGGTATAGTGCGAATGTCACCAGCACGAGCCCGTGTACAGCGATATATTTTCCCAATTTTCCACCACTCCTGCACACATTTCGACCGAAACGTTGGCAATTTCGTATTGGATGTTGTCTCTGAGCTCGCCTTAAGTTCTTGACAGGCCGATAGTGGGACTTGTAAGAAAATGTCACAATTTCTGGAATAGAAAATCCACAAAAATGATGACATGGTTTTAGGGCACCAAAGTTCGATAACAACGACCATATACTTCCGAATCATCTTAAAATTAATGTCATATTCAGATTCTTAACTATATATTATTGTATTTGATACCCATGAGTCCATATGTAAAAGAAGCTAATTTTTAAGCCGCCGGATCCAATACGAGATTTTTTTCTAAGCTCGCCTTAAGTTCTTTACTTGTTGGCATAGGTCAATGACTTGATGTGGCCCCATAAAAAGAAATTTAATGGCGTTTAATCTCATGAACGAGGTTACCATTTGACTGGACCATTTCTCGTTCACCGAATTTGCCTTTCAGTAAATCGATTGTACTGCGTGCTGCGTGGCTAGTGGTGCCGTCTTCTTCAAACCACATATCGGCGATATCAAGCTCATCCAGTTCGGCCAAAAATAATATTCTCACAAGGCACGATAGCGCTCTCTATTGACGGTAACATGACGGTTGTTTTCATCGAGGAAAACATATGGTTCAATCACACATCCGTAATGAGAACCACACACTAATTTTTTGCGAAAAAAATTGCGTCTCTTAAGGCTCATGTGGATTTGCTGCTGTCTAATAACGCATATTTTGTTTCTTGACAAAACCACTTAGACAGAAATGAGCTTCATCGTTCATCCTATAGGGTGGGACGATTATAACGGCCGAGATTTGGAGTAAGCGCGCTTAAAGTTGCCACGACCAACTCAAAATTTTGGTAGCACTTTTTAATGATTTCCAAAAGTTGCTCGTAAGTTATCTTTACCATAATGAAAATCTTGACGTCGACTAACGTTTTGACATTGAAAGATTATTAAAAATGTTTAAGGTTGCTTTGACATAAAGATACGAAATTATTATGTCCCTATTGGAAAACCCTTTATTACTAAGATATGTAATTCCAAAACTATGGTTTGTATTTAATAGGCACATGTAAAAACTACTTCAAATGGATAGGGAAATGTGGTTTAGTGCTTAGGTGCTACGAGGGCTGCTATATATATCTGGACTAATAATGAAAATGCGAATATTTACCATCAAAAATGTTTGTATTGTTTTTCAAAGTATTCTTCAGCATGATTTATACACTTTTGCATGCGCTCAAACAAACCAATTGTCGAAGCACTTTTTCAATTCGATTGAGACTCCCCCTAAACATGGTTATTGAACGCTTCGACAGCATCTTCTTGAGACGAAAATTGTTGACCACGCATTTTTTCTTGATGTGCGGGAATAAAAAGAAGTCATTGGGTGCCAAGATGTATGAGAGCTCGCATTGTCATGGTGCACAAGGATTAGTCTTCCCTTGTTCGTTTTTCGAATTTATCCGAAGACATCAGGCACCTCCTTCGTTGTTCAAGCGGAACAGTCCCCACATGACCAGTTTTGCAAAAGAAACAGGCGACCATTTGCTTCGAAGTCCTTCTTCCATGAACAACTTTCGTTGGATTTGGCTCGTCTTCGAGGAACCACACAGTCGATTGCTGTTTTGTTTCGTGCTCACACGCATTGATCCATGATGTGTCACCTGTGACGATCTTATAAAAGTCTTTTGAAGTACCGAGATCGTATTTTTTCAAAATTTCTTTGCACCAATCGACACGAGCCTTTTTTTGAGCGATTGTCATATTGTGCGGGATCCACAAGAACAAACATTTTTACGGCCAGGTGTTACTGCAATATCGAAAAAAAGCCTAAGGATGCCTCTATCTCACGTTATGTTACATGACGATCTTGCATTATCAGTTCACGCACGGCATCAATGTTCGCTGGCACAACGGCCGTTTTTGGACGACCTTCGTCTTTGAGCGAGCATCGGCCACGATTGAATTCATTAATTTCATTTTTCACAGTGCTAAAGAATGGTGCTTCAGCGCCATACAAAGATTTAAGTTCATCGATGCTCTTTTGTCGTGATAATCTACGTCGAAATTTGTGAAAAATGATCGCACGAAAATGTTCACGAGTTAATTCCATTTTTTTGCCAAATTGATTTTTTCAAGTCAATGTTAACAACACAAGTGAAACGTTATGAGTACGTTTATGTTAAAAAATAACAAACTTTTCAATGGAAATGCTAGATGGCGCCAGGCAACACTTAGTGTTGCCTAGGCCAGAAATATATATAGCAACCCGTAATATAATAATAATAAGTAACACTCTTCTGCAACAAAATCCTCCTGAACTGATCCTTATGTCAAATGATCTCCTAAATCCGTTTTGATCCATTGCGTATAATTTTCCAGATATTTCTGAGTTTTTACATTAATTTGCTTACTTACTTCGGCAATTCTTATTGAATGCATATTTTAAATAAATCATAACATTTACAAATGGTGGAAGTTACAGCCAAAAGAAGTCAAATTTTTGTTTTTTTTTTGTTAAAAAAAATTGTTTTCAACTGCCAATTATACCCAATTTTGAAGCATTCTTACAAAATAGTACAAAATCATGAAAAACGTACTGTAGCGTTTCCAACGTAATATTTGATAATCTAATGAAAATTGTCTGAGTATTAGCAGTTTTTGTAAAAAAAGCATAGGATTTTTCTCACTGTAAGACGAAATTTAAAACTTAGCATTTAATTTCTTTATAACGTCTGTATGACGTCTTCACTACATCTCATTGACACTATATCTCAAAAACTACGGACTCTCAATTCGGGATCAGGAGATTATTTTACTTAAAGATCAATTGGTTTTGTCTAAAGGTACTTTACGATCAATATATTGAGCATAATCAATTTAGCATACACTTCTTGAGTACTTTTTTCTCTATACCAAACTTAACATACGCCTCTCTTAGCACCTCATGCACGGATACAAAACGGTAATAAAGTCATGGCAAGCAAGATAGGGAAAAGAAAATTATATCCAGCAACAACAAACCGAAAAAAATGAGGCGGAAAAAAATAATAATTAACCATAAAATGTTACCCTAGACGTGTCATGAGTTTTAATGGAGCCAAACGGAAAACGCCCACTCTCGGACGCACACAGCAAACCAGTCATTGGCGGTGTTGGCGTGTTGTACATTTTAAGCCTAAACGGATGCTACACAAAGCAACAATAACAAACAATTAGTGGACAAATGTAAGTTTTTTTTTATTGCCTACATGGCAAGACTTTAGAGCAAGCCACATCCCTCACCCTCAAACCCATCATAGCTGCCTACTTAGTGGCTCTGGGCCACGTCCTACAAAGGGCGACAAATAGAATATAATGAATTGGAATGTTTAGCATGTACAATTAATAAATATTTAAAGCGGCCAAACGCCAACAGAAGGAAGAGATTCATAAGTAGTTTCTCTTTTTTTATTATTGTTACTGTCAAAAGGATTTCCTGCAGTGTGTCCTTGTAGATGAACTGTTTTGAAATTAAGATAATGTCTTCGTTTTCTAAGGAAGCTTGCTAAATTGATACTTCCGTTAAGGGCCGAGGTAATGGGAGAAAAAACAGTGAATTATGGGCCATAACACGGCAGGCAGTAGTTGCGGGCTGGCCCCCCCATTGCTAAGACATTTAATAGTTTGTCATTTATCACTCTAAATGGAAAAACTTGCTCCTTGCTGTTCCCCCAAACACATACCGGCATGCAGGTTTTATTGTCCCTCTTCTTGGCCAACTGCCTGCCTATGAGGTCTTAACGTAATGTTAAGGTATTTTTAGTTATGGAGATTTTCTGCTGCGATACTTACTTTTAATTTGCCATAAATAAAATGCTGCGGTGTTACCACAAAATGTATGCCGGATGTAACCGTTTCCATTTCACGGGTATCCTTTACCGTTTTATAGTGTTTAATATGAGCGGGATTTATCTGCAAAAAAGAAAGAGATAGAAAAAAAACAAAGTATATAAGATAAAAGTGCTAATTAAAAGTTGGAGAAAAAATAACTATAATTAACTAAACAAAACAACCCGTTTAGGGGGACTGGCTGGCTTACATAATAAGCCACCGTTTGGCCTCCTAAAAGAGGCGCATCGGGAAACTTTGCCCCATTTATTCTAGTTTGCCGCTCGCTTGCACAAATTTACGACACTTTAGGGTTTATTCTAGAAATTTCTATTATTTGTTTTAAAATTGCTTTTAAATAAACATAAGTCTTTCTTCCGTTTTATGCCCACACATTTCACCTCCATACCCTTTAAACTGCATCGCCATGCCAGGCAAGTAAAATGTTTTTTTTTTCGATTTAATTTGCTAATTTTTTATTTTGTCCCTCTGTGAGTGTGTGTTAGAAAATAGACAAGAAGTTGTCTCCTCTTTTTTACCCGTAATCTCTTTTGTGCTGACTACAATAAATAAATAAATGGCAAATGTTAATTAAAGTTTAGACGAAAAAATAAAGTTTTGATTATCATAATAAATTGTTGTGGTGTGGTATCTTCAGAAAAATATTGCCCAGACAATACGTTTTTATTTTCTCCACCATAGGATAGAGTGTATGAAAATGTTTTTCATTCGACTCGTAACATTTCGAAATAGTTATTAATGAACTATAAACTATTTATAAGTATATACGAGGGCGACCGCAAAAGTAACTGGCCTAACATAAAAAGAACCGTTTTTTTTTGGAATTATTATTATTTATTTTCAACATAATCTCCTTCCAACTGAATACACTTCATCAAACGTTTTTCAAGTTTTTTAATTCTATCCGAAAAATAAGATTTTTCAAGACCTTCAAAATATGCCTCAGTTTCAGCAATAACCTCGCTATTGGACAAAAATTTTTTGCCACCGAGAAATTTTTTTAAATTTGGAAACAAGAAATAATCAAGAGGAGCTAAATCTGGACTACTCGTATATGGTTGATGCGGAGCAATTTCAAATCGTAATTTGGCCAGTTTTTGCTGAGTTAAAAATGGAATGTGTGAAGGAGCATTACATTGATGAAAAAGAACTTTATTTTCTAAATGCGGTTTTATCTTGTTTATCTTGATTTCTTCACTCAACCGATCCAATAATGCACAAAAATATTCACTATTTATAGCTTTTTCTTTCTCAAGATAATCAATAAATATTATACCCCTTGCAACCCAAAATACTGTGGCCATTACTTTTCCTGCTGACTTAACAGTTTTCTCCTTCTTGGGACCACTTTTACCAGCTTCTATCCATTGTTTTGACTGTTCTTTGCATTCTGGGATGTAGTGATGGATCCATGTTTCATCAACAGTTATGAATCGGCGCAAGAACTCTATTGGATTACGCTGATAAATCGCTAAAAGCCCCTCGGAATTGGTCCAACGGACCAAACAACAAACGCGGCACACATCTTGCGGATAGCTTTTTCATGTGGAGTTCATCATGTAAAATACTCCAAACTTGTTTTTCGTGTATTTTAACAATATCAGCAAGTTCTCTGAGCTTTATTCGTCTATCTTTAGTCACTTCATTAAATATTATTCTAATGTTTTCAATAGTAGAAGCAGTTTTCGGTCTTCCAGAGCGTTGTTCATCTTCCGTACTTGAATATTATTCTAATGTTTTCAATAGTAGAAGCAGTTTTCGGTCTTCCAGAGCGTTGTTCATCTTCCGTACTTGAACGAGCCATTTTAAATTGTTGAACCCAGGATTTCACGGTGGAGTATGATGGTGCATTATCACCATGAACAGAATCCAATTTATCTTTGATTAATTGTGGCTTATAACCTTTCATATAAAAGTGTTTAATTACCGCACGAAACTCTTTATTTTCCATTTATCAAAAATTATAAAACTGGTTTACTTCAATCACCTGTAGCAAAGAAAATAATCATTAAATATTTCGGAAATTTTGACAGATCGCTTATAAAAGATTGCTTTTAAAAAACAAAAAAAAAGTTGCTAGTAAAACAGAAAAGGTGCCAGGCTAGTTAGTTTTGCGATCGCCCTCGTATTTTTGAGCATCGAAAAATTCTAAGACTATGCAGCCATGCCGCCTGTCAGTTTGTCCGTCTGTCTCTTGAAATCACGATTCAATGTTAACGAAAAGATATACAAATATTCGCGGTAGGGTGGGTCGATTTAGCAATCAATATCGTGCTAACGATGTTTCGTTAGCTTTTGGCATGAAAAAAAGATCCACTGCGACATATCAAAAAAAATCATTTTCGAGGCGCCCAAATTTAAATTTATCTGACTTTATCTCAACTTTTTTTCTAAGGTTTCTTTTAGTAGTCAATTTTTTTAACCCTACGGTCAATAACCAGGTACCCGGGTATTTTTTTCAACTTTTAAATGCTCTCATTTCTTTAATAATAGAGATAGGGTAACGAAACACTAGAACGTCGCGATTTAGGTGTTTATAAACATTATTGTTACCAAAAAAATAATATTGTTAACTTGGTCTATATTTAAAATGGCATTTAATTTTATACATACGGGAGTCAATGACCAAGTACCCACATTTTCTACCTGTTGTGCCCTATATCTAACCTTTCTTTGACATATTTTAAATGGAATACACTTTTTTTAAATTTAAAGTTAAGTTTTTTTTAAAATATTTTACACAATTTTATATTTTCTTCATTAGATATACCTTAATACACTCAATGCGAGTTTTTTTTTCGAGTTTTTCGCCTTATTTTTTCAGGTAATGCTAGGCACAAATAACAACATCCAGTAAATGTGTTCCTTCCAGTAGTGACGTTGGAGGTCGATGTATAGCGTCTTTTTATGTGCTTTCGGAAATATTTTTAATTTATTTTTGAGTAATGTTCCTACCATTGTCAATTTATTAGACAGCAGATGTTCTGCTGTGGTAAAAAAAATTATCCATAGAGATGCTACGTCCACTTCCATGGAATGGATCTGTCAAATCTTTGAGAACTCTTTCTCCTTGTTTAGTCTCACTACACGTTGAAAGTTTACCGATGTACGTACAGTTGCCCTTCGAGTTGATAGGAGTTCTTTGCATCACAAATCCATCAAACTTTGAACCCATATTTTACAGGTTTTGACAGAATATACTGAGTATACTTAGTTCAGCCTCTGTAAGGCAAGAGTTGTTCGTCGATCGTATGGTGCTCACTTAGCTTGAAATTTGCTGATTTGCATTGAGAACTGTCCATGTATCGCGGATTGGTGCAGCCTAGTCCATAAGTGCTTTTTAGCTTTTGGTGTTCGTCAAAACGAATAAAACGTATCAATGAAAAGAATCTGTTTTCTGTTACATCTTTTCACTTTAGCGGTGGTTTTGTAGGGTCTTCTTCATTATAGGCTGTATACGTAGCATGTGCTTTTTGTTTGTGTGTCGCATAATTATATCCATCATCTCCACGCTTGAATAGTATTTAAAAGTTTGAGCTATTGACATCATTCCCGTTGCTCGAGCTGGGCAACATCAATGACGTACGATATTAGAGATCCTTACTTGATGGGAAGTTGTAGGGTTCTTCTGCCACTCTGTGACATCACGAGCAACATACTTTTCGTTTGCATAACTTATATTTACCGGTTCACTTTTATTAACATCTTCAGCGTCACATTCATCACAAGCTGTACTTTCAAGACCTTCAGTGTTGAAAGTACAGCTTGTTCTCCTACAAATGATATTTCATTATCTTTTCCTTGGGATAAGGGCTCGTCATCCACAACATTGTTAAAAATGGATGATATATAGTCCAAGTTGTAATCCTCCGCAGACGTAAACATTTTTTTAATGGCACCTAAGTCCTATACGATTATAGTTTAGAGAAAAACTAAAGCTAAAGATAACAAACGAATATTTGATTACCTACATTCTAAATTTAATTTGTATTGTAAAGAACCATAAATTAAATTATTTTAACACATAGTAAATATATTAATATAGTTTTCTATACAAAAGCAGTGAGAAATACAGTGGGGTACCCGGATACTCGGTTATTGACTAATGTGTATTTTTTTGGTTATTGACCGTAGGGTTAAATATTACCTTTCCAAGGTGACATACAAAAAGGAGGTAACGTCTTTAATTGATGTTAAATTTTTGCAGGATGATATTAATAGGTTTGTTGTTTGGTCTGAATTTAATGGTTTGCCACTTAACAAATCAAAATGCTTTTAAACAAATAATATGTACTCTACTCGAAGAAATATTTTAGAATTATCGGATTCGCACACTAATTAGATCCGTTCTAAATTAGAGTACGCATCTTTTGTTTCGAATCCGCATTTTGCGATACATATAAATCGCATTAAAAAAGTTCAAAAAACTTTTTTAAAATTTGCTTTTATTTCTTTGAATTTTACGCAACCAATACCATCTTATGATAGCATATACTAACTTGTTTCCTTAACATTTTTGAAATCTAAAAGATGGGAAATTGGATCGATTATGGTTTTACACGCACATAGAAAGATATGTTGCCACAACCGAATGTTTTGCCAACCGAATATTTGTGATTGCACGTACTATCCATGTATACGATCGTTACAACCGAATGTTGATTGGGTACACAGCAAATTTCAGTAGGGGAACCGACTCTTTCTATTAAAGAAAAGGTGTATTGGTAGTTCTAACAGAAAAAGATGATTTTTGGAACTGAATTTGTACATGTATTGGTTGTTGTTATAGACTGTTGGTTATAAGTATTTTTTGAAAGAATGCAATATTTTACTGCCTTGCAATGGGTCAACTGATAAGTAAAATTAATACGTCTTGGGATAGATGTTATGATAGGCATTGCAAAAGAAGAATTAATTTAGGTATAAACCAATATTTATTGTCAAGCTTTAGGAGTTCGTAACTCTGGAAAGACGGGTCGCCAACAACAAAATTGGTGTTTTGAAATTCTGACCAAGTCTGTGATATATCGCTAAATTCCAGTTAAGCGTAATTCTATATTCTGGAAAATATACTTATAAATAAAGAATAATTTATTATATATTTTAATTATATTGAATGGTAAGAAATTTTTTAATTACATGGTTTTAAATATTGTATCCACACACTGATGCATACATTTTCTGAAGTTCTCACGAACACTAACAAGCATGTCGACTGGTATTCTGCCAATTTCAACCTTAATATTGCTATCGACTTCAGGTAACTCCAAAGGAAAAAATTTCATGGAGCAAAGTCTGGTGAAGATGCCGGCAGTTCAAATCACTCCTCAAAGGGATAAGCCGTTTAGAAAACATTTGCCTCAAACAATTCATGGTTACCCCTTGCAGTGTGTGCTATGGCACCATCCAGTTGGAATCATGTATCCTTTAATTGCATTCCCTCAAGAGCCGTCTAAAAAAAAGGTGGAAATGCCAAGAGCAAGTGCTTTTTTCGAGCAGAGCGTTTCAGAGATTGTAGTACTGGTGCTCTAACTCTATCGATGTTTTGTGGTGTTGTAATCCTTCTCTCTGGTTCCCTTCGTATATATGATACATTCCCTGCTGTTCTCAATGAAGTTACCCAATTTACAATTGATTGGCGTCCAGGAACACGTCCGCGTGGGGCAACAGCGAATCCAAAATGAAAAGCACGCTACTCTTCAATGATCGAGTGCGCAACACAAAATTACCTCTCCCAACGTGTGCAATTCATGATGGGAGAGGTGAAATGCAAATGAATACAAATCTCCCGTTTGCCGCTCTCGCATACTCTTTACTCTCTTCGGCCAACAGTGCCGCCACAGCCTGCAGTCCAAAAAAACAAATAACCGCGCTCCACCCTGTACTTAGTGTAAAAAAAAATTTCAATTGCTGTGTCACCATCCTGTTAGCACTATATATCAACTAATTGCATTGCCCCAAGAGCCGACTGAAAAATGTCTGGAAATGCCAAAAGCTAGTGGTTTGCTTCCGAGCAGACCGTTTCGGAGATAGCAATATTGCTGCTCTAACTCTCTCGATGTTTTGTGGTGTTGTAATCCTACTCTCCCCTTCGTACACATGACACATTCCTTGCTGTTCTCAATGAAGTTACCCAATTTACAATCGATTAGCGTCCACGAACACTTCTGCGTGGGGAAACGGCGAATCGTAAACGAAAAGCACGCTGCACTGCAATAATCGAGTGCGCATTTGAAAAATACGCTTCAATACAAAATGACCTCTCCTCACGTGTGCAATGCTTGATGGCAACAGAAAGGCAAACTAATACAAATCTCTTGTCAGCCAGTATAAGCCACGCACACCCTCCACTCTCTTCGACCAACAGTGCCGCCAGAGTGCCTGCAGTGCAAAAAAGCGAATTCCGCGCTCTACCGTGTGTAAAAAAAAATTATTTTGTATTTTATGTAATCTGAGAAAAAATGTTAAAAAAAATAAGTAAAAGAAAAAGTTATTAAAGTTTTTAACTTTTGACCCAGCCTGTTCATGAAAGGTTTAAAATTTTTTGAAGTAAATTGAATTTTAAGTTCCACGGTCGACTTTTAAATAATTTTTTAACCAACTACTGTTTTTTTATCCAAATTTCCTTCAATAGTAATTGCTTACAATTTTGTTGCTGTAATTATCATCCATTCTGTAGAATTTATGATGCAGCTCTTTCAATTTTGGTTTTTAATTATAAGTTGCATGTTATTTCCGCTTCCTGTTTCTGTTCCCCAGAAAATATTTAAATTTTTGCCCTTTTTTGTATGTTTGCGCTAAGCAATTTTAAAGTTTTTGTAAAAATTGTTTATCCAAAAAAAAATGTACGCAAATCTGTGTTAATGTCCTTTATAAGTGAAAAGTGCTGATTTCTCTGGGTGTTTGTATACTCGTATGTGTGAGTGTGCTTTACTTGTTGTTTTTAGCTTGCCGAGACTTTGCATTTTTGCTGCTGTAATTATAAGCTATGGGAGACAGTGCACAAAAAGTCCGTAAAATTACTAGCCATTATAATTGAAAATGGTGGAGTACATGGCATTTCATGAATTGAGCTAGGCACTGAATAAAGTAATTCAGAATGACAAAAATATGTGGAATAAAATTTCAGGCAATGTATTGGGAATTCGATAACAACGGGGTCCTGGAAATTGTTTTTAAATATATCCAATATTTAATCTTAAGAAGTCGCCGCAGCCTATACATTTGTGTCATTCCAGTAAACGAGGTTATTTTTCAGTTAAAAATATTGTCTTTCATAGTTTTTTGGTGAATTGAGCATTTGTTTAATAGTTAACTCGCCATGCTTTTACGGCTCTTTGTGTGGAAACCCCCATTTGATGTTGCATGCAACATAGTTAGTACGTTTTCATAACTGAAATATTCTCAGCTCCTAATTGTACCTTAAATTACCAAAAAAAAAGGAAAAATAACAAAAAATATATGGTATTTTAGTAAATATTGCGACACAAATTACCCATACTTTCACACATATCCACATACAGCTGCCAAAGTGGCAACTGTGCAAGAGCGGTTCAAAACGAATGTGGGCAAAGGACCATTGCCCGTGGAGCAGCTACAGTAACACCACAGATGCGTTTCGTTATTAAAAAGCAAATACACCCAAACAAACACATACACACATGCCTTTAAAGGCTCTTGCTCTCTCGCACACATGGACGTTGAAAACTTTGTCTGCTCTTGGAGCATATGCGAGCCCGTCGACGGGCAATGACAATACGGCAAAGCTGTACTTTTGTGGTTACCATGTGTGCGTGTAAGGTGTTTATGTATGTGTGCTGGTGATGTTTAAAACATATACTAAACCATAAGTACACAGCTCTACATATTTAGACATTTTCTCTAAGTGTATGGAGAAACGTGCGGCACTGTGGCTTCGGAGGATGCAGTGGGGAACAGCGGTTCAAGTCGTGTGGCTCAAAGATGGCTAGGTGCCGACTCCGAATTTGTATTACAATTTAAGCCATTGCCGAAAACAACAGCTTGTCATGTTGTTAAATATTTTTTTATTATCATTTGATTTAAAACTAACTGATATCCTAAAGAGAAAAGAAAATTTTGTATATTTATTAATTTTTTATTTTAATTGTTTTTATGGTTAACACTCGATACGAATTTGTATGGAAATCTAAGTCTTGATGACTTAATTTAACTCTGGATAATTACACTGTTCTGCAACAAAATTTTCCTTTTGACGAAACCAACTGATCCTTATGTAAAATGATCTCCTGAATGGAAATTGCCCCATCGCATATAGTTTTTTAGATATTGTGAAAATGATAGACTAGAACTTCGGCAATTTTTTTCGGCTTAACTTAAAAATGGGCAATATTAATTAGTAAGAAATGCATCTTTCATATAAACTATAATCCTTATCATAACGAAGAAAAATCGAATAAAAACTGTGGAAGTTGCAGCCCAAAGAAGTCAATTGAAATCAAAATTGTTTTTAACTGCAATCCAATTGTACCCTAATTTTGAAGCTCTTCTTGCACAAAATTATCAAGAACGTATCGAATCGTTTCCAACGTGGTATGTTTTTTGATACTTCAACAAAAGTTGTCTGAGTTATAGCAGTTTTTGTCAAAAATCATCGTGACACTCCGTTCTTTATGAGTCTATGGGGCAAAACGGCCACTAAATTCAGATTCAGCAAGATCAGTTGGTTTTGTAACGCGTGATCCATTTCGAGGTTCCCTACTTTTTTAAAGAAAACAACACAGAAAATTCAAATTGAATGGGAATGTTTCTTATCCTTTGAAAGAACATTCTTTGGTATTTATTTTTTGAAGTTTGTGTCTATCTAATCTTGGACCATCCGTTGAGTCCAACTTTCGATGACTCGTTCGAGCATTTCGACTGGTAACTGGCGAATGACACGCGTGATGTTTTGCTCCAAGGCCTGAATAGAAGCGGGTTTGTTCGCATTAACTATAGACTTTACATATCCCCCCAGGAAAAAGTCTTACGGGGTGATATCACACGTTTTTGGTGCCCAATCAACCTGTCCAAAACGGAAATTTATTTGCTCACCGAAGTGTTCGCTCAATAAATCCATTGATTGATGCGATGTGTGGGAAATGGCGTCGTCTTGTTGAAACCAAATGTCGCCGAGATCACGAGCTTTAATATCAGGCATCAAATAGCCGGTTATCATGGCACGATAACGGTCGCCATTGACGGTTACTTTCTTACCGGCATAATTATTGAGCAAATATGAACCGATGATTCCACCGGCCCACAAACCACACCAGACCGTTGTTTTTTCTGGATGAAGTGGCAGCTCTTGAACCTCTTATGCTTTCTCTTCGTCTTAAATGCCGCAATTTTGCTTGTTTACATACCCATTGAGCCAGAAATGGATCGAAAACGTAGGATCTTCTTGGAACTTTTCAAAAGCCCATAGAGTGAAGCGATATCGTTAGGGAACGTCGGGAGGCTTCAGTTCTAGCACTTGCTGTATTTTTTACGCTTTCAATTTAAGATCTCGATGTAATATGAGTCAAGTCGTTCCATACGTTAGTCCGAGTTGCTGCGAACGGCGCCGAATCGACTCTCCACGATCTTGCTGTACACTCTCAGCTACGGCCGCTACATTTTCTTCACTCCGTGCTGGACGTGGTCTATTCGGCCGTTCAGTAGGCAGATTATGTGGTGACGCGTCGTAACGCCCGTGGACATAATGCCCACGGGCGCTATGTCGCACATAAAATGGACATAACGCCCACGGGCTTTATGTCCATTTTAATTTGACATAAAGCCCATGACTGGCGCGACATTAAGCCCACGGGCTTTATGTCCATTTTAGGTGCGACATAACGCCCACGACATTCGAAGTGTGGTCTGTTTTTGTAACAGTACCGTTATTTCCAATGTTTGCACACCAACTTTGGTATTACTTTGCAATTGAAGAACAGCTCGACGTTTGCAGTTTGAAAGTGATCTTTGTTATGCGTGGAAGCAAAAAGCGTGTGCTATTAATAAAAATGGAAAAAAAGTTTTGAGTTATGAATTCATAAGTGGATATTGCGAAAATTCCCAACTCCTTTTGTTAAAAAAGGAGAGACAGATATTCAAGAAAAAAGTGTTCACAAAGATCGTACACGGTACATATGCTACATTGATACCTGCAATGTAAGTGTTTCTGTGAACGGAGATGGTGTCTGTGAGCAGCTAAGTTTGGATTATCATCATAACCATGCACCTCCGGAGGACATAATTAAAAAATTTGAGATGCTGCGAAACATAGAAAGTGCTTGTAAGGAAAAAACCGCTGCAAAAAGGAAAGGAGTTCGGGAAATTTGTGATCAAGAGTGCATCAAAGATGCACAACTGGCATCCTCTGTGTGCTTCCCACAAATGAGGAGACAGTTGCAGCGAATTCGCAATGATCGGCGCCGATTATATTCTTACTTCACCTTTTTCCTTCTGTACATGGAACCGCTTAAGCTGGCCATAGACGTGCGATTTGTGTCTACGATTTGTGTCTTTACCTTTTCTCCACACACGTGCAACATTTTCATTTTGTGGTTGACGTTGACGAGTAAGCATGGGTGACAAAGCGGATGATGCAATTGCGCTTTTGGTGATTTATTCAACATGCGAGTTTATGCGTTTAAAGGAAAAAGAAAAGAAAAAATAGCAGAAAACGAAAATGGACGGAAGAATGGTTGCTAGAAAGGAATAAGCATTCACATGTAACCACGTTAAAAAATATGGAAATTACAACTCCAAAACATTATAAAATAAATAAAAATTCCTTACTGGCCATTTTGAGCTCTTCACTATTTGACGTTTCAAGAACAACTGAAACTACGAAATGTATAAATGTGTGATCACAACCCCATACACGTAGACACAAATCCCAAGTTGATGAAAAATTTTAGCAACCTGGGGATTTGTGTGATCACAGCGCCATACACGTGCAACATGACGTCGAGCACACACAAGTCGTAGACACAAATCGCACGTCTATGGCCAGCTTTATGTTCTATTTGTATCTATTTCATTTGCACAAAAAAGGTGGGGTTCCACGTACAGAAGGCAAGAGGTGAAGTTAGAAAAAAAAAATCGTCGCCGATTTTTTTTTCTAACTTCACCTCTTGCCTTCTGTACGTGGAACCCCACCTTTTTTGTGCAAATGAAATAGATACAAATAGAACATAATCGGTTACTTCTGTTACATGTTTGTTTCTCTTGTTTGTGAAGATTTTTTTCTAATCCTGTTCGATCCTCTTTACTTGTACATTGAACCACTTTAAGTTTTCCATTATGATTTTTCAGATCACACCTTCCGGATTTTCGATACACCTGCAGAAAGTGCGAACTACTAGCTCTTTGGAAGGATTCAACTCCAAGCTCTCTAGCAAACTAGAGAAGCATGGTCGTTTTATTGAATTTTTGGAAATTATCCGCAATGAAGACTTCGCGCAGTCTGTATCTCTGGCCCAATCATCTGCTGGTCTTTTTGAATGTGCTACCACAGAAGCGAAAACGGCATAATGTGCAGGACAATAAAATCCACCAGGCGACACAACAACTGGGCAAAGGCCACATGTCCCTGTCAGATTTCTTCAACGTCATAATAAATAGAGATAATACAATTCTAAACAATTGTGACGTTGAAGAAACAAATGGCGAAGAAGAAATATCGGAATAAGAGGACACTGAGGGCAATTTACACTACAGCCAGACGACGGATGTTTTGAAATGCATTATATGTACACTGGATACCAGGACTATTCTTTTGCAACCATGCAAGCATTTTAAAATATGTTGCGGCTGTTATGACAAATTGGAAACAAATGCAAACAAAAATAATTCACCTTTACTTTGTCCATATTGTCGTCAAATTGTTGAATCTAAATTAAAAAATTTTCAATAAGTGTTATGCTCCTTCGGAATGGATATGTTAGGTGAATAAAATTGCAAAACTTGAAAATTCAAATTTTCTTTTCCTATGGACCCATGGGCGTTATGTCCCACTTAAAATGGACATAAAGCCCACAACAGATGCGACATAAAGTCCACGGGCTTTATGTCCATTTTAGGTGCGACATAGCGCGTTATGTCCACGGGCGGTATGACGCGTCACCGATTATGTTGACCATAAGTTGAACGAAGTGCACGAAACACATTCCTCGCAGAACGTGAATTTTCGTAATAAAGTTTAACGATTTGTAAAAGTTGTTCAGGCGTAAGTCTTTCCATGATGAAATGCCAAGCAATGCTTAACAAAAATAACATGACAGTATGACACGACTCACACGTGATCTGTCAAAAAAGGGCTATTGAAAAAAGTATCTCTACTTGGATCGCCCATTATAAAAGATTGCTTAGGAGGGTTCGTTTTTGCAGAACAGTGTTAACCAGTCTTTTTATCGACGCTAAATATTAGAAGTTTAATAAACTTTAGAAAATGCGATCAAGTTGAGATTAATTTAGTTTTTTTTACTTTCTCATGGGAACGAGACATCTTTTTGTAAAAGTATTTAAATATTTAAAATAGGCTGAAAATTGTTTATTAGTTCTATGAACTAACATATTAAATGATCAAATTTAGGGAGAGTTTAAAAAAATGTATGAAATTGAATAGAACTGGAAAAAAAGATCCTTTATGCAAACAACTAACCACTAGACTAGGTTATACTTATAGACCCTTTGTTTATTGCACCGATCAATGTACTGTAATCAAAGAACAGGTCGCTTCCCTACGCAAACTGCAGAGTCCATTACCCTGAATGTACCGAATCGAAGAAGGGTACGAGGGCTGCTATATATATTTCTGTCCTCATAATGAAAATGCGAATACTTATCATCAAAAATGGTTTTATTGTTTTTAAAAGTACTCTCCAGCATGATTTATACACTTTTGCATGCGCTCAAACCAATTGTCGAAGAACTTTTTCCACTTCGATTGAGACACCTTTAAAACGTGGTTTTTGAACGCTTCAACAGCATCTTCTGGTGACGAAAACCGTTGACCACGCATTTTTTTCTTGATAGGCGGAAAAAAAAGAAGTCATTGGGTGCCAAGTTAGGGCTGTACGGCGGATGACCAATCAATTCGACGTTTTGGCCGGTCAAAAAGCCGCTGGTTTGAGCCGATGAGTGAGAGCTCGCACTGTCATGGTGCACAATGATTCGTCTTCTCTTGTTCGTTTTTAAAATTTATCCGAAGACTTTAGGCAAGCAAATTGTGGTATACCACTCAGAATTGACCGTCCAGCGTAGGTGAAGTGGAACAGTCGCCACATGACCAGTTTTGCCGAAGAAACAGGCGAATTTGTGCTTCGAAGTGCTTCTTCCACGAAAAATTTGTTGTTTTGTTTCGGGATCATACGCATAGATCCATGATTCGTCACCTGTGACGATCTTATAAACGTCTTTTGAAGCACCGCGATTTTATTTATTCAAAATTTCTTTGCCCCCAATCAACACGTGCCTTTTTTTGAGCGATTGTCAGAATGTGCGGGATCCAACGAGAACAAACCTTTTTAACGGCCAGGTGTTCATGTAATATCGAATGTATGCTGTTGAAAGAAATGCACAAGAATGCCTCTATCTCGCGGTAAGTTACGATCAATAGCATCAATGTTCTTTGTCTCACAGTTTTTGGACGACCTTCAAGATTGAATTTATTAAACTAGTTTTTCACAATGCTATAGGATGGTGTTTCATCGCCATACAAAGATTTCAGTTCATCGATGCACTCTTGTTGTAATAATCCACGTAAAAAAAAATTACTGAATGTTTTTGGACCAAATATTTTTTAATATATTTATTGATGTATATTGTATCCAAAAAGAAACTACGTATTCGAAATGTACGCCTTTTGCCTGTACACACTGTAACGACAAGTTTCCTCCGGTTGCTGGGGTATAGCTCGCGGGGGTAGGGTTCGTACAGAAATTTATAGACTACTGACAGAGAGTAAGAGAAAGGCGTTTGTGTATGTTTTTAAGATACTTTCAGGTTTTATTATGTAGAATTCAAGGAAGGGTTCCGCTTATATGTAAGTACTAAAATAAGAGTTTGTCTCTGACTTCTGTGCCCACGACCTTCGGGGAGACCTGGGTAAGTACTCCGGGACTGCTTCTACGCTCGCTGTCTATGGGGAGACCTGGATAAGTACTCCGGGGCTATCTCTAGGGAGACCTGGGTAAGTACTCCGAGGGCGTCTTCGGCAGTGTTTAGCGATTTCACGGGTGAGAACTGGCGATGCTGGGTCCTACCACCTAATCCCTAAGTTGGAGAAAACTAGGAGACACGCGGCGTCTGGCGAATATGCGGCGTCTGGAGACCTGCGTAAGTACTCCAGGGGGCTCACGGATAAACAAAAGAAGGCGCGTCTGGCGAATATGCGGCGTCTGGAGGCCCTCGTAAGTACTCCAGGAGGCTCACGGATAGACAAAAGGAACGCGTCTGGCGAATATGCGGCGTCTGGAGACCTGCGTAAGTACTCCAGGAGGCTCGCGGACAGACAAAGAGGCGCGTCTGGCGAATATGCGGCGTCTGGAGACCTGCGTAAGTACTCCAGTAGGCTCACGGATAAACAAAAGAACGCGTCTGGCGAATAGGCGGCGTCTGGAGACCTGCGTAAGTACTCCAGGAGGCTCACGGATACACAAAAAGAGGCGCGTCTGGCGAATATGCGGCGTCTGGAGACCTGCGTAAGTACTCCAGTAGGCTCACGGATAAACAAAAAGAACGCGTCTGGCGAATAGGCGGCGTCTGGAGACCTGCGTAAGTACTCCAGTAGGCTCACGGATACACAAAAAGAGGCGCGTCTGGCGAATATGCGGCGTCTGGAGACCTTCGTAAGTACTCCAGGAGGCTCACGGATAGACAAAAGGAACGCGTCTGGCGAATATGCGGCGTCTGGAGACCTGCGTAAGTACTCCAGTAGGCTCACGGATAAACAAAAAGAACGCGTCTGGCGAATACGCGGCGTCTGGAGACCTGCGTAAGTACTCCAGGAGGCTCACGGATGATAAGGAAACGCGTTTGGAAAATATGCGACGTCTGGAGACCTGCGTAAGTACTCCAGGAGGCTCACGGAAGAACAGAAAACGCGTTTGGGAAATATGCGACGTCTGGAGACCTGCGTAAGTACTCCAGGGGGCTCACGGATGAAAAGGAAACGCGTTTGGGAACTATGCGACGTCTGGAGACCTGCGTAAGTACTCCAGGAGGCTCGATCTAACGTAAGGACACTGCGGGCGAAAACGATTTGGAGACCTGCGTAAGTACTCCAAGCACACGATCTAGCGTAAGGGCACTGCACTTTATATTTTCCACTTTCACCACTCTGTTACTCACCAAGTCCTGAGGTTCGCTGCTCTCTGTGTTCTTGACCGACTGATCCCCTTTTCTATTGTCTTCGCCCTTAAATATGTTCTGCCGTGATCCTCTGCCTCATACGCAACATGTTCGTTTGTCTATTCGAACCAAGTTCGAGAGCCCAATCTAACATACAGCGTGTGTGTGTACATTTGTTATGTTCTAATGTAATTTGTCTCCTTGTTGTTTACAACGATCATTACCACGTGTTGTCGCATTAGGATAACTGTACGTGGTAGTTAGTTGGTAAACAACAAGTAGGCCCGTATGTGCCAGGCGGGAAAAAATAACGAGGTACACTTAGTAATGGGGTTAATTTCTTATTTATTTTTGATTTTAATAAATCCGTGTTGCTGTTGTCACTAGGTGTGACCGAAAACGAACGTTGTGACTTTCGGCGTCACACTACCCCCCTCCAATACGAGTCGGTTCAGCGGGGCATAACCACGACGTGCCCCCTGCGGCCGACCAAAATTCGGAATTTCCGCCCTGCCACCTCCACGACCCGTTTGTATTGGGTAGGAGCCCGGTGTGCAGCCAGGGCGGCCACAATATGAGGTTGCAGACCCTGTCTAACCTCGCTGGACAGTTCCTCATGGCACTGGAAACCCGGTTGTTCCGCTGTCGCAGTGTCCTCTCGCGTCTCGGTCGGAACCACAATAACGCTCTGCACTCGAAGCGGCATTTGAGGTGGCGGCGTCGTGTCTCGTGTCCGGGTTAGCCGGATGTTCTGCCGTGCATGGCCCTCCTCGTGATCGGGCGACATGGTGGAAATCTCTGGCGTGTCTGCCCGCATCAAATTTCGACCAGGGGTGACTGGAGGCCCGTCCATAGAGTCGTCTGACACCAGGAAGGCGGACACCGTTGGGGAAGGGGTCATCGGGTTAGACTGACGTCTTCTCCGAGGCCTGGGTGGAGTGACATGCCCATCGCTGTCACTGGAGATAGAAATTGTTTCCAACTCCAGGCTCGGTACTCTTCTTGTCTGCGCTGGCTGGTGTCTGCCTATCCCGTCTTGCCGAGTTCCCTGCTTCGGCAGCCGCTCGAGCCGGACGACACACGGTTTGATGGCGGGTGGGGTGCCCGTGTCGCAAGCCTGATGTTTCTGCCACTGCTGCTTGTAGTATGCCTTCGTGTGCATGCTCCTAGTAGTCTTGTTCATCTTATTTAATTTGCAGGTTGTGGTAGAGTCTGGGGGAGAAAAGGCGTTAGTTAAGGGGTTAGTCCATCGGTTCTCCGATGTGGTGGAAGAGAATGACGGTTTAAGATCACTGAGGTGGGCGGTCCGTAGCTCGCCCTTCTCACAGCCGCGAATGCACGCAATCACCGGCGACGTAAAACTTAAGACCTCATACGGCCCGTCGTATTTTGGTGCTAGTTTTGCGGCGAAACCGTCAACCGCTTTCGATAGGGGGTGCTGGCGGACTAACACGCGATCTCCGACGGCAGGCTTCCACGGTCGTCTGCGCAGATTATAGTGCCTTCGTTGGTCTGCGCCCGCACGACCTAGCTGCACACGTACGATCTGAAAAATATCCCGGAGCTCGTCCGCCCTGTCGTGTGGACTGCATGAGGTAGCCCCGGTCCCTGTTGTCACCTCGTCATAGAGAGCCTTCGGGAGTCTCGGTTCCCGGCCCTGCACTAGGTACGCCGGACTGTAGCCCGTAGTGTCGGATGTACTGGTGTTGAGCGCGAGGTTTATTTCCGGCAAGTGTTCGTCCCACTTGTTGTGCTGATTCTGCGCGAGCTGTGCAATCATCGTCTTGATCGTCCGGTTTGCCCTCTCCGTTGGGTTTTCCTGGGGGCAGTACGGCGCTGTGAACTGGTGTCGTACTCCGATCCCCTCCAAGTACTTCTGGAATATTCGGCTGGTGAACTGGCTGCCATTGTCTGATATCAGGACTTTAGGAACCCCAAATCTGGCCAAAATCCGTTCCCTAAACGCCCGGACGACCCCTTCTGCTGTAGCCTTGCGGAGGGCTACCAGCTCTATCCATTTAGAGAACCGGTCAAAGAATACCAAAAGCATCGTGTTTCCGTGTTTGGTCCGCGGTAGAGGTCCCACGAAGTCCGTACACACCGTCGCCCAGGGTTCCTCGGGTATTGTGATTAGCATTTCACCGGCCGGGGCCATCTGACTGGGTTTATAGCGTTGGCAGGACTCGCAATTCTGCACGAATTTAGCGATGTCTCGCATCATTCCGGGCCAGAAGTATCGGTTGCATACCCGTTTAATCGTTTTTCTGATCCCCAGGTGTCCGGCAGCTGGCTGGGTGTGGTTCTCCTGTAGAACTCGGGACCGCAGGTGCGTGGGGACGCATAGCTTCCAAGATACGCAGCCTACGTCGCTTATATGGCGTGGGATGTGCCGGTAAAGTTGGGTTCCAACTATGGCGTAGTCGGGGAACTTCAATGGGTGTTCCTTGATCTCCTCCATTTTTCTCTGGATCCACGCGCACTGTTGCGATGCCTCTTCAACGGCCCGTTGCAGCGATTCTCTAGGTTGCCGAGACAGTGCGTCGGCGATGACGTTGAGGCCACCTTTTCGGTACTTGATACTAAATGTATACTGCTGTAGTTCTAGCGCCCACCTGGCAAGGCGACCGGTGGGGTTATCGATGGAATTAAGCCATTTTAGCGCCAAGTGATCCGTAATGACTTGAAATTTGTAGCCCTCGAGATAAGGCCGCATCTTTCGAATACCCCATACGATAGCCAAGCACTCTTTCTCTGTAGCCGAGTAGTTTCTTTCTGCAGCATTTAACGTACGACTCGCGTATGCGATTACTCGTTCGCCCTCTTCGAACTCCTGGGTTAGAACCACTCCTAGGCCGAAATCACTGGCATCCGTTTGCAGTAGGAATGTCTTTGTAAAATCAGGGCACGCCAAAACCGGGGCCTGAGTAAGTTTTGCTTTCATCACTTCGAACACTGTCTGCTGGTCTTCCGTCCACTTCCAGTGCTTTCCCTTCTTTAGCAACGAGGTCAAGGGATGCGCTAAAGTGGCGAAGGCTGGGACGAACCGTCGATACCAGGAGACAACTCCAAGAAAACGACGCAACTCCTTTAGTGATTGTGGCGCCGTCATCTCTTGTATGGCTGCCACCTTATCGGGATCAGTGTGAATGCCCTCGGCGCTTACGACGTGTCCGAGATACTTGGTCTCTCGTTTAAAAAACTCGCACTTGTCAGGGTTTATTTTCAGATTAGCAGCTCGTAGTCTTTCAAATACCTTTTTCAGGTTGGCCAAGTGCTCGTCTAGGGTCCGCCCTATGACGATTATGTCGTCTAGGTACGCGAATGCAAAAGGTTCTAGTTCAGGCCCAATGACGCTATCCAAAGCGCGTTGGAACGTAGCCGGCGCTGAATGAAGCCCAAAGGGCATTACCCGCCACTGGTAAAGTCCTCGACCGGCGACGGTAAATGCGGTATACTTTCTACTACCCTCTTCCATGGGTATCTGCCAGTACCCGTCCTTCAGATCAAGGCTACTTACGTACTTGGCCTCCCGCAAACGATCTAGGATCGAGGAGATGCGGGGCAATGGATAGGCGTCAGGGTCCGACTTACTATTTAAGTGACGAAAGTCCATACAGAGCCTCCAAGTCCCATTTTTCTTTTGTGCCAACGTGATCGGCGAGCTATATGCACTATGTGAGGGCTCTATGTACCCGTTTGCCAGCAGCTCATTTATTTTGGCGTCGATGATAGCCTGCATGGCTGGGTTTCGCGCAGCGTATCGTAGCTTGAAAGGTCGGTCATCTGTCATTACGATTCTGTGAGTCGCAGCCGTGGAAAGGCCGTGTAATTCCCTAAACCTTTGTAGCTCGTCCTCTAAAAATGTTCCGATTTTTTCCTGTTCACTTACCGGAAGGTGTACGGGGAAGGTTTCGTTCTCTTCGGGGATGGCACAAAGAGGTCGGCGGGTGACTACCGATGGTTCCGGTCTATCGGTGAGATGTCTATGGTACTCGGTGGTCGGTTGAGGGGGAAGAATTGCGACAGCCCGCCGGAAAGTACACGAGAGGCCTGCACATGTGAGACGAGCGCCTCCTTTCGTTAGAAAATCTAGCCCTAGTATAACGTCCTCGGTGGCATCCGGCATCACCAGCATTCGCAGTGGGATGTGCCGCTCTCCCAGCTCGATGGAGGTCTCCACAGCATGATTGACCTGTCTCTTAGATCCATCCGCTAGCGTCACTTCAGATAGGTAGGGTATTCGGGGGCTAGTTTCCTGGATGTCGTTGGCCAATGGCTCGCTGATGAAACTTCTTGTGGCTCCTGTGTCGATGGTGGCGTCGACCATCCGTCCTCTCAACCGGATCGTGGCCACCAGTCGTGTAGGGTCGACCCGAAGAGTTGTATTTGGTGGAGGGTTGCATTTTCCTACTGGGGACCCGTAACCCCTCGTTCGATACGGGTCCGATTGGCGTTTCCCGGTTGCTGGCGACAGCACTGGATCGTGCGAACATCCCGCGTTCCACAAATCCAGCAAAAGAGTATCGACTCGTTTTGGCATCCGCTAGCGAAATGTCCATCCTGCCCGCACCTCCTACATGCAGTTCGGGGGTTGATGCGGGGAAGCTGCATTGGTTGGCTCTCTCTGGGATCCAATCGCCTATGCTGCTCTCTTGAGGGTGTGGTTATTGGCGGTAGATTTTCGAGGTCTTCCGCCATCTGCAGGAGGTCTGGCAATGTGGCGAAGTCCTTTCGTCGGATATACCATTGGTATTCCGGGAGCGCATTACGAAATATCTTTTCCACCTGCTGCTCCTCCGTGTCGTGGCTGTATCGCATGAGGTTCTGCATGGCTAAGGAGTAATTCTTAAATGTCTCCCTTGGACGCTGCTTCCTCTTGCGAATTTCATCCTCCAACTGCTCAAAATACCGTGTTGGCAGGAAAAATTTCAGGAAGTCTGCCTTGAAGGACTTCCAGTTGGTCCAAAACCGGTTGTTGTTCCGATACCACAGCAATGCTCTCCCGGTCAACACCTCCGGCATCATGGAGGGCAGGACGTCAATTTGTATTGCGTACATGTGGACCAGTTCCTCCAGGCGTTCAACGAACTCTAGCGGTTCATGTTCGCCGTTGAAGCTGACACTCCATTTCCGGACTCGATCTGCGATCGCCCCCACATCCAAGGTGGTTGATACGGTTCTCCTAGGCCGGCTACCTCTAGTATTTGGGGAATCGGGACGAATGTCCTGGGCTGCCATGGGTACCAGTTTTTCTACCGATGAGCTGGTCCCTTCTGGTCGACTTGTCGTGGAGGAATCCGATGGTGTGTGGGCTCCCTTGCACTCAGCCTCGGTGATCATGATCGCAGGTATTTTCTTCGGGGTTGTGGGCTTAGTCTCTAGTCCTGACTGCTCGTGCTTATCTTGTAGGTGGATCAACCGCTGTAAGCAACGGAGCTCATGGTCCTCTGCCAGGAACTGCGCGAACCGTTTTCGCAGTTCCTCTACTGTACCACTAATCTCGCAGCCAAACTCGCTGAGGTACGCAACAAGGTCCTCCTTGCGTAGACAGTACGCCCAAGATACACGCAGTGTGGTTGCCATATCGCTGGGATGTCTAGCAATATTGTGAGTAAGGGACCCTTCTATCCTGAATTTACCCTGAATACCTGGTTTTTTATTACCACTTTGTGGTTGCCAATAACCAAGTTCTCTACTCTCTGTCCCTGCTCGGGCGCCACTGTAACGACAAGTTTCCTCCGGTTGCTGGGGTATAGCTCGCGGGGGTAGGGTTCGTACAGAAATTTATAGACTACTGACAGAGAGTAAGAGAAAGGCGTTTGTGTATGTTTTTAAGATACTTTCAGGTTTTATTATGTAGAATTCAAGGAAGGGTTCCGCTTATATGTAAGTACTAAAATAAGAGTTTGTCTCTGACTTCTGTGCCCACGACCTTCGGGGAGACCTGGGTAAGTACTCCGGGACTGCTTCTACGCTCGCTGTCTATGGGGAGACCTGGATAAGTACTCCGGGGCTATCTCTAGGGAGACCTGGGTAAGTACTCCGAGGGCGTCTTCGGCAGTGTTTAGCGATTTCACGGGTGAGAACTGGCGATGCTGGGTCCTACCACCTAATCCCTAAGTTGGAGAAAACTAGGAGACACGCGGCGTCTGGCGAATATGCGGCGTCTGGAGACCTGCGTAAGTACTCCAGGGGGCTCACGGATAAACAAAAGAAGGCGCGTCTGGCGAATATGCGGCGTCTGGAGGCCCTCGTAAGTACTCCAGGAGGCTCACGGATAGACAAAAGGAACGCGTCTGGCGAATATGCGGCGTCTGGAGACCTGCGTAAGTACTCCAGGAGGCTCGCGGACAGACAAAGAGGCGCGTCTGGCGAATATGCGGCGTCTGGAGACCTGCGTAAGTACTCCAGTAGGCTCACGGATAAACAAAAGAACGCGTCTGGCGAATAGGCGGCGTCTGGAGACCTGCGTAAGTACTCCAGGAGGCTCACGGATACACAAAAAGAGGCGCGTCTGGCGAATATGCGGCGTCTGGAGACCTGCGTAAGTACTCCAGTAGGCTCACGGATAAACAAAAAGAACGCGTCTGGCGAATAGGCGGCGTCTGGAGACCTGCGTAAGTACTCCAGTAGGCTCACGGATACACAAAAAGAGGCGCGTCTGGCGAATATGCGGCGTCTGGAGACCTTCGTAAGTACTCCAGGAGGCTCACGGATAGACAAAAGGAACGCGTCTGGCGAATATGCGGCGTCTGGAGACCTGCGTAAGTACTCCAGTAGGCTCACGGATAAACAAAAAGAACGCGTCTGGCGAATACGCGGCGTCTGGAGACCTGCGTAAGTACTCCAGGAGGCTCACGGATGATAAGGAAACGCGTTTGGAAAATATGCGACGTCTGGAGACCTGCGTAAGTACTCCAGGAGGCTCACGGAAGAACAGAAAACGCGTTTGGGAAATATGCGACGTCTGGAGACCTGCGTAAGTACTCCAGGGGGCTCACGGATGAAAAGGAAACGCGTTTGGGAACTATGCGACGTCTGGAGACCTGCGTAAGTACTCCAGGAGGCTCGATCTAACGTAAAGACACTGCGGGCGAAAACGATTTGGAGACCTGCGTAAGTACTCCAAGCACACGATCTAGCGTAAGGGCACTGCACTTTATATTTTCCACTTTCACCACTCTGTTACTCACCAAGTCCTGAGGTTCGCTGCTCTCTGTGTTCTTGACCGACTGATCCCCTTTTCTATTGTCTTCGCCCTTAAATATGTTCTGCCGTGATCCTCTGCCTCATACGCAACATGTTCGTTTGTCTATTCGAACCAAGTTCGAGAGCCCAATCTAACATACAGCGTGTGTGTGTACATTTGTTATGTTCTAATGTAATTTGTCTCCTTGTTGTTTACAACGATCATTACCACGTGTTGTCGCATTAGGATAACTGTACGTGGTAGTTAGTTGGTAAACAACAAGGAGGCCCGTATGTGCCAGGCGGGAAAAAATAACGAGGTACACTTAGTAATGGGGTTAATTTCTTATTTATTTTTGATTTTAATAAATCCGTGTTGCTGTTGTCACTAGGTGTGACCGAAAACGAACGTTGTGACTTTCGGCGTCACAACACGCCTTAAGTCACACTGGCCAATCGTCAATAGCTACACAAACCTCGTCCATTGGAAAATTGGCCACAGCTCGAACCAAAGCAGTCTTTAGAGATCCAATGTTGGGGTTTCTTTTGTGACAAACCTTGTCCTCTAAAACCATCCACAGTTTGTAATCCAATGGGTTCAAATCTGGACTGCCTCAAGCCCATTCTTCAGAGGAAATGAACGCTGGCAAATTGTTTCGAAGCCAGGCCTGGGACGTTTTAGCCTTACGGGCAGGCGCAAAATCCTGCTGGAAAGTCCATGGCTGGTTTTGGAACAGGGAATTGTTAAGAAGCTTCACAGCAGCTTCCAAAACGGTTTCTTGGTAAACTTTGGCCAATGTTTTGATTCCTTGTTAGCAGAAATGCAGGTCAGTGACCCCATCGTAAGAGACACCCCACCAAACCATGACTGAAGCTGGGTGATGACCCTTTTCCAACCTTGGGATCAGTTCAGATGCTTCCTTAGATATCCGCGCATACACGGTAAAAATTTTTTAATCGATGAACAAAATTTTTCTGTGCAAGTTATTAGCGTGCTTCGCCAAAAGACGTTAGCATTTTTCAATCCAATTTTTTTTAAAGCTTCAGTCAATAAATGTCCTGTACGTCATTTTAAAGCCCCAAGTCCCAAGTCTTTTTTCATAATTGACTCATGGACTTTTGCGTGATATTTATCTCACGGGCCACGATTTTCTGTTTACGGGGCGGATTTCTGTGAATTCTTGATTAAACGGCTTTGATAACATGCGATGTTTGAACAGAGCGTGGGCGTTCCGACCGATGACGGTCTTTTACATATCCAGTCTCCTCAAACAGTTTTATGAATCGGTAGACGAACATGCGGCTAATCCCTAGGGGCCGAAGCGTTTTGAAAATAATTTTTTTTTCATTTTACACTTTAAAAGCGCTATTACTGCGATACGGCTCTCATTATCGAACTACTCCATAATGAAAGTTGAGACAATTTTAAAATTCCGTTGCAGACTAACGCTATTGAGGTTAGCTTTCAAGACCCATATGCCATTAACGGGGTATGTTCAGTTCTACTATTAAAATGGGTGTGTTCACTGTTGTAACAGTATTTATGTCCCTGCTAAGTATTGTCGACAACTTAAACAAATTCCAACAAATTTTATTGGGGATCATAGTATAATTGTGTGTGATCATACTATGGTTCTAGGGATCATAACATGGTTGCGTGAGAATCATACTATGGTTGTATGTGAAACATACTATGGTTGTGAGGATCATACTATGGTTGTGGAGATTATAGTATGGTTGAGTGTGAATCATACTATGGTTGTGGGGATCATAGTATGGTGATGTGTGAATCATACTATTGTTGTGAGGATCATAGTATGGTTGTATTTGAATCATACTATTGTTGTGAGGATCATAATATTGTTGTACCACAACCATATACCCAACAATATCCTCTTCGAATATTGTCACCAGAACCATACTTTTTTTCTACGTGTGCGGGCACTGGCTGTAAGTGTAAATTTCCTGATTTAAAGTCCATACTCCCATAGGTATTAATTTTGTAAAGGCTTACAAGTGATAATTGAGTTTCAGCAGGGTATTTTGATGTAAAAATTTCATTTACTGCAAAATACATGTGTATTTAAAAATACATGTGTATTTACTTAGTAGCGACATAAATACTGTTAATGTTGTAACAGTATTTATGTCCCTACTAAGTATTTACTAACCATCAAATATTTTTTAGAATGCTCAAACTCTCTCGTTTTATTTTTTAATTTTAAGTTTAATCTCTGTACCACATAATTATTTCATATTAAAACAGCGATTTAACAAATCTCAACTAAAAGCAACAGTAACTCCTTAAAAGAGTTATGATGAAAAACTTGAGATTTAATAAACATTTGATGCAAGCGTTGCAAAAAAGTGGAACTGATCTGGGAATGAATCCTCATTTTTGGGATATTGCTTGGTACTCGTATTACTCGTACCAAGTGTACTTATACATATAATTTTTTCCATGCCTATATATCCCTCACCATCTCATTAAAAAACTACCGGGAATATTTTCTCAAATCAGTGAGCTATGAAGAATACCGGGAAACTTTCCTCAAATCAATGAGCTATGAAGAATAACATTTGTATGCTCACTGACTGAAACCTTATGTTTAATTCTAACACCGAACGTCTAATGGATTTGATTATGCAGCTTTTATATGTCTAACGAAAGGAATAACCCGCCGCTGTTCCTATCTGGATTAAAACCTGTGTGTTACTCGTGTGATATTTGGTCACAAAAACCACAGTCTAGGTAACATTGCAAATGTTTTTCCAAATTGGTATCATATTTGTTTTTCTCACAAAATCTGTGTTAACCACTGTCTGGTTCCAGCACCTATACTATCAACCAGGTACTAGAATTACTTTATTTTTTAGCGTAGTTAACAAAATGTACGAAATTGTTTATGTGCATAAAATAACCTGAAGTTTGAAAGTCCACACGTAAGTGTTGAAGTAATGCGACTTTTAATTTGCTACTTTTCTCGGGCATTTTCTGTTTCTTTTTGTCAATATCCATTTAGTGTCGCTCCCTTTGGCAGGAACCGGATGTTGAGCACATTTTCTGTTTCCGTAAAATGATTTGTGTGTACAGGGATACAGTTGTGTCTATGCGTGTGTATATGTTAAGGTATGTTTTTGGGGTATTTGCACCTAAAAATTCCTTAAGTGGACATTAAATTATATTTCCAGCGTAGTGTAGTTTTTGTGTTGGCTTGTTTTAAATACAACGCCTTTTTTCTGGTCAATTTCAAAACTTTTGGTTTATGTTGGCTGTTGTTATTATTTTGTGTTTTTCCTACTTCTATTTTTTGTTGTTGGGAAAAAGTTACTTAATATGTTTGCCTGGCCGGCAATGGAAGGAATGGATGGTGGCTGGTTTCGATGGTTGGTTGTATAGTTGCTGTTGTTTTGGTTTTTATCTGTTAAAAACCAGACAAAGTTTTTCATGTTTAGTTGGTTTTTGTTAAACCTTAAGCCTTGTTTACATTTTTGGCAGCCAAAAACAAGCACACCCAGGAAGGGAAACTTGGTCCTTTTCGAAACAATATTTCGGTTTCGAGTGGAGTCTGGATGCTTTCCATCCTCTTTCTGTCTCGAGTGTTTTGTTGTTTTTGACTGCGGATAATTTGTGATACTCCTGTTGAAAAGTTATTTTGTCGGCTTCAACTGTTTTCATATGAATTTTTTTGTTATGCGTGTTTGTGCGTATTACACGTACATCGTATTTGTGGCTTATGACCGCCCTGTCCCGACCATGGTAAGTGGAATTTATTAGCCTAGCAATGTGTTTAATTATGAACGCCTTGAGGTTGGCTTTGGTCGTGTTTGCCCCAAAGCATGCTTTTTTTAAATGCTTTTTTGTTATTACATAGAATATGTACAATTTTGCCAGATACTTACCTCATAGCCATTGACGTTCCAGGTTATGTTGGCCGCTGGTCTCGAATGCCCCGATGTGCAATTCCCTCGAACAATATCGCCGACTTTGTAACGTGAGCGTATACCCGTTATAATGGGGTCTTTACCGGGCACTACTGAAAGCAAGAGAAAAATACGTTAGCAAGTACAACCAGATTTATTTTCATGTATTTAGGATTAGTGTAAAATCAGAACAATTTGTATATATTTAAACAATCAGATACCAATTTGTCTGTAGTGCAAATGGGAGAAATTGTATAGGGTGGACGATTTTGCATTAAAATTTGAATCGGCTGTAAAAATAGTACATATATTTTTTTCTGGTTTTATTGAAAATGCTCAACTTTGTTATTTAATAATGGAACACCATCCGATGCGTTTTCGCTTTGCGCAATAGGCTGAATATTATTTGGCAGGAGATGAAAAATTTTGTCAAAAAGCATTGCAGTAATGTAACAATCGAAAAAGAATTAATTAAGATATACAGGGTGGCTGATAAATATTGCTACACCAAGAAACTCAATTCACACACAGAGAACAGATATTTTGCCCCACCAAGTTTTTTGCCAATTGAATGTTGGTGGTTGCACGTACTATTCATGTATTCCATTGCTACAACCGAAATTTAGTTAGGTACACGGCAATTTTTAGTTGTGGACACAGACAGAATTGTTTCAAGACATAAAGTATCAGTAACTCAAACTAACTATGATGATTATTGCAACTAAATTTCTACAAGTATTGTTGATTTAAAAATATTTATTGCCTAATTTGAATTATGAGAAGATTGTACCTACTTAGTAGGGACAT
This sequence comes from Hydrotaea diabolus, assembly GCA_963513945.1. NCBI lineage: Eukaryota > Metazoa > Arthropoda > Insecta > Diptera > Muscidae > Hydrotaea > Hydrotaea diabolus. The sequence continues at coordinate 49,418,543 of OY740717.1, read as the reverse complement.
AAATACTGTTACAACATTGAACAAACCCATTGCAATAGTAGAACTGAACATACCCCGTTTAAATCATATGGATTTTGAAAGCTAACCTCAATAGCGTTAGTCTGCAACGGGATTTTAAAATTGTTTCAACTTTCATCATGGAGTGGTCAGATAATGAGAACCGTATCGCTGTAATAGAGCTTTTCAAGTGTGAAATGAAAAAAGCGATATTTTTAATACGCTCCGGCCACTAGGGGTTAGCCGCATGTTCCTCTACCGATGCATAAAACTGTTTGAGGAGACTGGAGACGTAAAAGACCGCCGTTCGGGCCGCCACGCTCTGTTAGAACACCGCATGTCATCAAAGCCGTTAAATCAAGAATTCACAGAAATCCGCACCGAAAACAGAAAATCATGGACCCTGAGATGAATATCATCCAAAAGTCCATGAGTCGAATCATTAAAAAAGACTTGGGACTTGGGGCTTTCAAACGAAATAACGGGCATTTATTGACTTCAGCTTTAAAAAAATAGGATTGAAAAATGCAAACGTCTTTTGGTGAAGCACGATAATAGCTTGCACAGAAAAAATTTGTTCACCGATGAAAAAATTTTTAACGTTCAGGAAAAATTTAACAAGAAAAATGATTGAGTGTATGCGCGGTGATCTAAGGAAGCATCTGAACTGATCCCAAGGGTGGAAAAGGGTCACCACCCAGCTTCAGTCATGGTTTGGTGGGGTGTCTCTTACGAGGAGGCACTGATCTGCATTTCTGCGAACACGGAGTCAAAACATCGGCAAAAGTTTATCAAGAAAATGTTTTGGAAGCTGTTGTTGTCAAGCCTCTTAACAATTCCCTGTTCCAAAACCAGCCATGGACTTTCCAGCAGGATTCTGCGCCGGCCCATAAGGCTAAAACATCTCAGGACTGGCTTCGAAACAAATTGCCAGCGTTCATTTCCTCTGAAGAATGGCCCTCAGGCAGTCCATATTTAAACCCCTTGGATTACGAACTGTGGACGGTTACCCCAACATTGGATCTCTTTAGACTGCTTTGGTTCGAGCTGTGACCAATTTTCCAATGAACGAGGTTCGTACAACTATTGACGATTGGCCAGTGCGACTTTAGGCGTGTGTAAAGGCAAAAGGCGGACATTTCGATCACGAATATTCTTTTTGAATACAATATACATCAATAAACATATTAAAAAATATTTGGTCCAAAAACATTCAGTACTTTTTATTTTACAGCATAAAACGTGTGTAACAGTATTAATGTCCCTACTAAGTATTTGATTTTAAAAAAAATACCATTAGACAACCCTTATTTGCTTATAATGTAGTTTAACTTCTCATCACTATAATTCAGTTACACCAACAACATGATTGCAAAACTATTGGTGAGTACAGTACGTTGATCATATTTACCAACTTGTGGTATTTCAAACCGAATGTCCATTACGATTATAAACATCTGGTGATTGTAACCGAAATTCTTCTTTTGCAACGAAATTATTGTAGTTATAACCCAATTCCAAAATATTTTTTCCCTATGTGCATGTTAAAGCTCATTCAATTTTTATCAATATAGCTTAATTAGTGTTAAAAATAATGGCATTTAAATGCCACATTTGAGCATTTCAGCTTCTTATCGTAACTCTTGGATCGTTTCGTATGGCAGGAGATACAGCTGCGATTGTGTCCTACGTCCGAACTGAAGGGTTTCGATTTTAAGGTCTTCTGTTGACTGTCTCATTATGTTCCACCTGATCGTAGGATTGGCGCCAAACGTGCGCTTAGGCTCTCTTTGCACTGAAACTACGGACTCTAGTTCGAGATAGCGGTGGACAATCCAAATTCTTATTTCAGTGTCCTAGTTATCCATTTTTATTAAATCTAAAAATTAATCGGCAAAATAAAAATTAAATTAACTAGATTCATTAAATAAAAAAAAAATAATACATTTTTTTTGGTAGCGGCATTCATCAGCCATCCTCTATATATAAGTACAACATTTTGAAAACCTACGTAGAATGTCTATTTATATTTTTTTTGGTGTTATTTTACACCAATACAGTCATAATTAACTTAAAAATATATAGATTTCATAACATCGTATTGGTGCATGACTTTCAGTTGCAAGCAGGGGTGATAGCAGCTTCTATGAACGCCTCAGACCCAAAGCAAAGAATGAGATTAAACCGTGATCAATGGATATATATATAGTGTAGGTATATATAGTGTAGGCATATTCGAAATATACGAGAAGCAGGCAGCAGGAGAGTATTCCACCTAACACAGTAAGCACAATAAAAAATTCCATACATAATAAAAATTCAATAAAGAATGTTTTTTATGTTTTTTGATATACCAGAAAAAACACACACACATGCATACACGAATGTACGTTGGCAAAAAAAACTTGTTATGCTAAGTTCATAGTCTCTACCACATAGTATGATTGTCGATAACATATAACTGTTAACATAAAACTTAAACAACAATACTTTTGTCACACAATATATATATTTACTACAAAATATATATTTACTATATAGTTACTACAACCATATTTTCATTTCTAAATTTGGCAATAATACTATTGTTACATTTCAACAATAATAAAATTGCTGCAATCATACTGTTGTCAAAATGAAATTCAAAAAAACAATACAATCAGGTCTCTTCTCGCCCAATCCCTTTTTTTAAATTCCTCCCTTTTCAATTTTTCTCCCTTAAAAGCTATCACGTTGGGCTGACAAACGAAGTCCTAGAAAAACCTGCTACCAAAAACTAAAAATGTTATAATCGTGACACTAAATTCTTGCTTTTGAATTCATTTCCAAAAAACTACGAATATCTTCTTTTAAGGGTGGTCCAACTATATAATGAAGGAATGCACGATGTTCATTGTGAGTCACGCCGTTACGTCAAGTTTTTTGCCCAACTTAATAAGACATATCTTAGGTTAAGTGTTTGACAAACTCATCCATGGAAAGATTCACAATTGAGCAACTCGTTAAGATTGTGGAAGCCTATATCTGTATTTGTATAGTTGACCTTTTGTTGTTATTTTTCAGTTCTTGTTAGGCTTGAGGTCATACGCAAATGTTGGTGTTTTTATAATTTATTTAATTTTAAATAACCCAATATTTCGAAATTTTAGGGGTAATCACTAAAACAAAATCGAGAACATAAAATTACACAATTTTCTATCACGAATAACAGAAATTTTTGTTAATAATTACATTTAAATTATTTTTTTTACTTCTGTCCTGTTGTACTACTAATATTCAACTAATGTATGTCTTTCCGTCGACTGTGTCAGTTTTAAAGTTCATTCTCTTAGATGTAGGAACGTCGTTTATATAAAGCATCTCCATAGTGTATCTTCTCTTATAATTCCTCTCTTGTGCTAAAATTTCTACGTTGTTTAAGTTTGGCTTATGTCCATTCATAGTACGAGTACAGTTGTTCGCAAGGACAGTCTTCTGCTCGATTGGTCTATCAACAGCTTTTTGATCAGATTTGTGAAAAGAAAGTCTAGTCTTTAGTTTTGTCCCAGTAGTGCCAACATTTACCTTTTGGCATACGTTGGACTCTTCACCATCACATTAAGTGACTGTTTGGTGCGGTTTATGAACATCGGGCCTTACTTCTTCGGAAATGTGGTCGGCCAAGCCGTTACCGTAAATGGTGTTCGCTATCGTGAGATCATAACGAACTTCTTGTACCTAGAAATTGAGGACATGGGCCTGGGCGATATGTGGATTCAACAGGATGGTGCCACTTGCCATACAGCCAAGGAAACAGAGGCGAGAGAAATTCGTTCGCCGTGTTATTTCACGCCGTGGCGATGTTTATTTGCCGCCGCGATGATGTGATACGAAACCGTTGGACTTCCATCTTTAGCGATATTTAAAGAAAAAGTGTACGTCAATAAACCAAGAAAAATTCATAAGCTAAAGTATGAGATATTTCAGTACATTAGTAACATTGAACCTCCATTATATTTGTGGTTCCAAAAGGATGGTGCCAGTTGCCGCATAGTCAAGGAATCAATGGTACTTTTGTGCGAGATATTCTACGGCCGTGTAATTTCACTTTGTGTCGATATTAATCATGTGATTTGACACCATTGGACTTCTTTTTTTTGAGATATTTAAAAGGGAAAGTGTACGTCAATTATCCAAGAACAATTAAAAGCTAAAGGATGAGAAAATTCGGCACATTAACGACATTGAACTTCCATTATTTCTCAGAGTCATTGAAATTATAGAACATTGGATTGAGGTATGCCACCGCAGCCGTGGCAAGAATTTGGCCGATGTTTTGTTTTACACATAATTGCCACAGATATTTTTACGGGTTACTATATATATTTCTGGCCTAGGTAACAATAAGTGTTGTCTGGCGCCATCTGGCATTTCCATCGATCAGTTTGACTTTTTCTAGCATAAACGTACTAAGAACGTTTTGACGTACGCAGAACGTTTTGTGTTGTGTTGACTTGAACAAATAAATTTGGCAAAAAAAATGGAATTAACTCGTGAACATTTTCGTGCGATCATTTTTCACAACATTAGACGTGGATTATCACGACAAGATTGCATCGATGAACTTTAGTCTTTGTATGGCTATGAAGCACCATCCTATAGCACTGTGAAAACTGGTTTTATGAATTCAATCGTGGCCGACGCTCGCTCAAAGACGAAGGTCGTCCAAAAGCGGCAGTTGTGCCAGAGAACATTGATGCCGTGGTAAACTGATAATGCAAGATCGTCATGCGACATACCGTGAGATAAAGGCATCTTTGGGCATTTCTTCAACCAGCATACATTCGATATTGCATGAACAGCTGGCCGTAAAAAAGGTTTGTTCTCGTTGGATCTCGCACAATTTGACAATCGCTCAAAAAAGGCTCGTGTCGATTGGTGCAGGGAAATTTTAAAAAAATATTATCGCGGTGCTGCAAAAGAAGTTCATAAGATCGTCATGGGTGACGATCTTTCGTATGAGCCCGAAACAAAACAGCAATCGACCGTGTGGGTCTTCGAAGACGAGCCGAATCCAACGAAATTTGTTCGTGGAAGAAGCACTTTGCAGCAAATGGTCGCCTGTTTCTTCGGCAAAACTCGTCATGTGGCAACTGTTCCGCTTGAGCAACGTAGGAGGTGAATTCTGAGTGCTACACCACAATTTGTTTGCCTGAAGTCTTCGGAGAAATTCGAAAAACGAACAAGAGGAGACGAATCATTGTGCACCATGACAATGCGAGCTCTCACACATTGGCTCAAACCAGCGCCTTTTTGACAGGCCAAAACGTCGATTTGATCCGCTGTAAAGCCGTGACTTGGAACCTAATGACTTTTTTTATTCCCGCAGAGCAAGAAAAAAATGCGTGGTCAACGATTTTCGTCGCCAGAAGATGCTGTTGAAGTGTTCAAAACACATGTTTTGGAGGTGTCTCAATCGGAGTGGAAAAAGTGCTTCGACAATTGGTTTGAGTACATGCAAAAATGTACAAATCTGGCTGGAGAATACCTTGAAAAACAATGAAACCATTTTTGATGATAAATATTCGCATTTTCATTATTAGGCCAGAAATATATATAGCAGTCCTCGTGTCACACTAAAAAAACTTTAAGATAATTTTTTAAAAAATTTTCTTTTATTTACAATTAACATCATGCGTTTTAGTTGGACCACCCTTTATATTCGCCCATGCTTTTTGTAATAACTTTAGCAACGTCCTTTTCGTGCTTGACATTTTTCAGAACGAAACTACGAGTTTTTCATGTACTTCGCACATAATCTAAAAATCATTAGAAAATTTTTCAGAAATAATCAAGTGCACAGAGGATGTCATCAGCACTGCCATATAATTGCCGTTAAACTTTAATGGCTTCTTTCTTGTATTCCCTCAGTTTCTGCTCTACCACCACTTAAGCATCGTATCTTGGACAAATGCCGTGTCGGTCGGTGTCTGCTTTTGAAGTAAAAAAGGAAGAGGTTGTCGATTGGTTGGCAATTCTTCCACCGGAGAGAGTGAGCCAGTCAACCAAGCGGTTATTGCGTAATGAGTCTCGGTGCTCCCCCAATCATTCGTTGCATCCGACCATCATCCAGTCAAGGGTTACTGATGTAGAAATGCCGTAACCAGGAAACTATTTGCCAGCATATTCCATTGACACTTCTTTCTACCTTTGTGGAGCATTCGTTTGTACTCGAACCTATGAAGTGAAATGCTAGTGTCGATTACTTTGGTTTTACTTAACATTTGAGTTCTGAATGAAGGAATCTAAAATCCAAAATGTGGTTTTTATATTCCCCTGCCAATGTGTGCCAAGTTTATGTGTGCTGCGAGGAGGTAAGTTTCCAGGAAAAATGCAGCCTGCACAATGTTTAACTTGTATGCCCGGTTATGCTCTTTTCACACAGGCGACTCACACTGAGAGACACATAAAAAGGACACTGAAATTTAATGTTGGTCATTTGGATGGTTGTCATCGCCCTGGTCATATCTGTTACAGGGGATGGGGGTCTCTTACTTGGGTCTTTTTTGCAATCAAGAAATTGCAATACTTGTGGGTGCTTTTATGGTCAATATCGTTGGTGTTGGAGACTAGTGCCTAGATATGTTGTAATTGCAATTGAAATGAAAATGTGTTTTACTGGAATGCCGGTAAAGCTGAATCGAGTTGTTTAAGCAATAACCACAGGTAGACTGTTTGTCGACATTAGGAATGGGGTTAGAATGTTTTAAAAATATTAGAGGTAGTAACAATGAAGTGAGGATGCAATAAAACATATATATGTGATCGATTCTTTAGAATGGCATTAAGTTGGTCAGAAATTCGTTTCAATCTCATGAGAGAATGTACCCAGATAGTGGTGATCACACAAATTGTCAGCAATTTTCTCTTTTATAAAGTGTGGTCCAACCATAATGCACGATGTTAATTGTGAGTCAAAACAAAACGTCGACTTTTTTTTCCAACTTAATTAGACATTTAATTGTGGCAGTGTTTGGCGCCTTAACTATGGAAAGCTACTCAATTGAGCAGCGTGTTAAGATTGTTGAAGCCTTTTACGAAAATGAAAGTTCACATCAAAATGCTTGTCGTCTTCTGTCCACAGTTGGGAGAATTATGCGCAAATTTCAGAAAACCGGGTCTGTAGGATATGTTAAACATTCTGGGAATGCTCGCCCTGTTTGTTTAACTTATGATTTTTAATAATTCTAGGTACGTAATTGAAAACGAAATGTAAACTAATTGTAAAGAGTGATCTATCTAGAGGTATTTTTTCAGAACAAAAAAAATATAAAAATTCAAATCAAGTGTGGAATCTTTATAGGTAATTTAAAAGGACATTTTATGGCATTTATTTTTTGAAAATAATTACCTTTAAATGTTGGCAACTCGGTGAGAAAAGGAAAGATCTGCTTTTCCGGCCAAAATTTTGTTCAGTGATGAGGCCCGTTTCTGGCTCAACGGAAAAGTCAATCAGCATTTGGGCTAAAGAGCAACAAAAAGAGGTTCAAGAGGTGCCATTATACCCAGAGAAAACCACGGTTTGGTGCGGTTTATAAGCTGGTGGAATCATCTGTGCATATTTTTTCAAAAATGATGATGGCCGGAACGTAACCGTGATTGGTTCTCGCTATCGCTCCACGATATCGATCTTTATGCTACCGCAAATTAAAGTCCGTAATGTCGTAATATTGAGAGGTCATTACGAAAATCAGCTAATTTCACGTTTTGGACAGGTGAGTTGGCCGCCTAGATCGAGTGATATCACACCTTAAGACATTTTTCTTTGGGGTTACGTAAAGTCCAAAGTCTATGCTGACAAACCAGCTATGATTCAGGTTTTGGAACCCAACATTACGCGTGTCATTAAAGCCATACCTGTCGAAATGCTCGAACGAGTCATACAAAATTGGACCCTCAGAATGGAAATCCTGAGGCGTAGTTGTGGCCAACATTTGAAGGAAATTATATTCAAAAAATTAATCCTATAAAATAAATGCCATAAAATGTCCAATAAAGATTCCACACTTGGTTTGAACTTTTATGTTTTTTTTTTTGTTCTGAAAAAATACCTCTAGATGGATCACCCTATATAAAATCAAAAATAAAGTCGGAAAATAACAAAACGTCCAGAAAAAAATTAAAAATAAATTAGTTTTATTTACAACATTGACCAACTTTCGCCTATTTAAAACAACAAATTATAAAACATTGATGTCGAAGGCGATAGTGTGGCAGAAGAACACGTCATCCTCGACTCTTCATCGAACCCGACAAGTGATCATCTAACGAAAATCACTGATGCGAACTAAGAATAAAAATTTGAATTTACTCGCTTACAAGGTTCAATTGACTCAAGCGCTGAAGCTTACTGAACATTTCAAGCGCCGTCAATACGCCGAATGGTTAGTTGAACAGACAGAAGTAAATGGTAACTTTACGAAGAAAATCAATTTCAGTGACGAGACACACTTTCACCTCAGTGGATTCGATAACCAGCAGAAGTGCCACATTTGGGCAAATGAAAATCCACAAGTGATTGTTAAAAAGCCGATGCATCAACAAAAAAGGGACTGTTTGGTGCGGTGTATGGGCTGGCGGCTTCATCCGGCCTTACTCATTCGAAAATGCGGTAGGCCAAGCAGTTACCATGAATGGTGTTCGCTATCTCGAGATGATAACGCACTTGTTGTAGCCAGAAATTGAGGATATTTATCTGGCCAATATGCGGTTTCAACAGGATGGTGCCACCGAAACAAAGGCCCTTTGGTGATGTTAATTGGCTGCCACTATTATGAGAATTAACAGCGTTGGACTTCTTCTTTGGGAATATTTAATGAAAAAGTGCACGTCAATAAGCCAAGATCAACCCAAGAGCTAAATAGTGATATATTTCGGCACATTAACGACTTTGTACCTCCATTATTTCTCAGAGTCATTGAAAATATGGATCATCGGATACAGGTAGGCCTCTGAAGGCGTGGCAAGACTTTGGTCGATATTTGTTTTCACACACAAATATCATAAATCGTTCTATTACAATAAAATAAAATTAACATCTTGCATTTAAGTTGGACAACCTTTAGTTTACTGGCTTTAATTAAATAACTTCTTCTTATTAAAATATAAAGTCATGTCATAAGCAGCTAACAATATAGTCATCTATAGGGTGGGCCAACGACTGTAACAAAAAGTGTACCGATAATTTTTTCAAATTTCTAGTTTTAATGATAAGTTTAAACTTTCTCATTTAATAATGGAACACCATCCGATGCGTTTTCGCTTCGGCCAATGGGCAGAAGATTGTTTGGCAGGAGATGAAGAATTTATCGAAAAATCGTTTTTTCAGATGAAGCTTAATTTCATCTCGTCAATAAACAAATTTCCACATATGTGACGCGCAAAATAGAAAGAGACCTAAGGTTAAAAACCAGTTTTGTTCAGGAGAGCCATTTTAAAGATTAGGTCCCTTTCTATTTGCGCTTAAAATCGTCGACTTCACTTTCATAAAACGCGTATAGCTCTGGGAGGGAACACTTTTGGGGCATGGCATCGGTCGCATTCGATGCTCAGATGTTGTCCACATCAAAAAAAGAAAAAAAATGAAAATTATTTTTGTACCCTTAGGTCCCTTTCTCTATGCGCTGTCACATATTGGGTACAGAGAACCCACACACACGTGACTATAGAGAAGATTTTGCATCAACAACGAGGCTCTGTTTAGTGTCGATTTTGTGCTTGCAGCATCATTGGGTCATTTTTATTCGAAAACGAGCAAGGAGCCGCCGTTGCTTACCATCAACGGTGAGCGTTACCACGCCATGCTCAATGAATTCAAAAGAATGACACGGACGACATTTTGTTTCCACAAGACGGTGCCACATGTCACACAGCCAACTCAAGCATTGATATTTTACGCACTGTTGAAAATCAAATAATCAGCATCAATTGGCCGCCTCGGAGTTGTGATTAAAGCCCTTTGCATTATTTTCAGTGGGGAGCCATTAAAGTAATATCGATACTTTACGCACTGTTTTTGAAAATGGAATAATCAGCCAAAATTGTAATATAAATGGGCCGCCTCGGAGCTGTGATTTGAGCCCTCCCTTTGCATTATTTTTTGTGGAGAGCCATTATTGACAAATGTTTCGCAAAGGATTCAGAAGAGTTGAAATATAATTAAAGAGATTTGACCCTAAATAATCGAAAATCTACTAAAAAATTGGGTTGATTGGATGAGGTTCTGCCAAGTCAGGCATGGTAGTCATATGCAGTCATTTACAGCCGATTTAAGTTTAACATTTTATACACGCAGAGAAAAAACATGGTTACTACATGGTCACGGCAATAATAATATGTTCTCCACAACAAAAGTACGTTCGTCGCAACCACAGCATTGTTAACTGAATTTATTTTTGACAATAGTATAATGCTGCAATATTAATATTGTTGAAATGTAACAATAGTATTATTGCCAAATTTAAAAAGGAAAATATGGTTATAGCAACAATATAAATATGGTTAGTGCGACAAAAGTATTGTGTTTTGCGTTTTATGTTAACAATGATATGATTACGGCAATCATACTGTATGATTGTAATTTTTCTTCATTTTAATATGCTTTTTAGAACAAATGTTATTGGTACTTTTTTAATAGTACTTTTTATCGAAATTAAAATTTTTTAAACAAGCTGTTTTGGTTTTGTTTATCTGAAATATTTTTAATAAAAACGCTTATGTTTATTTAAACTTATTTTTTCTACTGTGAAATAAATAACTCCTAATATTTTGAATTTAATATATTTTTGAATAATTTTCATAATTCAAATCTATTTTTGACAACTTAAACCAATTTTAATAAAAAATATTGGGGATCAAATCTATTGTCGACAACTCAAACAAATTCTATTAAATAATATTGGGGATCATAGTTTAATTGTGTGTGATCATACTATGGTTGTTGGGATCATAACATGGTTGCATGTGAATCATACTATGGTTGTGAGGACCATACTATGGTTGTATATGAAACATAATATGGTTGTGAGGATCATACTATGGTTGTGGAGATCATAGTATGGTTGAGTGTGAATCATACTATGGTTGTGGGGATCATAGTATGGTAATGCGTGAATCATAATATTGTTGTGAGGACCATAATATTGTTGTAGCACAACCATATACCCAAAAATAGTATTATGCTTTTCGAATATTGTCATCACAACCATACTTTTTTTCTGCGTGTATATCCCACCCTTTATATTTTCAATAGCAGGTATTTAATAGATCTTCACTGTCGTTGTACAAAAATTCAAATTTAAGTTTAAATAACAATTTTCTTTAAATGATTTCCTTAAAGTAAACACCCATTTAAACTTCAAATATTCCTTCGATTGGATATCATAATTATTCTTTAGGTATTTCAACAACACCATTCCTCATCATTATTATCTTTTAATTATTTATAGCTTTTCAGTGTCATTTCAATTGGTTGTATTCGTCTGTGTTATGCCAGCTTGCCATGCTGCGAACGGAAATTATAATTTTTCTTCAGAGTAATTATTGTGAAAACCTTTTTCGCTACAGGAAATACCATTTACTCCGTCAAGAGTGACTGAGGTCTTCCGGGATGCGCACCGTATAAAAGCAAAAGCATTTGAACCTTGAAGAGCATCACAGACATTTGCCATTGAAGTTTAATTTTATGACCAGTTATAGAATATTTCTTTTTGTATTTCGTAATTAATACATTGATGTTCTCCATCTGATTCAAAGTATCGGCATCCTTTTGCAAGATTCTTCTCTTACCATCTGACTTCAGCATGATATACCTTTTTTAATAACCGTCAAACACTTAAATGTAAATTGAATTTTTGCTTTAATGACTCGATTTTTTGTTTCAGTGTGTGTGTGTCTTAGTCACAAAGAGTTGGTAAGGTTGCAAACATGTCGAAACGTCATCATTACGGAAAGGAAGTTAAAGTGTAGAAAAAAGTAATTACGGACTGAAAAGGTATCGAGCTTAAAAGAAATAATGATGGTATTGAATAAATGATTTTTATTATGACAGATCGAAAAGAATGCTGAAGGCGTGGAGAAATATGGGAATTGGTTGACGAAGAAAAGATACAGACTAATTGTTGTAGTGTTTTCTGGACTGTAAGGCTTTAAGAATTTTTGTTTAATATTCCAATGATAGTAAGATAGGGTTTATACCTACCACCATTGAATATAGTATATTCAATATATTGTCGTATCAACTGCTGAGCGTTTATATCTACTGCTTTTAGCTGTCCGGTCCGACAAGAGGTGGTGTCACTGCCGGGCTCTGGCAGTGGGTGTTCTCAAAGTTATTAGAAGAAGAGATGTGCAGCAATCGATAATTTGTTTTGGTCGTTAATATCGAAAGTTTTTGTTCACTATCGATAGTACCGGTAAAAACTAAAGACGATAAATTGTTGAAGATAGGCGATTTGCTTCTTCTTTGCAATATCGTAGAAATTCAGCACACCGTAACGCATACATTCTCGGTCTATTAATTGACTTTCACAGTCACAAGAACTCGAAAAGGCAACTTTAAATTTTCCTACCTCAAATACAAAAAGCTTCTATCCCAAATGATTGTTGTTTTTCTCAAATTCTCGTAAAAGCTCATATCGTCCATCTTCTACAATATGTCGTCTTTGGTAAAAACGTTATCACTTGCAAATACAGGGTGGGCCAAAAGTTACCATGGGGTTAAAAATGTAATAACTTTTTCGTTTATATAATTTTTAAATTTTATTTTAGATTATATAAATAACACTTGGAGAATAAATAATAGTTTTTTGGAATTATTATTATTTATTTTTCAACATAATCTCCTTCCAACACAATGCACTTCATCAAACGTTTTTCAAGTTTTTTAATTCCATCCGAAAAATATGATTTTTCAAGACCTTCAAAAGATGCCTCAGTTTCAGCAATAACCTCGCTATTGGACGGAAATTTTTTGCCACCTAGAAATTTTTTTAAATTTGGAAACAAGAAATAATCAGTAAGAGCTAAATCTGGACTATATGGTGGAATCGGAGCAATTTCAAATGGTAATTCGGCCAGTTTTTGTTGAGTTAAAAATGCAGTGTGTGAAGGAGCATTATCTTGATGAAAAAGAACTTTTATTTTCTAAATGCGGTCGTTTTATCTTGATTTCTTCACTCAACCGATCCAATAATGCACAATATTATTCACTATTTATAGTTTTTCCTTTCTCAAGATAATCAATAAATATTATACCCCTTGCATCCTAAAATACTGTGACCATTACTTTTCCTGCTGACTTAACAGTTTTCGCCTTCTTGGGACCACTTTTACCAGCTTCTTTCCATTGTTTTGTCTGTAGTATCTGTATATATGTGCTTTGACCTGTCAATCATTATCCAGTATCTGTATATATATACTACTGTCTGTTCTTTGCATTCTGGGATGTAGTGATGGATCCATGTTTCATCAACAGTTATGAGTCGGCGCAAGAACTCTATTGGGTTACGCTGATAAATCGCTAAAAGCTCCTCGGAATTGGTCCAACGGACGATTTTTTGGGGCAAAGTCAACAAACGCGGCACCCATCTTGCGGATAGCTCTTTTATGTGGAGTTCCTCATGTAAAATACTCCAAACTTGTTTTTCGTGTATTTTAACAATATCAGCAAGTTCTCTGAGCTTTATTCGTCTATCTTTAGTCACTTCATTAAAGTGACTAAAGATAGACGTTGTTCATCTTCCGTACTTGAACGACGCATTTTAAATTGTTGAACCCAGGATTTCACAGTGGAGTATGATGGTGCATTATCACCATGAACAGAATCCAATTCATCTTTGATTAATTGTGGCGTATAACCTTTCATATAAAAGCGTTTAATTACCGCACGAAACTCTTTATTTTTCAAAAATTAAAGAACTTGTTTACTTCAATCACCTGTAACAAAGAAAATAATCGTTAAATATTTCGGAAATTTTGTCAGATGGCTTATAAAAGATTGTTTTTAAAAAACAAAAAAAAGTTGCTAGTAAAACAGAAAATTACCAGGTCAGTTAGTTTTGCGGTCGCCCTCGTACATAGTAGGGACATAAATACTCGTACTGTCACACACGTTTTATGCTGTAAAATAAAAACCATATGCTGGACCAAATATTTGTTTATATATTTATTGATGTATATTGTATCCAAAGAGAATCTACTTATTCGAAATGTCCGCCTTTTGCCTTTACACACACCTTAAGCCGCACTGGATAATCATCACGATTCGCTGCACGAACCTTGTCCATTGGAAAATTGGACACAGCTCGAACCAAAGCAGTCTTAAGAGATCCAATGTTGAGGTATCTTTGGTCACAAACCTTGTCCTCTTTAACCGTCCACAATTTGTAATATAATGGGTTAAAATCTGGACTGCCGGGGGGCCATTCTTCAGAGGAAATGAACGCTGGCAAATTGTTTTGAAGCCAGGCCAGGGACGTTTTAGCCTTATAGACTGGCGCAGAATCCTGCTGGAAAATCCGTGGCTGGTTTTGGAAAAGGGAATTGTTAAGAGGCTTCACAACAGCTTCCAAAACGGTTTCTTGGTAAACTTTGGCCGATGTTTTGACTCCTTGTTCGCAGAAATGCAGGTCAGTGAACCCATAGTTAGAGACACCCCACCAAACCATGACTGAAGCTGGGTGATGACCCCTTTCTACCCTTGGCATCACTTCAGATGCTTCCTTAGATGGCCGCGCAAACACTCTATAATTTTGCTTAGTAAATTTTTCCTGATCGGTAAAAATTTTTTCATCGGTGAATAAAATTTTTCTGTGCGGTTATCAGCTTGCTTCACCCAAAGACGTTTGCATTTTTTTAATCCTATTTTGTTTTTAAAGCTGCAGTCAATAAATGTCTCTACTCATGGACTTTTAATGACTCTACTCATGGACTTTTGCGTGATATTCATCTCAAGGGCCATGATTTTCTGTTGTCGGAGCGGATTTCTGTGAATTCTTGATTTAACGGCTTTGATGACATGCGGTGTTCGAACAGAGCGTTGGCGGCCCGACCGATGGCAGTCTTTTACATCTCCAGTCTCCGCAAACAGTTTTATGCATTGGTAGACGAACATGCGGCTAATCCCTAGTGGTCGGAGCGTTTTGAAAATATCGCTTTTTTTCATTTCACACTTGAAAAGCGCTATTACAGCGATACGGTTCTCATTATCTGACCACTCCATGATGAAAGTTGAAACAATTATAAAATTCCGTTACAGACTAACGCTATTGAGGTTAGCTTTCAAAACCCATATGACATTAACGGGGTATGTTCAGTTCTACTATTGAAATGGGTGTGTTCAATATTGTAACAGTATTAATTTTCCTACTAAGTAAGTAACTATACAAGCATTTATATTTATTCTTTACAAATTATCCGATTCAATGGATAGTCTTAGAGAAATGTGGCGACTATCAAACGAACGGAAAACCAAGATTTTCGGGATAACTAGTGAGTCAACCACTCTCCCATTAAACCCCAGCAGTTCTTGAAGTGAAAAGTGTGGCTAATGAATTGTTGGCAGATATCTTTAGGTTCCTAGCAAAGAAAAAACTGCCAAGATCAGCAAAGTATCACATATATGAAAACAGAATACTGCAGCCGTCAGCATACGACACGATTTCAATCCTGTTTGTAGCAGTGGACCCACATTTTAGCGGCGCTTCTTCTTTTTATGACTGAATTTGACAAATTACTGGCCCTTACATATTTTGTTTGTTTATAATCTTTGATTAAATGAAAGAGAATGGATCATATATTGATAAATGTTTTATTATGTTTGGCAAACAATATCAGATAAATGCCCGCTTCTATTAGCCTCACAAATGCGAGTCATTTTGAGCACATTTTTCATTATGTTCTCACACATTTTTCGCGGTATTTCATTAATTTCATCACGAATATTTTGTTTGAGTTGCTTAAGCGTTTCTGGGTTGTTTGCGTAAACTTTAATTTTAACATTTCCCCACAAAAAGAAATCCGGAGCAGTCACCATTTCTTGAAATAACTTGTTGTGGAAAGAGGTCCTCTTACCATTGTAATCCTGGCTGTATGCGATGTGGCACCGTCTTGCTGATACCACATGTTTATCAAGCCCAAAGCATGCAGTTCTGGCGTTAAAAAATATTCAAACATATCACGATATCGCTCTCCTTTGAGTGTTACCGTTACGCTGTTTTCATTTTCATAGAAGTAAGGTCCAATAATGCCTCCTGACCAAATTGCACACCAGACTGTCACTTTTAATTGATGCAAAGATGACTGATAAAAAATTTGATGGGTTTCCATTGTCCAGAACCGACTATTCTGTTTATTCACATATGAAAATGGCCTCGTCACTCATCATGATTATTTCATGAAAATCGTGGTTGTCATGGGCGAGCTGTAACATCCTATTGGCATATGTACGGTGGCTAAAATGGTCTTGTGGAAGGAGTTCCTGTGTCATCTGAAGCTTAAATGGAAACAAATGCAAAAATGTGGCCTCAGACGGCGTCGAATTACGGTTGATGGATTGTTTTGAACACTTTCTTGATCAGCAGTATTTTTTTCAGCCGATCTTGCAGTACGTTGTGGTCCATACTTGGGCCTATCAGCTTCAGACTTTCTTTCTTCCAAATCATTCACTACACGAGTTATAGTGCGTTTTGTTGGCACGCTGATTCTCCTAAAAATTTTACGAAACTTTCTCATCTCAGTAATCGATGATAAAATGTTTTAATGATTAAAACACGTTGGTTTATCAAACATTTTGTGAAGTATGGCCGCGTTTTAGCACTTCGTGGCTTTGTTAATTGGCCGGCACGATCATGTGATTTGAAACAGTTGGTTTTCTTTCTTTGGGAATATATAAAAGAAAAAGTGTACTTAAAAATGTGTGCTACTGAAAAAAA
Source organism: Hydrotaea diabolus (assembly GCA_963513945.1). NCBI lineage: Eukaryota > Metazoa > Arthropoda > Insecta > Diptera > Muscidae > Hydrotaea > Hydrotaea diabolus. The sequence continues at coordinate 49,401,576 of OY740717.1, read as the reverse complement.
TTACTTATAACTAACAAAAAATGCTAAGTTTGGCTGTGCCGAACTTTGGATACCCTCCACCAGATTCACAAATAAAAAACTATTTTTTTTAATTTTTGTAATTTATTTATTGTAATTTATTAAAAACAATATAACTAATATAATTTATTATAACTTAAAATTAACATATTTTCTTTTTTTGTCTTTTTTATTATTTACACACAATATTTCTTATTAAGAAGCCTAACAATTATTATAAATAAAAACTAAATGCCTAAGACCCTTAAAGCTGTTTGTATGGAAGGTATCAAATTGTTCCAGAAGTGTGCGCTACATAGAAATGTTTATGTGTAAAATTTCATTTCGAAAGGTCAAGTTAGTGATGAGTTATCGTCATATTATTTCCCAAGGCCCTTAAGACCATTTGTATGGGAGGTATCAAAAGAGGCTACCCAATATCAACTCAATTTGGTGCAGAAGTGTGTTCTATATATAAATCTCTATGTGGAAAATTTAATATCGATAGGTCAAGTTTGTGGTGAGTTATCGTCATAGTATTTCTCAAGGCCCAAAAGGCCGTTTGTATGGGAGGTATCAGAAGGGACTACCCAATCTCAACTCCAATTGGTCCAGAAGTGTGCTCTATATAGAAATATTTATGTGCAAAAATTCATTTCGATAGGTCAACTAAGTGATGAGTTATCGTCATATTATTTCTCAAGGCCCATGAGACCGTTTGTGTGGGAGGTACCAGTAGGGCCTTTCCGATCTTAGCCAAATTCAGCGCAAAAGTCTGTTCTATATATTAATCTTTATGACGAAAAATCGTCTCGATAGGTCAAGTGGGTGGTGAGCTATTGTCATATTATTTTTCAAGGCCATTGAGACCGTTAGTGTGGGAGGTACCAGTAGGATTTTTCCGATCTCAACCGAATTCAGCGTAGAAGTGTGTTGTATATAGAAATCTTGATGTGTAAAATTTCATTTCGATAGGTCAAGTTTGTGGTGAGTTATAGTCATATTATTTCTCAAGGCCCATAAGGCCGTTTGTATGGGAGGTACAAGAAATGGTGGCCCAAACTAAACCATTTTTACGATGATTGCGCCTGTATAGAGATTATTATTTGCAAAATTTCAGTGATTTTGCTCAAGAAACTGGACGGATATTTCCAAATAAAAAACTTATTTTTATGAGGTAGTGTCGGGTGAGGGTCTCCAACACCAACTTCCCGTAGAGCTATATAGCCCATTTTCAATACCAACCATGCTAGGTTAATTACACATATTTGTGCTCCCTAGCTGTTTTCATGCAGGCTCTATCTTGTTTTCAACAGACGGACAACATGGCTAGATCGTCTTAGAATTTTACGAGGATCAAGAATATATGTACTTTGTTGGGTCTCCGATGATTATTTCAAGGTGTTACAGACAGAATGACAAAACTAATATATCCTCCATTGTATGGTGGAGGGTACAAAAACTAAATTCGGGTGGGCCGACTATTCTATACCCTGCACTTCTGGATGTTCAGAAAAGCCAACCAAAAATAAGTTTCTGATCCCCTTGGACGTGAATTATATTTGCTGAGATTTTAAAATTAATGTCATATTTGAATTTATGTGAAAATTTCAATGTTTTTGGTTAAATCTGTTGAACATATATGTAAATAAATCTGTACCCATTTCCTTTGATTTCCATAACATCGGTCATTGGTCCATTTTTTTTAATTTTAATTGCGCTATTCCTTGGTTCAAAAACTTACGCTTGCTGTTCTTTCATATTCGATGTAATATGTGGTTTTGAGAGATAAAAACCCAAAATCGGATATAAATAACTTAATATCATCCGAGTTTCTTCAATTCCTATTACCAGCACATATGTTCTGTCGATATTATGTTTGTAGTTCTAGAAGCCACATATCGCGTCCAATCTTGATGAAATTTGGCACAAGTTACTTTTTAGACCAAGCACCGAATAAACGGAAATCGGCTTAGATTTACATATTCATTCAATGTTGATATTCTTTGCACAAGTTAGTTCCTTATGCCTTGTACGAACACGGTTGATATTGGAGAAAATCAGTTCAGATATGGCGCCCACATGTATGCTCAACCGATTTTACCAAAACCATAGCAATTTTCTCTAAACATCGAGTACGACATAAATTTTAGATCCTAGGTAAGTTTAAATCCCGTCTAAGGGATTCCAACAACATAATTTAAGTTGGATTTTCTGAACATCCAAAAGTGAAGGGTATAACATAGTCGTCCACGCTTTGGTTATCCTTTTTACTAAATCTGGTTCTCCTTATTATTAGGTCAATGCACTAATGCATTCCTTTTCAAATATCAGCCATTTTTAATTCTGCTATTTGCCTGTCACGTGGAACTATGTTTGTCTGGCTTCTGTCTACATATCTGTCCCACCTTCGTCTACCAGTCCTTTGACCTACTATCTTTATATTGTCATTGTTTTCATTCGTTTTGCATTTTCTTATTATGGTATCTTTGTATTGACTACAATTGACCTTGAAACTGACGGCTGTATATCCTTCCATCTGTCGGAGCGTATCTGTGGTCGTATGCTTTTTGTCTATCTCTCAGCAGAGGACCTCCTCATTGTAGCCAAACCCTTCATCGTTTATTCATGTGACCTTCAGCTGTCATATATTTTACCTTCGTCATCCTGTCATTTCATTGTCTGCTCGGTTCTTGTTTGTTTGTTAATTTTTCGAATCAAATTCTTTAAAAAAAATTAAAAATAATATTCATAGATCTGATATATACATGTGGGCAAGGCTGTGCTTAGTATTAATTGGAGTTCCACCAGAGCTAGACATTTGCAGAAACGGAGTGGAGACTGTTTGATTTAATCGTGACTTAGGTTATTTGTAACTCCATTAACAGTTTTTATTCTTTGCTGGATTTAAACTTATTCTGGATATTTATATAAATGTTATGTTGTCAGTTCCGATAACAGGTTGATTTATTCCCCCTTCAAAATTTTTTTTTTATTGAAAATTAGGTCCAATAGAAATCTTGACGGTTCATCTATTCTAGAGATTCCTAGAAAGTACAGCGTGAGAAGAGTATACCGATGAAAAACAAAAAAAAAACTAGTGTACAAATTAAGTTCGGCCGCCACAAAGTTTACGCTAATTACATGGATATAAGTAGGTCTAATATAAACATTTTGTCGAGGAACCGTGGTACGGACTCTTTTCTATTAAGGTATGTTTCTTTCCATATCAACATTATATATACCACATGCTATCGTCATATCTGTATTAGCTCACGAGATATACCCTTTCAAAGTTCAGGGTTATATGGTCGGGACCACACCCTTTTTTCCAATTTGAACACAATATAGTCAAAAATATGCTATTATTGATTTCATTCTGTTTTAAATGTTAAACGGTTGATCCATTACTTTTTTAAAGTGGGCGTTGCACAGCCCACTAATTCGTGTGATTCGGTCATGCCAAAATAATATGTTTCAATTATCATCGGCATATCTCTATTAAATCATGGGATATTGTATTTTTAAATTCTGGAAGTTTTGTCGTAACACTTGTTAAAATTTTATAACCACTGGTCCATTGCTTAGGCTATTACTTCGATTTTTCAGATGGGAATAGCGCCAAGTTTTTTTCAGGAGAAAAAAAGAACAAAATATCTCCGTCATATCTCGAATATTGTGGTTTTTAGTCCAGGGATGTTAATTATACAGAAGTTGACCAAGTCCTTTTGAGGTGGAAATTTTTATCTCTTGATTGACTTGGCCTATATTCCATACCAACCGTGTTAGTCCATCAATACATGTTTCTGCAAAATTTCAGCCACCCTTACTGCAATAGTGGGACCTGAAGTTTATTTTCACAGACAGATACGCTAACATGGCCGGATCATCTTAGATTTTAAGAACTTTTGATAGAAATACATTATAAAATAGACCAAATAAAAAGCAGAATCAAAAATATTAATTCCCATTGGTCACTAATGATCGATAGTTTTGAGCAAAGACGTTGTTTTAGTGACCAGATTTTTTAGCCGATTTTATACATGCATTTATCGAATTGTAATATAATTTGATCGACATAAGCATATATCCATTTTTATACCCTACGCCACTTTGTGATACAGGATATTAGTTTCATGGAAAATGTTTGTAACTATCAAGAATATTTGTCTATACTTTATGGGTTTTCGACCTATATTTCGAGGTGTTGAAATGATGGAGGGCTTAAAACTTAAATAACAAAGTCAGATACCAAATTATTAATAGCTTTTGTTGTGACCTCGAATTCAAAGGACTTGTTTCAAGCGGTCGGTCTAACTTTTAATAATTCGGCAATACCATCTTGAAACTTGGCTGAAGATATTTTATAGCTGTTGGCATGTAAATGTAGACTTCTACTTGACTTAGCCCTGTAGTACAAGGCCTAATTTGAAATTTCTGGCCTAATAATAAAAATGCAAATATTAATCATCAAAAATGGTTTAATTGTTTTTCAAAGTATTCTCTAGGAATTGTCGAAGCACTTTTTCCACTCTGATCGAGGCACCCCCAAAACATGGTTTTTAACGCTTCAACAGCATCTTCTGGCGATGAAAAACGTTGACCAAGCATTTTTTTCTTGATGCTAGGGAATAAGAAGAAGTCATTGGGTGCCAAATCAGGGCTGAACGGGTTGCCAGCGAGACCGGTCGGGTAACGTATAGGTTCATTCGGGATGTTAGATTTGTCGCGAGTAACCCGGATTTTGGTTTCGGCCTTTATCTGGGTTTCTTGTTGACCGGGCATGGCTCTTTTAATGCTTTCTTGCATAAGAGAGCCTTGAGCGATAGTCAGGCATGTAGTTGCGGGGCGCCGGTCGAGGACTGGCTGCATGTCCTGTGCGAATGCCCTCTCTATGAGGACATACGTGACCTGAACGCCATGGGCGTTGTTTTCGCTGATGGTCAGTGGGACGTCAGTGGGGTACTCTCCACTAGCGCATGTCAAGCTAGGATTAGTCAGTTCGCCTGTCAGGCATTCTCTAGGCGCCGTGAAGTTGTTGTCGCGTAATCTCGTGTCCGCTGTAACCGGCGGTCGTTCTCTTTGACCAGACGCCTGCTGCTACGGGGGGCTACCAGTCCCCTGGTTACATGGGACTGAAACTGGGAGTAACTTGGTTACGGAACCTGACCGGAGGTTAACCGGTACCACGGGTGACTGGGGCTTATGGGGTTTTCTCAAGACTCCACCCGGTCATTATAGGCCCTCGGGCCTTGTTGGGGGTACGGTCGGGCTTAGCCTTAAAATATGGGTGCCGTTCACCGTCGTCGAGCGGAAGAGGTAGAGATAGACCTCGCTCTGAGCGGTGAGGAAAACATGTCCATGTACAGCATGTTTTTAGACCGTAACATCTATATGTGGACACTTGTGTCTGCATATATGCTATCTCATGATCGTGCCTTAATGATGGGTGACCAGTCCCGCGATGTATGGCTCGCAAACTGGTAGTAGCTCGGCTACGAGGTCTGACCGGAGACTTTTATCTGGTACCACGGGTAGTCAGGAGCCCCCAGAACTGTCGTTCTGGCCTGACTAGTTGGTGCGGCCCTTCGGGGAGTAACGTGGTGGCTGTGGTTTAAACCCAAATCGCGGGGAGAGCTTCGGCTCGGTGTGGAGTTGCATTGCAACCGGGTGCTGTGACCCATAGAACAGCAGAGGTTTTAGATAGGCCTCGGCCCCTAACCAAGGGGGAAGTTGTGTCCATATAACACGCTTCGAATTTGTACCGGCGGGATTGGCCTTAAGGGGCGCTGGCCGTCGCATGGTAATGGCTCCAGTGCGTTGGCGCACCATGGTTGAAGCTATCACAGCGAGAATCATGTAAAATACTCGGACGCTGTCATGTCTGACCCATCAATTCGTCGTTTTGGTCGGTCGGTGTGTGAGAGCTCGGATTGTCATGGTGCACAACTTGTTCGTTTTTCGAATTACTCCGAAGACTTCAGGCAAACAAATTGTGGTGTACCACTGAGAACTGACCGTCCCATGTTGCTCAAGCGGGACAGTCCCCACATGACCAGTTTTGCAAAAAAAAACAGGACACCATTTGCTTCGAATGCTTCTTCCACGAACAACTTTCATTGGATTTGGCTCGTCTTCGAAGACCCACACCGTTAATTGCTGTTTTGCTTTGGGCTCATACGCATAGATCCATGATTCGTCACCTGTGACGATCTTATAAACGTCTTTTGCGCCAATCGACACGAGCCTTCTTTTGAGCGATTATCAAATTGTGCGGGATCCAACAAAAACAAACATTTTTAACGGCCGGATGTTCATGCAATATCGAATGTATGCTGGTGGAATAAATGCCCAAGGATGCCTCTATCTCACGGTATGTCGCATGACGATCTTGCATTATCAGTTTACGCACGGCATCAATTTTCTCTGTCGTTTTTGCACGAGAACACCTTCACTACCTTAGTCTTCGAGCAAGCGTCGGCCACGATTGAATTCATTAAACCAGTTTTTCACAGTGATATAGAATGGTGCTTTATCGCCATACAAAGATTTAAGTTCATCGATGCACTTTTGTCGTGATAATCCACGTCAAAAGTTTTGAAAAATGATCGCATGAAAAAGTTCACGAGTTTATTCCTTTTTTATTTGCCAAATTAATTTTTCAAGTCACTGTAAACAACACAAATGATACTCGTACGTCAAAACCTTCTGAGTACGTTGATCTAAAAAATGTCAAACTTTCCAATGGAAATGTCAGATGGCGTAAGGCAACACTAAGTGGCGGAAATATATATAGCAACTCTCGTAATCGAGTGAAGTCAAGTCGCATGATCGCAGCAGCTAATTATGAGATGGTCCAATCGCCAAATTTCCGCTTTTAAACTTTGTGCCTTGCACAATGTTCAAATATATTAAAGTTGTCGATCTTGTACCGCAGAAAATGGATTCAAATCCCTGTACTGCAAGGACCATTGCCAGAAATGTTGCTCCTTCATCTTCGTTACCCTACTTTATCTTGATAGACACAGTAATGCTTGCTAAAAAACTTGCGGATCGTGATAGCATGTTAGTGTGCATGACTGTCATGTCTGTAAAACCAGGCTAAGCTACGGTTAAAAACATCTAAAAATTTAGCTTCGGCAGATTTTCACCTCGTTTGTGCCAACGATTTAACTTGTAAGACATCTATCTTTAAGCAATGTTAAGATTATCTCATGTAAGTCATGTAAATTCAAAAAAAAATCCTTACCCGTTCGGAGCCGGTTGGAAAGCGTAGGCGACTCTCTGGCGATATTCTTATTGGTCAAACGAACTTTTCCGGACCTTCATTGATACTGTTTTCTTCACTGCGTCACAGTTTTGGTCTGAATGGAGTTTACGATCAGGAGTGTGAACTCATGTTAAAACTTTTTCATGGCACAATAAATAACTTTAATACTAAATCAATGATCATGGCGGAACTAACGATATACTGAGTAGTGACATAAATACTGTTACACATGTTTTATGCTGTAAAATAAGAAGTACTGAATGTTTTTGGACCAAATATTTTTTAATATATTTATTGATGTATATTGTATCCAAAAAGAATCTACTTATTCGAAATGTCCGCCTTTTGCCTTTCCATACGCATTCAGTCGCACTGGCCAATCGTCAACAGCTGTACGAACCTCATCCATTGGAAAATGGGCCACAGCTCGAACCAAAGCAGTCTTAAGAGATCCAATGTTGGGGTATCTTTGGTCACAAACCTTGTCCTCTAAAACCGTCCACAATTTGTAATCCAAATGGGTTTAAATCTGGACTACCTGAGGGCCACGAGGAAATGAACGCTGGCAAATTGTTTTCAAGCCAGGCCTGGGATGTTATAGCCTTATGGGCCGGCGTAGAATCCTGCTGGAAAGTCCATGGCTGGTTTTGGAACAGGGAGTTGTTAAGAGGCTTCACAAAAGCTTCCAAAACGGCTCTCACCCATCGTAAGAGACACCCCACCAAACCATGACTGAAGCTGGGTGATGACCCTTTTCCACCCTTGGGATCAGTTCAGATGCTTCCTTAGATGACCGCGCATACACTCTATAATTTTGCTTGTTAAATTTTTCCTGAACGGTAAAAATGTTTTCATCAGTGAACAAAATTTTTCTATGCAAGTTATCAGCGTGCTTCACCAAAAGACGTTTGCATTTTTCAATCCTATTTATTTTAAAGCTGCAGTTAATAAAAATCCGGCACGTCGTTTGAAAGCCCCAAGTCCCAAGTCTTTTTAATAATTCGACTCATGGACTTTTGCATGATATTCATCTCACGGGCCATGATTTTCTGTTTTCGGAGCGGATTTCTGTGAATTCTTGATTTGACGGCTTTGATGACATACAGTGTTCGAACAGAGCGTGGGCGTTCCGACTGGTGGCGGTTTTTTACATCTCCAGTCTCCTCAAACAGTTTTATGCATCGGTAGACGAACATGCGACTAATCCCTAGTGGCTGGAGCGTTTTGAAAATATCGCATTTCACAATTGAAAAGCGCTATTACAGCGATACGGTTCTCATTATCTGACCACTCCATGATGAAAGTTGAAACAATTTTAAAATCCCGTTACAGACTAACGCTATTGAGGTAGCTTTAAAAACCCATATGACATTAACAGGGTATGTTCAGTTCTACTATTGAAATGTGTGTGTGTTCAATGTTGTAACAGTATTTATGTCCAAGTATACCTGGAATGAGGGAATAGCTTCACGTGGCCCACAGGAAATAGGGTCTTGCATTATGCATTACGTGAAAGCCAATGTCAAATGTAAGAACTTAATAATGTTTATCGGTTAGTGTGGTGACCAAAACAGGAACATAAGAAATAGCACTATTTGTAAATACATGGTCTATAATTCGACCTTGCCAGTGGAACAGATAGACCACAAATTTTTAGTATCTAGCCACTCATTTCTACCATGCGATTAAGATTTTGGTCTCATTGAAAAGGAAAAAAAATATTATAATTACTTTTACGCCTGACGGCAAAAAAAGGGAACCATTTCACTTGGTTAAGATGACGACAGATGATATTGAAAGCATATGCTTAATCGAGAAACTAGTGACAAACAGAAAAATCTCCGCAGACAAGACTTCAAAAGTTGAATGGCTTACGATTCAGTGGCTTCGATTCCAAAATGTAAAGTCATTTATAATTCAATACAAATATTCAAATAACATTGATGTTTTATTTCATGAAGTTAACATTTCAAAGAGGAACTTCAGCAAGTTTGTAAATTTTGAATTGGAACCGCTTTATCGTGGAGAAAGATTCATTGAAGCTGCAATGTTAAAGGATTTACAGGAACTCAAAAAGTTCATGCCTCCTATAAAGCATGCATTTTATCATAATTTAAAAACAAATTCTAAGGCCAAAGAAGAAGATATTCAGGAAGAAGACGAATAATTATTATTATTAATTTGTATTATTTTAAATGCTAAAAATTATTTTTATTATTTATCTGAAGAAATTTTTTATGTTTTAATAAATGGACCCAATACGGCCTAACCCTCAGTTCGTATCAATATAGTTTTTTTTTAAATTCCAAAATGGCCTAAGCCACTTTAATTTTTGTACTAACTGTTTAAAACATTCTTTAACTAAGTTAGTTAAGACGTAATGATTAACCTTAAACAAACACACGTTGTAAAAGGAATCTATTGATGGCTCTCGATGTGGAGTCTTTTTAGAGGTGGCAAGAGTGAGTTGTATTTTCGTGGGCAATTGTGTGAAGAAAACTTGAAAAGTAAGGTTTACAACAGTAGTTCTCATTCGTTTGGGGAGGGCCTGGCCTTATAGAGTTCGGTTTTACTTTCAACAATTGCAGCAAAGCTTTCTGAAGATGGTTGTCACGGACCATGAAATCATGATAAAAGAAGTTTGCAGCCACGAAAATCAATGTCACTTTGCCATTTTGTTAAAAACTTGTCTTCTATTTAAATATAGAAGCAAGAGGTCTTGAGCCGGTTAATCCCTGTTCAATATGTAAAAGCAACAGACCGAAATAACACAAACGAGCTAAACACAAATATTACAACTAATATTTATTTACGATAAATAAAAACAAATAAAAATTAAAATAAACTTATTTTCTTTTAACTTCGTTTGTCTCAGAACCATTTTCTGGGCTAAGGCCGTTTTAGCGCTGAGCGCCTCAATTGTTCTAACGGGTACTGTGATTTGAAACGCACTAAATATCTCAAAAAAAGGAACAGTTGCTGGAATTGTTGTGCAAAAACCGGCTATTTATAATCAATATGGACTTATGGCTATTCAAATTAAAGCAGATTCCAAATATAGAGTAATTTTTATGTTTTGGCTGAGTTTGGGGATGGACGCATAGACCAAGAGGGCCTAGAAACGGGCTAAGCTGTTTTTTGTGCTTTAGTAGAGTACGTGTAGTGGAAGATAAACAAAGTTCAGCCTAGTCAAACTAAACGAGGTTGATTTTAGAACCTTCAACTTTTGAGGATACATATTACATCTAAATCCGACTAAATTTCGCATATAAATTGGTGATATTGGACCATATCAGTGAATAGCTGCACCTTGTGGTGTGGTGGTTCCTCCCGGTTTAGGGCCCTAGAGCTACAGATGCCACAAAATTAACTGATCACTTTCATATTTTTCGTGGATTATTATGAGCATTCATTAATTAAATCTGCAAAACTGAACGATCTACGTAGATATTTTGTAAAACTCCCCCACAAAGGCCCTTACAGAACCTTGCAGAACCTTCTGGCCTAAAAGCCACTTGTTATACCTTATTCCGACAAAACTTTTCATGGAGAATTAAGAGCGGCTAACGACTATCACTGGTAAAATTAGACCAAATCGGACTATGGTTTTGAACAGCTACCATACAAAAGTCCTTCTGAATTTTGAGTCCTGCTTCTCTAAATGCAACATAGTAAATATAATTAATTAATAGATTTTAAGATCCCAACAAATGCCTGAAGTCTTATGTATACCAGGGTGGAGAAGGGTATCTCATAGAAGGCCGTGTCCTACTTAGACATTTTTTACTTTTTCGTTAATGCGGCTTTAAGAGTAATATGGATGTATGTTAAGTTAACAATTGCAACAATTTCATGTTTTGACAGCCAACTAGAATATTCAAAAATCGGGGTTTTCCGAAAATTCGAATATCTGGTATTTTTTCAAAGCCTTGTTTTAAAAAAACTGACTGTCGGGCAACGCTTTAAGTAAAAAACCGACATTTACGGGCATTTTGGCTTTAGCCTTTTGCCTAAGAGAGCAAAAACTTCCTCTTCAGAAGTAAAGTTTTTGACCTCAATTACAGACCATGAGAATGCAGAAATCAATTGCTACGAATAGATATTTGTTTTTTAATCAAAAATAAACTAGTAAAAAATTAAAGTCTTCTGGATGTGAAAAAAACCAATTGAAGACAGGTTTTTGTACCCTTGAGTATCGGCACATTTAAATTTGAAAGAAGATTTCATTGTGCAAATTGCTTAAAAAAATGCTTTATTGTTATTAATTACTATCTTCTATCTATATATATAAAATTGGATGTATGTGACAATGTATGTTTGTATGTATGTGGCTTATAGACTCCTAAACCGCTCATCCGATTTTAATGAAACTTTCAGGGAAAATTCAGCATACCACAGCGGGGGATCCTGTGAAGTTTCGTTGGAAAAATTGGTATGTGGGCGGAGTGGGCGTGGCAAAAGTGTTTTCTAAAGCTAGAAGGTTATAAGTTGGTACATATATGCTACTGCTGATGTGGGAGACTAATTTAATGTTGGATTTTAAATTTTCGGTTTGTGGGCGGAGAGGGCGTGGCAAAGCTGTTTTTGAGCAAGAAGGCTCACAATTGGTTTTTATATACTACTGCTGTCGGAGAAGACTAATTTAATATCGGATTTTAGATTTTGGCTTTGTGGGCGGAGGGGACGTCGCAATACTGTCTCTTAGATCTAGACGGCTGACGGGGAAGGTGAATTTAAACAACAACGGGGCAACGGGAAAGATCTATTTAAAACCAGATTTCAAATTGAAAATGAAAATTTATGTTCATTTTTTTATGTTATGTCTATGTTGTCAGTTTCAAAATTTGTTTTAACCTTTTCAAAACAACTTTTAGAGATCGGAAATGGCAAAATTCCAACTGATCCCACAACATATGAGATTTCATTTTTGCCCAACTTTTGCCAAATGCTACCAAATATTCAAGCCCTTTTAGAAAATGTATTCCCAAATTTAATCAACAACTACAAAAATTCATATTGGCTCTGCGAACGTGCAATTTTAGCACCTAAAAATGATGATGTCAAGAAGTTAAATGAACAAATTCAATTGAAATTGCCCGGAGAATCGAAAAAATATCATTCTTTCGACACAATGATGGATCAGGAAGAAGCTGTAAATTACCCAACAGAATTTCTTAATTCACTAGAGCCACCAGGAATGCCACCACATATATTGACATTGAAAGTTGGGTCACCGGTGATGCTTATTCGAAACTTGAACGCCCCAAAGCTATGCAACGGAACCAGGATGATCATTAACAATTTGACACCAAATTTGATCGAGGCAACAATAATCAGCGGCAAATTCAAAGCGGAAGATGTGCTTATCCCACGCATACCGATGATTACGAATGATTTACCATTCGAGTTTAAGCGGATTCAGTTCCCTTTGATTCTTGGCTTCGCGATGACCATAAATAAAGCACAAGGGCAATCCCTCACTGTTGCTGGTTTGAATTTGCAACATTCATGTTTTTCCCACGGCCAATTGTATGTTACTTGCTCAAGAGTTGGTACACCAAAAATTTTGTACATTTATACACCCAACGGTACGACCAAAAATATTGTGTATCCATTAGCATTACAATAAATTACACGAATTTATTTTCACATTTGATATACATATGTGTTACTTTCTTTGGCGTAGCAACGCACGCCGGGCTCCGCTAGTATACTTATAGTCTAAATTGTATATCAAATCGGGAAGAAACTTTGTACTGAGTCTGTTTTGATCTGAGGTGGATAATATTTGAGTGTAATAATGTTGTAATGTGGATTCTAGAGCTAAAGACATAAAATCGGCTGAACATACGAGTATGTGTTCAATAGGTCTGGGCTGATTTTATTTAATTTCAACAGTGTCCGTCTTTGACCAAAGAAACTTTTATCTGCCTAAGTTCATAAGGATCGGACAACAATTGTAGACCTGTAGTGTAATTACAAGCTTTTGACAGACAACAGACAGACGCACAGATAGACTGTTATTTTTAAATTAAATCATCTCGTGTTCCTCAGTTGACCGGCGCTCTTATAGGTGGGTCTAGCTCAAATATTATTGATAAATTAAAACATTTGCCATTAAAGTAACTCATAACTCTCTGTTTCCCTGTGTAGTGCTGTGCATTACAATGGTATTCCGTACCGTCAAATTATGTATTTTCGTTGCTTTTACATAAATAAATCAAAAGACAGGAAAACCAGACAGTAAAAACGATTTTAAATGTTTTTGTAAAACAGACAGTTGGATTTTGTCATTATATCGGGTTTCGGTTTTTGTAATGCAGGCATGATTTGACATGAAATCATTCAAGCTATGCTTTACATATGTATACCCGCGCATCTTATAGACCTTGCCATCACTTCAATTTCATCTGACATTGACTTTCAGCACTGACCGACCATTTCTTCAATCTGCTTACCATTATCACTTTCAGCACTTTTTTCTAGTATCAGAAGAAGACTGATGACACGATAGAGATCACTGATTTCCTTAAATGATCCAGAATTACTCTTAGACAATAATTTGCAAGAAACGATTTCTCACACTATCACAGATAAGTCCTAAAGTTCTCAACAACTAGTTGGGCCACCATTGAATTTCAGTGCCACATGCACTCCTGCCATGCCATACAAAACTTCATTTGATTTCCTCCCCTCTATTTTGATTTGTCAGCCATCATAGGAACATTTAATGCATTTTCGTCATTCTTCTGGTTTTAAAAATTGCATGAGTACGAAATAGAAAATGCTTTCTATTCCAGCTATGGGTTTTTTTTGGCTCCTCTTTTGACTTCACTTCAATTGTTCTTTCAACACATGGCTTAAACTAGTCGGTTGTCACTATCAACGATTGTCAATAACATGACATTAACCCAGTTTGCTTATGTGACCTCCCCCTCTTGATAACAGTCTTTCTTTTTTTGTCATTTAAAAACAGAAAAATCAGAAACGAACGTAAACAGTATGCAAAGAATGGCTAAAAACAAAAAAAAATACTAGTAAAAAATCTAAAGCCGGCGAGGTCGATTATGCTATACCCTGCACTTTAAGATGCTTAGAAAAACTAACCAAAAAACGGATTTCGCACCTCCTTAGGCGGGCGTCCTACGTTTTTAAACTTTTGTATTCGAATTTATAAAAAAATTCTATTGTGTTTCGTAAAATCGGTTAAACTTACATGCGATAGCTTCACCTTAATCTAAACTGATTTTCTCCAATTCCAACCGTGCCCATACTTGGCATAAGGAACGAAGTTGCTTGAAATGACATGTGGCACAATTTAGTAAAATATGGATTTAAGAGCTAAAAAACGGATGAGCATATACTTATAAAGGGTTTTCCGTTAAGAATATAACAGTTTGTTATATTATAAGTAATAAAACTCAGAATATTTAAGATATAGAGTTCAAATTTATTACAGGTGTAGTGCAATTGTTAAGAATGAAAATAGATTTCGTTCATATGACCACCACGAAACCGTGTACAGCGATTTTTTATTTGGACTCTATTTTCCACCAATCTTGCAAACATTTCGACCGGAACGTTGGCATTCGCGTTGGATATTGAATCTGAGCTCGTCTAAAGTTGTTGGCTTGTTGGCATAGACCTATGACATGATGTGACCCCATAAACAGAAATCTAATGGTGTTAAATCGCATGAACGGGGTGGCCATTTGACCGGACCATTTCTCGAGATAACACGTTCTCCGAATTAGTCTTTCAGTAAATCGATTGTAACGCGTGCTGCGTGGCTTGTGGCACCGTCTTGTTGAAACCACATTTCGGGGATATCAAGCTCATCTAATTCTGATCAAAAATAATTTTCTTACATGGCACGATAGCGCTTTCCTTTTAGCGGTAACATGAAGATTGTTTTCATTGATGAAAAAATACGGCCCAATCACACCTCCGGCATGAAAACCAAACCACACAGTAATTTTTTGTGGATGCAAAGTGTGTCTTGTAGCACATGTGGGTTTGTTGCTGTTTAATAACGCATTTTTTGTTTATTGGCAAAACCACTCAGCCAGCAATGAGCTTCATCGAAAAGTGGAGTAAGCGCTCTTAAAGTTGCGACCACCAACTCAGTATTTCAGTAAGAGTAGTTTTTAATGATTTTTTAATAAACTTTACCTTGACGAAAATGTTGAGGGTTCTTTGACATAGAGATACGAAATTTGTATGTCCCTCATGGATAACCCAATATGGGAGCTATTGTAATTTCTCGTCAATTGTAATAAAATTCCTCATAGGCCAATGAAACTACCAGTTTCCAAATTTCATCAATTAAACACATTTAGTCGTATGACTTTATGTGTATACCAGCTAAATCTGTATCTAAACCGTTTTTATTCAAGTTTAATAACGTCCCTTTTTGGTTTAAAAACTAACGTGGGCAAATTTCCATCAACATGGGATGCAACATCTGACTTTTAGAGCTTAAGACATAAAATCGGATGAATATATTTGTATGGAAGCTTTAACATTATTTCAATTTGTTTTTTTATTTTCAATATTAATAGTGTCTTTCCTTGTTCCAAACCTCTAACCAAGTGTATATCTTATATGCGGTTTCTAAAGATAGAAACAAACAAATCGGATACAAAAATATATAGGAGCAGTATCTTAATCTAGACCGATTTTGTTAAATCTTAATAAAGTCCTTCATAGGTTTCAAAAACATACGTATGCTACATTCCATCATTCCATCAACATCTACTTACATATAAACACTAAGCAAATTTTGTATTAACTAAACGAAATCGCAGTAATCAAAAGCTCTATAGATCTTATAAAGTATATATAACAATATTATATTTATATGTGACCCGACCTATGAAAAGGTGGCTTATGACTCAAAAAAAAAATTTTACACTTTTTTTGGTTTCGATAGTTTTTGAGACGCTCTTTCACGTGAAAAACTAGAAAAACGTGGTGAAAACTAGAAAGTCCTAACTTGCTTAGATGTGTACTAAAAATGTAGAGAAAGAAGAGCGCAAATGAAAGAAAAACAGAATTTTATTGAAAATCCAGAATCAAGCCTTTTCATAGGCCGGGTCACATATTACAATATTTACATGATTATTATTTTACAATATTTACATGAATTTTATTTTACAAGGGGAAGGTCAAACACATGATGTCTTCTCAGTCTCCTAATTTCATTGCTATCATCAAGTAGAGTTATGGCCAGTATATTTGGATGATTCCATCAACATGGGATGCAATATTTGGCTTCTAGAGTAAAAGACACAAAATCGGACGAAGATAGATGTGTGTACAAATAAATCTCAACGGGTTTTCTTCAATATCAATAAAAACTTACTTAATAAACTTACTAGTGCTAAATTTTATGAAGAATGGATTCATTAAGAAATTTAGCACAAGTAATGTTTTTCGCAACCTATTTTCTTCAATTTCGCCAATATCGTTGGTTGACGTGAAAAACTTAATCCTACTAAATTTTACTAAGATTGGATGTAAGATGTTGCTTCTATAGCTTACAACTAAAAAATATGAACAAATATTCCTCGATTTAAATACTAGCATCGATCCTTGTTCCAAAAAATTAACTTGTTCCAGATTGGATGTAATATGCGGGTTCTAGAGCTAAAGACATGAAATCGAATGAACATATAAAGTATGTGTGGTAAATACATAGCAATTTGAACCGATTTTCTTCAATTTTAATAGCGACTGTTTCTGATCTAAAAAACCTACTTAGCGAAATTTTATGAGAATCGGACAAGGATTTCGATCTGTAGTTTGATTACAAGTTTTATATGGACGGATGTTAAATCGATTAAGCTATTGATTCTAAGTCGAACGGTTCACTTAGACGCGGATCTAGTTCAAAAAGGGTTGGCAGTTATAAACATTTGCCAGATACATGGCTTACTTATATAATGGGTGATCCAAGTAGAGATACTTTTTTCAAAAGCCGTTTCGGACAGATCACGTGCGTATCGTGTCATGCTGTCATGTTATTTTTGTTTATTATTGTTTGGCATTTCACCATGAAAGGACTTACGCCAGAACAACGTTTACAAATTGTTTAACTTTATTACGAAAATTCACGTTCTGTGAGGAATGTGTTTTGTTTACTTCGTTCAACTTATGCTCAACATACTCGGCCTATTGAGCGTAGTATTCGCAACACCATCACCCATCTGGAGACCTAGCATTCATTATTGGATAATATTCGATCGAATAGACCACTTCCAGCACGCACTAAAGAAAATGTAGCGGTCGTAGCTGAGAGTCTACACTAAGACCGTGGAGTCGATTCGGCTCCGTTTGCAGCATGTCGGACTGACGTATGGAACGACTTGGCGCATTTTAAGTCGAGATCTCAAATTGAAAGCGTACAAAATACAGCTTGTGCAAGAACTTAAGCCTCCGGAGTTTCCCAAGCGACATCGCTTCGCTCTATGGGCTCTTGAAAAGATACAAGAAGATGCGACGTTGTCAAGCCAAATTTTTTTCAGCGATGAAGCCCATTTCTGGCTTAGTGTGTATGAAAACAAGCAAAATTGCCGCATATTGGACGAAGAGCAACCAGAAGATGTTCAAGAGTTGCCACTTTATCCAGAAAAAAAACAACGGTTTGGTGTGGTTTGTGGGCCTGTGGAATCATTGGTCCATATTTCTTCAAAAATGATGCCGATGACAACGTAAACGTTAATGGCAACCGTTATTGTGCCATGATAACCGACTATTTGATGCCTGAAATTGAAGCTTGTGATCTTGGCGACATTTGGTTTCAACAAGACGGCGCCACTTCCCACACATCGCATCAATCAATGGATTTATTGAAAGAACACTTCGGTGAGCAGATAATTTCACGTTTTGGGACGGTCGATAGGCCACCTAGGTCATGTGATATCACATCGTTAGAGTTTTTCCTGTAGGATTATGTAAAATCTAAAGTTTATGCGGACAAACCCGCTTCGATTCAGGCCTTGGAGCAAAATATCACGCGTGTCATTCGCCGGTTACCAGTCAAAAAACTCGAACGCGTCATCGAAAATTGGTCTTAACGTAGCCGCGGCCAACATTTGATAGACATAATCTTAAAAAAATTAATGCCAAAGAATGTTCTTTCAAATGATAATAAAAATTCACCATTCAGTTTGAATTTTCCGTGTTTTTTTTCTTTAAAAAAGTAGGTTACCTAGAAATGGATCACGCGTTATATATATTTTATATAATATATATATAACAAGTAAAAACTGTTAAAGTCGGGCGTCACCGACTATGAGATTCCCTACACCACGCTGTAATTCAGAGAATTAAGCACCTTTATCTGGAGTCTAAAACAGATCGGGCTCAATATGTTAGAGTTAATTAATTGGCGCTTACTATACAAAATTTCAACGTGAGTAGGGGTAAGATATGTGGCTTCTCAAGATGCAGTAACTAAAATCGGGAGGGACTTTTATGTGGGGTCTATTCGAAAAACAAGGACTGATTTGGTTCAATGTTACAGGACTTGGGTGTTGGTCGCTCTTAACGCTCTACGCGAAATTTGATAGGAATCTTGTGTAAAGTGGAGTTTATAAAACTGCAGATTCTGGAAGTACCTTTGTGACGGGGCTATAGGAAAATATTGACATAATTCGCCGAGTTTTAACAAAGATAAATAATGGTTGCTTATAATGTACCATGCAAAGTTTTAGAGTGATCGGGTGTAATTGGTGGCTTTAGCGCTGTAGGTCCTCAAATTGGCAGAAACCTTTGTGTGGGACCTAATCAAAAATATGGTCCGATTTGGTCTTATTTCACCAGAAATATGTTTTGAACATTCTCTATACTCTGTGTGAAGTTTTGTCGGAATCGGATGTATTATGTGGCATTTAGAGGAGTATGTTCTGAAATTTGGGAAGGACCTTCATGTTGGGGGCTATAGGTAAATATACCTATGAAGTCCAATTTTACTACAGTTTAGTAATGCTTAGTTAAAACGCACCATGCAAAGTTTCAAAGTGATCGGGTGTAAATAATTGGTTGCTTATAGAGCTGCAGAAGCTTGAAATGGGGAGCTCCTTTGTTTGGGAGCTATTCGAAAACGTGGACCGATATGGTCCAATTTCACCAGAAATATGGCTTGGTCTTACGTTATGCTCTGTATTAAGTTTGGTCGGATTGGGATGAAATATGTCGCTTTGAGAGCAGTATGTTCTGAAATTGGGAAGGACCTTTATGAGGGGGCTAAAGGTAAATATGGACCATGGTTTAGTAATGATTAGTTATAACGTACCATGCAAAATTTAAAAGTGATCGGGTGTAATTGGTCGTTTGTAGAGCTGCAGAAGCTTAAAATGGGGAGGGTCCTTTGTGTGGGAGCTATTCGAAAACGTGGACCGATCTGGTCCAATTTCACTAGAGATATGTGTTTGCCACTCGAAATTCTTTGTTCGAGATTTGGCAGAAATGTTATATCGTCTTAGTTCTCAGCAGACGGCGTATGTGCACATTTTTGATTTTGTTTTTATTGCGGCTTTTAGTAGTCCTATTGTAAAAGGCCTATGAGTTTTTCTTCACATAGGCCTTTTCAATTTCTAATTCAATAATTCTATGTGGATCAATATGGACAGTTAATCATAGAACTATTTTGTACTACATTTTTTTAGATCATTAATGTGGCTTTTAGAGCGTCAGGACCTAAAATCGGGAGGGAACTTTGTACGAGGGCTGTATAACATAATGCACCGATATGGTTTAAATTATGAATAGTTAATTTAACTGCCATGAAACTACTTCGTGTCAAATTTAATCAGACTATAAATCCAATTTCTAGAGCCCCGGTACCTGGACTTAGGATTGAACGGGGTATGGGGTCTATATAAATCATTTACCGATTAGGTCAATATTTAATCCTAAATAGGCCTTGTCCAAAAGACAGTTTCATCCTTAGTTTTAGCTGCTAGGTCAATCCCCTGTAACTGACTTTTATAAAAAATACCCCCAAAAAGTATGATTTTTACCAATGTTGTTTTAGTCCTTGGATAGAGAACCTTTTTTCCTTTGAATGGATTTGGTCCATGATAAATCCCAAACAGCTTGCAACAACTATACATTTGGACTTTCTAGGTTTATTATTGTGACGGCTATCGAGCTTTCAACAGACACCCTGATGGACGGAAGGTCATACATCGGTAGAGCGTCTAAGAATTGTAAGCTGATCAAAAACATATTTACTTAATAGGGTATCAGGTCGATATTTTGGGGTGTACCGAACGAAATGCTAAATTTGGAACACCCCTATCATACGGTAGGGGATACAAAAAGGCCTATGTAGAAAATTATCAATTTTTGTTTTTCCTTTAATACAGAAAAGGAAAAACAAAAAGGGTATATGTTACATTTTTGTATATTTTAGTGTGTCATTCAAAATCGCGCCTAAAACTCAATTTTTTTTTAGTAAAAACGTGGCAAATCTACTAATCGACTGCAATCACTAATTTTTAAAAATTCTGCGAAATGAATAATTAATAATAATAATCGAAAAAAACACGTGGGCCTTCTGCTGAAAACACCGACGATATTTAACTTTTGAGCTGTAGGTTCTGAAATCAGGAAAACCTATGTATTAGTTTTAACCAAGTTTCATCGAAATCGGTTTATAATTGCGACCTGTACTTTGATTACAGCGCTAGATGGAATAATGTCTTCATTCTCAGTTGATCGACATAGGATCTCCATCTCCAAGCCTTTAATGTGTTCCAAACATCAGCACTAAGTCATAATACCCTGGTGGTGTAGGGTTTAAAAACGAGCTTTAAAGGGGAGACATTCGTTTTTGTTGTTGGCATCCCAGTGCTCTTGTTGCTAGTTTTGTTGTTGTAGTTTGTGGCTCTGATTTTGTGTAGTTTTGTTGGCTTTTGCAAAAAAATAAATGGAAAAATCCTGAAAAGACTATGGAAGGCATCTTGCTTTTAATGGCTTTTTGTTGTTCGTTATTTAGTTTTCTCCGAATTTTGTTCTCAGTTTTGAAAAACAATCTTACGGGAATATGCCAGTGTTTCCTGGTTTCAATTTTAGATATGAAAAATCTTATTGGACATTTGGTTTAAATGTGCTTGTGCGGAGCGAAGTTGCGTTGAATTAAGCAGATTAGAAATTGTTGTTTATTAAAAGACGTGACAAGTGTGAAAATTTGCTACTTACCCACCACCTCCATTTCCCCGGCTCCGATCAGCGTGTGAAACGAGGGTGCATCTGCTGAAACTTCACAGCTGTACTTGCCGGTGGTGGCTGCGTTGACGGTCTCCAGCACCAGTTGGCTTTCATTGGAATGTGAACGCTGAAAAGAACATGAACAGATTTTTCTTTAAAGTTTAAGAAATTTAGTTTGTGTGGAGAATTTTCTAATGATGATTGAAGTAGGAGGCAAAAAGTTAAATAAGTTAGAGAAGCACATTCATAGAAGGAATTTCATTTGATTTTCAAAGAAGTTTAATACAAATTAAACTGTGCATGCTTTTAAACTGATTGTGTATTTAAATATTTGTGTATTTTAAATATGATTTATTTATCCAAACATTTACTATTTCTCCATCTGCTATCTTTGGATAAAATTGGCTCAAAAAAGACGAAAAGAAGAAACGATTCTCTTCATTAATTCCGTCCTACAATCGTGTGCTATTCTTATCTTTTCAAAATCTTTCATGTCGCCTGAGCTTTAGAGTTTCACGGTTGAATCCTTTGTAAATAAGACATTTTCTAAATCCACAATATTTTGGAACCAATACGTTGAAATATCTACTGTGAGTCCTTACACTACTTCGTACTGTAAATAGGACTGTAAGCACATAATAAAGAGTGGTCTAACTTAAATGCACGTTGTTAATTATAAATTATACAAATTTTTTTTAAAAATTATCTTAATACAGGGTGATGAAAATTTTAGGCTCTTTACTGCTGATATGCGGCTCAAAATGCTGCAAAAAGTGGTTAAAAATTGGGCCTCATGGCTGGAGTTTATTCGAGCCAGTCGCGGCAGCCACTTGCACGAAATCATTTTTAAAAAATAATGGCAAATCCTTATCCTTTACAATAAAGCTAAATTCTTGGCCATAACAATAAATTATGTGTCTTTTATTTCTTCTTCCAAAATAATGGCAAATCCTTATCCATTACAATAAAGCTAAATTCTTGGCCATAAAAATAAATTATGTGTCTTTTATTTCTTCTTGAAAACCCCACATCTTAAAAAAAACACCCTATATATAATAACAAAATATGGGTCAAATGCTCGCCACGGCTTTATTGGCATACCTTCCGACGATCCATATTGTCATTAACTCGGAGAAAAAAGTACAACGGTGTCAAATCAAATGATCGTGGCGGTCAATTCACATCGGTACGCCGTGAGATCACAAGGTCATTTTAATTCTCGCGCAAAAGAGTCATTGTTTTGTTGGTCGACTTCACAATATCATCTTGCGGTAGCGAACAGCATTCGCGGTAACTGTTGGGCCGACCTCATTTTCGAAAAAGTGCGGCCGCTGATGCCGCCAGCACATAAAACGCACCAATGCATCGGCTTTTCAACAACCACTTGTGCATTCTCATTTGCCCAAATGCGGCAATTCTGCTTGTTATCGAATCAACTGTGGAGACATTTGGTCGATTATACTGACCAAAAAAATCACGAAGTGCTCTAAATCCGTTTAAACGCCCATTTTCGTGAAATGTGACAACAATCTTAGCTCGCTGCTCAATTATCGACCTCTCCATGGTTAAATTTGTCAATACACAGAAACAAAGATATGTCAAATTAAGTTGGGCAAAAATTTGATGTTATGGTGTGACTCACAATAAACATCGTGCATTAGGTTTGGACGACCATTTATTAACCGATTGCAACGAAGTTTGGCACATCGTCAACGGGCAGTACTTCTTCGAAAGTGAAGTCGGTCAAGCAGTTTTCGAGAATGGTGTTCGCTATAGCGAGATGACAACAGACTTCTTGCGGTCAGTGGTGTATGAGATATTGCCAATTTATGAGAACGACGTGAAATCGAATGATTTTGCTCATTTTTAACGGATACTCCTACGGCTGCGATATTGTCATTGCTTCGAGCGGTACGGCGTCACTTTGGCTCCGGAACATCCGAAAGTGAAAATCTGGATCTAAATTTATCAACTATAGCACGCACAGCCTGTCGGATGGGACGATTATTACAGAGTAAGCTCTCTTAAAGTTGCGACCACCTACTCAGAATTTCGTTAAGAACTTTTAATGATTTCCAAACGTTGTTGGTAAGTGAAATTTACAAAGATGAAAATGTTGACTTCGACTAACGTTTTAACACTGAAAGATCATTAAAAATGTTTGAGGGTGCGTTGACATAAAGATACGAAATTGTTATGTCTCTATTGGAAAACCCGTTATTTACGATCCCAGCTGCGTCTTTAATTTTGCGAGTTACCAAAACTTGAGACTTTTTAATTTCGGCCTCCACAATAACACCTTTAAAATGCATTATTTAGGTATAGATATGCAAACGAAAGAAGTATTTGTACCTGTACAAGAAAAACAAGAAAAAAGTCGATAAAAAAAATTTCATTAAGTCTACTTTTGAAACAAAGGTCGAAGTAATTTTTCACTTATTTTTAGCCATAAGTCAATTAGTTGAGAGTCAATTTATACTACTATTAATAAAAACATGTTTATATTAAGTAAATGTTGTGATAAAAAAAAGAATTTCGTTCCCGATTCCGCACGTGTACAATCTAATTCTTATATAGATCCAGTGCACAGGTTCTTTCCGATTTGAGGTCCTTTCACTCTACAGGCACATTTAAAATTCGAGCGGAATAAAGGCTAGTGCGACTTGTATTTAAACGTGGTAAATTGGTTTAATTCTCCTTCTTTTCCTATAGTCTCCCTGACAAAGGTGATAAGTCTTTTGTATAGCTGGATATACACATAGGACTATTTTAAAAATTGTAGTGTCGTAAAGTTAATTCTTAGTTTTTTTGCAATAATAATATGTGTTTGTAATCTTATTATACCCTACACTATACTGTGGTACAGGGTATTACGGCTTAGTGCTGATGTTTTGTAACCTGTTAACAAAATAAAGGTACCCCCATGTTAAGCATAACGATCGTTTCAGAATCACCGCTTGATTCCATTGAGCTATGTCTATAAGTTAAGCTATCATTGTAATCAAAGTATAGGTCATATTTATAAACTAAATTTGTATATTATTGAAGATTGGGCCAAAGGTTAACAGTGGTCAAATTGGTCCACATCGATCCATGTTTATATGTCATGCAAAGGACCAACACTCATACCTGAAGAAATTGAAACGTATCGGTCAATGATTTCATGCCTTATACATAGCTACTCCAAACAGAGTTGATGAATGATCCCAACAACAGAGTGGTGTATGGTATCCCATATTTGGCACCACCGGAATTTTTCATCTTTTAATTTTACATTTTTATCCGGATTTGAAGTCAAATATATCCTTTTTTCCTTTCCTGCTAAGACTCTGGTCAAATAATCGACTCTGTGGTCGCGTTCTTTTAGTTCCATAGGAATATCATATATAGGGTTCTAGATTGATCATATTCAAAATAAAAAATAAAAAAATTCAAATTAAGTGTACTTATATAATCTTAATTGTTCATTCAAAGGGCATTTTATGTTATTTATTTTTTGAATCTAATTTCCTTCACACAATGGTCATAACTACGTCTTAGAACGATATGGCGTTAGTGATACGAGGGCTGCTTTATATTTTTCTGGCCTCATAATGAAAATGCGAATGTTTATCATCAAATATGGTTTTATTATTTTTCAAACCATTCTCCAGCATGATTTATACACTTTTGCATGCGCTTAAACCGATTGTCGAAGCACTTCGATTAAGACACCTCAAAAACATGGTTTTTGAACGCTACAACAGCATTTTCTGGCTACAAAAATCGTTGGCCAAGCATTTTTTTCTTGATGTGCGGGAATAAAAAGAAGTCATTGGGTGCCAATTCAGGGCTGTATGGCGAATGACCCATCAATTCAACGTTTTGGCCGTTCAAAAAGGCGCTAGTTTGTGCCGATGTGTTGGAGCTCACATTGCCAGGTGCACAATAATTCGTCTTCTCTTGTTCGTTTTTCGAATTTCTCCGAAGACTTCAGGCAAACAAATTGCGGTGTACCACTGAGAATTGACCATCGTACTTTACTCAGAGAATTGACCATCGTACGTTACATGACCAGTTTTGCCGAAGAAACAGGCCACCATTTGCTTTGAAGTGCTTCTTCCACGAACAACTTCCGTTGCATTTGGCACGCCTACGAAGACGCACACGTTCGCTGTTTTGCTGTTTTGTTTCAGGCTCATACGCATAGCTCCATGATTCGACACCTGTGACAATCTTCTGAACGTCTTTTAAAGCACCGCGATCGAATTTTTTCGAAATTTCGTTGCACCAATCGACACGATCCTTTTGTTGAGCGATTGTCAAATTGAGCGGGATCCAACGAGAACAAACCTTTATTACGGCCAGGTCTTCATGCAATATCGAATGTATGCTGGTGAAAGAAATGCTCAAGAATGCCTCTATCTCACGGTATGTCACATGATGATATTGCATTATAAGTTCACGAACGGCATCAATGTTCTCTGGCACAACGACCGTTTGTGGACGACCTTCGTCTTTGAGCGAGCGTCGGCCACGATTGAATTCATAAAACCAGTTTTAACAGTGCTGTAGGATGGTGTTTTTTTGCCATACAAAGATTTAGGTTCATCGATGTACTCTTGCCGTGATATTCCACGTCGAAATTTGTGAATAATGATCGCACGAAAATTTTCACGAGTTAATTCCATTTTTTTTTGCCAAATTGAATTTTTCAAGTCACTGCAACCAACACAAATGATGGTCGTACGTCAAAACGTTCTGAAAAATGCCAAAATTTCCAATGGAAATATCAGATGGCACCAGGCAACACTTATTATTGCTTAGGCCAGAAATATTTATAGCCATCCTCGTAATGTTGGCTTCCAAAACCTAATTCGCAGCTGACTTGTCAGCAAAGACTTTGATTAGAAATGGGCCCAAGTACTGAACACAATTTTGGTCGAACAACGTTTCTCGCCGAACGCTCATTTTCAAAATACAGTTGCACAATTTTAAGACGTTGTTGCGTTGTAAGTCATTCTATGATGAAATGACAAACAATACGGAAGAAAAATAAAGTTCAACACAAGTCGAGCGTAATCTGTGGAAAACCCCTATTGCAAAAAATACCTCTAAATTGATCACCCCATAACAACTACTGTCATTATACCGGATTATTTCACAAGATATAACCTTTTACAGATAGGAGTTAAACGGTTGTTATTCATTAATCGGTGCACTAAGTTGTCCACTAATGCAATTTATTGATGCGGTGTGGCGTGGAGTTATTTTCCCCCAGGTTGTGTTTCGTTCCATGCTAATATCATCTGTTTGAAATACGATCGGTCTGGCTAAGTTCAGGGTATCTGATTTTGTTTAATCACTAAGTAATGTACCTTACACATATCACATGGCCGGATGTAACTTAATGTGACAATTTCGTAGCGATTGTGTGTCGTGGAGTTCTTTTCCCCCAGGTTGTGTTTCGTTCCATGCTAATATCATCTGTTTGAAATACCATCGGTCTTGCTAAGTTCAGGGTATCTGATTTTGTTTAATCACTAAGTAATGTACCTTACACATATCACATGGCCGGATGTAACCTAATGTGACAATTTCGTAGCGATTGGAGTTCATAGTGGTGATGTTAAAACAACAAAATGGAAAAAACTACATGTATAGGGATTTTTCTACAGGTCGACTCAATCGTTGTGTGGGAAAAATGTTTACTTTTAACCAATCTGGTGCATTTAGTCGACGGTTAATTCATCTACACATATTTCATCCATCTACCTAAAGTAGTTCGACCTGGAGTTTGCTTTAAAATATTACACTCGGACAAGGCTAGATCATCTTAAATATTACGACGATTCAGAATATAGTTAATAGAGTTTGCCAACAGGTTTTTGAGCTCTGATGGAGGGTATTCTCTATACTATTCTCTCCATCTTTAAAGTGATAGTAGTGTAAGGTACACCTGAACGTATGAGTACTGTGGATCCAACCAGTGCAAAGTGCTTAACACTCATACGCTTCGGTGGTCGATACCGAAATACACATTTCATATGCAAAATAAACGTGCACGGTTTAAAGTGAAAAACATAAATCTTATACTTTTCTAAAAACGCATAGTAAAAAGAGGGAAATCTCGACATACATTTATTAAAATTTGCCAAATATTACATATAAGCCATTAGACAGCCAGCACCTGAACACCTGACTACACACATACACACACACTCAAATGAACATACTTACACATGCAAGTGCACACTCGTCGAGTCCTACAACAGCAGCAAGACCCACTCGAAGGAAGGACATTAAAAATGCACACATGCAAGTAACACTTACACCGCACATTCTTATGCAGGTATGTGTGTACATGCATTCTTATGCATTCCAACACGTTTCCACATGTCTGTCCTCTCCATTTTTATACACTTTTTAGGATAGGTTTTTTTTTATAAAACATGCCGAATTTGCGAAAAATTATTCTTTCACCAGAAGTTCAAACAGAAAAAAACACTGTATAGTGAAAGTTATAAAATACAACCACACATACTTTAAGCCATGAAAAAATAAAACTATTTTAACCGGCAGCAGAAAAATGTTTTATAGTTTCTTGGGATCTGAAAAGAGAAAAATGGCTATAAATATGAGAGTTTGCGGTGGTCGCAAAAAACGAAAAAAAAGTAGCAGAGACGTGAAATATGTATTCTTGCTAGAATTAACGCCCCATTTGCGCCCGGCTGGTTACAACTTCACCGATATCCCGGCAAAAAGTAGTGCGAACTATAGAAAACAAATTTTAAAATGTTTGCAGGTTTAAGGAAGAGTTGTTGCCCTCACTTACGTTTTTTTTTGCATTGCAATCTTCAAAGTACATGCAACAATTTGTTTGCTGACTCAGCGATTTGGCAAAAATGGCGTTGCCGACCGGTGGCAGTAGCAGCATCAGCTTAAAGTATCAACCAGACATGAGGAGGTGGTGTGTTAAGTAGGTGTAAAGTGGGAATTGTTCAGTTTTTATTTAAAGTTGTCGGATGTCATATATAGGGTAATGCAAATACGGGTAAACGATAAGAAAATCATCGAATTACACAAATAAGACAATTTTAATTAGGATAGGATTTCATTTAAGTGGAGCCCTCTTATTGCTTCGCAGTTGCAATTCATGTCAATCAAATTTAATATAACTTTCTTTCCCTAGTTAACCAAAGGTTTGAATGTTTGATGTATAAAAGTTTTGAGCGAGTGGTTTCAATGATGTTAACCTTAATTATATTGGGTGATCTAGAGGTATTATTTCAGAACAAAAAAAATATACAAAAATTCAAATCAAGTGTGGAATCTTTATTGTTAATTTAAAAGGACATTTTATGGCATTTGTTTTTTGAAAAGAATTTCCTTCAAATGTTGGCAACTGTATTATGGAAATGAGCGTTCGGTGAGAAACAGGAAGACCCGCTGTTCGACCAAAATTTTGTTCAGTGATGAGGCCCATTTCTGGCTCAACGGCAAAGTCAAAAATTGCCACATTTGGGCTGAAGAGCAACAAGAAGAGGTTCAAGAGGTGCCAAGAGAAAACCACGGTTGGGTGCAGTTTTGAAGCTGGTGGAATCATCGGTTCATATTTTTTTCAAAAATGATGATGGCCGGAACGTAACCGTGAATGGTGCTCGCTATTGCGCCATGATGTCGATCGTTATGCTACCTAAACTTAAAGTACGTAATCTTGACGACACTTGGTTTCAACATAACGGTGCCACTAAAGCTGCTAAAAACAATGGATCTTTTGAGAGGTCATTACGTAAAGCAGCTAATTTCACGTTTTGGACAGGTGAGTTGGCCGCCTAGCTCGAGTGATATCACACCTTTAGACATTTTTCTTTGGGGTTACGTTAAGTCCAAAGTCTATGCTAAGAAACCAGCTACGATTCAGGTTTTGGAAGCCAACATTACGCTTGTCATTAAAACCATACCGGTCGAAATGCTTGAACGAGTCATCCCAAATTGAATCCTCGATATGGAAACCCTGAGGAGTAGTTGCCGCCAACATTTGAAGGAAATTATATTAACAAAATAAATGTCATAGAATTTCCTTTAAAATTATTGATAAAGAGTCGACACTCGATTTGAATTTTTATATATTTTTTTTTGTTCTGAAAAAATAGCTCTAGATGGACACTAGACCATTTATTATTTTTTTTGTCCTGATTTCAGGGCCGAAAAAGTTTCCATTTGGCCTCAAAGCATCAAACAAAAAATTTGGCGCTGACCGAATAACGATTATGGTCCCCGATAGTTCATTGAAAAATTAAATTATACTTTTTGTGGGGACATATTGGGGTTTTTTTTTTATCAAAAGTCGTATATTTAAGCAATTAAAAACGATTTCATATTCACGTTTAGTCTTTAAATAGATTTAAAATACAATTTCCTTTCTAACAAGCCATAAATGTTCGAAATCGATAGAAAAACAAATAACTTACAACGGGTTTCTTTTGAATTTTATATCAGTGCAATGTTATAGCTAACACGATCATGCATGCTGAGTGATCAGACCTCCGCATAGAAAGATCGTGGTAGTGCTTTTTTTTTGGTGAATGTAAGCATGAAAGTTTAGTCATATTCATGCCATCCTATGTGTAGGACATTATTTATGCCTGTGTAATTAAATATAAACTGTTGTTTCGATGTCAGATTTACCATCAACATCAGCTTCGGAGTTGCGACCGACCACCTCCAGGTTGGTTACTCGATCCAGTGATCAATTGCGCTTTGTGGAATCAATTGGGCATGTATCCCATCTAATATCTGGAGCCAAACTGCCGTCAAACAGACAAATACTACAATTTTTTTTTTACAATATGCGATTTGTACATTTTAGCAGGCATAATTGTTCAAAACAAAGTGCACAGCTAGCTGTGGATGCAGCTATAATTTTTTGGCAACAGGCTCGGATACCAACGCGTGATAAATATAAATGTCAAGCTAAATTGCTGAAGTTGTACGACGTCTGGAAAAATGTTCACAAGGAAAGTGCAAATAAGAGATCGGATAGATCAAAATTAAACGTAAACAATTTCAAGGAAACATTGGACGATCTGTTCGATATCGCTTGTGCAAACGCCTTGAATGAAATAAGTATAGAAGAAGACAAGAAGTTTTTGTTGATGCAAAGACAGAAAGGAAGACCATGGTGTATGGCAGGCGTTGACATGAAGTTATACGGACGGGAACTGCGATCGCAACAGCGAAAGGAAAAAGAAGAATCACGGAAGAGAAAATGTTTAGAACTAAACAATCAATCTTGTAAGTGAATTTATTGAACTGGTTGAATTCCTAAAAACATGAATCATCAAGTGATATTTTTCAGTACTCGAAACAGGTTACATTGAAAGCGAAGACGAAGATGAATTCGATGAAATTATGGATACGGGTGCGGCATGCGAATTGAATACCGAAAATGATGATGATTATGATGATCACACCAAACATTCAAGAGGACGACATCATTGGATCTCGTCACGTCTTACGGTAGTGCTTGATAAGGCCAAAGTTAGCTGTTCGGATGCCGTACATATTTTGATAGCATGCGCAGATGATGTAATAACTGTCATTAATAATGCTGTAACGCCTTTGACCTCTGTTGGTGAGCTTGTAATCAATCGATCTACCATCTATAAGCTACGAAAAGAAAATCGTAAGCTAGAAATGGAGAAGGTTCAAACAGAATTCATTGCAAAGGTAATTTAGTTCTTACTTATATTTAATCCGTAGTTGTACAAATGTTTGCTTTTTAGATCAATAGTGTACAGTCACTGGTTATTCACTGGGATGGAAAACTATTGCCGGACCTATTAGGCAGAAGCAAAGTTGATCGAATCGCAATTCTCGCAAGTTATGAAGGCACATCTAAATTTTTGGGCGCTCCCAAAGTTCCTTCTGGCACAGGAGAAAATATGGCTAAAGTCGTTCATGAAGCACTTATCAAATGGGATATTGTAAATAAACTTTCCGCCATGGGGTTTGATACCACAACATCAAACACAGGCCAAAACATTGGCGCATGCACTTTGTTGCAGAACAAACTCGATCGAAAGTTAATTAAGTTCGCATGTTGTCATCACTTGTTGGAAATCGTATTGAAACACGTCTTTGAAGTTAAACTTTCTGCGACTAGTGGACCTGATGTGCCTGTGTTTAATCGTTTTGCTGCCGAATGGGAGAATCTCGATCATAAATCATTTAAAAGTGGACTCGAAGACCCAATTGTACGTTCCAAAATTAGTAATGCTGACTGCGAAGCCATTACGATTTTCTGCAATCAACAGATACATCAAACACAAATTCGCGCGGATTACAAAGAACTGTTACAATTAACAATAATGTTCCTTGGTGAAGTAGGCGGAAGTTTTAGAATACCTGGTCCAACATCCCATGCAAGGTTTATGGGAAAAGCCATTTATATCTTAAAAATATACCTCTTTCGGGAACAGTTCACTCTGTCAAAACGAGAATCTAATGGACTACGCGATATATGTGTTTTCCTCGTGCGACTGTATGTCAAAGCGTGGTTTACATGCACAAAGGCCATACTAGCGCCAAATCAAGATATAAATTTCCTGAAAGACTCCATTGCATACGCAAAAATCGACCCAGCTGTGTCTGAAGCTGTTTTGCATAAATGGAAAAATCATTTGTGGTACTTGGCACCGGAAACAGTGGCTTTAGCGTTTTTCGATTTGGATGTCTCACTTGAAGAGAAACGAAACATGGTTAGGCACCTTCAATCACCAGAACCAATCGAGAAATTGCAGGATGATCGCAAAATCTCCGGTCCAAAATTATTGCAGCGCAATAATTTGAGCGATTTTGTATCATACAAAACCAAAAATGTCTTTGATGCGTTTGGATTGACTACAGAATTTTTGAAGCATGATCCATCCATTTGGGAAACGAATGAAGATTATCTCGATGCTCTCGACGTTTGCCGTGAATTCTTTGTTGTAAACGACACTGCTGAACGCGGTGTAAAATTTATGAATGATTACAACAGGATTCTTACGAAAGACGAAGAACAGAATCAATTTATTTTACAGTGCATTGAAGCATATCGTCGAAAATATCCTTCACACAACAAGTCGAATCTAATATAATCTTTAAATTCTTGTAACTTGTTTGTTTTCCAACCGATTTAGAGCATTGGCGGCTTGTTAGAACAGAAAATATATTTGAATATTATTTTTAATGCAATAATAAACATAAATTAAATTTTAGTTGCTTAAATATAAGACTTTTTATAAAAAACCCCATATTTCCCCACATAAAGTGTGTTTTAATTTTTCAATGAACTATCGGGGACCATAATAGTTAACCTATCGGTGCCAAACTTTCTCGGCCCTGAAATTAAGGATCGCAGCAACATTAATTTTTCGCCTCATGTGCTATAAACGGTCCATTGGACACCCTATATATAACTTTGCTAAATTAAGAACGTGGCACTTATATTCTTTTTTTTCGATACACCTTCCCAAAAAAATGGCGGATCGGCCAAGAAGAAGGTCGATGAGTATGAAGGTGTGCCGTTTAATTTGAAGTAGATAATTGCAACTTGAAAAAAATTCACCTGTCCAAAAAAGTTAAAGTTGATTACCACAAATTTCATTTGTTCTGTAACTAGACTGTACTGCAATGATTATTGATAAAGTCTTTTTGCTGAATGGGCTCAAGTTTAACGAATATTGGCAACGATTGCTGCCTGACTGACCTTCGAAATACTTTTTTTTAACCAATAATGACCAAAAACTATTATTAAGCAACAATCATACAAAGTGCTGTATATGTTATAATGACATTTCACTCGAATATAAAGGGTGGTTTTTTTAGACATGTGGTTTCTAATCTGGCCACACAGACGGTCTTTTGACAGCTGTCACTTGATTTATGCTCAATTTGGTTTACCATTTCATAATAAATAGACTAACTCCGGAGCAACGTTTGCAAATAGTGGTGGTTCGACCCAAAACGAGATGGCCACCGATCCTGATTTTCACAAGAATATTTTGTTAAGTGATGAAGCTCACTTTTGGTTGAATGGGTATTTAAGTAAACAAAATTGTAACATTTGGTGTACATGTCATTATTAAGACACCGTTATATCCTCAAAAATTCACTGTTTGGTTTGCTCTATAGGTAGAGGGAATCATTTGTCCTTATTTCTTCAAAAATGAAGCCGGTCACAATGTTACTGTCAATGGGGAATGCTATAGAGCTATGATTGATGACTTTTTAGTGCCTGAATTAGAGGATGTTGATGTGGACGATCTTTGGTTCCAACAAGACGGCACTTGATGCCATACAGCCAACGAAAAAACAATTAATTTATTGAAGGAAACTTTCGGTGATCGCATTATCTCGCGTCGTGGGCCTTTGGCATGGCCTCCAAGATCGCGCGATTTGACAACGCTGGACTATTTTTGGTGCGTTTATGCGATATAACGCAGATAATCCTGACATAATTGACGCCTTGGAAGAGAATATTCGGCGGTTATTGCTGATATACGGCCTGGAACTCTGCAAAAAGTGGGCACAAATGGGGCTCTCGATTGGAATTTATACGAACCAGTAGCGCCCAAAACCATTTTTAAAAACATAAGAGCAAACACTTATCTTTATAATAAAGCTTAATTTTTTGGCCGTAACATTACGTTATACGCGTTTTATTTCTCCCTGAAAACCACACGTCTAAAAAAACACCCAATATTTGTCATGAAAAGACAGTTTTTTTTTATATTCTACACCAAACTGGATTAAAGAATATTATGACTGGGCGCTGATGTTTGCAACACCATAAAAAACCATAAGTACAGGTTGCGCTAACGAACCGATTTCGAATCATGGTGCATTTTTCAACTCGGATCAAGGACGAAGCCCTTTAAAATTGGTCAGCATCGTTTCATATAAATATAATTTGATATAGAGCACAGGCTTTTTCGATTTCACAACCTTTAGCTCCAAAAGCCGCAGATTACCACTAATTTCCACCAAAATCTCTTGTGGTTTACCATGCTGGTCCATATTCAAAAAGCTACTAATAATAGTATCTTTTCGATACTATACTGCACTCGTACCACAAATTAAACCCGATAACACTCAATTTTTGCATGGTATGTTATGAGCGATTTGTAAAATGGATTATAAAGGCTCATATTATCATTTAGCAATCATACAAAAGTCCTTTCCGTTTCAGAATTTATAGCTTTTCCACACACATATTGCACCCGATTCCTATCAAATTGAATTTCGCGTTACCAGCTACCAATACATACTCGTATTTTTGTTGAAATTGGATAATTTCGAGACGAGTTTTCAAATAGCTTCCACGAAAGTATTCCTCCTGATTTGAAGCCCTGCAGCTCTTTAATAACAAAATACACCCTATCACCATCAAATTTTGCACGGTACGATAGATGCGGCCAATAGTAATCTTCTGTGATACTGACTACATACTCGAATGTCCATATTTTCCAAAAAGCCCCCATACAAGGATTCTTCTCGATCTCAAAATCTACAGCTGTAAAAGTCACATATTACATCCGATTACTGCTGAAATTCGCATAAAGCGTTGCCAACAACCAACACTCATGCCTTATTAAACTAAACCATATCGGTCCTTGTTTGGAATAGAAAATCTCTTCCGATTTGATTAACTGTAGTAGCCACAAATAAAATTACGTTCAAATTTAATATGTACGGGTATAAGCGAAAAATAATTAACTTAGTTCCAACTTGCTCTAGTTCCAGAAAGATGTGCTGGGTGTCAAATAAAGGGTGGTTAAATTTTAAGTACCAATGTTGATTTTGAATACAACACAAATTATTACGGAAATTATGGTCATTTCTTTTTATTATTATAATATTGGTATGGTTCAATTATGTATTGAACAAAATATCGGCCAAAGGGCCGCTGCAACCTGGACGGCACACCTCCATCCGATGGTCCAAATTTTCATCACGCGAAGGCACAATTGAGGTTCTATGCCGTTAAAGTCCAAAATTATCTCTTCCTCCTTTAGATCTTGAAGTGTTGCTGGCTTATCGACGTACACATTTTCTTTCAAATAACTCCAAAGAAAGAAGTCCCAAGGTGTTAATTAACATGATCTTGGCGGCCAATTAACATCGCCACGACGTGAGATAAAACGGCCATTGAATGCGTCGTGTTGGCTGTGAGGCAAGTGCCTTCGTCCTTTTGAAACCACATATCGTCCACATCCATATCTTCCAATTCGGGCCATAACAAGTTCGTTATTATCTCACGATATCGAACAGTAACTGCCAGAACGAACTCATTTTGGAAAAAATTCGGCCCGATTATGCCGACAGCTAATAAACCGCACCAAACAAACACTCTTTGTGGGTACACTGTTTTTTCGACAACCACTCTTGGATTATCATTCGCCCAAATGCGGAAATTTTGCTTATTGACGAATCCACTGAGATGAAAATGTGCCTCATCACTGAAGATGATTTTCTTCGAAAATTGATCATGCACTGTTGCCCGAAGCCTGAATAATTTTAACGCGTTGCTCCCTTGTGTGTCTTTTCAAGGTTCAAATTTAATTAGTCTGAAATTGAGAAATATCAAATGAAATACAGAAAAAAGCTTAACGTTTTGGTGTGGTTCACATTCAACAGCGGCCCTTACAATTTAACTACCCTTTAGTTGGCTAAACCCGATTTTAACTTTTGTAACTTGTTTATTTTATTGTCGTACAACTGGGTCTTTTTGAAAACAGATTAGTGATAATGTATTGAAAAGGGATTAGCGGGCTCGAGACCTCTTGCATCTACATTTAAAAAGACAAGTTTTTTTTGGCAAAGTGACAATGAGTTAAACGTAACGTTAATGTACTTAGTAGGGACATAAATACTGTTACACACGTTTTATGCTGTAAAATAAAAAGTACTGAATGTTTTTGGACCAAATATTTTTTAATATATTTATTGATGTATATTGTATCAAAAAAATAAAACCCTTCTTATTCGAAATGTCCGCCTTTTGCCTTTACACACGCCTTAAGTCGCACTGGCCAATCGTCAATAGCTGCACGAACCTCGTCCATTGGAAAATTGGCCACAGCTCGAACCAAAGCAGTCTTAAGAGATCCAATGTTGAGGTATCTCTTGTGACAAACCTTCTCCTCTAAAACTGTCCACAATTTGTAATCCAATGGGTTCAAATCTGGACTGCCTGAGGGTCATTCTTCAGAGGAAATGAACGCTGGCAAATTGTTTCGAAGCTAGGCCTGGGACATTTTAGCCTTATGGGCCGGCTGGAAAGTTCATGGCTGGTTTTGAAACAGAGAATGGTTAAGAGGCTTCACAACAGCTTCCAAAACGTTTTCTTGGTAAACTTTGGCCGATGTTTTGACTCCTTGTTCGCAGAAATGCAGGTCGGTGACCCCATCGTAAGAGACACCCCACCAAACCATGACTGAAGCTGGGTGATGACCCTTTTCCACCCTTGGGATCAGTTCAGATGCTTCCTTAGATGACCTTAGATGACAATTTGCTTGTTAAATTTTTCCTGAACGGTAAAAATGTTTTCATCGGTGAACAAAATTTTTCTGTGCAGGTTATCAGCGTGCTTTTAAAGCTGCAGTCAATAAATGTCCGGTACGTTGTTTGACGTACCGGGATATCCATCTCACGAGCCATGATTTTCTGTGTTCGGAGCGGATTTCTGTGAATTCATGATTTAACGGCTTTGATGACATGCGATGTTCGAACAGAGTGTGGGCGGCCCGACCGGGTGCGGTCTTTTACATCTCCAGTCTCCTCAAACAGTTTCATGCATCGGTAGACGAACATGCAGCTTATTAATGCCTAGTGGCCGGAGCGTTTTAAAAATATCGCTTTTTTCATTTCACATTTGAAAAGCTTTATTACACTCTGACCACTCCATGAAGAAAGTTGAAACAATTTTATAATCCCGTTACTGACTAACGCTATTGAGGTTAGCTTTCAAAACCCATATGACATTTACGGGGTATGTTCAGTTCTACTATTGAAATGGGTGTGTTCAATGTTGTAACAGTATTTATGTCCCTACTAGGTATTTAATAAAATTGCATGTAGTCTGAAAATGATATGATTGACGATTTTCACATTTAATTTTGCTTGGACGAAATAAGAATATATTTATCTTTTGCTCGAGGATGTGATATTGTCACCCATATAGCTCGATTTATTGCCATACACTTTTTGTCAAGCTTCAACCGGCTCTCCCATAGATCCATACCCCGTATTTAGACTAATCACGAAATATACGAGTATATCATAGTCATATCTGAATAGAACTTTCACTGTTTCTGAGAGTCTATTTGTCCGTGTTTGAAAGAATATATTTTGCGGCGTCCGGGTATAGGCGCCAATGTTAATCGAATCGTAGATTTTATGATAGTTTCTGGTTGTGACGCAATTGTTTTTTATATATACCCTCACCCTGGGGTTTATATCATAAGGAACGGAAATAAAGTGTAACGCATCGAAAAAATTATTTTAGACACACGGATTCGATTCATGACTTTTTGAGTCATTCCAACCATGTGCGGCTTGTTCTCACGAAATTATTTACCAATAGTTTTAAAATTTTATGTGTGGTAATATTTAGCCATACTACCTATGGTATTGAAAATGGGTCACACCCACGAGGCCACACCTCTTCTGTTACCTTCTACAAAAATCTACCATTACACCTACTTTTGGTTTTCTTGAAATATCTTTAACCCTGTTTATACTCACTAACCCAAAGTCAAAACCTAACAACAGGGTTATAAGCTTATTTTAATGCCAAATAAGTGTTTTCATAGAAACGCCATATCTGGTTACTTCCGAACAAATAACTGTTATTCAGTGTACGAGGGCGGTGCGGAAACTTCTTAGCCTAGCACAAAAAGCACGGTATAAACATAAGTGTTTTGGAAACTTCCATCTCTGCTATGAACACATGTAAAATTTTGCTTAGATCTGGCAACTCCTTCATATAGAAACAGGTGTTCACAAAAGACGCATCCGCAATTTTTTTAAAATGTAAAAATTAGAAATGCGTGGTGTCATTAAATATTTACATAAAAAAGGTTTATCGGGACAAGAAATTCATAATGATATGGTGAATGTGTTAGGTGAAAGTGCTCCTTCATATGCAACAGTAAAAAATTGGGTTGCTGAATTTAAACGTGGTCGTACAAGCATTAAAGATGAACCACGTAGTGGACGTCCAAAAAAAGCAACAACAACTGAAATTGTAGCCAAAGTGCATGATATGGTATTAAATGATCGACGAATAAAAGTGCGTGAAATAGCTAATATCATGGGCATCTCAAATGATCGAGTCCATTTAATTTTGCATGAAGAACTACAGATGAAAAAGCTTTCTGCAAGATGGGTGCCGCACTTGTTAACCGTCGACCAAAAACGCATAAGAATGAACATTTCTTAAGCTTGTTTGGATCGTTCAGCGAAATAAAATGGATTTTAAGCGTCGTTTCATAACTGTTGATGAGACATGGATCCACCACTATACTCCAGAGACAAAAGAACAATCCAAACAATGGACTGAAGCTGGAGGAAGTGTCCCAAAGAAGGCAAAACAATTCAATCGGCTGGTAAGGTTATGGTTTGGGACTTCAAAGGTATTTTATTGATTGACTATCTGCAAAAGGGTAAAACAATAAATTCAGAGTACTATTGCAACCTTTTAGATCAATTAAATGTACAAATTCGAGAAAAACGTCCTGGCTTACAACAAAAAAAAATAATTTTTCATCAAGACAACACACCAGCGCACAAGAGTGTTTTAACAATGGCTAAAATCAACGAATTAAAGTACGAGTTGCTTGACCACCCACCTTATTCTACTGATTTAGCTCCCAGTGACTTTTACCTGTTCCCAAATCTATAAAAAATCCTTGCTGGCAAGCGTTTTACCTCAAATGAAGATGCAATTACAGTTGTAAACCACTATTTTGAAGACCTTGAGGAGTACTATTTTAATCAAGGGATAGAATTGCTAGATAAGCGTTGGACTAAGTGTATTGAAGTTTCAGGAGTTTATATTGAAAAATAAAAATATTTATGAAAAACTAACTATTCTCTTTCATTGATAGGCTAAGAACTTTCCGAACCGCCCTCGTATATTAGAACCCACATAAATTGTGTCTTAGTGCGTTTAGTAGTTTGTTTAAGTTGTGAATACTGTTAATATTTTATAAAGGCATTGTTATTGCATATCAAAAATGGGATTGACATGACTTATTTTGGAACCTCCCAGACAGATGCACAATTGCACACAGTTTTGTATTCTTAAAATATCTTTAATGACATAAGACCACATTTGTAAGGTTTAATTGGTGGAAAATAAGTGGATTAAAAGCTACGCCCTTCTGATACCTCCCACACAAATGACACTGTTTCAGACTAGAACCCACATAACTTGACACCTAGTGCCCTATAGTTTTTTTTATAACTGCTTTATACACGTGTACGAAAAGATTGGATGACACGCCCATTCTGGGTTCTCCAGTGCAAATGCCCCATACCGCCGATTTTTGGTGTTTGCATAATAAGTTTAATT
This sequence comes from Hydrotaea diabolus, assembly GCA_963513945.1. NCBI lineage: Eukaryota > Metazoa > Arthropoda > Insecta > Diptera > Muscidae > Hydrotaea > Hydrotaea diabolus. Next base: position 49,361,488 of record OY740717.1, on the reverse strand, counting down.
CTATTCATACGATTCTGCTGAACATCAGCCCCATTCTAGCACTTACAACTCACTCGACCATTAAGAGATTTCAATAAAATCGGCACTTTACATGCAATGGTGGAGAGAAGGAAGGACAATTGAAATTCCATACATGTCTGAGAGTGTACTTAAATGTAAGTACAGGGTCGGCAATTTAACACTTTATATTTGAATCGGCTGTAAATAAAAGTTCTCCTTATTTTTTCAAATTTCTGTTTTTTTGGAAAGGTTGAACTTTTTAAATTAATAATGGAATACAGTATAATTTCTATGACTACCACACCTGGCTCGGAAGGACTTCATCTGATCAACCGAATTTTTCAATTCATATTGGATTGCTTCGGGTCGAATCTCTTCAATGTTAACTTTGGTTTCATGTTTGAACGCTTCAATTGTCTCTGGATGATTTGCGTAACATTAATCCGTTATGGCTCCCAAAAAAAAATATTTCAAAGGGCTCAAATCACAGCCCCGAGGTGGGCAATTGACATCACAATTTAGGCTGATTACTCGATTTAAAAGACATTGCGTAAAATACGAGGACTGCTATATAAGTATATATTTTTGGCCTAATAATGAGAATGCGAATATTCATCATCAAAACTGGTTTTATTGTTTTTCAAAGTATACTTCAGCATGATTTATATACTTTTGCATGCGCCCAAACCAATTGTCGAAGCACTTTTCCACTCCGATTGAGACACCTCCAAAAAATGGGTTTTGAACGCTTCAACAGCATCTACTGGCGACGAAAATCGTTGACCACGCATTTTTTCTTGATGTGCGGAAATAAAAAGAAGTTATTGGACCCATTAATTCGACGTTTTGGCCGGTCAAAAAGGCGCTGGTTTGAGCTGATGTGTGAGAGTTCGCATTGTCATGGTGCACAATGATTTGTCTTCTCTTGTTCGTTTCTCGCATTTCTCCGAAAACTTTAGGCATAGAAATTGTGGTGTAACATTCAGAATTGGCCGTCCTACGTTGATCCAGCGGAACAGTCGCTACATGACCAGTTTTGCTAAAGAAACAGGCGACCATTTGCCTCGATGTGCTTCTTCCATGAACAACTTTGGATTTGGCTCGTCTTCGAAGACCCACACGGTCGATTGCTGTTTTGTTTCGGGATCATCCATAAGCATAGATCCATGATTCGTCACCTGTGACGATCTTCTAAACGTATTTTAAAGCACCGCGATCGTTTTTTTTTTCAAAATTTCTTTGCACTAATCGATACGAGCTTTTTTTGAGCGATTCTCAAATTATGTGGGATCCAACGGGAACAAACCTTTTTATGGCCAGGTGTTCATGCAATGTCGAATGTATGCTGGTGGAAGAAATGCCCAAGGATGCCTCTATTTCACGGTATGTCACGAGACGATCTTGCATTATTAGTTCACGCACGGCATCTATGTTCTCTGCCACAATGGCTGTTTTTGGACGACCTTCGTCTTTGAGCGAGCGTCGGCCACGATTGAATTCATTAACCAGTTTTTTACAGAGCTATAGGACGGTGCTTTATGGCCATAGAAAGATTTAAGTTCATCGGTGCACTCTTGTCGTGATAATCCACGTCGAAAGTTGTGAAAAATGATAGCACAAAAATGTACACAACTTAATTTAATTTTTTTGCCAAATTGATTTTTCCAAGTCACTGCAAACAACACAAATGATGGTCGTACGCCAAAACGTTCTGAGTACGTTTATGCTTAAAAATGTCAAACATTCCAATGGAAATGTCAGATAACGCCAGGCAACACTAAGTGGCCAGAAATGTATATAGCAACCTTCGTATATAAAAATGGTGTGAAAAGTGTATATAATTCATCAATTGAGAAAGGCTAGGCCGATTTTCAACTGTTCGTAATTGACAGAAAAAGGTTTTTACGAAAGAAATTTTGGGAAAACTATCCGAAAAAGTCGGAAAATTGGAAAAATCGAAACTGATTTTTAGTAGGGAATTTTGTGGCACTATTTTTAGAAAGGCTTTTCGACCAAACTACACATTCCGCATCGAAGCTGCTGATGAATCTTCTAACGGTAGACAAGCCATCGTGGACAATAACCAAGAATTCGGCGACATCAACATTGATGCGAGAATAAAAAGCATGATTTGGAAGGAACGAACGATGACCCCTAAACGATCTTTGAAGGCAGTTGACCGAACGATGAAGAATTTCCGAGGTTATTCGAGACAATTTGGTGGGCTTCCCATCATCCCGAAATCTACGGCTGCCGATGAACTTAATGCCTGCCAAAAATTTTCATCTTTGTGCCGGTATATCAAGAAGTTGAAATTAACGTAGAAAATGACAGTCGCTTTGAAGAACGACTTATTGGCTCTTAAATTCTAGAGCCAATTGCTGGCGCTTTTCAATGTCGTTTCCGGCAAATTTTTACTAGTTCACATCGTCGTAGGAGGAACTCATCACCAAAGTGTTCCCCAGCATTGCACAAAATTAAAAAAGTCTTGATTGGATTAGTGAAGGGCAACACTAGCAGCGAAATATTAGGACGTCGATAGCTTGAATTTGATTATTCAAAGTCAAATCGCTGGAGACCTGCATTCGTACAAATCCGTTGACAGCGTGACCTGTGATAGATAAACTATTTGACGGAATTTTTGAACCCGCTTGATGTGCCAGGAACTCCGCCGTATAATTTACAACTGAAGGTGGAATCGATCATAATCATGTTGTGGAATCTGAGTTATCCAAAATTATGCAACAGTGCGCGGTTATCTTACAAGAAACTGATGAACAATGTGATTCATGCGACGATCATCAAGGACAAATTCAATAACATTATTCCAATTGGTCTTCCATTCTAATTCAAGCAGATTTAGTTCCCCATTATATTTGCTTTTGCAATGATGACAATCAATAAATTGCAAAGCCAACCATTGGAAGTATATGGGATTAATCACGAATTTTACTGTTTCGGTCAGCTATAGGTAGCCTGTTCGCGTGTTGGGATACCGTCTTCGTTCGCTCTCTACTGATTTGGATTCTATTTACATCAATCGCATTGGAATTTTAACTATCTGTGTTTTATTATCATTCTGAAGTTTATCTGAAGACATTACATTTAGGCAAGTCGATATTCGGCAGGTCCGCTAGTATTGTTAAATATTACAAAAAAATATTCCTCAGCACTTTTAATTCCACCAAACTTCCGCCCTAATGGATATTTTTCTGTTTTTTTTGGGTCGCAGATTTGTATTTGGATATAAAATAAAAAAAACTAAGATATGCACGCCATCCTATGGCGGAGACAATAGACAAGTGTTTAACATTTGTGGTGCAAGCTTGTTAAGGAATTGACAGACATTTGGTGAACCTTATTCGTAGTTTGTTTTAAATCCTTGACTCGCTTACGAGAGATTTTTTATGGACTCTGCACAATTGAACAACTTTCGTGTGCCTAAGATTCCGCCATTCTTTTTTAAACTCTAAAAATTTTGTTTTCTTTTTAGGCAAATAAAGTTTGGTTGGAAACGTAGTTTTTGGCTAGAACCCGGACTCGAAATCCCGATTCAGAAATAACTGTCCTTCACCGCCCTAGTTGTAGTTGAAATCGTAGCGGAATCGTTAATTATTTTTTGATCGTTTGAATTGATGATGCAGGGTCTCCATAGCATTTATCAGTCTATAGAAATTATGAAAATAAGGAAATTTGTTGACATACCCATAACTAGAAATCTTACACTCTTATCAAAACTGCTGTTAGTTTACTTTTAATGTTGGTAAACGTTAATTCAAACGTTGGAATTCAAAAGACTATGTTATCAAACTGCCGTGACTGGGGATCCCCTGTTATCATTTGACTAGCACAAGGGTTTTATTACAGTCAAATTCCTGGTATAAATATCTACAGGTCTCTTTTTTGTATACTCGTACCTTCCATAAACATTTATTTTATTAGCACATAGGAAAATATAATATACTTTATTACACATTTTCATGAGCATGTGTGAATAGACTTTGCGAATATAATTTGCCACATAAATTAATAATTCTCCTTTTACGACACTATTAGCCATAATGAAGTGCAAAGCGAGGCAAAGTTTTACGTGTTTTCTGTGTATGCGGAATTCGAGGATATCCTTGTGATTTGTTTGCACACTCCATGAAAGTTATTTCTAGTTTTATAATCTCTCCGGGTGGCTCTAACTCATATTTCCTGCTGATGCAGGACATGCAACAAACACAAATGACTTACAACTAAACAACTATTAAGGAAAAATAAACTTTTCAAACCCGAACAGAAGAACTTTTTAGAGTTTTTTAGTTTTCCTATTTTTGTTTTCCATGATATGTACAAAACATTGTAAAGTAAGAAAATGGGAACACACTAACACAACAAATACCGTCGTAACGTAAAGGACTCTAATACACTCATACGTATGCTTTTACACAAAATTCCCTACACAAATGGTCAAAGTTTAGGGAATTTTCAAATCCACATATTTGAAAAAAATTATGAAAAATATTTGCTAATTTTCTGGACATTTGAACAAAAACAAAACTGGAAATCTTCAGAGCATTAAGTAAGGCAAATAAAATTCGTTCGTTGCTTTTATTTGTAGGAAAATAAAAACACGATGATGACGATAACTTTGGCAACATCTGGCGTCTGTCGCCCTTTCCAGAAAAACAATTGCAGGCAGCCAATATCATCGTCCTTCTCACCGCAGCCGAATGAAGTAAAGTAGAGAGCAAACATCATTTAAAAGCCGGAAGTGCTAAACTGCTGAAATGAACTTTTATACAGAAAATTAAGATATTCGTACCAGTTTAAGGGAGAAATACAGGATGGGCCAAAAGTTACAATGGCGTTTAAAAATGTAATAACTCTTTCGTTTATATATTTTTTTCAGATTGTATAGGGTGATCCACATAGAAGTATTTTTCAGAACAAAACAACATATAAAAATTCAAATCCAGTGTGGAATCTTTATTGGTAATTTGAAAAGGCATTTATTTTATGGCTTTTATTTTTTGAAAATAATTTCCTTCAAATGTTGGCGACTGTGTTATGGAAAGGAGCGTTCGGTCAAAAACGAGAAGATCCGCAGTTTTCGACCAAAATGTTGTTCAGTGATGAGGCCCATTTCTGACTCATCGGCAACTTCAATAAACAAAATTGCCGCATTTGGGCTAAAAAGCTACAAGAACATGTTCAAGAGGTGCTATATACCCAGAGAAAACCAAGGGTTGGTGCGGTTTATAAGCTGGTGGAATCATCGGTGCATATTTTTTCAAAAATGATGATGGCGGGAACGTAGCCGTGAATAATGCTCGCTATCGAGACATGATATCGATTTTTATGCTACCTGAAATTAAAAGCCCGTAATCTTGATGACATTTGGTTTCAACAGGATGGTGCCACTTGCTATACAGCTACTCAAACAATGGATCTATTGAGAGGTCAATTCGAAAAGCAGTTAATTTCACGTTTTTAGCAGGTGAGTTGTCCGTCGAGATCAAGTGATATCACACCTTTAGACATTTTGCTTTGGGGTTACGTAAAGTCCAAAGTCTATGCTGACAAACCAGCTACGATTCAGGTTTTGGAAGCTAACATTACGCGTGTCATTAAAGCCATACCGGCCGAAATGCACGAACGACTCCAAAATTTGACTCTCAGAATGGAAACCCTGAGTTGTAGAGCGAATAATTTACAGAAATTCGGAAATTATTTGGCCAGCGTGATTGTCAGATTGGTCAGCACCCAACTATTTTCATTTGTGGTTTTTTGAAGGTGCGACTATATGTGAACACGCCCGAAATAATCCTTCAACTCAAGGCCAACATTGTTGCAGAAATGTGAACGCTACAGCCAGAACTTTTCAATGATGTTATGGATAATGCCCTAAAACATGCCCTTCATTGCGAAGCTGAAAACGGGGCTCATTAAAGTGACATTATCTTCATACTTATGAAAAAAAATTTTCAATTTTTATTTTATAAATTCTGAGAAAAAAAAATTAGAGCTTTTAACCCCATGGTAACTTTTGGCCCACCCTGTATTAGGATGCTTCGAGCTATTTTTTAGAGAGTAAGCTCTGATGACATTTGTACCACTAAATTCAATAATTCGAATTAGAAATTAATACTGTGAAAAAATTTAACAGAGTTTCATTACAAAAATTGGGAAGGGTGTGAAAATAAATTTATAAGTTACAGATTTATTGATAAATTTATGAAAAGTAATAATATACATATTATATAAAAAAAAACATAAGATCGTAATCTACTCCCTCAGACCTATCTAGAGACATCTCGATGGTCGATTAAGGTCGACCAAAAGTGCCCCATTAAGGGGCCTCCAATAATGGCGTCCATATTTAAGCAAGACATTTAGTGCATGCCATATATCTCCGATCTGAAATCGGTATAGGATATATGGTAAATTAGGTCATGATTTTCTCGCTCAGACCTATCTGGGGACATCTCGGAGGTCGATTAAGGTCGATCGGAAGTGCCCCTAAAGGGGCCTCCAAAAATTACACGTTATCGAGAGAATGTGTTCATATACAATCATCGCAATTTTTTTTTATCTTATGTTTTTTTTTATTTAATATGAATATTATTACTTTTCATAAATTTATCAATAAATCTGTATACATTTATCATATATTTCAAGGATTTAACGAAAAAGAGAAGAATTTCGAAATTTCTCAGTCAAGCAGCAAAATTTCTCAGTCGCGCTGCACATTATGGTGTTTCGGTCGCGGACAAATTTAACTAAAAATTTATCTTCACACACTTAAAATTGGGTGGTTTCCCGATTAGTTTAAAAAAATAATTTGACTATAAAGGATGGTAGAACTAAATCGCACCATGTTAAGTGTAAAAAAAACTAATAATTATGACTTAAGCAGTTTTGTATTCTGGTTCGAGACCTTTATGTTGTTTTTTTTTTCAGAATCAACGTAAAAATAAGAATTTGGTGAAATATACATGCTACGGTTGCCAGGCAGACTGTACAGCTGTTTCTAAACCCGCCAAGGTTTTTCTTCAGCAGTCTTTGGCAACGATTACTTCGGCCACAAATCAAATGACTTATACGGGAGACTAATTTTGATTAATGAGAATTACCCTTTGCGTATAGTCTTCGAACTGTGCGTAGAGCAATCTTCAACGCGCAATATCATTTCCACCAATTCCGTTTCGCATGGGTCTTCATTGAAAACCATAAATGCAAAAAGCACAACTAAAGTGTGCATGTTTTTTGTGCGTACATATACTCAAACATGCGTTGCACATTAGGGCGTACCAATCCTTTTTAATAGATTTTTTTCCTTTTTTGTTATTTATTCGGTCTTTTATCATTATTATGACTTGAGCAGTTTTTTATTCTGGTTCGAGACTTTTATGCTGTTTCTTTTTCAGAATGAACGTAAATATAAGAATTGGTGGAAATGATATTGCGCGTTGAAGATTGCTCTACGCACAGTTCGAAGACTATACGCAAAGGGTAATTCTCATTAATAAAAATGAGTCTCCCGTATAAGTCATTTGATTTGTGGCCGAAGTAATCGTTGCCAAAGACTGCTGAAGAAAAACCTTAGCGGATTTAGAAACAGCTGTACAGTCTGCCTGGCAACCGTAGCAAATACATTTCACCAAATTCTTATTTTTACGTTGATTCTGAAAAAAAACAACATTAAGGCCTCGAACCAGAATAAAAAACTGCTCAAGTCATAATAATGATAAAAGACCGAATAAATAACAAAAAAAGAAAAAAACTATTAATACTAATAGTTTTCAGAGAATTTTCTTAATATCGTTGCAGTGCCCAGCAGAAGACCTATGTGTTAGTTTTAGATTTTGTTTTATTGCCGCATTTAGTAGCCCTATTGGTCATACATATATCCACCAAATCGTTTTTCGATATATCTATTTGTTCAGGATTTAGAAAAAGGTCAATATGAATTTTTTATAAAAATCATCATAAAACTATTTTAAAGGGTTTTTAATAATCTTTCAGTGTCAAAAGGTTAGTGGAAGTCAACATTTTCCTTATGACTTACAAGCAGCGTTTGAAAATCATTAAAAATTACTACTGAAATACTTAGTCAGTGGTCGCAACTTACTCCAATTTTCTGCAGTATTAATCATCCTACACGACAGGTGGTCATTTCTGGCTGAGTGATTTTGTCAATAAAGAAAATATGCGTAATTGGACAGCAACAAATCCACATGATTTTCAAGACACAATTGCATCCGCAAAAAATTACTTTTTGTGTTGATTGAGCCGCATTTTTTCGTCGATGAAAACTATTGTCATGTTACCGTCAAAGGAGAGCGCTATCGTGCCATGTAAGAAAATTATTTATGGCCAGAATTGGATGAGCTTAACATTGCCGGTATGTGGTTTTAACAAGAAGGTGGCACTACGAGGTTGGTTCGGAAAGTTCTTAGCCTATCAATGAAAGAGAATAGTTAGTTTTTCAAAAATATTTTTATTTTTCAATATAATCTCCTAAAACTTCAATACACTTAGTCCAATGCTTATCTAGCAATTCTATCCCTTGATTAAAATAGTTTTCCTCAAGGTCTTCAAAATAGTGGTTTACAACTGTAATTGCATCTTCATTTGAGGTAAAACGCTTGCCAGCAAGGAATTTTTTTAGATTTGGGAACAGGTAAAAGTCACTGGGAGCTAAATCAGGAGAATAAGGTGGGTGGTCAAGCAACTCGTACTTTAATTCGTTGATTTTAGCCATTGTTAAAACACTCTTGTGCGCTGGTGCGTTGTCTTGATGAAAAATTATTTTTTTGTGTTGTAAGCCAGGACGTTTTTCTCGAATTTGTACATTTAATTGATCTAAAAGGTTGCAGTAGTACTCTGAATTTATTGTTTTACCCTTTTGCAGATAGTCAATCAATAAAATACCTTTGAAGTCCCAAAAAACCGTTGCCATAACCTTACCAGCCGATTGAATTGTTTTTGCCTTCTTTGGGGCACTTCCTCCAGCTTCAGTCCATTGTTTGGATTGTTCTTTTGTCTCTGGAGTATAGTGGTGGATCCATGTCTCATCAACTGTTATGAAACGACGCTTAAAATCCATTTTATTTCGCTGAAAACGATTCAAACAAGCTTGAGAAATGTTCATTCTTATGCGTTTTTGGTCGACTGTTAACAAGTGCGGCACCCATCTTGCAGAAAGCTTTTTCATCTGTAGTTCTTCATGCAAAATTAAATGGACTCGATCATTTGAGATGCCCATGATATTAGCTATTTCACGCACTTTTATTCGTCGATCATTTAATACCATATCATGCACTTTGGCTACAATTTCTATTGTTGTTGCGGTTTTTGGACGTCCACTACGTGGTTCATCTTCAATGCTTGTACGACCACGTTTAAATTCAGCAACCCCATTTTTTTACTGTTGCATATGAAGGAGCACTTTCACCTAACACATTCACCATATCATTATGAATTTCTTGTCCCGATAAACCTTTTTTATGTAAATATTTAATGACACCACGCATTTCTAATTTTTCCATTGTAAAAAAGTCGCGGATGCGTCTTTTGTGAACACCTGTTTCTATATGAAGGAGTTGCCAGATCGAAATTTAAGATGTGTTCATAGCAGAGATGGAAGTTTCCGAACCGCCCTCGTAGCTACGCAGCACGCGTTACAACCGATTTACTATAAGGCGAATTCGGTGAACGTGTTATCTCGAGTAATGGTCCGGTCAAATGGCCACCTCGTTCATGCGATTTAAAGCCATTGGATTTCTTTTTATGAGGCCACGTCAAGTCATTGGTCTATACCAACAAGCCAACAACTTTAGAAGAACTCAGAGACAACATCCCAGGCGAAATTGCCAATATTCCGGTCGAAGTGTGTGCAAGAGTGGTGGAAAAATGGGATAGATCGCTGTACACGGGCTCGTGGTGGTAATATGACCGAAATCAAATTCTATTCTTAAAATTTAACATTTATTTTTATATCTTAAATATTTTGTGTTTAATTAATATATAAAATTGTTATATTCTTAATAGAAAACACTGTAAGCCCAAAACCTCGGCCGACATCGAGTAGCAATAAAACTAATTTTTATTTATCCTTATAAGACGTTATTGCATGCCCTGATCTATTTATTATAAAATAATTAGTAGTTATTTCGAGCAATTAATAATTATATTCTAAAGATTAAGAGTTTTTTTTTTAAGACTCTCGAGAAGGGTTAAATATGTATTCGTTGGCTATCCTTTGTCCAGAGAGATGTGAAGAAGGCAATTATAAACTCATCTGATGGTTGTTTTGTCATCTAGTGCAAATCAGTTTCTTTCATTTATACGAGTAGAGCCCTTCATGTTAACAATTCCCACCCACACCTTACATAAATTTTACTTTCAAAAAGTTTGTAAATTTATGTACCACGAGTTTTAACATTTGTTCACCCATACTTTACGCCATTTGCATGGCGTTGAAAATACTATTTGTTACGAAAATTTGCAAAAACAAAAACCTGCACGGCTTTATATACAACCTTTCTGACGCCACGTTCTGTAGCGATTTTTTGTTTACGAGTTGAGTGTATTTTTAGCGAATATTTTTGTTTTGACGCCACCTTTTGCAAAATAGCAAGGAGAGCGCGAAAGCAAAATAGAAAACAATCAAAAAATAGTTGTGAACAAACTTTGTATTCCCACCTGAATCGCATTTTAGTTGCGGCAGTTAGAGATTGTAGGCAATGCAAGATGTATCTAAACTTTCCGGCTGAATTTCAGAACAAAAATTACTTGAATTAAGATTTTTGAAAATTTTTATAATTTCTTTAAAAAAATTCAAGGTTTTTTCTGAGAATTTTTATTTGCAATCCATTTTAAAATAAAAATCAAGTCGGATGAGTTTAGAAAATGGCATTTGCTATATTTCTCATAAAATATTAGAATTATATTTTTCAGTATAATTCTAATACTTTCCTGTTTTCTATAACTATTAAGACGCAAGTTTTTCTTAAAAACACAAAAAAGAAATTTAAAATATTAACTAGTAATCTTAATAGAGAGACATGGTTACATTCCTAAAGTGTGGAAAATTTCTCTGATTCAGATGATTTTTAAGCCAGGAAAGGACAAATCAATACCTTCCTCATACAGGCCGATCAGTTTGCTTCCCTGCTTATCCAAACTATTTGAAAAAGTTCTTTTATCGAAAATAAAAACGTTCCTCTTGTCAAATAACATAATACCAGACCATCAGTTTGGATTCCGCGAAGGTCACAGCAATATCGAACAAGTAAACCGTCTGACCCAAGCAATTGAAAAATCATTTGAACGGCGAGAACATTTGACAAAGTCTGGCACTTTGGCTTGACCTACAACATTTGCAAATACGCATCGAATTCTTGAGCCTTACTTAGAAAACCGCAGATTCAGAGTCAAATGTGGACAACACGTCACCGATGACCGCGAAATACTAGCAGGTGTTCCCCAGGGAAGCGTCATGGGGTCTATCCTTCTGTTTACCGCAGATATCCCTACCAGCCCAAACGTGCTAACATCTACTTTTGCCGATGATACCGCTATAATGGCCACACATAAAAAGCAGGATATTGCATCTATGAATCTAGGTGTACATCTCAGACGAGTAGAATCTTGGCCCTCTGACTGGAGAATAAAAGTCAATGAGGCTAAATGCACACAGGTAACTTTCACACTGAATTTTAGCACTTGTCCGACATTAAAACTAAACAATATCCCTTTTTCTCAATCTGATCATGTTTCATACCTTGGAATCCACCTGGATCGCCGACTCACCTGGAGAAGTCATATCGAAGCCAAGAAAACTCAACTGAAACTTAAGGTCCATCAACTTCACTGGCTCCTAAACGCGAACTCAAAACTAAGCCTTGAATATAAGGTCCTGCTATATAACAGTGCAATCAAACCTATCTGGTTATACGGTGCCCAGCTATGGGACAAAGCAAGCTCGAGCAATCTCGACAAAATCCAAAGAGTCCAATCGAAGATATTGCGGCTCATTACCGGTGCCCCTTGGCATATATAGGGAACGAAAACATCCACCGAGACTTAAAAATACCTCTCGTCAAAGAGGCAATTCAAAAAATCAATATAAAGCACAAAGAGAAGCTCGAACGTCATGATAACATACTTGCTAGACAATTATTGTGCAGTCCAAGCTCTTTAAGACTTCGGAGAAACGAACGCCGTGTTTTCTAATCTGCACTTGTGCTTCATCCGTAACAGTAATCGCGAACACACGCACCCGAAAGACTGTGTAGAATTCTTTTTTCTACGTCACGTGGCTTAAATGCTCTTATACGTGATCTTTAAAACAGTCAATATCAATCGCGGACCAACACTCAAAAAAGACTGTGTAGAATCCTTTATTCTACGTCACGTGGCTTAAATGCTCTCATACGTGATCCTTAAAACAGTCAACACGAAAAACCTACATAACCTAAATTACGTCGTCCACTCTGCTATTCTAGAGTTATCCGTTATACATACATAACTAGAGTTCTTCACTCTACATAATATCGCGAACACTCTGTAAATGACTGTAAGGGTCCTCTGGCCCTTTATCACGAGGTTTAAGCCAAACTAGATTTAAAATTCTCAGACATGTGATCCATAACAGTTATATACTATTTTGACCAAATTAATTAATATTCCTGTCAATAAGCAGAGATCCACATTACAAAAAATACTAGGATTCATTATTGAATTATACTTAAGATTCGTATACTTATTGTAAGGCTCCTTTGGAGCAGATTCAATAATTCAAATAAAGCTTATATAAAAAAAATCTTAATGGAAGGTCCAGTACATGGTGCCTAATCAATCTGCTAATTTATTTACTTTGGTCTAATAAGAAGACCGCTAACGGATTTTTATGACAACTAAACCGATGTTCATATCTGGGGCGGAAGTCACTTATTTCTTTTTTCGTGAAAGTTATTTTAAGGTCTCTTTGTATATTTACATTCGTTACAAAACATGGTGCATTGATAATTGATCTAAGTTGACTGGATTGGATGTTGGGATAATACTGATGTTTATATATTGGTTGTGCCCCACAACTATAATCATTAAGTCCAGATAGGCTTAAAAAGTCTCTTGTACAAAAGTTGTTTGTATGCTAAGCTAAGTCTGGACTTTCGCCCCAGTAACCAGTACATTGTTTTGTATTTAAATTTAAGTTTATTTCTCTTAGTTGTCATATGAATTTCCTAGTTCAGCATTCTGAACATTTTTCAGAAAAAAAAAGAATATAAAAATTCAGTATGGATACTTTATTGGTAATTCGAAAGGGCATATTATGGCATTTATTTTTTAAAAAATAATTACTCTCAAATGTTGGCAACTGTATTATGGAAATGAGCGTTCGATGAAAAACGGCAAGATCTGCTGCTGGCGACCAAAATGTTGTTCAGTGATGAGGCCCATTTCTGGCTCAACGGCAAAGTCAATAAATAAAATTGCGCCACTTGGGCTAAAGAGCAACAAACAGAGGTTCAAGAGGTGCCATTATATCCAGAGAAAACCACGGTTTGGTGCGCTTTATATGCTGGTGGAATCATCGGTGCATATTTTTTCAAAAATGATGTTGGCCGGAACGTAACCGTGACTGGTTCTCGCTATCGCGCCATGATATCTATCTTTATGCTACCTGAAATTGAAGCCCGTAATCTTGACAACACTTCGTTTCAACAGGATGGTGCCACTTGCTATACAGCTGCTCAAACAATGGATCTATTGAGACGTCATTTTTAAAAGCAGCTAATTTCACGTTTTGGACAGGTGAGTTGGCCGCCTAGATCGAGTGATATCACACCTTTAGACAAAGACACATTTCTTTGGGGTTATGTAAAGTCCAAAGTCTATGCTGACAAACCAGCTACGATTCAGGTTTTGGAAGCCGACATAACGCATGTCATTAAAGCCATACCGGTCGAAATGATCGAACGAGTCATCCAAAATTGGACCCTCAGAATGGAAACCCTGAGGCGTAGTTGCGGCCAACATTTGAGGGAAATATTCAAAAAATAAATGCCATAAAATGTCCTTTTAAATTACCAATAAAGATTCTTCACTTGATTTGAATTTCATTTGTTCTGAAAAAATACCTTTTGATGGATCACCCTTTACATATTTGACACTCTTTATACTTGGCATTTTTGTTCCGTTTAAATGCACTTCTGGACAAATACCACGTCTAAACGTGAAAGTAACATGTTTTCATTTCTGGGCGTTCACTTTAGTATTACAGGGAAATAGCCATAGGTGCCATAAATTAAGTTGACTTAGAATGATTTTTGATGCTTCGATGGAGGGCTCGTTTGAGTTACCGGGTACATCTTCCTTGGGGTAAATCTACCTTATGTGCGATCCATTTTTTATAAACTAGTAGTGCCTTGGAAATGATCCCCCTTTTACCAAAAAGGTAAGTAAGATACAATGCACGATCTTACGATGAGGCACTTCACATTAACTCACTGTATGCGATTAAGTATTCAGTGCTACAAGAATTTCTTTAAAACAAATCGAAATACTTAACTGCGGACATATGAAGTACTTAAGTATATACGAGTATATTATCGATTATAAAAAAAGAAGATCTAGCCATCTTCGTCCATCCGTCTGTTGAAAGCGTGATTCAGTTCAAAAAAATCGACTTCGAGAAACTAACAAATGATCATTTTTTATTTTAGGACAATTTTGCTATGTAATTTGATTAATAACTTTTTAATCGCCTGTTTTTGAAAGTGTTTGGCATAGACACGTTAACCTTGAAATAAATGAGCGTGGTTTTTGGGCCCAGGTGCCCCCATCCTCATCTAATGTTTGGAGAGTTATATATAATTATATCAAGAAGCGGTGACATCTTCTTGCAAATCCAAGATGTACCAATGTTTAAGATTTCTGACAATTTGGAACCAGGAAAAGCCTATATTTGAATACAATATAAAATCTTATACAAATATTACATTAATTTTCGATTCGTCCAGTTTTGAGTCCTTGGCCCATGGCTCTAAGCTCCCTAGGATACCAAGAAATTTTTGAAGATGGACATGTAGTCATTTAGGAACAGTGGAATTTCTGTAAGAATCTAAATATGAGATTAATTTTAGGATTTGGCAGAATTAGAGGTCTTGACGAATGTTTGCGATCAATCAACCCTGATCGTTGCGTAATGTATGTTCGGATACTTTATAGTAAAATACCAGCAATAGTCACATTTTCTCACAAATCCAAATATGTACCTAGATTTGGGCCAATTTTGCGCTGGCACATTGGGGTCCAAAAAAAGTAAAAAAAGAACAAGTATTTTCGCCAAGTATCCGAAAATAACATTAAATCTAAAAGTATGTTCGTCCCAATCATAGTATTGTTTCCTGAATTTAGTTCTGACAATAGTATGATTGCCGCAATATTAATATTGTTAAAATGTAACAATAATATTATTGCCAAATTTTAAAATATAAATATGGTTGGTGCGACATAAGTATTGTTTTTTGGTTTTATGTTAATAATAATATCATTACGGCAATATCACTGTATACTTGTTATTTTTCTTCGTTTGAACAATGTAATTGTTACGGATTTAAATAATAATAGAACTTTTTGCATGGGAGTTACAATTTTTTAAACTGCTTTGGCTTTTTTTAACTGAAGTATATTTAATAAAAACGCTTGCGTTTTTTTAACTGTTTTTTTACTATTAAATGAATCCTTGTATTATTTTGAATTTAACGTATTTTTAAATAATTTTCATAATTTAAATCTATGGTTGACAACATGGTTGCGTGTGAATCATAGTATGGTTATGAGGATCATACAATGGTTGTATGTGAAACATACTACGGTTGTGAGGATCATATTATGGCTGTGAGGATCATAGTATGGTTGTATTTGAATCATACAATTGTTGTGAGATCATAATAGTGTTGTACCGCAACCATTAAGCCAACAAAAGCCATGATGCTTTTCGAATAGCGTTATTGTAGTGTGTGGCAAATAAAGGACCTTTAAGTTATAAGATTTGTGTTAATTTTAAGACCGAATCTACGGACTCTCTTCGCATAACATCGGTTCTTTACAGTATTCCACAAAAAGTCTAAGGATATTACATTACACTCTTTGGTGGCTATTTGACATCGCCGAGAAGACTGATAACACGATTACCAACTTGGTCGATTTCCGACCATTGTGGCGTGGCCATAGCGCGCCCTCAAACTTAAAGCATAGATCATGATTTCTATCTCATGCCAGCAAATATGGTTTATAATGCCACTGAATGCGTTTGGCCACATCGGCGATTCCAGTCACTTTTATGAAGAAACTGTTCCAGCTATGCTGCCGCTCTAACATCTGAACAAAACAGTCATTTTCCGAGAATGCATTGACATTTTGATGGCAGTTTTGCTTGTAAGCATCGCAACCGATAAGAAAATGCTAACAAAAACGTATCTTTCTTAAAAATCTTTGTGTATTTCAAGCTTATCTTAAAAGAAGCAGATTCTTTTTTGCATTAAATTTTTGAGTCAATTGGACCTCGTACACAAATAGTCAAAGCGTTTTGGGCAAATTTAGGATAGTGCGAAAAATGTTGAGATCGAAGGCGATTCGATATCCCAAGACTGTGTCGCACATTCTACGATACATAAGCCAAACTCTTGTCGTGCGCACCGTACGATGACGGAAACAGTGTGTAGAGTCCATTAGAATGACCCAAAAACTTTTTGCATAAACTTGGTAGCCTTTTTCGGCCAACATTTCATTTCAACAAACGCATTGCTTGGCCCACAAGGCAATTACTTTGCATTTAAGTCTGCAATTTTTCCTAACATTGTTCAAGCAATATGAATTCATTTACCTCCATGATAATATGACACTTCCTGTGCAGATTTCGAGGCGAAAAAACTTATTATTTTCAAAATAAAGTATAAATCAATAAGAAACCAAAAGATTGAACACCCGGTATTCACTATAATTTGTAAACATATTTTAAGACTCCCAAAGACTCTAACGCTAAGTTCACAATATTGCTACATTATCGACCCTTGAGAGATTTGATACATCTTCTTGTGCTCTAAGCTTTAGTCACAGTAAGGTTCTGTTGCACATGTTTCCCGGCTTACTCTTCTCTGTAGTGTGAAAATATTTATTTTCTTTGTATTTTCTAAAAAAAATACAGCATTTTTTTTATCGACATCTCCCTGTTGTTGTTTATGCATGAATTTGAATATGGTTGTTGGAATTTTTGCACATGTATCATTGTGTGATTGTGCCTGTATTTGGTGTAGGGGTTAGTTTTTGGTTTATAGTCCTTGTTTGGATGCACTCGAATGTAAACTTTTTTTATTTGTTATATTTTATTTTGCTTTCTTTTTTCTGTGTGTGTGAGCTTCAAACCGAATTCGGGTTTAGGTGTTGTTGTTAGAATATTTTATTGTTATTTTCTTTTTTTTTCTTTTTGTTTCTTTCTGTGAATAGAGTTAAAAACTGTAAAAAAAAGTTTGGGTCACATAACAATAAATATGATGGGCAAAACAAAACAAAAACAGAAAATCCTGCAACTATTGCCGAAAACACATATATTTCAGTGAGTGAGTGTGTGTGTGTGTTATTGCCAAAGTGGTTTTAGATTTTAAATATTGAACAATAATTCTTGAACATTTTGTGTTTGGCTCAATGAGTTTTTGTTGAGGGAAATAAATAAAAATGGTAGAAATTGCAAATATGGATTATATAAGCCGCGGACGAAAGTATTGCGGATAACAGAGATGGACCAGGTTTAATCCATCCGGTGTAGGGGGAAATTGTGACAAATGTTTAATTGCTTTAAATTTGTTTAAAGTTTAAAAAGTCTCAGACAAACAAAATTCAAATATAGGCATACTCGTATTGTAAAATTTGTACATTTTGTTTTGTTTGGCCTGGAAGTATTTACACGATACATTTAATGATGATTGGAAATGACGGCATCCCACCTCGCATCACACCCACTATTAGCGATATGCCACATTATAGAAATGTAACATAAACACAACCTAGTGGAAAGTGATCTGTATTACGTCTATAAAAACACGTAATATGTAAAAAGAAAATAAGGAACCTATCGACATCTACGTTGCTAGTTAGAACTATTACGAAATTAACAATATATAAGGTGTATAAAATATGGTTAAATAAGTATAAACACGGCAACAATAATATGTTCTCCTCAATAAAAGTAAACCATAGTATTGTTCCATAGTATTATTGCCAAATTTAAAAATGAAAATATGGTTGTAGCAGCTATATATATATGGTTGGTGCGACAAAAGTATTGTTTTTTGCGGTTTATGTTAACATAAAAATATGATATCAGCAATCATACTGTATTATTGTAAGTTTTCTTCATTTGTATAGGGTTCAAGAATATGTTATTGTTACGGATCTTACTGCAACAACAGTACTTTTTATACGAAAATTACAATTTTTCGAAAATTCTGATTTGGCATTGTCTATCTGAAATATTTTTAATAAAAACGCTTACGTCTTTACAACGGATTTTTTCTACATTTAAATAAATCACAACTATTATTTTGAATTAAATGTATTTTTAAACAATTTACTTAGTACAAATCTCTTTTGTGGGCAACATAGCCCAATCCTAATAAATAATTTTGGGAATAATAGTATGGTTGAGTGGTATCATTCTATGATATAAGGGATCAAAATATGGTTAAGTGTGAATAATACTATGGTTGTGAGGATCAAACTATGGTTGTATGTGAAATATAATATGGTTGTGGGGCTCATAATATGGTTGTGGGGCTCATAATATGTTTGTGGGGCTCATAGTATGGTTGAGCGCGTATAAAACTATGATTGTTGGGATAATAGTATGGTTGGGAGTGAATCTACTATTGGTGTGAGGATCCTAGTGCGGTTGTAGAGATCATAGTTTGGTTGTATTTGAGTCATTCTATTATTGTGAGGATCATAATATTGTTGTATAACAACCATCTAACCAACAATAGTATGAATATTGTTATCGCAACCATACTTTTTTTCTACGTTCGTGCAGTTTTCAATCTGGTCACACTTTTTTCGGAGTACGTCTTTTCGACATCTGTTACTTGATTTATGCTCTGTTTGGTTTGCCATTCTCTAATGAATAAACTTATTCTGGAACAACGTTTGCAAACAGAAGTGAATGGGCTCAAAACGAGATGGCCACCGATCTTGACTTTTACAAGAAAATTTTGTTCAGCGATAAAGCTTACTATTGGTTGAATTGGTACTTTAAAAACCAAACTTGTCGCGTTTGGAGTAATTAAAGTCTACAAACCATTGTTGAGACACAATCACATCCTCAAAAAGTCACTGCTTGATGACTTGGTGTGTATAGATGGAATCTTTGGTGCATATTTCTTCAAAAATGTAGCCGGCGATAATGTTACAGTCAACAGGGAACGCTATAGAGCCATGATTAATGACTTTTTTTTGCATGAATTAGAGGATGTTGATGTGGAATATCGTTGGTTCCAATAGGATGGCGCTACATGGCATTCAGCCAACGAATCAATCAATTTATTAAAGGAAACTTTTGGAGAGCGCATTATCTCGCGTCGTCGGCCATGGCCTCCAAGAACGTGCGATTAAACACTACAGACATTTATTTTGTAGAGCTATGGGAAGTCGCTTGTCTACGCAGCAGCATCTGACATTATTCCATGTTACTAAGCCGCCACAGAAGCCTTAGGCTCAAAACAGCTTAAACTTCTCCGCCCATTTCTATGAAATACAATTTTTTTTGGAATTGAATCAAAAGTTATACTAACATAATTGTACAGTAGCTATCATGAAGCAGCTGATTACATAAAAATTTGATAGTTTAAATGTTAGCGTAACAGAACATTAACGTAACTGTTGTATCAGTAAGGAAACATTTTCATACTGAACTTTATGTATGAATCTGGAATACAATCGAAATAAGTCAATTGGTCCA
This sequence comes from Hydrotaea diabolus, assembly GCA_963513945.1. Classification (NCBI taxonomy): domain Eukaryota; kingdom Metazoa; phylum Arthropoda; class Insecta; order Diptera; family Muscidae; genus Hydrotaea; species Hydrotaea diabolus. Next base: position 49,341,477 of record OY740717.1, on the reverse strand, counting down.
CTTTATAGTGTAGCTACTTAACATAATATGTTTTGATGTTTATTATTAAATCATAGAAAAATGATGATATGTTATACTTAGTAGGGACATAAATACTGTTACACACGTAACAATAAAAATGTTTTTGGACCAAATATTTTTTACAATATATACAATATATATTACAATATATTACAATATACGTATCCAAAAAAAATCTACATATTCGAAATGTCCGACTTTTGCCTTTACACATGCCTTAAATCGCACTGGCCAATCGTCAATAGCTGCACAAAGCTCGTCCATTGAAAAAATGGCCACAGCTCGAACCAAAGAAGTCTTAAGAGACCCAGTGTTGGGGTATCTTTTGTAACAAACATTGTCCTCTAAAACCGTGTACAATTTGTAATCCAATGGGTTCAAATCTGGACTGTCTGAGGGCCATTCTTCGGAGAAAATGAACGCTGGCAAATTGTTTCGCAGCCAGGCCTTATGGGCGTTTTAGCCTCCTGGACGGTCCATGGCTGGTTTTGGAACAGAGACTTGTTTAGAGGCTTCACAACAGCTTCCAAAACGGTTTCTTGGTAAGCTTTGGCCGATGTTTCGACTCCTTGTTCTCAGAAATGCAGGTCAGAGACCCCATCGTAAGAGACACCCCACCAAATCATTACTGAAGCTGGGTGATGACCCTTTTCCACCCTTTGGATCACTTCAGATGCTTCCTTAGATGACCGCGCATATCATTGTGCTTCACCAAAAGATGTTTGCATTTTTCAATCTTATTTTTTTAAAGCTGCAGTCAATAAAAGTCTTTTTTAATGATTCGACTCATGGATTTTTGCGTGATATTCATCACACGGGATCTCATGATTTTCTGTTTTCGGAGCGGATTTCTATGAATTCTTGATGACATGCGGTGTTCGAACAGAACGCGGGCGGCCCACCCGGTGGCGGACTTTTACATCTCCAGTTTCCTCAAACAGTTTTATGCCTCGGTAGACAAACATGCGGCTAATAAATCCCTAGTGGCCGGGGCGTTTTGAAAATATCGTTTTTTTTCATTTCACACCTGCAAAGCGCTATTACAGCGATACGGTTCTCATTATCTGACCTCTACATGATGAAAGTTGAAACATTTTTAAAATCCCGTTACAGACTAACGCTATTGAGGTTAGCTTTCAAAACCCATATGACATTAACGGACTATGCTCAGTTCTAATATTGAAATGGGTGTGTTCAATGTTGTAACAGTATTTATGTCCCTACTAAGTAATAACAATACTGGAACTAAGATCCCGCTTTTAAGTTATAATGTTTCAAAATCCTTAAAATAAATTTGAGAAATTGCAGTAAAAAAATACAGATTTACAAACGTTTTTAATTCCCTGGCAAAAAGTGTCCAAATCTATTAACTTACAAAAAAAATAAGAAGGCTAAAGTCGGACGTGGCCGAGTATATAATACCCTGCACTACTAATCAACTTACAAGTGCTTAATTTTAATAAGGTTATATGTGGCTGCTAGAGCTAAAATAGAAAATTCGGAAGAAGATATATGTGTGGGAGCTATATTTGAATATGAACTGGGTTTTTTGGTCTATAAAACTTAATTTTTACCAAAATTTCATAAAGATCTGATTACAATTACGACATGTAGTTTGATTGTTAACATTAGATGAACGAACGTACAGACATACATCGTTAAATAGAAACAACTGCTGATTCTGAGTCAATCGGTACACCCTGTTCCACAAAGTGGTGCAGGGTATAAATTTTGGCAAAATCGCAATTATGTAATATCATTTTTGACCGACTCAGCCTCCTACTACAATTCCTCTCAGTTCAGTCATTTAGCTGCCAATGAAATATTTCTCACGCCGGTGCCAACTGTTTGGGATCTGTTCGGTTCTGTGGTTTCGGAGAGAATTTTGCAAATGAGAAAACGCATTCAACAAAAAGATTTAGAAATTTCTAAAGTCAGATGGACACACTATTTAGACTCCATATTGTATGGCTACTTTTTGCAAAGTAAGATCTCATAATGTTTTCTCCAATGTATGGGTGATATATATCATTAATGAGCTGAAAAAATTTGCCGCTATTATGTCTGTTAAAACTCAGATCGGGAGGTACATTTGCAGAGGGGCTGAATGAAAGCATAGACCGACCAGTTGTGTCTATAGGAGAATATGAACCGGTAACTCCCAATATCAATAGCGACATTCACTAGCCAAAACCATAGAGTGTGGAGTGCTTGAAAGGCTGCGGCTAATATTTAAGACTTACACTTTGATTACAAAAATAATGAAACTTACCTACAGACATATCTACCTACTACATGTTTTTTAATGATTTTTTTAAAAATCAAGAGTTCAATGTTTTGTAATGAGTACGGACATTCAGAACCAACAATAAACCGCTTGTTTGGAGATTTTCGACAACATGGTACAGTAAGACATCTTCCATGTACCGGAGGACTACGTACGGTCTATAAGGACGAAAATATCCAACGTGTTGTGGATAGTGTTTAGGACAGTCCAGAAACATCAACAAGAAGACGTTCAGCAAAACTGGGACTATCGCGAAAAAAGCTAGAATAAACGCAGCTAAAAATGGCCACCACTTGCGGGATATTATTTTTCATACTTAAGCTAAAAATATTCCCCATTACTATACTCGCACAACAAGAAATAATAATAAAAATTAACCAATAAATAAAAAAGTTATAGAACATTCAACCCACAGCGGTAGTTTTGCGCACAAACTCATATTTGAAAGTACAAAAATACTTATAATTTCATAAACCATTTGTAAACTAACGTGTAAAACTAAATATTTAAAATATTTTTATTGAGTTATTGTATAAAAATACTTTGGATCAATATATTCCGAGTTACCCGAAATTAATTTAAATTATAATTAAAAGCGTTTTCTAGATTAATGATTTCCGAATTGGCTTGCTGTTGCTTTGACTAACTCTTTTTAAAAAATGCTGGATAGTAAAAGAGAAGCTTTAGGTTGTGCGAGCAAAAATGTTTCAATTTGCGATCACTTTATTCTAAATCCTGAATACTATCAAATTTAGCTCCACATAGCAAACATTATTTTAATTAAGGTTTCATTTATTGAGACAAATGATTTCATTCAGGTCATACACAAATGTAAATTTTAAAATCAAACATACCAATGATAAGTAAATAAAAAAAACAAAAAGCATTCTTTCGTTCATTTCCATTCCATTTAAATTCACACATATATCAAAATAAAACAAAAAATCAATTTTATCCTTTGCCATCTCAAAGCTAGCCAACCAAAAAGTTCAACTGCCACAAAAAGCGCCAAACTCTATTAATATTCATAGCCTTCGAAAACAAACAGAGAAAAAACAGCGCTATCAATTATTACGAAAATAGCAGAAAAACTCTCAACAATCAAATTGAAGCAATAAAAAAGGCAACATAGCTGGCTTTTGTCGATTTCCCTCGCAAGGCAGAGAAAAGGCTAAAATACACGGATATTTCAAGAGGAGCCCACTTCGTAGGAAAAAGAGGACCATAGACAAAAAGTTAAATAACTCTAAGCGCCATTTGAAGTGAAAATTAGACAAATACACATTTGACTGTCCTAACCATTGCCAACAGGCCCACCCTCGATTTCATTCGCAAAAAAGCCAAAATAAACTAAATGACATCGCGAAAGCTCTGGAGGAGGGGAGCACATAAAACTCTATGGAATTTGGCTATGACCATGGAATATGGAAATTCTTCTTTTTACCACTTGCGTTCTTTTGCTTTTTGCAGCCTGCTCCTTTTAACAGGACAATGAAATTTTAAAGGGTGCTAAATGTTCAAAACCACTTTCACCGAGTTGCCCAAAAATTATGCTAGAAATTTTTGTTGTTTTCCAAGGCAAAAAAAATTGCTCATTTTTAAAGTCTTAAACAGAAGGCACAACTTTTGCTGACTTTTATATGCAAAGTTTATACTTTTATGAATAGCACACATTTTAACTTTTGTGCGTTTTCTTTTCGTGGTTTCCTTTCTATTGATTGTCATTTCGTTTCGTTCTTGTCTGATGCTTCTTTTGTTTTTTGTTTGCTTTTGTCGCCATCTCCATCACAATGTGGGTTTACGTGGGGGGTATGGGAGTGAGAGATATGAATGTACTTACATCAACTTTAACACCAACACCAGCAAATTGAAAAACTTTCATCGCAGGCGATTCCTTGGGTGTAAAACTATAAAATTCTCGGCGTCCTTTATACCATTTGACAGAGTACAGGCTATCGCCTTCCAAATCGTACAGGCATTTAAGGATGGCCTTTTCGCCACGCCGCACAGCGTGTGGTATTTGTACGCGCACATCTCGCAGAGCTGCGGTAAAGTCTGTTGTGGTACAATGGAATGAGAAAAAGGAAGACACAAAAAAGAATGAGTAAAATTAGAATAAGTTTAATTAAGAATAGTCTAAGGAGCTGGCATTGACGATGTTTAAAGGGAGCACCCACGAGGCGTATGAATGTTATTGCATTAGATGATAACAATCATACGTCAAGGTGTCTTCTGTTACAAATTCAATTTCAATACAGCATTAGAGAAACGGAACTGTTAATGTTAATAACTAGGGATCGGTATTATATGCACAACAAATCAGGTTTAAAGCGTTTTAATTTGCACTTAAATATCAAGTTCTGAGCGCCTAAATATGCACGACAAAATCAAAAATGTGCTCCTAAAATAAGAAAATATGCAGCAAAAAATCGGAAAATTGCAGTAAAGATTAAAATATTCACACAAAAAAACGGAGAATAATGCACAAATGATATTTGTTTAATAACATAAACCCAACATTGGTGGTTCTCAGATGATCAACATACATAAGTAAAATCGTTTTTAAATTATTTTTATATATTCAAAGTAAACCTAAATGTATCTGGTCTTAAAAATTTGACACCTAAAAAGAACAAACGTTCGGCATCGAAAGCAGTACTTAGCGTACACAGGATAACGCTTCAATTGTGCTACAATAAAAACTTTTAAACTACTTTTTTTAAAAAATGAATCGGGTGCTCAATATAGATGATTTTTTTCAAAATAAAAAATATACAAAAATTCAAATCAAGCGTGGAATCATTATTGTTCATTAGAAGGACATTTTATGCGATTTATTTGTTTACTTTTATTTTCTTTATGTGTTGGGAACTGTATTATTAAATACGAATTCGGTAAGCAAGGGGAAAATCCACCGTTTTCAAAAAAAAAAAATTGTTCGGTGATGAGGCCCATTTCTGGGGCGAAGGCAACGTTAATAAACAAAATTGCCGCATTTAGGCTAAAGAGCAACTGGAAGAGGTGCAAGAGGTGCCATTATACCCAGAGAAAACCACGGTGTGGTGCGGTTTATGGGTTGGGTGGAATCATCGGTCCAATATTTGTTTAAAAATGATGTTGGCCGGAACGTAACCGTGAATGGTGATCGCTGTCGTGCTATGATCTCGGACTGTTTGCTACATTAAATTAAAGCCCGTTATCTTGACGAAATTTGGTTCCAACAAAACGGAGCTACAGGACATAAAGCCAACAAAACAATCAATTTATTGAAGGAAAATCTAGTTGAGCGTATTTCCTTGCGTCGTGGGGTATGGCTTGACATCCAAGATCGTGCGATTTAACACCGCTATACTATTTTTTGTAGGGTAATGTGAATTTGCTTGTTTACGCAGATAAGGCCGACACGATTGACGCCTTGACAGAGAATATTCGGTGCGATATTGCAGACATATGGCCCAAATGCTGCAAAAAGTGGTCGAAAATTGGCCATCTTGAATTTAATCGAGCCAGCCGCGCCGTTCTCTTGCCCGAAGTAATGTTTAATACATAATAGCAGACCCTAATCTTTTTAATAAAACTAAATTCTTGGCCATAACGATAAATTATATGCATTTCATTTCTTCTTGAAAACCACACGTCTGAAGAAACACCCTTTTCAAGGTGAAACAAAAGTAATCTCTCGATGTTATTTTATAAATGAAAAAATCACAGTTGGTTTCACATTTCCTTCAGACCCTGTTGGCTGCAATTTGCGCTCAATTCTCCCGGTTGTCGTCACATTTGGTCAATTATACTGACCAAAAAATTACGAAGTTTACAAAATGCATTTTGATGTGAACGCCAATTTTCGTAAAAGGCTTCAGCAATTTTAACACTCGGCACAATTGAGTACCTCTCCATGTTTGAATTTGCTAAACACTGAAGCAAAGAAATGTCAAATAATTTTGGAAAAATAAACTTGTCGTTAAGGTATGACTCTCAATTTTTTGTCGACAGGATTTTCAAATAAACATCCCCTGAATAAGTTAGAAAAAGGCTAACGAAACGTTATTTAGTTCATGAAGTTAGACTGACCAATCAGGCCAGTCAAAAACGACATAAACAAATAAAAGAAATACCCATTTGGTCAAGGAAGGAGAATAGTCCAATATGGGTTGACCACCCTTCATTAAAAAAATTCAACAGTTCAACTTTTACCTTTAATTCCTTAATATCTATTGAACCGATTTAATTGAAACTGAAGAAAACCTTATGGAGTTATTTGTCGAATATTACTACAGTAAATCTATAGCTTTAAAAGTTAAAGAGTTTTACCCAGTAAAAACGATTTTGAACTACTGGGCGTTGTAAGTGACTTCCCTTGTAAAATTAGATCGTGTTTTTTAAGTGGCTCCAAACAAAGATTCGTCTGACGTGAACTATAACGCTCTAAAAGCCGTTTTTCAAATCCGATCTCCTCAAATTTCGTATAATACCTTATGATCGAACCTTCGAAAGTTCAACTACTGAACCGATTTTATTGAAACTGAAGAAAAGCTTATGCAATTAACTGTCGCATATTACTCAAACATCTTTATCGGTTCAGAAGTTATAGAGTTTTGGCCAGTAAAATACTATTCTGGACCACATTGCGTGGTAAGTTAATTCCGTAGTAAAATAAGAACGTTTTTAAAGTGGCCCCAAATATCGATCCGTCTGATGTGAGATCTTAATGCCGCTTTTCAAATCAAATTAAATCTCCTCAAATTAGGTTCAGGGCATTATGAGCAAAACTTCAAAAAATCAGCCACATTGGATAACACTCAAAGGTTATTTTTAATTAAGATTTACCCCAGTACAGTCCACATTTTAAATTCGATCTAAATCAAAAAAGTCTTAGTGCTTTATGTACGTGCAAACTATAACTTGCTATGATGATATTGGACCAAGTCCATTGTTCTCGAACTCCGGACTAAAGCGCGAAGTCTTCTGCATATCAGAGTGGTGTAGGATTCCAGATGCTTGGCGCTGATTGAATTTTACTAACGGGTGATCAATCTAAAGGTATTTTTTTCATTATGGTTTTTTCACAGATTACCCATGAGTTGTGTTAAAATTTATTATATTTTCGGTATTGTTTGACATGTCATCGTGGAAAGACTTCCACCGCGAAATCCACAGTATGGTGCGGTTTACAGCCTAGTGGAATCATCAGTCCATATTTTTGCAGAAATAATGATGGCCGAAATGTAATCGAGAATGGTGCTAGCTAGCGCGCCATGATGTTGGACTTTTGCTACCTGAAATTGAAGCCAAAATCTTGACGATATTTAGTTTCAACGGGACGGTGCCACTAGCTATACACCTGCTCAAACAGTGGATCTATTGAGAGGTCGTTTTAAAGAGCAGTTTATTTCACGTTTTGGACCGGTGATTTGGCCGACTAGATCGTGTTCTATCACCCCTTTAGACTCTTCTTTGGGGCTTCGGAAAGTCCAAACTCTATGCAGACAAACCCTCTACGATTCTGGTAGCCATCATTACTCGTGTCATTAACGCCATACCGGTTGAAATGCTCGAGCGAGTCATCCAAAATTAGACCGTCAGGATGGACACTCTGAGGCGTCATTGCGGCCAACATTTAAAGGAAATTATATTAAGAAAATATGTGGCATACAATAGTTCAAATGAACAAAAAAGAATCCACGCTTGGTTTGAATTTTTGTATTTTTTTGTTTTGGAAAAATACCTCTAGATTATGAACCGTTACTTTTAGCTAAGAATTAGACGAAATGTTTCCTCAGAAAAATGTTTTATTTAGGGGCTGTAGCCCCTCCTCAGGGTTTTCCATTAAGAACATGACAATTTTATATATTAATAAAACACAAAATATTTAATATACAGCGTTCAAATTTATTTCAAGTGTAGAGAAAATATTACATTTAAAAAGTGAAATTCGATTTCGGTCATATGACCACTACGAGCTCGTCACCAGCGATCTATTCTTTGGACCCAATTTTCAGCATTCTTGCACACATTTCGACCGGAACCGTTGCAATTTCTCGTTGGATGATGTCTCTGAGCTCGTCTTAAGTTGTTGGTTTGTTGGCATAGACCAATGACCAACGATGTGACCCCATAAAAAGAAATTCAATTACGTTTAGTCGCATAAACGAGGTGGCCATTCGACCAAACTAAAGTTATTTGCTAGTTGGCATAGACTAATGACCGATTATGTGGCCCCATAAAAAGAATCCGAAGGCGTTTAGTCGCTTGAACAAGGTGGCCATTCGACCGGACCATTCCTCGAGGAAACACTTTCACGGAATTTGCCTTTCAGTAAATCGATTGTAACGCGTGCTGTGTGGCTAGTGACACCGTCTAGTTGAAATCACATATCGGCGACGTCAAGCTCATCCAATTCTGGCCAAAAAAAAATTCTAATATTTTTGCGGATGCAATTTGGTGTCGTAAAGCTCATGTGGGTTTACTGCTGTACAATAACGCATACGAGGTCTGCTAAATATATTTCTGGCCTAATAAAGAATCGTCAAAAAAGGTTTTATTGTTTTTCAAAGTATGCTCCAGCATGATTTATACATTTTGCATGCGCTCAAACCAATTGCCGAAGCAGTTTTTCCGTTCCGATTGAGACACCTAAAAAACATGGTTTTTGAACGCTTCAATGGCATCTTCTGGCGACGAAAATCGTCGAAATTTCTTTGCACGCGAGCCTTTTTTGAGCGATTCTCAAATTATGCGGGATCCAAAGAGAACAAACCTTTTTTGCGGCCAGGTGTTCATGCAATTTCGAATGTATGCTGGTGAATGAAATGGCCAAGGATACCTCTATATCACGGTATATCACATGACAATCTTGCATTATCAGTTCATGCACGGCATCAATGTTCTCTGGCACAACGGCTGTTTTGGACGACCTTCATCTTTTAGCGAGCGTCGGGTCGGCCACGATTGAATTCATTAAAAAAGTTTTTACGGAGTGCTATAGGATGGTGCTTCATTGGTATACAAGTCGAAAGTTGTGAAAAAAATCGCACGCAAATGTACACGAGTAAATTCCACTTTTTTTTGCCAAATTGATTTTTTCAAGTCACTGTAAACAACACAAATGATGATCGTACGTCAAAAAGTTCTGAGTAAGTTTATGTAAAAAAATTTCAATATTTCCAATGGAAATGTCGGATGGCGCCAGGCAACACATAGTGTTGCCTAGGCCAGAAATTTACTTAGTAGGGACATAAATGCTGTTAATACATTGAACACACCCAGTTAATGTCATATGTGTTTTGAAAGCTAACCTGAATACATAGCTTGGGAATTTCGATTAGAATTAGAAATCATTACGATTAGAGAAATAAAATAATCTAATCATTAGAATTGAATTTTGATAAAAATTTCAGATTACTAATTGATTTGATTAGAAATAATCAAAAATGTAATCACAATTAGTGACGATTAGCATTTGTAATCGAATCTAATCAAAACTAATCCAAAAAATAATTGATTAGATTTCTTGATTATTTTTGATCAATCAAATCTAATCAAAAATAATCAAGAAATCTAATCAATTATTTTTTGGATTAGTTTTGATTAGATTCGATTACAAATGCTAATCGTCACTAATTGTGATTACATTTTTGATTATTTCTAATCAAATCAATTAGTAATCGTCTAAAATGGCTAACTAATCATAATTAATCAATTTTTCAGCACAATTAAAATTTCTAATCCAATTGCTAATCATTAGGATTTCTAATCATTATTTCCAAGCTATGCCTGAATAGCGTTAGTCTGTAACGGGATTTTAAAATTGTTTCAACTTTCATCATGGAGTGGTCAGATAATGAGAACCGTATCGCTGTAACAGCGCTTTTCAAGTGTGAAATGAAAAAAAGCCATATTTCAAAACGCTCCGGTCACTAGGGATTAAGCGCATGTTCGTCTACCGATGCAAATGGTTTGAGGAGACTAGAGATGTAAAAGACCGCCACCGGTCGGGCCGCCCCCGCTCTGTTCGAACACCGTATGTCATCAAAGCCTTTAAATCAAGAATTCACAGAAATCCGCTCCGAAAACAGAAAATCATGGCCCGTGAGATGAATATCACGCAAAAGTCCATGAGTCGAATCATTAAAAAAGACTTGGGACTTGGGGTTTTCAAACGACGTACCGGACATTTATTGACTGCAGCTTTAAAAAAAAATAGGATTGAAAAATGCAAACGTCTTTTAGTGACGCAAGCTGATAACTTGCACAGAAAAAGTTTGTTCACCGATGAAAAAATTTTTACCGTTCAGGAAAAATTAACAAGCAAAATGATAGAGTGTATGCGCGGTCATCTAAGGAAGCATCTGAACTGATTTCAAGGGTGAAAAAGGGTCATCACTCAGCTTCAGTCATGGTTTGGTGGGGTGTCTCTTACGATGAGGTCACTGACCTGCATTTCTGCGGACAAAGTATCGACACATCGGCCAAAGTTTACCAAGAAACCGTTTTGGAAGCTCTTGTGAAGCCTCTTAACAATTCCCTGTTCCAAAACCAGCCATGGACTTTGCAGCAGGATTCGGCGCCGGCCTATAAGGCTAAAACGTCCCAGGCCTGGCTTCGAAACCATTTTCCAGCGTTCATTTCCTCTGAAGAATGGCTCTCAGGCAGTCCAGGTTTAAAGCCATTGGATTAAAAATTGTGGACGGTTTTAGAGGACAAGCAACCCTCGTATTTTGTTACTTGACAAACCCATTCAACCACAAATGAGTTTCATCGCTGAAGATGATGAAAATTGGAGTAAGCGCGCCTAAAGTTGCGACCACTGACTCATAATTTCGGTTTTAATGACTTCCAAACGTTGCTCGTTAGTTAACTTTATTTAATATGAAGAAAATATTGACTTCGACTAACGTATGACGGTGCGTTGAAAAAGAAATACGAAATTGTTATGTCCCTATTGGAAACCCCTTTACTAATGAAAACTTATATAAATAACTTTCCCTTGTCTTAAATGTCTTTCTTACTTAAATATGATCTCTGATCGTGATTGCTGCCTCTAAATTTTAAACTTCCTATGCAACTTCCCTCGGAAAAAACGCAAATCTAAATAGGAGTTTGTAAGAAATCCTATTATATTCGTTGCATATAATTTACTTTCTAAAGATATCCTAATAAATTTAAAAATTTAAGATAAAAACAACTGCCCTCCGAGTACAAAAAGTGTGGGCGTTATTTAAATATAAGGCACACATACTCGTACAAAAACCAGCATTCATATGCTTTCAGAAAAACGAGAAGAGAAGAAAAACAAAACGAAAATCTGATTTAATAAATTACACTAGAGTTTTTATGCGACTTTTTTCAAGCAAAACAAAAGCGAAAAAAAATAAAGCCGGGCCAAGAAAAATAAGCTTATTATATACACTTGAAGCTGAAAATATCTGACGTAAACTGTTTATCATATTTTGTTTGAATGTTATCTTTTATCTCGAGCTGCTAGAGCCTCAAGCGTTTAATGTCAAATACTTGACTTAAGCAAACACTTCTGCTAAATAAACTCAACATATTTTCTTACCCAGCCCATGCGGATAATTTCTGTTCTTGTTGCTGGTGTACACTAAAAAGCAGGGACTGTTCTTTTATTTTCTCTTTTGTTTTTGTTGTTTTCTTTTTGTTTCTGTTAACAATATTTACTTAACAGAATGTCCCGATGATGGTGGCGGAGCTGGTGCCGGCGCTGGCGGTGATGCTGTTGTTTGTTGGGTGGTGGTGTCGGCTATGTCGGGTGTTAATAAAGGAATCAACACTTGGTTGGCATTAACATGCAAGTGGCACTCGAGAGACATTCACTTTTTTTTACTCGTACTTTGCAACACCAACAACGCCACTTTGCCGGTTCCAAAGGGATTGGGCCGCACGAAAAAGAAAAGATGAGAAACGCTTTTAGTTCCTGCATAGGGCCGGGAAAACAGAAAAAAAACAGCAAACTTTGTTTTTGTTGTGCAATTAACTTATGTTAACTTTTAATTTTATTTAGATTTTGTTGGAGCATAATAAATTTTCGGTCGTAGTCCGGAAGTGCTGTGTATTGTTTGTCCTGCGGACGACTATGTGCGACACACTCGGAGGGGGGACAGAGACATTTCTCAGTGTTGATGCCACTCTACGCCACCACCATGATGTGTGAATTTAATAAGTTTATTAGCTTTTCATCAACATTCAGTGAAAGTGATAAAACTTTTGACCGGAAACTTTTATTTTCCGGGTCGACAAATTAATTGCTGAAACCCCAGAGGGGCAACCGAGGTAATTTAAAACTTTAAGATGGGCGTTTTATGAAGAAACTGGAAATGTTTATTGCGACATTTTTGAAAGGGGCATTAAAAGTCTTAGAAGTTTTTAATTATTTTAATAAACTAACGATAAATAAAGTGTTCATTTAATCTTAAGAATAGGAGTAGAGAATCATCCAGCACAGTAGAGTGGGTTATTTGCAATAATTAAGAGTTATCCCTCATGGCCCCATTAAGGAGCGATTGAGGATATTCATTTAAATCCGTGAGATGAAATACGGAAATTTACTAGCCGTATTACTTATAGCAGATAGTAGTGTGTACCACCTTACAGGTAAAAGTTCACCGTACACTTCCGAATATGAAGTATTATTGCAAGTTTGTTTTAATTTTCTTTTAATATTTTGCCGAACGTAGGGTATGCGCTTTTACACTTTTCTTCATACATGGTGGGCCAAAAGTTACCATGGTGTTAAAAACTTTAGTAACTTGTTCGTTTATTATTTTTTTTTTTCTTAGATTATATAAGTAATATGTGACAGCGCATAGAGAAAAAGAACTAAGGGTAATAAATCAATTTCCTATTTTTTTTTTTCTTTTTTTGATGTGGACAACATCTGAGCATCGAATGAGACCGATCCCATGACCGATTTTATGAAAGTGAAGTCGACGACTCTAAGCGCAAATAGAAAGAGACCTAATCTTTAAAATGGCTCTCCTGAACATAATATGTTTTAACCTTAGGTCCCTTTCTAGTTAGCGCTTCACATATACAAAATGGAATTTTTTATACTAAGTATGAAAAATAATGTCACTCAAATGACCCTCGTTTTCAGCTTCACAATGGGCCTGTTTTAGAGCATTTTTCATAACATCTTTCAAAATTTGTGGTTTTCGAATTTCTGCAACAGTGTTGACCTTGAGTTGAAGGATTGTCTCGGGCCTGTTCACATATACTCGATCTTTCAAAGAAACCCAAAGAAAAAAGTTGGGTGCTGCCAAAACTGGCGATCGCGCTGGCTCAATAATTTCCGAATAATTGGAAATTATTCGCTCTCCAAAAATTTGACTTAAAAGTGTGCTCCGTCCTGCCGGAACTAATTTAAGGTCTGTTTTTAAAAGCAGGATGTAAAAAGTTTCTGTCATTAAGCGATACCGCACTCTATTTATGGTTACAGCACTTCATTCCCCAAGAAGTAAGTAAGGCCCAATGATATTTGCAGATGTGATCCCACACACATCTGCGTTGATGAATGGCTCTTGGATTTTTAGAACCCCAGAACCTACAGCTCTGTTAATTAAGAAAGCCATTCAAATGAAAATGAGCTTCATCACTCATATGTTTGCGTTAAAATAATTGATCGCTGATTTAAATAAAAAAATCTATTATTCTGTTTTTTTGTTTAGTTGTTAATCTCTCCATTATTTATTCTCCAAGTGTTATTTTTATAATCTGAAAATAAAATATGTAAAGTTTGATCCATCTAGAGGTTCTTTTTCAGAACAAAAAAATATAAAAATTTAAATCAAGTGTTAAATCATTATTGATAATTTGAAAGGACATTTTGTGGCATTATTTTTTTGAAAATAATTACCTTCAAATGTTGGCAACTGTATTATGGAAATCAGTGATTAGGCCCATTTCTGGCTCAACGGCAAAATCAATAAACAAATTTGTCGCATTTGGGCTGAAGAGCAACAAGAAGAGGTTCACGAGGTGCCATTATACCCAGAGAAAACCTCGGTTTGGTGCGGTTTATAAACTGGAAGAGTCATCGGTACGTATTTATTAAAAAATTATGATAGCCGGAACGTTACCGTTAATGGTGCTCACTATCGTGCCATGATATCGATTTTTATGCTACCTAAAATTGATCTTGACGATACTTACTCTCTTAAGTTCCACGGCATCCCATTTAAGGAACAACGGAAAATCTTCCCCAAACCAGAGAGCTGTGCAATATTCAATTCACTGTGAGCTGTGCATTCTTTAATGCTTATGCTCATTGAACAGGCCCAACAGTAACGCTGGCTCCATACAGCTAATGCATTTTCAAGAGAAGTATCGGTTTTATGCAATATCGGGAAAGATCTTAAAACTGGAACTATATAAAACCGTGGACCAATGTGACCCATTCTTATCTGAGCTGATTATGTATCGATCGTAATGCACTTGCTAATGTTTATCTGTATTTTACTCGTTGTACTAGAGCTAAAGACATAAAATCGGTTAAACATGTGTGGGAGTTATATTTAATTTTTACCGATATCCTTAAGAGTAAAAAAAACCTCTACCTTTGTCCAAAATTTACTTATGTCACATTTATGTAGATCGGACAACAATTTCGACCTGTAAATTTAAAATAAAACTAGACGGAGAAAGGGGCGGACAGATATATATATTGTTAAATCCTATCAACTGCTGATTCTTAAAGGTGTGTTTAGCTCATGGTTGAGAGAAGTAGAGGTTACGCATTGTGCAGGCCCGTGTTAGATGGTAGTTAAAGAAGGTAAACAACTACGTCACTGTTGTATCCTTTCATGTTTACTCTACTTAGTAGGGACATAAATACTGTTACAACATTGAACACATTCCTTTTCAATAGTAGAACTGAGCATACCCAGTTAATGTCATATGGGTTTTAAAAGCTAACCTCAATAGCATTAGTCTGTAACGGGATTTTAAAATTGTTTCAACTTTCATCATGGAGTGATTAGATAATGAGAACCGTATCGCTGTAATAGCGCTTTTCAAGTGTGAAATGAAAAAAATCGATATTTCCCAAACGCTGCGGCCACTAGGGCCGCATGTTCGTCTACCGATGCACATAACTGTTTGAGGAGACTGGAGATGTAACAGACCGCCACCGGTGGGCCGCCCACGCACTGTTCGAACACCGCATGTCGTCAAAGTCGTTAAATCAAGAATTCACAGAAATCCGATCCGAAAACAGAAAATCATGACCCGTGAGATGAATATCACGCAAAAGTCCATAAGGGGAATCATTAAAAAAAACTTGGGACTTGGGGCTTTCAAACGACGTACAGGACATTTATTGACTGCAGCTTTAAAAAAAATAGGATTGAAAAATGCAAACGTCTTTTGGTGAAGCCAGCTGATAACTTGCACAGAAAAATTTTGTGCACTGATGAAAAAATTTTTACCGTTAAGGAAAATTTAACAAGCAAAATAATAGAGTGTATGCGAGGTCATCTAAGGAAGCATCTGAACAGATCCCATGGGTGGAAAAGGGATGGTTTGGTGGGGTGTCTCTTACGATGGGGTCACTGACCTGCATTTCTGCGAACTAGGAGTTAAAACATCGGCCAAAGTTCAGAAAGAAACCGTTTTGGAAGCTGTTGTCAAGTCTCTTAACAATTCCTTGTTCAAAATTAGCCATGGACTTTCCAGCAGGATTCTGCGCCGTCCCATAAGGCTAAAACGTCCCAGGCCTGGCTTCGAAACAATTTTTCATTTCCTCTGAAGAATGGCCCTAATGCAGTCCAGATTTGAACCCATTGGATTACAAATTGTGGACGGTTTTAGAGGACAAGTTTGTCACAAAAGATACCCCAATATTGGATCACTTAAGACTGCTTTGGTTCGAGCTGTGGCCAATTTTCCAATGGACGAGGTTCGTGCAGCTATGGCCAATCGTCAATAGCTGCACGAACCTCGTCCATTGGAAAATTGGCCACAGCTCGAACCAAAGCAGTCTTAAGAGATCCAATGTTGGGGTATCTTTTGTGTCAAACCTTGTCCTCTAAAACCGTCCACAATTTGTAATCCAATGGGTTCAAATCTGGACTGCCTTAGGGCCATTCTTCAGAGGAAATGAAAAATTGTTTCGAAGCCAGGTGACTTAAGGCGTGTGTAAAGGCAAAAGGCGGACATTTCGAATAATTAGATTCTTTATGGCTACAATATACATCAATAAATATATTAAAAAATATTTGGTCCAAAAACATTCAGTACTTTTTATTTTACAGCATAAAATTTGTGTAACAATATTTATGCCCCTACTAAGTATTATAAAGTATATAAATTACGCATTAATTTTTAGTTTTTGTATTTGGCCATTAATTTAAATTTTACTAAATAAGTAATATATTGAGCTTGAGGCCAAGGTTTTTATTTTTTGTTATATTTTTCTTTATTCGATATTTTGTTCCTCTCTGAAGAACATCATCAGGAATAACAAAATTATACAAAGTAACTCCGTAACGAGTACCTCACTTTCTTGTTGTTAAAAAATGAGAAAACGTGACTTTGACGTCAGGCTCATAGAGTGGCAAAAAATTGCACACTTATTTGCGTAACCTTTAGTACTCTCAACCATGGTTATGGATTAGCTTATATTTTTGGTAGTTAAGAATTCCGCACTTGAAAATATAAAAAATAAACTCAGTAGGAAAAATAAACAAATAATTGACACAGTGGGACAGACAAGAAAATAGCTGAAGGAAAACGATGACATATTGATACTGACTGCGGATAAAGAAGAGAAAACAGTTGCTATTTTTAAAAATGACTACAAAGAGAAAATGACGGTACTACTTAGAGACTTGTGCACCTATAAGAGACTAAAAAGGGATCCAACGTCCACCTTACAAAACAAAACAAATTATACAACTTGGGAATAATAGAAATGAACAGCAAAAACTACTTGACAAATAAGACAACGAATGCCCCCAGAATTTAAGGACTCCCAAAGATACACAAAGATGGTACTCCTCTAAGGCCCATATGCTCTTCAATAAACTCCCCTGGATATGGGCTCTGTAAATATTTAGTTGAGATTTTAAAAAACTTGACGAAGGAATCGAAATACAACTCAAGGGATTCCAAGCATTTCAAGAGTAAAATTGACGAAATATGTATTAATGACGATAAGGTTTCAGTTTCTTTTGACGTTATTTCTTTATTTCCAAGCATCCCAGTAAATTTCGCAATTAAGACAATTGAACAGAAATGGGACACTATAAGGGAATTTACAAATATTACAAAGGACCTTTTTTTAGAATTGGTGACATTTTGCATAAAGGAGACTAGGTATTTTAAATATGATGAAAATATATACGAGCAGCGAAAAGGGATGCCAATGGGTTCTCCAGCATCCCCAGTAATAGCCGACATAGTTATGGAAGAGCTTCTAGACACCTGACTAGACAAGATGACATACAAACCAAAATTATTAACGAAATATGTGGACGATCTCTTTGGAATTTTTAAGAAAAGAAATTACGAACACTCTGGATGTTCTCAACTCATTTAACAGACAAATACAGTTTACAATGGAGATGAAACAGGACGGAAAATTACCATATTTAGATTCAATAGTTTGTCGACAAGGTCAGTTACTAAAATTAGATTGGTACCAAAAACCTACAGCTTCTGGCAGACTTATTAACTTTAGTTCAAAGCATCCTAGACGATTAATTATTAATACAGCGACTAACTTCATCAATAGAATTTTAGATATTAGCGACATAGAGTTTCACAAACATAATTTAGTAAAAATTAGAACCAATTTTAAAAAATGACGTCCCACACAAAACCATCACAGACCTACTAAACAAATGGAAATCAAAATCCAATTCCTCAGCTGTCATCGCAGAACCTGTAACAAAAATATATAAACCAACAACATATATACCGGGTTTTTCAGAAAGGCTTAGCCATTCCAACATTTATAACAAAGACAAATATCAACTTGCACTAAAGACACACAGTACAGTAAACAGTTTAATTAGCAGGACAAAATCTCGAATAAATAACGAAGATAAATCAGACGCTGTATACCAAATAAAGTGCAATGGTGACAAGTCCGACATATGCCAAAAGGTATATGTCGGCACTAATTAAACTAAACTTAAGACAAGAATTTCGTCCCACAAATCTGACCTAAAAAGCCGTAAATAGGCCCTTAGAACAAAAGACCGCACTTGCGGCCCACTGTACATTGACTGGACATAAGCCTGACTTTACCGACGTAAAAATTGTAGCGCAAGAGAGAAATTATAGAAGAAGATACACTCTCGAAATGCTTAACATTATTGACGTACCTAATGAGAGGAGAATTAATTACAAAGCGGACACAGATGGGATCGCACACATATCGTCGTTCCGAAGTTATCTTGACGTATCTCCAAAAAAAATTTTTTGTGGAAATTGACTTTTAAGTTTTAAACTCTTATAGAAAAAAAGTGGCGCGAAAAAAGTTGTCCAATATTTTTGTTAGGCGTAGTGCTTGCAATTCTGCGTCGATTATGTGAAAAATAGTAGAAGAAAGTTTTTAAGTTACAACCATTTTTACCTATATAAAAAAATTACTTTTTGTTGTATACGCCACCTTTTGCGAAATATTTTTTGTTTATGGCGCATACGTGAAAATAATCCGTAAAAACCAAACTATTTTTTGTGATAAACTAACCACTAATTCGTTAGTTGAAGGTCAATTAATTATCTTTTATAAGCTCTTATTTAACATTATTATATTATGAAAAAATCATGTACAAAAAGCACATAGAAAAGAATCGCAGTTGCAAAAGTGAACGCGATACAGATAGACAGTTGGTATCGAATAACACAATTGTGGTGTGCTTCGACTTGCAAAGCACTTTTAATCTTCCAAAGGGATTTTCTTCCACATTTTATTATAAAAGAAAACTCTCCGTTTTCAATATGACAGCGACTGTATGTGCTCAGAAAGCAAATGCAAAGAATACAACTTATTGTGCCATTTGGAATTAAGCACATAGTGGTCGTAATGGAAATGATACTGCTGGTACTGTCATTAAAATTTTGGAACAAATTTTGCAGGATTTTAATAATATTGAGCACATCATTTTCTGGAGTGACTCCTGTGTGCCGCAAAATAAAATATTATCGTCTGCTATCCTTCATTTTTTATATAGAACAAAAGATGTGAAAACAATCGTTCAAAAATTTTCAGAACCAGGTCATTCTCAAATTCAGGAGATTGACGCAGTCCATAGTAGCATAGACCGGTTCCTAAAATTAAAAGAAATTTACAGTCCATTAGATTTAATAACAAAATTAAAAAACTATCCATCCAAAAACTTTGCGCTAAAAGTGATAGAAATGATTCCGACCGATTTCAAAGTTTATTCGTCTTTAGCAAATCAATTAAATTTTCATAAAGTTCGTTTCAGTAAAATTAAATCAATTAAATATAATAAATATAATTTATTTTCTCTGCAATATAAAAAGTCTGCAAGTGAACGCAACTTTCAAACATAAAGCCTACGAAAACAAGCGAGAAAGGGAGTCATTGCAACTTCAGAAAACTTTTTTGAAAAATAACTTAATACGAGTACATGTACAAAGATAAACATAAATCCAGACAAAAAGAAAGATATTGAAAGCCTTTATGTTTTCCTTCCAGAAAATCATGTGAGATTCTTTTCAGATTTATTAATGTAAATTTGTGTATACATTCAGCTAAATTTTCTAAACTAAATTTAAGCTCGAGTGGTACATAGATATATTTGAAATTTTTGTGTTATTACTAGTATTATGTAATAAATTGTTTCCATGTTAAAAATGTTTGTAAGAAAAAAGTTTTACTTTCGTTTACAATAAAATGCATTTAAGAAAACCAGTTCTAAATCATTTTATCTTCCAATATCCATCTATATTAATAAAAACAAAACCCCTTTTAACTTTATCCGAAAATATTATTAAAATATGGAAAAAAAAACAATATGTATATACATATAAATATTGCGATAATTTTTTTCCAAATATATTTTTTTGACACATACGTGAAGATAACAATTTTTTTTAATTCATAAATTTCATATATTTTTTATTGTATATCCACACAAATGGGTCATACGGTAACATAACGCGTTAAATTTTTAGCAAAACTGGATATACAACAAAATGACACTATAATATCTCAGGAACCATAAGAGATACGTACCTGGAGACTGGACAGATCGATAGTTCTCAAAAAATTATACCAGGAAGTGGTATTATCTCATTTTTTTTGATTTTGTGATATACGTTAAGATAACTTCGGAACGACGATATATAGAAATGTGGTCATAAGCACAGACGCAAGCTGAAGAGTAACACAAAAATCAGTTGACAGCGATAATCAGACGGACGGCATTGTTTTGTTAATGTAATTATTTTTCAAATACTCGTATTGTGTTAATGTTTTGTTTATTAAATGTAATCATGTTTTGTATTTTGTCAGTGACAACCCCTGAAGATGACGAAGTCAATCGAAATATTGGGATAGATAAAAATTAAACAACACATAGAACAACGAGTTTAAATAAATGACCTCAAGCCCAAAAATATTTTTTTAAAATAGCAACAATAAAGGTCAACTATTCACTTACAACAATTTTCTTTGCTTTAAAAACAACAACAAAAAAACCGGAAACCCAACCGAAAAAACCGTGTAAACCGACATGTCGGGCTTTAACTATTTTTGGTAAACCGACAGTCGGCGTTGGACATAAACACCAGCGGTGTCAGTTTCGGACAATCCGCACACAAGAAAGGATTTCAATGTCTTCATCCACTTGGTCCTTTAACTGGAATTAATATGTGGCTTTTGATCACATAATTCCTACTTACCACTGCCTTTTCCAAAATAGTCCCCATAATTAAATAAAGACAAATCCCTGATTTAATCAATAGTTGTTTTATCTGACTTTAAGACCTACTGACAGCGTTTAATTGGGTTGTCGATCAGAGACCCTAAGTACTTTTATATTCTGCAGGACAAATTTTCAGATCAATTTAAATCAAAATATACGCTTTAACATAAACTTGCTTCGCATAACACAGCTCGATCTGAACTGCACGCCAGGTAACATTTTATTTTTAGACGAAAAAAATGCAAAACGTATTTCTAATTAAAATACTTTTTTCCTCAATCATTATCAGGCAAATTAATTATGCGTTCGACAAAGCAAATGAAACAGCAAAGCCAAAAGAATTTATAGGTTTGTTTATCTCGATTTTTTTTTGCGCTCGGTCTACGCAAACTATAGACATAGTTTTTCAATGGCATCAGGAAACGAACGATAAGACCAAACCACAAATAGGAAAGGGAAGAAGAGAAACAAAAACTAAACATTTTCAATAACATTGACATTAATTAAAAAACGAAATGGAGTAAAATAGAATAAAATGCTAAACTAAACATTCAAAGGACCGATGATGATAATGATGATTGCATGTCCCACCACAATTAGCAAAACATTACACAGAACACAGAACCAACGAACTAGTCAACCATCGAATCAACCCGAGAGGATGGGGAGCATGCCAAGTTAGCGGTAGCAAAAGGCAAAGGCAGCGGCAAAAAAAGAGAAAAACAAATGCTAAACAATTTTAATGCAAACCGACTACCAACTCTCATCATTAACACTAACCAATTGTGGTGAGAGTCGTGGCAAGGATGGTAGAAATCATGGCAATATCGGTGGCAATGATGAGGGCCATCACGATGTTGTTACTGCTACTGTTACCGTTTGCTGGCAGCAGTTCTGGTCCTAATGTTGGCATGGCTGGTGGAGCCAGGGCGGATGGCGGTTGGGTTGCCGACTGCCAGACAGACGAGACATCGTCAGCTCGTACTAATGGTCTCCGGTATGGCAACAAATAATAATAAATAGAGACGGAAAGCAAAAAATGCGCTGTGATTGAAAATCAATTGAGCGCACAAATGTCAACCAATAAATAAAAAGCTACAGAGTACCAAATGGTAACATTTCCCAGCGCTTGGGTAGACAACAGATACGGTATAGAAACAAGAAAACCGAGGGGGGGGGGGGGGGGTTGGAAACGGAAATGAGATTTATTTGTTATATTTTGTTTAAATGATGGGTGGTTATAGGAAATTTGCTATGATGTAATGAATTAAATTTTACTTGTTTTTTATGTACAGACTTTATTGAAATGGGCGCAGTTTTTGTATGAAAAAATTAATCGTGGATTTGTTGAAAATTTTTGTCCAAAAAAAGCACAGGAACAATAAGTCATACTTTAAGTTCGTCTAAGAACAGCTGACATTTATTCTATTTATAAATGCGGGTGACTTTATAAGTAACAAATTATATTGATAACGCATTAGTTGAAGCTTTTAACCAAATGTTCTGAGTTTTCATTGATTCGAGCTCTCATTTCCTCGCTTGTTTCAATTTGTATACCCTCGACTATAATAACGGGTGATCAATCTACAGGTAATTTTCTCAATAGGGTTTTTTCACAGATTACGCGTGAGTTGTGTTAAACTTTATTTTTTTTCTTCTCAGTGTTGTTTGGCATTTCATCATAGAAAGACTTACAGTGCGAACACTACATGTTGGTGCGGTTTATGGGCTGGTGGACTCATCGGTTCATATTTATTTAAAAACGATGATGGCCGCTACGTAATCTTGTATGTTGCTCGCTATCGCGCTATGATATCGGCCTTTTTGCTACCTTGAATTGATTACAGGCTTAAGTAATCATGACGACATTTGGTCTCAACAGGACGGTGCCACTTGCCATACAGTAGCTCAAACAATGGATCTATTGAGTGGTAACATAACTAATTTCACGTTTTGGAACGGTAAGTTGGCCGTCTAGATCACACCTTTAGACTGTTTTCTTTGGGGCTACTTAAAGTTCAAGGCCTATGCTAACAAACTAGCTACGATTCAAGTTTTGGAAGACAACATCACGTGTGTTATTAACGATATACCGGTCGAAATGCTCGAACGAGTCATCTAAAAATATGGACACCCTAAGGCGTAGTTGAGGCCATCATTTGAATGAAATTATATTCAAAGAATAAATGCCATAAAATGTCATTTTGAATGAAAAATAAATATTTTACATTTTATTTGAATTTTTGTGTTTTTTTTTGAAAAACTACCTTTAGATGTATCACCCGCTATTTGTCATTCTGTTTGCATCCCCTCGAAGTATTTAACCGAGGCCCTGTTATTAATAATGCCATTGATCGTCATAAAAACCTACGTCGGTCTGTCTGTTAGTTGAAAGCACGATAACTGCCAAGCTATTTAAGCTAGGACCCTGGAATACGTATTGCACAATAATGGTTTATTGTTAAAAGCTTTTTTGGGATTGAAAATGGGCCGAACCAGATAAGGAGGGAAAGATTTTCTTATAAGAAACTAAAACTACCTCTGAAAAAAATTGAGGTTATTGGTATAGCCAGACTTAATACCACAAAAAGAGAGTTGTTGCTGGATCCTTCGGAACTTGTGACCCAAAAAATGGCTCTTGGGCCCTATGCATTTATCCGTCTAATATTGTGGTATTATACTTATATGTATATATGTGGATTATAGGGTTTCAAAACACCGACCGTATGATTTTCATATGGAGACTAAAATAAAAAACTATTTTTTTTCAATTTTTATTTGATTAACATAGCAATATAATTTTCTTATTATCTACAATGACAAAAAGTTAAGGATTGTATAAGCCGTTGCTCTTTAAATATTAGTGAACACATTTTATTATATTGCGATAAGTATTAATTAATATCGGATTTAATTAAAGGAAAATTCATAAAAAAACCTTTCTAAGTAGTCTGACTAGAGTTTCACATTTTCAACTTATTTTAAGTTACCATAATTACAGTTACTATATTTTTAAGTTACTATATTTGCCAGATCTCTTATATGAATAACACCAGATGCTTGGCATCTGATGGCAAAACTTTCTTAAAGTCTAGTTAGTCTATAAGTATAATAAAATAACTCCACTTCAGCAACTTCGTATAGACATGTTGTTGAGTAATGCCTGGGAAGCCTTAAATTTATTTGGAAAACTTTATTTTGTGCTATTTGAAGCTTCTCAACATGAGTTGGAGCCACATTGCTCCATTAAGGACATCCATACAAAAGAATTGCTTGAAAAGCACTATTTAAAAGAGAGTTTCTTTTGATTAAGGTATACAAGAGTAGTGCAAATTAAATGATTTATTTTTTCTTTGACCTTGAATGTAAGTCTGAAATCCAATAAAATGCCGAGGTATGTTCCCAAGGTACATGTCAGCACCAATCTAAATATGAATTAGTACGGAAGATTTGGCTGAGATTGGGGTTATAATTCATCGAGCCAAGAGTACCCATGCTTAGAACGATTGATGAATATTAAATACGGTCAGAATGCTATTTAATTAAAAAAATACGCTACGAATCCAGATATGGATTTTTCCAAATAAATATCTGAGATTGGGGTTTGAATCATGAGACCAAAGAGCTCAAAAAGTGTGTCATATCAATAAAGAATTCACTGTGGATATTATATAAGACTAGCCGCAACCCGTTAAAGTATTACATTCGGACATGACACCCCACGCCTCACCCCCGAACTTATTTCATTAGTCCACAGTAGCATTCTGTTAAAATTTCAAGTCGATCAAATAAAGGCGCTATAGCACCTTCAAAAAACCGCCCACTTTTTCCCAGAACTTATTTTTTACACTTGAGGAGTACCTATTCCAAGTCTTATATTCTCTTAAGTATAGGATGATCCAGAGGTATTTTTTCAGAACAAAAAAAAATATAAAAATTCAAATTAAGTATGAAATCTTTATTGGTAATTTGAAAGGACAGTTTATGGCATTTATTTTTTGAATATAATTTCCTTCAAATATTCCACACTTGATTTTAATTTTTATATTTTTTTTGTTCTGAAAAAATACCTCTAGATAGATCACCCTATATTTAAGTAAGAAACATCGGATTAGAATTGTATTACCTTTAAGTATAAAGAATTAAAGGCCGGGGATATATTGCGCTGTTATACCCCTTTTTAAAATTGTATTCAAATAAACTACTTTTATAAAAATTCGTGACACGCATTAGCATTTGATTTTCCAGTTGTATTTCTATTCTCACACTCTCATATGATATATTATATTGTATATGGCACTGTATATTTGTATATTAGTACATTGAATATCACCTTTGAAAGATAATATTTAAAAAGCAAATATTTTTTGTATTACCTAGTAAAAAAATAAAAGTTGAGAAAAAGTCAAAAATTTAAATTTGAGCGCCTTGAAAATAATTTTTATAATACGAGCATGTCGTAGTAAAACTTTTTTTTCCTCATGTGAAAAGCTATCGAAAAATCGCTAGCAGGTCTTCATTAAGGAATAGAAGCGTTTTTGGACTTTGATAGTGGTGGAAAGGATAAGAATGGATTTCATCAACCTCTTACAATTTAAAAACCAAGCGCCTCCAACATTCATAAGAATCAATCATTTCTTTTTGCACCTAACTTTACTCCATATGTCATATATTCGGAACCTTTTTCACGATTCTTGGAGGACAACAATTTACCAATATCAAAAGCCTCACTTTTTTAGCGAATTGTTGGAAGAAGAAGTCATTTTCTTGATGACACATTGCGATTCAATTTGTTGTATCACGGGGTTGCTTCCTACTTTGCTCTCAAATCAGTGAGCTGTGCACGATTTATTTATTATTCTCACATGCCGGGACCTACTTTTTAAAGTTGGCTTCGAATGGCTAATAAATTTAATAGAGATGGCTTAGAGATAAATCTCGACTCTACGAGTAAGAGATTTATCCCTTAGCCATGTACAACTGGAATTGAACCTGGATTTACTGGCTTAATACTCATGTCCAAACAGGCACAAATAGTCTATTGCAAACAAAATCTTCTAGATTCAAGATAGGGTTTCGCTTCATTTACTTTAAACCTGGGGTCCACAAAAATGGGCTGTAAATATTGGTCGGAGGCCTAAGGTATATACAATATAGATCATTGTAAAATTCTAAGACGATCTAGCCATGTCCGTCCGTCTCTTTGTCTGCTTAAAGCACGACAGCTGTCAAACAAATAAATCTAGCATCCTGAAAATTTGCATTTTGATTATGACCATACCATAGCTGTTTAGAATTGTAAATAGGCGAAATCGGCTCAGGGGAAAATGTGTCTTTTAAGGTACTAAAGGTCCCTCGTTAAAAATATACTGTTTAAAGTGTTTGCTGTACAAATCATAATTTTTTTGTGGCCGGACAATGGTTACTTTTATTTTAGAATCACAATAGAAAATAGCTGCTGGACTTTCTAACATCCAGCATGGTCAAAATGGGCGGTTAGTAGTCAATATGGACATATGTGTATTTAAATTAAAGAAAATTTTGCTACGAGTGCAAATAAAGATTAATTTTAAAGTTTTGTCCGAGTTAAGGAAAGGACGCACAAGACAAAACGCCCCAACACATTAACCTTTATTTTTTTTAGCGAGGGAAGGGACCGTGTAGTGTATATAATGTTTAAACTGGCCCAACAAAACGACGTGTTTGCTTGTTTAATAATTTAAATCAAACATTTTAAAAACTGCAGTTTGCACAAAAATATGAAAAAAAACATATTCGTTTTAAAGTCTATGATAATAACCTAAGTTGTATATCAAAAAATGTATATAAATTCATTTTGAAAACTTGTTTTTAGAACAAAATCACATTAATGGTATCATCAGATAGTCTGTTTATTATTTTATTTACAAACAGTCCAGTTGTTGAAAATATTCTTTCGCTTTCCACTGATGATGGCCTTATTGTAACAATAGCATTTAATAAATTGGTGACTTTTTCCGTAGTTTTTCCCCTTGTTTCATAAATCTTAAAATCCTTTTTAATTTAATTATTAGGAAATCAAATTTTATTCTATGCAACATTTTGGTTTGCTTTTGTTATGGCATCACTTAATATGTCCTGAAATGATCTACCTGTAGTAATGCTACTTAAAGAAATTTCGTCCAACTTCGCAACTTCCTCGACACCGCTGTCTTCTTTAAAAATGTTAGATACCATTTTTTCCACTTACGTTGGTTATATAATATAATTGCTATTATTGGGAATAAATATTATTGGAACTTTATGATACTTTAGCAAATTGGAAAGAAGGTGGTCTATTCTTTAAAGCTTCCAAAAAATTTTCACTGAAAGGTGTATGTATGTAAAAACTAAATTCATATTTTGTCGGTAAACCGCTTTCACAGCTAATTTAATTTGACTAAACGTATTTAGTTGATCTTCTAGTATGTTTGTATTATCTTCAGACCAAAGCTTAATAAGTTATAAATCAATCAGAGTTTTTTTTTTGGATTTTTTAAACGTAAAAATTTTTTCACCGTTGGCACTATTGATTGAATTTGAATTGGGAGTGCCATGACAGTAGTAATAGAACATAATGAATTTCCCGAAAATCCTTGATGAATTTCCCAAGAAGAAGGGAATGAAAAATGACTATTAACACTGTCATAAAACTACCAAGTAGAATTTAAAAAATAAAAAGTTTAAAAAATGCTATAAAAAAAAGCTAGTAGAAACTTTACGAGACATTGAAATTAAATAAAAATTATTAAAAATATAAGTAGATATCGCCAATGTTGACAAAGTTTTTACGTTTTAAATATTCTATAAAAAAAACTCTTAAAAAACTCTACGAAACATTTAAATTAAATAAAAATTATAAAAAATAACGTTTAGCTCGTTTGTTTTATTTTGGTCTGTTGCTTTTACACATTCAACAGGGATTAAACCGGCTCAAGACCTCTTGCTTCTATATTTAAATAGAAGACAAGTTTTTAACAAAATGGCAAAGTAAAATTGATTTTCGTGGCTGCATACTGCTTTTATCATGATTTCGGGTCCGTGACAACCCTCTTCAGAAAGCTTTGCTGCAACTGTTGAAAGTAAAACCGAACTCTTTAAGGCCAGGCTCTCCCCAAACGAATGAGAACTACTGTTCACACAAACGTTGTAAAAGAAATCTATTGATGGCTCTCGATGTGGAGTCTCTTTAGAAGTGGCAAGTGTGAGTTGTATTTTCGTGGGCACTTGTGTGAAGAAAACTTGAAATGTTAAGATTACAACAGTAGTTCTCCTTCGTTTGGGGAAAGCCTGGCCTTATAGAGTTCAGTTTTACTTTCAACAATTGCATTAAAAGGGGTGGTCACGGACCCGAAATCATGATAAAAGCAGTGTGTAGCCACGAAAATCAATGTCACTTCGCCATTTTGTATAAAAAATAATGTTTACCTTAAGCTTGTCAAATTAATTATTAATAAATGGTGATCCATCTAGAGGTATTTTTTCAGAACAAAAAAATATAAAAATTCAAATCAAGTGTGGAATCTTTATTGATAATTTGAAAGGACATTATATGGCATTTATTTTTTGAAAATAATTACCTTCAAATGTTAGCAACTGTATTATGGAAATGAGCATTTGGTGAGAAACGGGAAGATCCGCTGTTTTCGACCAAAATTTTGTTCAGGGATGAAACCCATATCTAGTTCAACGGCAAAGTCAATAAACAAAATTGCCGCATTTGGGCTGAAGAGCAACAAGAAGAGGTTCAAGATGTGCCATTATACCCAGAAAAAAGTACGGTTTGGTGCGGTTTATAAGCTGGTGGAATCATTGGTGCATATTTTTTTCATAAATGATGATGGCCGGCACGTAACCGTGAATAGTGCTCGATATTGCGCTAAGATATCGATCTTTATGCTACCTGAAATTGAAGCCCGTAATCTTGACGACACTTGGTTTCAACAACACGGTGCCACTTTCCATACAGCTGCTCAAACAATGGATCTATTGAAAGGTAATTTCGAAAAGCAGCTAACTTCACGTTTTGGACAGGTGAGTTGGCCGCCTAGATCGAGTGATATTATACCTTTAGACATTTTTCTTTGGGGTTACGTAAAGTCCAAAGTCTATGCTGACAAATCAGCTACGATTCAGGTTTTGGAAGCCAACATTACGAGTGTCATTAAAGCCGAAATGCTTGAACGAGTCATCCAAAATTGGACCCTCAGAGTAATTACATTCAAAAAATAACTGGAATAAAAATTCCTTTCGAGAGAACCACAAATATTTCACATTTTATTTGATTTTATTATTTTTTATTTTAAAAACTACCTTTAGATTGATCACCCAAATCTAAAATTTCAAAAAAACATACAAACGAATTTTCTCGAAAAACTATAATATCGATAGCTGTCATAGTCTGTCAGCAAAAAAAAGCTCACAAGATACGAGGGCATATTAATTATTCCTCGACTTTTAGAATAATAAACAGTTATTTTTGCAAAACAAAAATTATTTTTCAACATAATTTCCTTTTAGCTCAATACACTAAGTCCAAAGTTTCTCCGATTTTTGTATCCCTTACAAAAAAAGGAATTTTCGAGATTTATAAAATAGGCATTTGTTTGGTCAATTATTTCATCGTTGGACAGCTCCAACGATGAAATAATTGACCAAACAAATCTCTTTCCGCTGAGAGAATTTTTTGGGTTTGGTTTGGGTTACCAATTCGTAAACCAATTCATGCAATTTTGCCCCTGAGACTGCAAACGTGTGCACTCGTTCTTATCTTGAAAAAAAAACTTTTGTTTTTGTTTTTTCCTTTTGAAGGTAATCGATGTGGATTATGTGCATCCCAAACCCTTATAGGCCGACAAAGTCACCTTGGCCTTTTTTGGAGCAGGTTCAGCAGGAGAAACCAATTTTTAGACTGCTGCTTAGTCTCCGGAGTGTTGTAATAGATTCATGTTTCATCCACAGTTAGAAAACGCCGCAAAAACTCATTCGAGTTGCGGTTAACAACCCCAAACAATCCTTTAAATTGTCACACGATTAAGTTTAAGGTCAATAGAGAGTAAACGCAACACAGATTTTACATACAGCTTCATCAAACCCAACTGATCATGTAAAATCGAAACAACGCTGCTATATGAAATGCGCAATTTTATTCTTCGGTCGGCCAACACCATAACTTGGATTTTCGACATTTTTGGGTACAAATACAAATGACGTTGAGTGTCATTTGTAATTGTGCCCAAAACGAAAGTCAGTAAACCACTTTTTTACTATTAAATTCGATAGTGCAGAATCCCTATAGTACTCATATATTTAATTTACAAGGTCTGATATTATCATATATATTTTTTTGAACATCGTTATCAACTGTCTAGCATCTCAGTAAGTCTATTCTGTTTATATAAGTTATGTAAAATTCTTTGTTTCTATCAATCCAATAATATGAAGATTGCGAAAGCAATCTAAATCCTAGGAACATGCCACGCTGTCCAGTGGCGAGATTAGTTTCCAAATTAATGTTGTCTCTGTGGAAACACACAAACAAACAAACAATTCTACTAATCTGACATATGTTATTTCAATAAACGCAACATTCAAATATGTTACGAATATGTATTTGCTTGAATGTATGAATAAAAATTAATATGCCAATATATCGCAAGCACATACTCTGGCACACACATTCACATACATATGAACATTTGCTACATTTCAATATTTCACTTTCAATTTCAATCTCGGCGAAAACATATGTTTACACAGTACGCATTATTAAAATAAATTAACTACCAGTAGAGTTGAAAGGAAACCAACAGAGAGAAAAAAGTGAATACATCCTCAATGATATGATGGAGGGTACGAGCATAAAACTCCTACACAAACACACATGAATAAAATGTTTCACTCGCCAGATGTTAATACACAGACGTACAGAAATACAGACACAGAAATATTCACATAAAACATCTGTCAACACTCATATAAATTAACAAAATACTTTTACAACAATAAATAAGGACACACATATACTCTCGAACATTTGTCCAATACCGTAACAGGAAAAACACGAACAACCATTTCATTTTGTTTTGTTTGCAAATCTACACAAATACATGGACATGTTTTACACAATCGCATACAAAGGAAAAGGAAGCGAAGAAAAACACTCAATAAATCACATACACACTCGTATACCAGCACTCATACATTTACATATTTACATGTGTTATTTTTTGCAGTCACATGTGTGTGAGTGTGATTGCGTATGAAATGCAAATGGAATGTGTACGTGTGTCTATTAAATATTAATATTTTGCTTCCAACGTGTAGGGCATACACCCTCACACACCCAGATTGGCAGAGGTGGAGACATGTGAATATTTGGCAGAGACCTATCTAAACTCACATAATCTTTAACATCTTCACACACTTACAGAAGTGCCGAATTCAAAACCAGCCGCAATCATATACAGTGGTTACTAAACATGCAAAAGCAAGTTGAAAACTCTAAAGTCGGGCAAGATAGACCGCCAGATAACCTTTGGTATTCCCGAGATTCTGCATCTCTACCTAGAGTTTAAGCAAGGTCGCAGTTAATATTTGACTTCTAGGGCCAATGATTCCCTCTGCCCAAAGGACACACCAAACAGCGACTTTTTGAGGATGTAACGACGTCTCAACAATGGCTTGTTGATTTTTCTTATTCCAAATGCGACAATTTTGCTTATTAATATAATGTAAAATTCAGGATCGATGTCCAAGGACATATTTTTTTGGATTATTTTGGTAAAAACAAAAAGCTGATATGTTCGAAGTTCAACAGCAATAATTACAAGTCGCCCTTCACGCTTTTGAAGGGTATTATAAATGTATTAAATTAGTTTTACGGCAAATGTTTGTATCTACAAAAATAATTGAGCTAGACCCACCTTTAAGTAGAGGGTGTTTTTTAAGACGTGTGGTTTTTAATCTGGCCACACTTTTAATGGAATTGATCTTTTTGACAGCTGCTCAGTTAAATTTGCCATTTCATAATGAATAGACTTACTCTCGAACAACGTTTGCAATTTGTGGTGAATGGGTCCAAATCGAGATGGCTACCGATTTTAAATTTTTAAGGAACATTTTGTTCAGCGATGCACTTTTAGTTGAATGGTTACGATATTAACCAATATTAACCAAAATTGAAAATCCACAAGCCATTGTTGAGATGACGTTAAATCCTCAAAAAGTCAATTTTTGGTGTGCTCATTTCTAAATACTTCCTCAAAAATAAATCCGGCCATATTGTTACAGTCAGTGATAAAGGATATAGAGCTACGCTTAATGACTTTTTTGTGCCTCAATTGGAGGATGTTGATGTGGGCGCCCTTTGGTTACAACAATTCGGCCCTACATGCCATACAGCTAATGAAACAATTAATTAATGGAAGGAAACTTTTGGTGAGAGCATTATCTCGCGTCGTGGGACTGTGACGTGGCCTTCAAGATCGTGCGACTATTTTTTGTAGGATTATGTGAAGCCGCTTGTCTACGCAGATATACCCCCAACACGACTGACGGCTTGGAAGAGAATATTCGGCGCTTTATTGCCGACATACGGCTTCAAATGCTGAAGAAGGGAGGTTGCGCCTGTCGGTTGGAATTAATTCGAGACAGCCGCGGTGGCCACTTGTCCAAAATCATTTTAATTTTGAAGGAAAATTTTGGTGGGCGCATTATCTCGAGTCGTGGATCTGTGGCGGGGCCTTCAAGTTTGTGCGATTTAACACCGCTGGATTATTTTTTGTGCGGTTATGTGAAGTCGCTTGTCTACGCAGATAAGCCCGCAGGATTGACGCCTTGGAAGAGAATATTCGGCACATTATTGCTGACATACGGCCCCACATTGCTGCAAAAAGAGGTCAAAAATTGGCTGGAATTTATTCGATCCAGCCGCGAAATTATTCTTAATCGTAAAACATAATGGCAAACCCTTATTTTTAAAATAAAAGTAAATTCTTGGCCATAACATTAAACTATATGCGTTTTATTTTTACTTGAAAAGCACACGACTAAGAAAACACCCTTTATGTCGTTCACCTGCTGATATCATTTAATTATGTCTGTCTGTCCGTCCGCTCGCCTATCTTAAGCTTGTAACCAAACCACAGGTCGCAATTGATTTTGTTCGATTTACATGAGATTTGGCATGAACAAAGAACAACGTTATTGGAATTGAAGAAAATCAGTCCAGAGTTAGGCGTAGCTCCTATATATATAGGAGCTACGGGACATACATACTGTTACACACGTTTTATGCTGTAAAATAAAAAGTACTGCATTTTTTGGACCAAATATATTTTAATATATTTATTGATGTATATTGTCCGTCTTTTGCCTTATCACACGCCTTAAGCCGCACTGGCCAATAGCGTCAATAGCTGCATGAATCTTGTCCATTGGAACATTGTCCACAGCTCGAACCAAAGCAGTCTTAAGTGATCCAATGTTGGGGTATCTTTTGTGACAAACCTTCCACAATTTTTAATCGAATGGGTTTAAATCTGGACTGCCTGATGGCGAAACCGAATATTGGTTGGTCACACAAAAATTTTCAGTTGAGGAAACTGACGCTTTCGGTTGAAGGAAACGAGTATCGGTAATTCTAACAAATTAAGATGATTATTGGAACAGAATTTGTATATGTATTGGTTGTTGTTATAGATTGTTGGTTATAAATACTTTTTGAAAAAGTTTAATATATTACCGTCTTGCAATAGGTAAACTTTGTAACTACGAGTAAACTTTGTAACTAAGTAAGCCCCAATCTGAAAAGAACTAATTAAGGTATATAACAATATTTATTGTTAAGCTTTGGGTGGCCGTAACTCGGCCACCGGTCGTCACAAAAAATTTGTTGTTCTTTCAAATAATAATATGGCAAAAATTCTGATCAAGTCTGAGTAATGTCGCTAAATTACAATTAAGCCTGTTTTTATATTCTGAAAAATATTATTTTATTTATAGTTCCTTTATATAAAGGGTGGTTAAATTTTAAGGGCCGATGTTGGATGTGTTCAACAACTAAACGTCAATTTTTTTCTGCATTTGATTTGACATTTCTCAATTTCAGACATATTCAATTTGAATCATGGAAAGATACACAAGCGAGAAACGCGTTAAAGTTATTCAGGCTAATTATGAAAATGAAAATCAATTTCACATTTTCACACACATTTTCACCTCAGTGGATTCGTCATTGATCCAGAATTGCAGCATTTGGGCGAATGACAGTCCAAGAGTGATTGTCGATAAAACAATGCACCCACAAAGAGTGTTTGGTGCGGTTTATGGGCTGGCGACATCATCGGGCAGTATTTTTTTCAAAATGAGGCCGGTCAAGCAGTTACTGTGAATGGTCTTCGCTATCGTGAGATGATAACGAACTTTTTATGGCCCGATTTGGAAGATATGAATGTGGACGATAAGTGGTTTCAACAGAACTTGCCACTTGCCACACAGCTAACGAAACAATGGCTCTTTTGCTCGACAAATCAACTTCGGCTCTTTAAAATCAACCACCCTTTATATGGCAGTATAGTATAGAAGCATTAACCACCTAATCATTTCTGACCATTTGTTTTATACATTTTTGGGGGATTTCGAAATATGTTTTCTTCGTAAACAAAGACGCTTTGTTGTGACTAGACCGGTAAAATATTATAGGGTTTACATGTTGATGTTCACATAACCAATATTATGTTACAACCAATATTATGTTATTATGTAATAACCGGCAGGTGTTAATAGTTAAACTAAAATCCAACTGATGTTTTCTCTGTGTGTAAGCAAATAGCTTTTGCCTCCGATTAAAATTTTAGTTTTTTTTCGTTGAACAAGTGTGGTAGTCATATTTAAAGATCCAAACAATTCCTTTATGCAGGTTCCGATACTTGTTTTGTTGCACCGCTACTACAGTTCAAATAACTACAAAATACAGAGCACCAACTAACATTTGGTTGTACTGATGGAATACTCGAGGTGCATGTAACCTCAATCATTTGGTTGGCAAAAACTCGGTTGTGGCAACGAATCTGTTCTCTGTGTATGAACTTCTGTCAGCCTTTAAACCACTGTGCCACCTGAGCACCAAATCAAATAATATGTGCATGCATATTTGACTGATTACTCTCAAGCACAGCCACACACACATACTCACAAACGCGTACTAGCAAACAAACACCAAATAAGAAAACTCATAAAGATTCATCATAAATATCTCCGCATGTTTCCTTTTGCATGGCTCTGTGACTTTAGTTAAAACATCTCTCCCACTCCCATGTACAGTCCCACAAATAGGAAGTGCTCACTCTCGGCAATTTCCATGTAAACCATTGCGTGTGTGCGTGAGATTAAAAAAGAAGAGAGTGTATGTGTGTGCCTAAGACGTAAGGTTATGTGTGAGGCTGTGTACTCTTGGTTTGTTTGCATTAGCGGCTCATACACAACCATACTCTTTATCTCTCTCCCACTCTCTGCTGCTGCTCTTTTGCATGGCTACTTACGCTGCCACGAGTTTCGCGGAAACGGATGTTCGTTCGACAAAACGTTTAAAAGAATAAACATTTATTTTGTATGATTTTTCCTGAGTGATTCTTCGTTTGTTTGTTTATAAAATTTCCTCGGAAAATCGGAATTGCTGCAAAGACTTGGGAAGGAAGGAGGGTTTTTATGCTTCTTATGCAAAGTAAGCCATAAGTTAAGTACCTTGCAAAGAAGTCGCAAAATAAACACAAATTGGTTGAGACTACCAACAAATGATGTAGAGATAATGGATGGTTGAAATACTGTCAATAAATCATGCATAAAGTAATTCT
Source organism: Hydrotaea diabolus (assembly GCA_963513945.1). Taxonomy (NCBI): domain Eukaryota; kingdom Metazoa; phylum Arthropoda; class Insecta; order Diptera; family Muscidae; genus Hydrotaea; species Hydrotaea diabolus. The sequence goes on along the minus strand of OY740717.1, from coordinate 49,305,376 downwards.
CGATTAAGTAAACAGACTCATATGTGCATGTGGGAGTGTATTTAAGTAAAGGGAGTTATGCATTAACTGGTGACATCTGTTTTATTTATGTTTAATGACAAGATATTGTTTGAATTTTTAAAAGTTGATATTTTAAATGTTGATGTTTTAAAAATTTGAAAAGAAGTTTGCATTTATTTTATTGTGATGGTTGCTTAACATTAATCTGGTGTCAAATAAAGTATACATTTTGATTGTCTTTTGTAATTGATCATCTTCAAATTCCTTGCCCACCAGGTTACAGTCCACTTTTTCCGAACACATCACAGGTCACTGTAATAAACCTAAGCGGATGATCAAAAAGGTAATTTGAACCTTTTTCTGCTATAATCGCTAATAAAATTTGACAAGTTGATTTAACTTTATAAACTTGCCCTTTGACAGAATAAGTCAACACTCTATTCAATTGTCACAATTTTCTTTGAATTGTGCAATAATAAATGTCATACTCACGCGATTTTAAATCCGCCTTCATTGCGACAAGGTTGTTTAAAATCTTTTCAAGATATGAGAACGCTCTATAACGTAGTCCTTTAAGGAATGGCACTAAGTGGCCTCAGCCTGACAGAGAGCCTCAGTATAAACAGGAAGTGGCCTTCGTAAAATTCACCCCTCTCAGAGGTATCTTTCATAAAAACTGGTTTAATTTCTTTGGCAGCCAAATTAGGCATCTGGGGCTACATTCTTCCTCAGCCATGTTTAAACCAGAAATTCGAAAAAATAGGAAACGTTGGACTTTATAGTTGAGTTAACGTTGTCTTTTTTTTTAAATAGCCAACATTTAAGGGATGCCCCCTAGACATGCCGTGCATTGCGTTGGCGAGTGGAAAGTAAAGGATCGGAGGGGGGAAAGAGGAGGTAATGTTTATTGACACTTGCCTTGAACTTGTGGATGTCGCAATTAGTGGGAAATACATTTACCGGAAGTTGATTTCACATACGGACTGTACGAGCGAAAAACGAATTTGATCTGTAGTGTATAGTGCGGTCAACTGGCCAATCGATAACAAACGGGTGGGAATTCCTAGAAGTCGCATATCCTTGCCAAACATCCTCACGTCAGGAATATGGTGACGGATGTCTGATAAACACACACCATGAAAGTAACAATAGAATAGAGTCACGCAACCCACATTCCGACGATGCTCAAGGGAAACAATAGAGTTGGATACCCTACTGTCACCTATCAGCACCATCGCTCTCCTTTGAATACGGTCATGTAGCTCCAAGGATGATTTTGGGGCACCTGCCAATATCGGAGTTGTATTCCATCTTCGGCCTGATGTAAGTTGTATAGATATTAAAAAGATCAGAAGGAGTGAAATATTTCTTGCATCGCTTTAAAAAGCCTATGCAGATTGTGCTTCTTTCGACACTTCGAATACATATCTCGCCCAACGAGCTTCACATTATATTTTCATGCCCAGAACATCGAGAGCTTCTGATTGTTCAAAATCCGTACCATCGATAGAAATTGAAGATATTGTTGGGTCAGCGAATCGCTTGTGAGACAAAAACTGTGTGTCTTACGCGCAATAAAATCTACTCTATTCACTCGACCCCATTCGGAAATGGCCAGGTGTCTCATCCATAATTCGTATTTGTCTTCAATATCTTAAAGGCTCGGCCTACGGTCGAATGAATATGAATTACAGAGGTTACTGTCATCTGCGAAAGAGTAGAGTGGACTCACGGTCTTACCCAAAAGATCGTCAATGAAAATAAGAAATAAAGAGGAGAAAGGACAGAGCCCTGTGGTACACCAGCGGTCAACCTATGTGTTTTGGATGAGAACCCATCTGCAACAACTCTTATAGTGCGATCTCTATGAAACTCGATATAAATCGAGCAAACGTATTACCGACACCAAAAGCGTTCAGTTTTGATATGAGTGCACCGTGCCAGTCTCTATCAAAGGCCTTGGATATATCTATAAGAGGATAGACCGACTCCAACGCTCCGTCAAGAACGCCAACAGGTCTCCGGTAGAGCGATTTCTACGGAAGCCATACTGTCGAATACTTAGCAGGTCGTTTATCTCTAAATACCTCACAAGATGGTGGTTTGATATGCTCTCCATTACATTGGAGAGCGCAAAGCCGATAATTCGCAGGATTAATGGCTTCACCCTTTTTAGGGATCGGCTGGACGTTCGCTACCTTTCAACACGCTAGAAAAAATCCCGCACGGTAGGCAAGGTTGCGTAATGGACGGGCTAGCTTCCAAGAGAACTTACGATACATAGTTAAAGTGCCAAAATACCATCTGGGCCGGGGATTTATTAACATCGAGGTTCGCAAGAACCCTTTCAACTCCAAGTGTTCAAAAAATATCTAATGCATGGAGCTTAATACGTTTTCGATCGCGGGGAGTGGTTTATTGCTTTCCGGGCAAGGAAGAATTTTCTGCAAAAATATCAGCCAAAAGGTTAGCTTTATCAACCGGATCAGTCGTGTTTAACAGGAGTCGGGATAGATGAAGAACTATCCTTTACTTTTCTTACAAACGACCAAAAGCTCTTACTTCCCCTGGGACTTTGTACATAGACGTTGTACGTGCAGAAATTTTTCACGACTAAGCACTTTAGCACACGAAGCTCTTGCCTATTTTCGCAGCAGTTCGTTAATGAAGTTTTTGTTCAAACGCCAATTTCTGTACGATTCCTCCTTAGATTAGGGTTCTTGGATGTTGTATGTAAAACAAATAAAAAATCATAACTTTTAAGTACAAAATTCTTTATTACCAAAAGTATTTGAAGTAAAACTGCCCTAAGTGCATCGCTAGACTCAAAATCACCAGTTTATTCAATTTAACGAATTCTGTCTGGTCGTCCCTTCTTCCATCTTATGTCTATTTAATGCTTGTTTTCAAACTACAGACCGCAATTGTTGTCGAATCTTTATAAAGTTTGCTAAAGTTTGTGGACAAGGGTTGTTGAGTTTTATGTAAATCGGCTAAAATTTAAATATAGCTTCCATACATATATTCAATACATTTGATGTGTTTAGCTCTAGAAGCCACATTTCATAACGATGATCAATACTTTGCTCTAAATGGGCTATAACGGTTCACGTTTTGCAACATACGACAGCTCTAAAACATTCATATTTGTTTTCAATTCAATTCAGTTTATTTAATAGCATGTAAATTGCTCTAGTTATTAACATACTATTAAAGAGTTTAGATATAAATTAACCTTTTCTTCTTAAGCATTTTTTAAGATTTAAGTGTTAACTAAGGACATATAAGTTTAACTAAAGAAGAAAAAATTAAAAAAACCTTACTGAAAGATTTTAAATGTTAATCTAAGTAGTAAAACCTAACAATCAACTAATCCTAAAAACATTCATATTAATTCCGATTTCAATCAAATTTGGTATGGTACGAGGGCGACCGCAAAAGTAACTGGCCTCACATAAAAAGAACCGTTTTTTTTGGAATTATCATTATTTATTTTTCAACATAAACTCCTTCCAACTCAAAACACTTCATCAAACGTTTTTCAAGTTTTTTAATTCCATCCGAAAAATAAGATTTTTCAAGACCTTCAAAATATGCCTCAGTTTCAGCAATAACCTCGCTATTGGACGAAAATTTTTTGCCACCGAGAACTTTTTTAAATTTGGAAACAAGAAATAATCAGAAGGAGCTAAATCTGGACTATATGGTGGATGCGTTTGTTGAGTTAACAATGCAGTGTGTGAAGGAGCATTATCTTGATGAAAAAGAACTTTTTTGTCTTCTAAAAGCGGTCATTTTATCTTGATTTCTTCACTCAACCGATCCAATAATGCACAATAATATTCACTATTTATAGTTTTTCCTTTCTCAAGATAATCAATAAATAGTATACCCCTTACGTCCCAAAATACTGTGGTCATTACTTTTCCTGCTGACTTGACAGTTTTCGCCTTCTTGGGACCACTTTTACCAGCTTCTATCCATTGTTTTGGCTGTTCTTTGCATTCTGGGATGTAGTGATGGATCCATGTTTCATCAACAGTTATGAATCGGCGCAAGAACTCTATTGGATTACGCTGATAAATCGCTAAAAGCTCCTCGGAATAGGTCCAACGGACGATTTTTTGGGGCAAAGTCAACAAACGCTTCAGCGTTCTTGCAGATAGCTTTTTCATGTGGAGTTCATCATGTAAAATCTTCCAAACTTGTTTTTCGTGTATTTTAACAATATCAGCAAGTTCTCTGAAATTTATTCGTCTATCCTTAGTCACTTCATTAAATATTTTTCTAATGTTTTCAATATTAGTAGCAGTTTTCGCTCTTCCAGAGCGTTGTTCATCTTCCGTACTTGAACGACCCATTTTAAATTATTGAACCCAGGATTTCACGTTGGAGTATGATGGTGCATTATCACCATGAACAGCATCCAATTTATCTTTGATTAATTGAGGCGAGTAACCTTTCATATAAAAGTGTTTAATTACCGCACGAAACTCTTTATTTTCCATTTTTCAAAAATTATAAAACTTGTTTACTTCAATCACCTGTAACAAAGAAAAGACAGATGGCTTATAAAAGATTGATTTTAAAAAACAAAACAATAAAGTTGCTAGTAAAACAGAAAATGCGCCAGGCCAGTTAGTTTTGCGGTCGCCCTCGTATATAACGATTGGCAAACAACCAATATTGGAGATCGATCAGAGTCATCAAGGTTCAGTTTAAATACAGCCCCCGGACTGGGGCCCAAAAATTGCACCTGAGGTTTTAAAATAACTATAAAGATTTCTCACGAAAGTAAAAATCAAATTATTTTTGCAGTTTGGCTAAGTTTGGGTGACGCACCCTATGTCCGAAAATCGGACCCTTTTAAACATGGACATTTGGGTATGAAAACTAATTAAATTTTCACATAAATTCAATTACGACTTTATCTAGGTAAATTAAGTGCGGGTTTAAAAGAACAATTACTTTATTTTTGATTCAAAAAAATCAATAAAACCGGCAGTCGGTAAAATACCCGAGATGCCGGTTTTTTAAAACCCAGGTTTTTCGGGCACTCACGCCTCGCACGGAGCTTAAAGAAAGCTACTTTCATGTACATCGTGGCAATAGGACTGTAATACTTATATATTCTTCTGTACAGGCTAATATATAGGGTGATTTAAATGTAATGTTGTTTTCTAATAGCATTGTTTGTGATATGTACTTTTATTTCTGATGAATGGGAAGACAACCTTCGCCAAACTTAATTATAAAGCGATACTCAGTTGAAAAACGCATACTAGTGATGATTCGAACTTTTTTAAAAATGGTCGTTCTACAAGAAGAGCATACCGCATTTCTAAGGTATTTTTTTAGAACACATACGTCCATCGTTGAATGAGAAGATATTAAGGAACGTAGGGCCCCAGATCCGAACCCGAATTTTAGTCAAATCCGAAAAGTAAGTGCGTATTTAGATTAGTGAGAAAATGCCACTGTTTCAACGTATCGACATGTTTATGTCCGACAGGACTTAACCGTGATATATGGATTCGCCTCGAAGCTAAATTGTTTTATGTATCCATATTTTAAAGGCTTTTGGATACCAAATGTAACTATAGGGGATTTTTGGTCCTCTACGGCCTCGAAAGGAGAAACCAATACGAAGAAACGCTTATTTAAAATTGAATTATTTAAGTTATTTTTAGCTCGTAGTTTAATTCGGTCTTTTGATTTATTAAATTTAACAGGTATCATAACTTGATCGAGACCTCTGCAACTACATTTTAATAGGAGACAACTTTTTTTTTTTACAAAATAGCAAAGTGAAATACTTATATATCGTGGCTGCCTAATGCTTTTATCGCGATTTCATTTCCGTAATGACCTTCATCAGAAAGTTTAGCTGTAATTGTATGAACAATGCTGTTAACAGCACTATTCGAATTTTTATCACACAATTGCCCACGAAAAAATAAAACCTTCCAATATAAAACACTTTGTAAAAAACTCGTCTTCCATTAAAATGAAGAGGTATCGAGCCGGTTAAAATACCAGTTGAATTATTGAAGTTTTCTAATGAAAAGGTCAAAACTGTCGTTCTGATTTTATTGAGTCCATCAAAGGGAAAATTTATTTCTCCTCTTTCCACGATTTGACGCAATGAATGTTCCAAGGAAGCAGTGTACAACACATGAAAACAAGAATACATAGGGCGGTTCTTAGCCTAGCACAAAAAGCGCGGTATGAACAGAAAAAAGTTAAGTGTTTTGGAAACCTCCATCTCTGCTATGAACACATGTTAAATTTTGTTTCGATCTGGAAACTCCTTCATATAGAAACAGGTGTCCACAAAAGACGCATCCGCGATTTTTTTACAATGGAAAAATTAGAAATGCGTGGTGTCATTAAATATTTACATAAAAAAGGTTTATCGGGACAAGAAATTCATAATGATATGGTGAATGTGTTAGGTGAAAGTGCTCCTTCATATGCGACAGTAAAAAATTGGGTTGCTGAATTTAAACGTGGTCGTACAAGCATTGAAGATGAACCACGTAGTGGACGTCCAAAAACAGCAACAACAACAGAAATTGTAGCCAAAGTGCATGATATGGTATTAAATGATCGACGAATAAAAGTGCGTGAAATAGCTAATATGATGGGCATCTCAAATGATCGAGTCCATTTAATTTTGCATGAAGAACTACAGATGAAAAAGCTTTCTCCAAGATGGGTGCCGCACTTGTTAACAGTCGACCAAAAACGCATAAGAATGAACATTTCTCAAGCTTGTTTGGATCGTTTTCAGCGAAATAAAATGGATTTTAAGCGTCGTTTCATAACTATTGATGAGACATGGATCCACCACTATACTCCAGAGACAAAAGAACAATCCAAACAATGGACTGAAGCTGGAGGAAGTGCCCCCAAAGAAGGCAAAAACAATTCAATCGGCTGGTAAGGTTATGGTAACGGTTTTTTGGGACTTCAAAGGTATTTTTACAACACAAAAAAATAATTTTTCATCAAGACAACGCACCAGCGCACAAGAGTGTTTTAACAATGGCTAAAATCAACGAATTAAAGAACGAGTTGCTTGACCACCCACCTTATTCTCCTGATTTAGCTCCCAGTGACTTTAACCTGTTCCCAAATCTAAAAAAATTCCTTGCTGGCAAGCGTTTTAATTCAAATGAAGAAGCAATTACAGTTGTAAACAACTATTTTGAAGACCTTGAGGAAAACTATTTTAATCAAGGGATAGAATTGCTAGATAAGCGTTGGACTAAGTGTATTGAAGTTTCAGGAGATTATATTGAAAAATAAAAATATTTTTGAAAAACTAACTATTCTCTTTCATTGATAGGCTAAGAACTTTCCGAACCGCCCGTTGCTTAAACTGCCGCAGTGATGTGCAAAATATATAGCTTATTTATTAAAGTGTTTCTGTCCGACAATTAATCGATAATTTTCAACCTCCCTCATTAAATTATAAAACAAAATACATAAATACTTCAAATGGAAGTAGCAATTCACTATGTTAAACGTATGCATAACTTTGCAGATCTGTATACATATATTTAGGTAAATGTCCTCCTACATTGAACGCTTAAACGAAGTTTTCGCCCAAAAGATAAATGCTCTTAACGGAGCACTAAAATCATTAACTTTTTTTTACCCCCTACTAAAGTACACTTAAATGTTTTAAGCATCTGATAGTCGCCATTGCAACTTCATTACGTTTTTTTTGCTGTTTTGCTCATTTAATTCCATGACCATGTTTAACTATCAGCAGTGTCCTCATTATCGTCATCCTCATCATCATCTTCATCACCGGGAGTTTAAGCCAAAGCTGCGCCATCAACGTTAGTGAATGAGTGATTATCTAGCGCTCGTTTAAATGTGTAGCGGGGGGTAAAAGTTCCAGTAAAGGGAGTTAAGAGCTTGAAACTTGAAAAAAATAAATACAACTACTGCAGCAAAATACAAGTACAAATAAACAAACAGAAAAATTGCAGGCTTGATGAAATAAAAACTGGTACTTGTTTGTCCATAATCTGTAAGGATTAGTAAATGAAAATTAAAGCTTGCAGTAGATGATACAGAAAGAAAAAAAAAACAACAAGTGAGGAATTGCTCAAGTTTCTGGAAATGTTTGAAGAGTTTAGTTTTTAGTTGTCAATACAGAAGGATGCTACATTCATCGACAGACTGCAGGAATTCGTAGGAGAAGCTACACAAACTTTGTTGAAGTCAATTAAGGAGTATCTTATTAATACTTGGAATGCTGCTAAAATTGACACTGTAGCGTTTTAAAGATAAACGACTGGGTCGTCTATCTAGCGGTTTCATTTTGAAACAATGTTATTAAGGAAGTGACAGATATTTGTCTTTCAAATTCTTAAGAGAAAGTCAGTTTATTTGTTGAAATAAATAATTCGCTTTATGCTTTAACAATTCACAGAAAAATCATTATTTGATCATTATCATTAAAAACTGCGTTGAGTAAAAATCATTTTGTTAATACCGTTTTTGTCTGTCTAAAGTGTGCGAATTTAGAGTTTTTTGTATTTAAATTTTTTGTATTACAAACTAAAGGAAAAATAAACCGCGAGAATTTGTGAGCAACTGAGTGATGTTTATCTACATTATTGCACTTATTATTTTCAAAGTCAATGCTTATTTTCAAAGTCAATGCTTGTAGCCCGAACAGTGCGTTAATTAAAAACATGTATTGGGCCAAAATCAGCCACTCACCGCAGATGATGTACTTAATTCGCACAGGTTGCACTGATAAGAATGTGGCTCCCAAGTGAGCGACTGACTAAGTCCTTAAACATCGACTCATCGTCGATCTCAACAACTTAATAGTTTACACAACAACCTGATACGACTATTTAAAAAACAAAATTTGCCTGTGATATAAGAATAAAGCTGCCGTGGCTTAGAGTGTGGGACTTAGCTCTGGAATATTTACATACCAGCGTTCTTAACAACTCCATTTTCTCAAATTTAGCGCATACTCCTATCCTGCTGTACGCAATTTTGTGCGGAAAGTTCCAAAGACTGGCAAACTAGTAAGCAACACCTACGGTCCTATGGCTGCAGTAGCTGAGAATTTGAAATTAGAATAGAAATTAGCTCTGAAACATTGACTCGTTAACGACAGCAAATTTTACTCGAATTTTGCACAAGGTCCCACGGATATCGCACTTAAATCGTAGTACCAATTCATCCTATGTTACCAGCCAAGGCTTGTTTTATGCCACAGAGAACCTGTTGCCATAACTTAGAAATGTATGCTGCCCATAACACAATCGGAGAGTCAGTTTTTATCAGTTAAAATCTACAAAACCAAATAGTTTCCGTCTTAAGTCCACAAAAGCCAGTCAGAGGCAGAGAAGATGTTTAGTTGTCATAAAAAATATGGATGAGATAACAATATTCAAAGAGCACCATACTATTGTTGGGTATATGTTTGTGGCACAACAATATTATGATTCTCACAATTTTTTTTAAATTTGGAAACAAGAAATAATCAGAAGGAGCTAAATCTGTACTATATGGTGGATGCGGAGCAATTTCAAGTCGTAATTCGGCCTGTTTTTGTTGAGTTAAAAATGCAATGTGTGAAGGAGCATTATCTTGATGAAAAAGAACTTTATTTTCGAAATGCGGTCGTTTTATCTTGATTTCTTCTCTCAACCGATCCAATAATGCACAATAATATTCACTATTTATAGTTTTTCCCTTCTCATGATAATCAATAAATATTATACCCCTTGCATCCCAAAATACTGTGGCCATTACTTTTCCTGCTGACTTAACAGTTTTTGCCTTCTTGGGACCACTTTTACCAGCTTCTATCCATTGTTTTGACTGTTATTTGCATTCTGGGATGTAGTGATGGATCCATGTTTCATCAACAGTTATGAATCGGCGCAAGAACTCTATTGGATTACGCTGATAAATCGCTAAAAGCTCCTCGGAATTGGTCCAACGGACGATTTTTTGGGGCAAAGTCAACAAACGCGGCACCCATCTTTCGGATTGCTTTTTCATGTGGAGTTCATCATGCAAAATACTCCAAACTTGTTTTTCGTGTATTTAAGTTCTCTGAGTTTTATTCGTTTATCTTTATTCACTTCATTAAATATGTTTTTAATTTTTTTCAATAGTAGTAGCAGTTTTCGGTCTTCCAGAGCGTTGATCATCTTCCGTACTTGACATTTTAAATTGTTGAACCCAGGATTTCACGGTGGAGTATGATGGTGCATTAATTCCATGAACAGAATCCAATTCATCTTTGATTATTTGTGGCGTATAACCTTTCATATAAAAGTGTTTAATTACTGCACGAAACACTTTATTTTCCATTTTTCAAAAATTATAAAACTTGTTTACTTCCATCACCTGTAACAAAGAAAATAATCATTAAATATTTCGGAAATTTTGACAGATGGCTTATAAAAGATTGCTTTTAAAAAAGTAGCTAGTAAAACAGAAAATGTGCCAGGCTAGTTAGTTTTGCGGTCGCCCTCGCACATATAAAAAGAACTTGTATTGTATCGTAACAATTACGTACATTGTTTGTTAAACTACATTCAAATTATATTATTAATCATACTATTGTTGACTAAAATCCAAAAACAAAATAATAGGAAAAAATCCGTTTAATAAAACGTGTTTCATTTATAAAAAATATTTTATTTTATTAAATCTAAAGCAGTTTGTTTAAAAAAATAATTTACGTATAAAAAGAACTAGTACTCGTATTGTATCGTAACAATTACATTGTTCGTTAAACTACATTCAAATTATATTATTAATCATATTATTGTTGACTTAAATCCAAAAAAACAATTCTCTTGTAGCACCAACCAAATTTACATTGTGCAGTAATACGAGTACTGATATTACATTTCAACTATATTAATATTGCTGCAATCATACTATTGTCAAAATTCAAAAAAAAATACTATGGTTGCGATGAACATGCTTTTATTGCAAAAAAACATATTATTTTTGCCGTGACTATATGTGACAGCGCATAGAGAAAGGGACCTAAAGGTAAAAAAAATCAATTTTCACTTTTTTTTGATGTGAACAACATCTGAGCATCGAATGAGACCAATCCCATGCCCCAAAAGTGTTTCACCCCAGAGATATGCGCGTTTTATGAAAGTGATGGTACACCAAAAATACACGTATTTAAATCTTTAAAATGGCTCTCCTGAACAAAACTGGTTTATACCCTTAGGTCCCTTTCTATTTTGCGCGTCACATATAGTAACCAAATTTTTCTGTTTTTTTTCAAGTAAAAAACCGTCATTCTTGTGTTAACCTTTTGACTAAGAATGGAAACTATTTTCCAAATCAAAATTATAGTAATCACGCCCTGGAACAGCTCTAAATTTACCCAGATTTTAAAAATAGGGTCATATTTCCATTTGTATTTTTAGTACCCATATGTCCCTGTTTAACCCTCCGACGGTTGAGTCATCCGTTGCCCTTATGCGAAGTACAAGGTCCACAGGGACCTATTTCTATTTGTATTGAATTTTATATGAAAACGCATGTTTTTACATTTTTGTTTTGATCTATTATTTTTTACTAATTATACATGTATAATGAATGTTAGAAACATTTTTTTTTATATAACATTATTAATTTTTTATGAGTTTTATATGAAAAAAGCTTAAAAAACTATTGTTGTGTAGATTGTCCCTCGTCCAACATATTTTCTGTGCAGGTGTAGCATCGATGCATAAGTGTTGAATGCTCTGCACAAACTGAACTGTTTTAGGAATGACAATAGGCCCTTGTTTTTCGCTGCCGTCCGTACTTAAAACGGCATAGGCGACATGACAGTCTGTTCGTTCTAGACGCAAACGACGGTGCAGCTCCTTCTGCCGGTCTTGATAATATCTAAAGAGAACAAATTTATGTAGTTTTTCTGCTTTTGAACATTAGAATTGTTTTTTCTTACCTTTACATCAAATGCTTCCATTGCGTTCCGTATCCTTGAATATGCGGTTGTTCAGCGCTAGTTCCTCTATATTTGTAGTGTCAGCATCAGTAGGAATGACCGTCGTCTGTCACTTTTTTTTATTGGCTTCATCTCGTTGTATGAAATAAATGTAGCTAATGCAGCAATGTCCACGATATTAAAAAACATGGCCAATGGTCAAAGGTTTGTTGAGCGCTTGCATGTATATGTGCCAAGCTTCTGGTCCATTGTATCAACGCCCGATTTGTTGGCGTTGTAATCCAAAATAGCAAACGGCTTCTTCTTTTCAGTTTGCATGTCCACACCGCAAGTATAATGTTGTATCGATAGCAAAATTACCGCTTTGTTTTTCTTGGGCACATATGAACATAGTGCTATATCGCCTTCGTTAAAGCCGAACAATGTGCTGTTGACAGGACGCGTATGATTTTCTTTTGGAATTCCCGAGGCACACATGTCTTATTCGAGTGCACTGTTCCAACATGTGCGGTTTTCTTCCTGATCAAAGTACGCGCCAAATCCAAAGTTGTGAAAAAATTGTGCGGCCTGTATTCAAATATATCTCCGAAAGTTGAAGTACAACATTCTGCCTTTGATTCACCTCTCGTGCCTGGGCAGGCAATTTCCCAGAGTAAATCATTCCTTTGGCAGTTTAAAATAGCTTTTAGTCGCACAACCACTATAAATTTGTACCGTACTTGGCAGGCTTCGATGGAATGTATTGTGTGAAGCGGATGCGGCCTCTGTATGGGAATGACTGCTCATCAACAGTCACTGCATCATGCGGAGTGTATGCTGCTGCGAAGTTAGACTGCAACATTTGCCAAATATCATAAATAGCCGCAGTTTTGCTGTTGATTAGTCGCTGCTGTCGCGTATTTCCATTGTCGAATCTAAGGCATTGTTTTATTCACTTCCACTTTGATCTAATGATATTGCAGCTTTATATAATGGACAGCGCGTTGGACCCCATAACTCTTTAAGAGGTTCACTATTCGATTTAGTGAGTCCAGCATACGAAATAATAGCCAAAAAACATCGAACTCGTTCAAAGTAATTGGTTTCCTTTCCTTTGTGTTAGTTGGATTTGCCAAATTCCATGCGGTGTTCACTTCCCTGCCTTTCCGATTTGATTCGCGTATTATGATGCACGCCATGTCTTCGGTGATGAGCGAGCGGAATATGGTAAAGGGATCATATGTGATTCCTACTGGTCCCGAATTCCTCCTTGTGTAGTCGACCACGTTATGAGCACGAGTATGGGAAGTCGGTGGTGCATTTGGTGACATCTTTGGAAATTAAGTAATTGTCACTTGTTTGCTGAGCATCAGAGTCTTCCTCTTCATCATCGTCGTCATCACTTATATCTTCATTGATGTCTATACTCGTATGTGGTTCAGTTTCCGCATCCGAATCATCAACATACAAATTTTCTTGATATGTGAAATCGTCATCATCCGCACCTACAAGATAATATTGATAAAGTAATATCATCATCACTCATGAAGTCTGCAAATCTATCATCCACTGCACGTCTTTCATCCTCACTCATTTGCTGGTAGCGTGTACTACGACGTACCACAATTTCAGCAATGTCTAAATTTTCCTCTGCCATGGTATTGTACTTTTATTTCTCTTTATAAAATTCGAAATAAAATTTCGCACTCGATGTTCACTGTTCACTGTCTCAACTTTCACTGATTTGATTAACGAAACTACAGCCGCTTTTATACCCTTTTCTACTTCTACCTGGCTTCTAGCTTGTACATTAGGGTTAGTCACTTTTTTTTGCGGAGATTGCTCTCTCAGTATGTGGTAGGGCTTGGAAAACTATGAAGAACTGCATGTTTAGTTTCTGGAAATGGTGAAAAAACTTCCCCCAAAATGCATTTACTTTTGCTCGAAACCGATTTTTTATTTTCAATTTTTTGTGATATTAAAAATTTGAGAAATTTTTTTTTTCGAAGTTAGACCTTACATAATTCTGGCACGCTGAACACGAATCTGCTATTTTATTCCAGATAGCTCATGTAGTTTTTGAGATATGGCGATTGCAAAATTTGCAAAGATGTTACTTGTTTTGCTATATGTGCACTTAAACCGTCCGAAGGTAATTATTTAAAAGAATATTTTTTTTAACAAACTGCATATTGTAGAAATGCATTTTCTTATTTTTATGTTTTCGCATGAAAATTTTTCCATAAAACTACTAAATTCAAGATTTATGCTGAAATAATTAGCTGAGTTTTTATGTAGAAACACAGCATTTAAATCTTTTATATAAACCAAATACCTCACATATCTTATATGTTTATTTTTAAGAAACAACGTGTTTCAAATACTTACGCTTTAATGAAGGTATTAGCAAGCAATACAGAGAGCACCATTTGGTTGACCAACTAAATAGGTACAGTGTATAAAGTTTAATTTATTGTTTTTTTTATAAATGTATGTATGATATTTATTTGTGAGATATAAACTTCAGATTTAAAGCTCGTGTAGATTTACATAGTGGGAAAATATCTTGAACCACTTTGATAGACCTTTCTGCACATATGTTGCTTCTTTGTTGCTGAGGAATTGCTGATTCTTCCTTCACCCAATGTTTTAGAAAGCAAGCGTGAGCCTTTTTAAAAGGAATTGTGGCTTGTTTCAAATTTTCATAGTTATTCACATTGAAACGATGGCCAGAAAACCATACATCAAACCAGGCGCCAGTAATCAATACACATGTTGAATACAAATCCTTTTTATATTTTGGAAGGAGTACAAAGGCCAAAATTGCAAGAATTGCCCTTGAATTCCACCGGGCATTGCTTATAGGAGGTATCGCCTTAAACTTTATGTATGGGAATTTTCCATGAGTCATGTAATATTTAAAATATACACAAAGTTCGTATAAATATTGCATGTCATCACGCCATTTAATATTTTTTAATTCAACTCTCTCCTCATTTTGTTTGTAATTTGTTATCAAGTGTTCATAAGCATTCACGATCTCCGGAACGTAGTGATATTCAATATTGGGGGAAGAAGTTTTCCCTCCCAAAATTTCATCCATTGCATGTCGCAATATTAAGTCCAGTATATGATGCTGGCACCCAATATATTGAGGTGGGGGTAGTGAAAGAGACTTGACGTGGTCTTGCAGCAGTCGAACAACTCCGCCATTTTTACCAGTGTTAACGCTTGTAGTATCACTTATAATCATTTTGACAGATGCCCATAAATTTAATTTGTCAAGTAACTCTTTGATACCATTGAATATTGTACACGCTCTTCCATCTTCAAGGACAAGTACTCCTAATTTTATTTCTTCTGTTTCATTTTTAAGAACCACTACTTGTACTTCCTTCTTATTGATTTTTTTGCCATCGAAATGAAGAGCCCATTGATTAAAATTCAAATTCTGTATATAGACAGTTTCCTTTCGCTATGCATTCTTTTTCACATGGCGGTGAATTGTTTTCTGTGAAGGCGTTGCTATACTTACTCCAGCCTCTGACAACTGCTTACAAATCAAGGATGCCTTTGAAATACTTATATTTAAATTAGTTACCAAGGAAGCTGCAATAATTGGTGATATTGTAGATTTTGCTTTATAAGTAAAGATATAGTCCTCGCTTCCACTTTCTTCTTGGTCACTAATCTCAGAAATTGAATCAATATCATAAACTATGTTTTGCGATTTAGTTTTATTTGTCACACAATTTTTTTTCATATAAGAAATATCGAACGGTTTTTCGAAACTATTGAATTTTTTCCTTTTTTGGGATTTATAATATGTGTTAATCAACTTCAGCACTTTCTTACATATATTTTTAAGTTCTACGGCTTCTTTATTTGTACTTGTCCACAGCGTGTTTAATTCTCCCGATATAATATTCTTAAATCTGTGAAGGTCACTTAATGCAATATATCTCCCGATTATAGCACTTTCTTTAGGAATTTCATTGTTGTAAAAGAGCGGAAATTTCACTTGTTGAATTATTGGTGTCTTACTTCCATTGAAATTCTTCTTCCATTTGCCGCGGTTTTTTTGCGCACAATTTCCACTTATTTTGAACGACATTATGATATCAGATTCGAAGTTTCAAAATATACTAAACTCATTTTGTCTAGACATTAAATTTTAAGCCCCCTACTTTAATAATATTACATAATCTCTATAAATTGACACAAAAGCCAAAGTATACAAAGCCTACTTCGTAGAAATTAAAAAACAAACTTGTAGGTTTTGTATTATTCACAAAGAACATATCTCGAAAACTACAGGAGCTATCTTCAATTAAATTGTAGATTCGTGTTCAGCGTACCATAATTATGTAAGAAACGACTTTTGAAGGTCCAATTACGACATTTTTTTTTTAAATTTTTAATATCACAAAAAATGGAAATTAAAAAAACTGATTTCCAGCAAAAGTAAATGCATTTTGGGGGGGAAGTTTTTTTTACCATATCAAAAAAGTAAACATGCAGTTCTTCATGGTTTTTCATGCCCTAAATCATATTGCGAGAGCAATTCGATATTCGACAAAAGTCAAACAAGTGACTAACCCTATTATACATCTGCCTCTATGTGAGAGTAAGAGTATGTAAGAGTATGCGTAAAAAGTAAGGGTAAATTCAAACAACTCAAAAGCGACGGTAACAAAAATTCAAAAAGAAACGGAAAGTTTATAATGTTTCAAGGAAAAGCACAATCAAAAATTCCAAAAAGGAGCTAAAATTCAAGGAACACGTTTGTGATGTGTTCAAACAATAAAACAAGCCAAAAGGGACGGTAACAAAAATTCAAAAAAGGACGGAAAGTTTATTATGTTTCAAGGAAAAGCTCAATCAAATATTCCAAAAAGTAGCTAAAATTCAAGGAACACTTTTTTGGTGTGTTAAAACAGTGCATTTATTAACGATTTCTTGAAACTTCAGTACAAGGTCCCAGCGGACCTTTTCACACGTTCCGGTACTAAACACATTTTAATTTCAATAGAAACTAAACTATTGGTCAGGTCGCTTGGAATTTTTCTTAAAACGATTATAGATAAAATTTCCTTGGACTACATGTACCATCAAAGAGTAATTTCAGTTTGAAAATAAAAAAAGGTCCCCAGGGACCTTCTCACCCGCCGGAGGGTTAACCCTAACCGTCCTGATAACAATTTTATACGTAGGCTCCCACGTACCCTTAAGTATTTATTATGATATATTTTCATCTGAGCTGATTACTGATCGATCGTTATGAATGTTTCCCAATTTCAATATTATTGGGTGTATGTGGCTTCTAGAGCTCAAGGAATGAAATCGGTTGAACATATGTGTGGGAGCTACATCTAAATTTTAGCCAATTTTTATAAAAGTCGACACACTTTAGCCAAAAAACTTACTTTTGTTAATTTAATGAACATTGAACAACAATTGCGACCTGTAGTTTGAAAACAGGCTTTAGAAAAACATCAGACGGACAAACAGATAACGTATAATTTAATTAACTGGTGATTCTGAGGTAAAATTAAACATATATGAAACATAGCTTACGTATTTCGTACCTGAAAATTATGAATTTTCTTTGCTTAAATATACAACAACCAAAACACCGGAAAAACCGACAGCAAAAGCCGTGTAAACCAACTTTTGGGTTTTCGCTATTTTTGAGAAACCGACTGTCGGTTTTGGACTATATTTCTATATTTTTCAACTGTACGGAACGGTTTTTAGAATTAAACATGGACAAAAGACGATTGATATTCTTAAAAAGCCTAAGACAATAAGCGACAATCGTGCAAACTTTTAGGGTCTTCGGAGTGGAAGATAGCTAGATACTCGTAGAGTTTTAGAAGAAACAATAATATATGTTCATTAAAATGTCTTCGTACAATATTTCGAGGTTTTGATAATCTACATGACAAATTGAATATATAAATATCCATCGCTAAAGGACATACATTCGGGTAGGCCGATTTGTATGGACAAAAATTTGTCGATATTGTGCCATCGATTTTTCGGTAGCTTTTGGCATGAGGAAAAAAAGTTCCACTACGACATATCAAAATTAATTCGATTCTCTCAGTCGTATTTCTATTCTCACGTGATTATATTTTATATTGTATTGTATGTAGCATATTGTTGTATATTTGGTATAAATTGTCTGTAACTTAAAACAAATTTCTTTATTACCATAAAAATTAAAATTGAGCGTCAAAAAATTTAAATTTGGGCGCTTCGAAAATATTTTTTTTTTTAAATTTCGAAGTGGAACTTATTTCCTCATGGCAAAAGCTATGGAAAATCGATGGCACAATATCGATTGCTAAATCGACCCACCCTAGTATACATACATTAACAGTCTGATTTTATAAAACGATTTAGTCTGAGACGAACAAGCTGTCAGCTGAAGAAAATAAACTGTTATGGGTTATTGTAAACCAGACAAAATTTTTCGTAAATCAACACAGTCAAAATTACTTTGCGAATATTTTCAATTTGGACTTTGAAAGTTTTATTCTTTTAACTGAAAATCCAATGGACGAAAAAAAAATTAGTTTAGTTGTTGGATTCAAGCCAACGAGACTGTTGACAAGTAAGTAAAAAATGTTAAGTTTGGCTGTGCCGAACTTTGGATGCCCTCCACCAGCTTCCCAAATAAAACTAAATTTGGTGCGGAAGTGTGTTCTATATGGAAATCTTTATATGCAAAATTTCGTTACTTCTTTCTTTATATGGAAAATTTCGATAGGTCAAGCTTGTGGTGAGTTATCGTCATATTATTTCTCAAAGCCCATGAGACCAATTGTGTGGGAGGTACCAGTAGGACGTTTTCGATCTCAACAGAATGTGGGGCAGTGGTGTGTTCTATTTAAAAATCTTTATGTAGAAAATTTATCTCGATAGGTCAAGATTGTAGTGAGTTATAGCCATATTATTTTCCAAGGCCCATGAGACCGTTTGTTAGGGAGGTACCAGTAGGGCCTTTCCGATCTTAGCATAATTTAGCCCAAAAGTTTGTTCTATATATTAATCTTTATGCCGAAAATTTCGTCTCGATAGGTCAAGTGTGTGGTGAGTTATTGTCATATTATTTTTCAAGGCCCATGAGACCATTAGTGTGGAAGATACCTGTAGGACTTTTCCGATATCAACCGAATTTAGCGTAGAACTGAGTTGTATATAGAAATCTTGATGTGTAAAATTTCATATCGATAGGTCAAGTTTGTGGTGAGTTATAGTCATATTATTTTTCAAGGCCCATAAGGCCGTTTGTGTGGGAGGTACAAGAAATTATGGTCCAATCAAACCATTTTTACATAGATGATTGCGCCTATAAAGAGATTATTATTTGTAAAATTTCAGTGATTTTGCTCAAGAAACTGGACGGATATTTCCAAATAAAAAACTAATTTTTTATGAGGTAGTGTCGGTTGAGGGACTCCAACACCAACTTCCCGTAAAGCTATATAGGCCATTTTCAATACCAACCATGCTAGGTTTACTACACAAATTTCAGCTCCCTGTTTTCATGCAGGCTCTGTCTTGTTTTCAGCAGGACAACATGGCCTCCATTGTATGGTGGAGGGTATAAAAACATACGCACACACATACATGTACTTATATGCTCTATAAAACCTGTTTTGTTATGTTCATAGTCGCAACCATTCTGTGTGATTGTCGTAATTATTTTATTGTTAACGTAAATGTTAAACAACAATACTTTTGTTGCACCAACCAATTTTAAATGGTTGCTACAACCATATTTTCATTTCTAAATTTGGCAATAATACTATTGTTACATTTCAACAATAGTAATCATCGCAATCATACTGTTGTCAAAATGAAATTCAAAAAACAATGCTATGGTTGCGACGAACATGCTTTTATTGTAGAGAACATATTACTGTTGCGGTGACCATATAGTAACCATATCTTTACTCTGCGTGTATGTATCGTTTTAACCATCCATCCGAAATTTGACCAATTTCGGATAGTGAAAACTGCGCTCGCAACGTCAGGACCTCTTAGACCGAGTGACATTTGTATGAGTGCTAGACGAAAATAAAGATAAATAAAGTCAAACTTTACCTAAGTGGGTTATTGGTGTTTCCTAAAGTTCTACGCACAATTTCTGCAAGATGGGATTTAGTATGGGGCTGTAGGGTCTGAAATCGGAAACTATCAAAACATTGACCAATACGGTCCAGTTTTTTTTAACACTACATCGGAAGATGGATGGACAGACATTCCTCAAAGAGTTAAGAAAGTGATTTTAAATCGCTATTATTACAATAAGGTCCATCTCCCTTCTTTTCTGGTGCGGCAGTTAGTTATTGGACATAAAAGATTGTTGACTTCCTCGGTGTAAACAATTCAGAATCTCTACGTAAAAACAATTTCAGGACCTGTGCAAGAATCATTGAATTTGTACTTTACATTTCAAACTATAAAAATTCCACATTTATGAAATAAACCTTTAGGATGCCGACACTCGGTTTTTATTTTTCAGTGTGTGGGTGTGCCTGTGTAAGAGTGTATGGAAAAATGCCCAAAGACAAAAAAGGAAGAACAAAAAAACTGCACTTGCTAGCAAAAATGACAGGAAACCCAATTCAGAATGTGCAAACATACATTGATCAAATAAAACAATAATAAAAAGGACGCCAGAGAAATTGTATCTCAGGGTTTTGTTTTTCTGTTGTGTAGTGGGAATAAAATATGAAAATTGCACATAAAATGCTATTTTTTCCCCCAGTGAAATTGAATATTTCGCATGGTTTCGTTTTCATTTCATTTCATTATTATTATAAAGTTGTCGTTGTCATTCAGAGTATTGTTATTGCATGTTCATGCATGCCACCTTTATTGTTTTTGTAGTTTTTTTTCTCTGCTTTTTCCGTTGATCCTTTTATAAAAAAAAATATACTATATATATTTCCAATTGTGTTTCATTGCGATTATTGGCAGTTTCAGTATCGATGTATACAGTGAATGGCAAAAAATAAAGAACTCCTTTTTCATATTGCAAGTTGTGGCGGAGTGTTGATGTTTAGTCTACGATCAAAGTAATAAAGGGAACGTTTGAATAGAAAAAATAACTCAAAAAATGGCATAAGTGCAAAACATTTCATCTCTGATGGGCAAAAAAATATCCCGAATAGACAAAATAGGCGATCGATAGAATGTAAGGGTACTCAAATAAAGACCATTTTACTGCGAGTCCAAATGTGCTTTTTTTTTGAAGTTTTGTCTAAGCTTAGGCTGGGACGCATTTGCCTAGTGTGCCCAAAAAGAGACACTTCTGATTGGTTCTAAATATATTGCGAAGTCACGGTGACGGTTCAATTGTTTTTTAATAAAATCTCTTCGACATATTGTTATGTTAACAATAATATGATTACGGCAATCATACTGTATGATTGTAATTTTTCTTTATTTACATATGTTTTTAAGAACAAATATTATTGGTACGGATTTAATGCAATAATAGTACTTTTTTATCGAAATTATTTTTTTTTAAACAAGCTGCTTTCGCTTTGTTTAACTGAAATATTTTTAATAAAAACGCTTACGTTTATTTAAACTTATTTTTTCTACTGTAAAATAAATCACTCCTATTATTTTGAATTTAATATTTTTTTAATAATTTTCATAAATCAAATCTATTGTCGACAAATTAACCAAATTCTAATAAATTATATTGGGGATCAAAGTATGTACAATTATGTGTGATCATACTATGGTTGTAGGAATCATAACATGGTTGCGCGTGAATCATATTATGGTTGTGAGTATCATACTATGGTTGTATGTGAAACATACTATGGTTGTGAGGATCATACTATGGTTGTGGAGATCATAGTATGGTTGTGTGTGAATCATACTAAGGTTGTGGGAATCATAGTATGGCTATGTGTGATTCATATTATTGTTGTGAGGATTATAGTATGGTTGTATTTGAATCATACTATTGTTGTGAGGATCATAATATTGTTGTACCACAACCATATACCCAACAATAGTATTATCCTCTTCGAATATTATCACCACAACCATACTTTTTTTCTGCGTGAAGTTATCTTTCTACGTGTTGTATTCAAATTCCAAAGATTGAAACTAAACTAATGACTTCGATACGAGGGCTGATATATATATTTCTGGCCTAATAATGAAAATGCGAAAATTTATCATCAAAAATGGTTTTATTGTTTCTCCAGCATAATTTATACACTTTTGATGTGCTCAAACCAATTATCGAAGCACTTTTTCCACTCCGATTAATACACCTACAAAACATGATTTTTGAACGCTTCAACAGCATCTTCTGGCGACAAGGGAATAAAAAGAAGTCATTGGATGCCAAGCCAGGGCTTTTCGGCGGATGACCCATCAACTCGACGTTTTGGCCGGTCAAAAAGGCGCTGGTTTGAGCCGATGTGTTAGAGCTCGCATTGTCATGGTGCACAATGATTGTCTTCTCTTGTTCGTTTTTCGAATTTCTCCGAAGACTTCAGACAAACGAATTGTGGTGTACCACTCAAATTTTATCGTCCTACGTTACTCAAGCGGAACAGTCGCCACATGACCAGTTTTGCCGAAGAAACAGGCAACCATTTGCTTCGAAGTACTTCTTCCACGAACAACTTTCGTTCGTCTTCGAAGACCCGCATGGTCGAGTGTCGGCCACGATTGAATTCATTAAACCAGTTTATATAAATATGATATAGGATGGTGCTGTGAAAAATGATAGCACGAAAATGTACACGAGTTAATTTCATTTGTTTGCCAAATTGATTTTTCAAGTCAGTTTAAACAACACAAATGATGGTCGTACGTCAAAACGTTCTGAGCATGTTATGCTAAAACATGTCAAACTTTCCACTGAAAAAGTTAGATGGCTCCAGGAAACACCTAGTGTTGCCTAGGCCAGAATTTTATATAGCAACCCTCGTATATGTTTCTCCACATTCATGTGGACGCTTTCACGGATATCTACTTACAGACAAATGGGACATAATTTATATGCAACAACTCTTGCATATACCCAGAGAAAATATATATATATTTATATTTATTTCTCTATGGCCATTTATATATTTCTCTATGGCCACGACAACAATTATATATTTTTTACAAAAAAGCAAGGTCTTCTCAACCTTATAATGGTTAAGTTTTATTTTGACAATAGAATGATAGTAGTAGTATTGTTAAAATATTACAATAGGGTCAGAATTCCTCGGTTTCACAAAAAAAAAAAATAATACGGTTGCGATTTTTTGAAAATGTTATCATTGCCGAGGTTAAAAAAGGGTTTCTGCAATTTTTTTTTGTAGAGATAATTAATATTTAAAATTTGGCCAAAATAGCTTATGTCTTAGCAATATCTGTAATAACTTCTTATTGCCTGAACCGATTTGAATGATCTTAGCCTGGTTGTAAAGGTAATTGAAAAGTTTTTATTAAAGATTATTAATAATAAGGTAGTTATGTCGGAGAAAGCAATGTTTGCATGCTTTGCATTTCTAAATTATGATAAACGCCTTTTTTTATTTAACAATTTTATTACTAATACTTTAGGATAATTTTCAAAGTTTAGAAAAAAAAATAATTTTGCGGCAGAAGACTGAGAAAGAAATTCTAAAACATAATTTAACAAAATATTTCTTTAATATGGAATTATATGTAAAGAGCTTTCAATTACCTTTACCACAAGCCTAAGATCAAATCGGTGCAGGCAGTAAGAAGTTATTCTATAAGACCAAAAGTATTAAGGTCAAATTTCAAATGTTAATTATCTCAGCAAAATACTTATTTTAAAATTTTACAAAAACCCTTTATTTTACCTCGGCAATGGATTTTATAACATTTTCAAAAAATCGCAAACATATTTTTTTTTTGTAAAAACGAAAAATTATGATTCAATAGTATTATTGCTAAATTCAGAAAAAAATATGGTTGTAGCTACCATATACACAAAAACATGGTTGTGGTGACAAGAGTATTGTTTTTTGTATTAATGTTACCATTAGTATGATTATAGCAATCATACCGGATGGTTGTGACTATTAACGAAGCAAAACAGTTAGACCAACGATACATGTAAAAAAACATTCATACACTCCATTCAGTGCATGGTACGAGGGAATATTATTAAATCCTTGACTTTTCGCATAAAAAAAACACAAATTAAATGACGGAACTCTGTCAAAATTTGACAGTAGTCTATTAACAGATGGTACTTGATAGGAGCATCTTTGCATTTCATATAACTACGAGGGAAGTTGGAAAAATCACGGAATAGTCGAAAAAAAATCGGTCCACTCAAAAACGACACACACGCAGAGCGAAAATATGGTTAGTATATGGACACGGCAATAACAATATGTTCTTCGCAATAAAAGTATCTTCTTCGCAAACATAGTATTGTTTTTTGAGTTTATTTTTAACAATAGTATGATTGTCGCTATATTACTCTTGTTGATATGTAACAGTAGTATGATGGTCTAATTTAAAAATGAGAATATCGTTGTAGCAACAATATAAATATGGTTGGTGCGACAAAGTATTGTTTTTTGGGTTTTATGTCAACACTAATATGATTGCGGCAGTCATACGATATGATTGTTATTATTTTCCATTTGAATATGATTTTTAGAACAATGTTATAGTTTTGGATCGAATGCAATAATAGTACGAGTACTTTTTATATGGAACCGAAATTTTTCAAACAAACTGCTTTGGCTTTGTTTAACTGAAATATTTTTAATAAAAACGCGTACGCTTTTTAAACTGTTTTTTCTAATGTTAAATAAGTCACACTTATTTTTTTGAATAAGATGTATTTTTAAATAATTTTCATAATTTAAATCTATTGTTGACAACTTACCCTAGTTCTAAAAATAATTTTGGGGATAATAGCATTATTGTTAGTGATTATACAATGGTTTTTGGAATCATAACATGATTGTGAGTGAATCATACTTTGGTTGTATGTAAAGCATACTATGGTTGTATGTGAAACATACTATGGTTGTGAGAATCATAATATTGTCGGTGGTGAATCATACTTTGGTTGTGGAGATGATAGTATGGTTATGTGTAAATCATTTTATTGTTGTGAGGATCATAGTATGGTTGTGAGGATCATAGTATGGTTGTGAGGATCATAGTATAGTTGTATATGAATCATACTATTATTGAGAGGATTATAATTTTGTTATAGCACAACATATTTTCAACAATAGTATGATGCTCTTCGAATATTGTTATCCCCACCAAACTTTTTTCTACGTGTCAACAACTAAAAGAAATATCCATTTGTTCTAAGAAGAATAATCTCTATTGTTGAATACTCTTATCAACATGATCAGTAATAACACAATTGGGATCAAAGTATGGTTGACGGGGATCACACTTTGGTTATTGGGATTATAATATGGATGCATGTGAGACATACTATGGATGTGATTATCATAGTATGGTTTCAGTATGGTTGGATGTGAATCATAATAAGGTTGTGGGGATCATAGTATGATTGTGTGTGCATCATTCTTTTGTTGTAAGAATGATAATATTGTGTGGCCACAACCATTTACCCAACAATATTATGATGCTCTTTGAAAATTCTCACCCCAACTATACTTTTTTTCTACTACAGCATGGCAATCGTCATATGTACGATGATTTTACAGCCACATACATTGCCAGGCAATTAATGACTATCGTTTCCAACATTGCCATCAGCATTTATTTACTTAAGGCTATAAATTTAAAAAAGAAATTCACAACAAATCTTACGGCCTTTATCAAAAATAGCAAAAGTCTCTTTAAAACTTTTTACTTTATTCTCCCCCCTCGCGCACCACATGCTCCTCGTCTGTTACGTGCCTTTGGACATAATAAAATTAAACAGCAGGAAGTAGCATCATTGTCTCGTTTTCACTGTTGCTCCGATTGCAGTTGACCTTATTTTTTTTTGTAAATTTAAGATCGGAATTATAGGGTCAACCATCGCAATCGCGTTCATAGTGTAAATGCAAAATTAATGGCACAGAAAAAAAGCTAAAGAGGTAATTCGATATGAGAAAATTAATTGGTTTTGTTGCATTAAATATACGTAGTAGGGGAGTTTTATTTTGTATTACTGAAATTGCTCGTAAGATGAGAAGATGCCGAGATTTATGCCTTTAAAAAAAATGCAAGCAGCCTCATCAAAAGGGGAAAAACTTCAATGTATGAAGGACTTTTGGACAATATAACTGATATTAAAAAAACGGACATGAACTCCCCCAATAAATGAGTTAAATTCAATACGGTTGAAAACTTCAATTGTTACTGCGGTTGAAAACTTCAATTGTTACTGCAGGTATTGAAAAATAAATATAATATATTTATAGGTAAACAATTACCACGGGTTATATTGCAAGAGTGAATCTATTTTCAACGACCCAAATAGCAGGCAATAGCACGGATATATCTTAAGTGATTCTATAAACTAAATCATCCTTTGGAACCTTAAGAAGCCGGAAATATTTAGGTTTAAAGTTCCATTTTATTTCACTTAAAACATTTATTATAATCTTAAAAAATGTTGAAATTTTAAAACCGAAATTGAATTATTTTGACGTTTACCAATTTGATGCGTAAAATCGTTCCTCTTGTACATATGTGACGCGCATAATAGAAAGGGACCTAAGGTTGAAAACCCGTTTTGTTCAGGAGAGCCATTTCAAAGATTAGGTCCCTTTCTATTTGCGCTTAAAATCGTCGACTTCACTTTCATAAAACGAGCATATCTCTGGGAGGGAAAAGTGAAAATTTGATGAAAAGTTTTGTTCAGGAGAGCCATATTAAAGATTAGGTCTCTTTTTATAGGCGCTTAGAATCGTCGACTTCACTTTCATAAAACAAGCATATCTCTGGGAAGGAACACTTTTGGGGCATGGGATCGGTCTCATTCGATGCTCAGAAGTTGTCCACATCAAAAAAAGAAAAAAATGAAAATGATTTTTTTACCCTTAGGTCCCTTTCTCTATGCGCTGTCACATATTTACTTTATAGGATTCTAACGTATAAACCGAGTTTTATAAAAGACTGCCCATAATTAAAATAACAGATTACATATTTTCACATCGTTAAATATAAAAATTAAATATAAAAACTTTATTGTTTTGGTATACATAAAATTTAACCAACAGTTTCTCCATTTAACAAATGCTCGTAGTAATGACAACCGTATTCAAAAAGTTGTATAGCCAATAATCTATAATGAGAACCAATACATTTACAAATTCATTTCCAATAATTATCCTAATTAGTTAGGGTTTCCGATACTTTGTCTCCTAAACAGATACGGTCAGTGTACCCAACCTACATTCGAATGTAGGCACGGAATACAGGGATGATAAGTGCAGCAGCCAACATTCGGTTGGAAAAAATCGTTTGTGGCAACAGATATGTTCTCTGTGTGAAGCAACTATAGAATTCTGATTTACTGTTTTGTAAAAATTAGTTGTTCTTCAAATACTGATATTAATTTATAATTGTAAAAAATCTAGAGCATAAAATGCTTTTTTCTGACATAAAAGCTTTTGGCAAATTAGTTTGAAATTTGTTGAATCTACAATTATTCGGTTGCAAAAGAGGAATTTCGTTTGCAATCACCAAATGTTTATAATCGTAATGGATATTCGGTTCGACATACTTACCTATATATCATCATCGTGCTGAACTCACAAATTATTGAACGGTTATACCAATGAAACGCGAAAAGGTATTTAGTAGCCACAGCTAATGGTTGAGGGAACCAATAGATTGCAAACATTTTGTTGCTTTAACCGTATTTTTTTAACAATATAATTATTCGGTTAATACTGACTTTAAGCCAATCGATTTAACAAATAGTTTTTCAGTAGAAATCATCCATTGTTTTTTCTACTTCTTCCTCGTTATGACCATCCCTATGAGTACTTCAAGTGGGTGGTTAAATTTTAAAGGCCGATGTTGAATGTGAACCACGCATAAGTTTTTTTTCTGCATTTCATTTGCTACGAGGGCGACCGAAAAACTAACTGGCCTGGAACATTTTCTGTTTTACTGACAGCTTTTTTTTTGTTTTTTAAAAGCAATATTTTATAAGCCATCTTCAAAATTTCCGAAATATTTAATGATTATTTTCTTTGTTACAGGTGATTGAAGTAAACAAGTTTTATAATTTTTGAAAAATAAAGAGTTTCGTACGGTAATTAAACACTTTTATATGAAAGGTTTTACGCCACAATTAATCAAAGATGAATTGGATTCTGTTCATGGTGATAATGCACCATCATACTCCACCGTGAAATCCTGGGTTCAATAATTTAAATTGGGTCGTTCAAGTACGGAAGATGAACAACGCTCTGGAAGACCGAAAACTGCTACTACTATTGAAAACATTAGAAAAATATTTAATGAAGTGACTAAAGATAGACGAATAAAGCTCAGAGAACTTGCTGATATTGTTAAAATGCACGAAAAACAAGTTTGGAGTATTTTACATGATGAACTCCACATGAAAAAGCTATCCGCAAGATGTTTGCCGCGTTTGTTGACTTTGCCCCAAAAAATCGTCCGTTGGACCAATTCCGAGGAGCTTTTAGCGATTTATCAGCGTAATCCAATAGAGTTCTTGCGCCGATTCATAACTGTTGATGAAACATGGATCCATCACTACATCCCAGAATGCAAAGAACAGTCAAAACAATGGATAGAAGCTGGTAAAAGTGGTCCCAAGAAGGTGAAAACTGTTAAGTCAGCAGGAAAAGTAATGGCCACAGTATTTTGGGATGCAAGGGGTATAATATTTATTGATTATCTTGAGAAAGGAAAAACTATAAATAGTGAATATTATTGTGCATTATTGGATCGTTTGAGTGAATAAATCAAGATAAAACGACCGCATTTAGAAAAAAAAAGTTCTTTTTCATCAAGATAATGCTGCTTAACACACTGCATTTTTAACTCAACAAAAACTGGCCGAATTGCGATTTGAAATTGCTCCGCATCCACCATATAGTCCAGATTTAGCTCCCTCTGACTATTTCTTGTTTCCATATTTAAAAAAATTTCTCGATGGCAAAAAATTTTCGTCCAATAGCGAGGTTATTGTTGAAACTGAGGCATATTTTGAAGGTCTTGAAAAATCTTATTTTTCGGATTGAATTAAAAAACTTGAAAAACGTTTGATGAAGTGTATTAAGTTGGAAGGAGATTATGTTGGAAAATAAATAATAATAATCCAAAAAAAACGGTTCTTTTTATGTTAGGCCAGTTACTTTTGCGGTCGTCCTCGTATATCTCAATTTCAGACTAACGTAATTTGAACCATGGAAAGATACACAAGCGAGCAACGCGTTAAAGTTATTCAGGCTTGGATGATCAATTTTCGAAGAAAATCATCTTTAGTGATGAGACACACTTTCACCTCAGAATTGCCGCATTAGGGCGAATGATAATCCAAGAACGATTATCGAAAAAACAATGCACCCACAAATATGACAGTTTGGTGCAGTTTATGGGCTGGCGGCATCATCGGGCCCCGTTTTTTTTCCAAAATGAATCCGGTCAGGCAGTTACTGCGAATGGTGTTCGATATCGTGAGATGATAACGAACCTTTTATGGCCCGAATTGGAAGATATGGATGTGGACGATATGTGGTTTCAACAGGACGGTGCCACTTGTCACACAGCTAACGAAACAATGACACTTTTTAGCGACAAATCAGCATCGGCCCTAAAAATTTAACCACGCATATTTCAATCGTATAAGCAAAAATTTTTCCCTCGGAATAAATTTTACTTTTTTGGTTAATTCAAAAATTCTATATTGTGGGTTTGGTTACTTGATATGTTGCACTGACATTTTCAACTACTGAAAATTACAGAGCACCAACTAATATTCGGTTTTACTGAGGGAATGCTCGAGGTGCATGCAACCTTAAACATTCGGTTGGCAAAAAATTCATTTGTGGCAACGAATCTTTTCTCTGTGCGAACCATGTGTTCTCCTTTACCAATTTTGTATCTTTTGCATGTATTTGTACTTTTGATTTTATTAATAAACTAATTAAATTTTAGACCGGATAATTTTCTTTTATTTACAAATAAACCTTCATTAACTTTGAAACTTCCGGATAATGTTTTAAAAAATTCAGATCGCCACATCGAAATTATCCACAGGCTTTTCATAAATTTCCAAGACCACAGAAGAGTTTTTATTTTTTTCTTTTTCCCTGTGCAATTATTGATTAACTTTGAAAATTCTTGGAAGTGAATGCTATATTTATAACATTTAATATATTGCGGTAAAATAAAATAAAAAATGATTTTTACACATAGTTTACAATGACATATAGTGTAGGTAAACCCTAGAGCCATGGCAGCAATAAAGCAAACAAATCGCATAAAAACAATTGAATGATTTACAAACAATTTCATATAAAATTGTAAATATTTCACCGTTGTTTTTTTGCTGTTGTCTCTACCTCTAAATTCCAATCAATCATGTTTTACAAAACCCCTAACTGCAGTTCAAAACCATATATTTTATTCGTACTTTATGACCTCTTCCCGCTGCCCGCCAACTACGATAAATTATTTACAAATTAATACAAACAAAAAAAAAGAATTCACGTGAATGAAAAAAAGCAGAGATTATAGTGAAAATAAAACATTTGTTATAACCATTTTATGAACAAAATAACAAAAAAAGAAGAAAAATGCCAACCGACAGACACATGAATTCCGACCGAGCGACAGTTGGACGAAGAACAGACATGCGGACATTTGTAAATACGATCTAGAGCTGCAATGAAAAATTTACATTCCATGTGTAAGTTTTAACACCTGTAATCAATCACAGCCAGCGAGTACTCGCATAGGGTGGTGTAGCCCCCACACTTTTTGTCGCTGCGATGTCATTTGCAGAAAATGTTATTGCAGAGGTTGTTTTACTGCTGAGGTTGCTGCTGGCGGTTTTTTGTTGCGGTGTTTACACCTACAAGCGAGTCAACAACACGTACCGATAGAGTGGGCGGACGGCAAACAGACAAGTGTAGCATACATTAAGGTTTTTGTTGCATTGGTGACGGCACATTTTCACGAGGTTACTTGGTGAAGTTTGGGAACATTATGCGAAAGTATCAAAACTGTATTATGAAATCTTTTTTTAACATACGCAAAGAAATAATTATTTGTAAATCGGTTCGAACTACAAAAATTCTACTGAGAAGACTTTTTGTAGCTATTTTCAAGTGTTAATAGAACAACTTATACGACTACACAGTTCGTCATAACATTTGATGATAGGTTGGTTGTCATACCGGCCTGTTGTGGCGACTTATAATTTGAAGTAAATTTGCTGGTTCTTATTAAAAAATGGTAATAATTAATTTAAAGTTTTTCAGTAAAAGTCTTCCATAATCATTTCCACACACTGAAAAAATCTTGTTGGAATTCGGTCCGAGCAACAACTTTTCGGTTTGATAAAAATACCTTTTGTTGCAATCACCAACATTCCTTGGTATCGATGGTTACATAGTTCGACTTAATATAAAATGTTTGCTACAATAATGTAACAATTATTACAGTCACTACCAACCGAATTCAGCAAAACTTTTCGTTGCCACAACTGGTGGTTATGATAACCAACCAATTATAAAGTACATGTTACTTTGGTACCAATAAGTGAAAGTGACAAAAAATAAATTGCTTGTAGCATCCAAACTCCGTATAGTTTGCTGTTGTTGCATAGTACACTGTGCAACAAAAGTGAATGACTTCTTTTAGAAATAAAAGACTTAGTGATTATAGTAAATTTCCAAAAAGACGGGCCTCGTAGATCCCTGTTATTTTTATGGTTTAAAACAAATTATTTTGCAACGCTACACTATACGAAATAAATTATGAATTAGTAAATATTCCTTCATTTTGCCAAACTTTTGTGATGAGATGCCTTAAGTGAAATCGTATGGAGTTTATTTTCGTAGAATATTTTAACATCCTTTCTCTAAGATTGGAGTGTCTTTTTTCGAAAAAGATAAAAATATGTTGTCCAATTAATTCCAGCTGAAATTGTCCTTGTGTAAATGTCGTTCTTAGGTTATAATTGTCTACTTAATTACTACCATTGTCATTTAAGTTTAGATCTTCTAAAATGAATCAAAATATCTTCAAATAACAGGGCCTTTTCTTCCTCTATAAAAAAAATAAAAATGTTTATAAAATTTAATGGATTAGTTATGTTCAGTATGGAAAACAAAATAAACACAGAGGGGCGATTTAATAAATTAAATGTTTTCTTCCCTTTTTTTTAATAACATACGAAACATAAATATTTTCAAATCGTAAAATCAAAAATAAAATAAAAAACGTATTATTATGTCATATAACTGAATACATAAAATTTAATCATCAGTTAGTCCAGTTAAGCAATGCTCGTTGTAATGACAATGAAATTCAAAGAGTTGTTAAAGCCAATAATCTATAACAACAACCAATACTTGTACAAATTTACTTTCAATAATCATCCTAATTTGTTAGAATAACCGATACTTTATCTATTCAACCAATACTGACAGTTCCCACTACCGAGCATCGTCTATTACCCAATTAATTCATGGATAGTACGTGCAACCACCAATATTCGGCTGACAAAAAGTTCGGTTGTGGCAACAAATCTGTTTTCTATGTGCATCTATGTTTTAGAATACTTGAGTGTTTATGCAAACAGTTTTTTGCCTCTGATAAAATTTTATTTTATTTTTTATATTTTTGCGTTAAACAAGTGCTGCATGTGGATTTTTAGATCAGACAATCCTTTTCTGAAGGTTCGGATACTTCCTATAAATCACCGGTATTTTCATTAAAATCGCTAAAAATTACAAAGCAGCAACTAACATTCGGTTGTACTAATCGAATTATCGAAAAACTTCGGTTGTGGCAACGAACCTGTTATCTGTGTGTAATAGCCAAAACCTGAAAGCTTTCGGTATTCCTAGAATTTGCACATTTCATAGCTGAGGTTCCATGTACTAAAAATCGTTT
This sequence comes from Hydrotaea diabolus, assembly GCA_963513945.1. Classification (NCBI taxonomy): domain Eukaryota; kingdom Metazoa; phylum Arthropoda; class Insecta; order Diptera; family Muscidae; genus Hydrotaea; species Hydrotaea diabolus. The sequence goes on along the minus strand of OY740717.1, from coordinate 49,272,315 downwards.
GTACTGATATAATTATTGAAGAAGGCACAACTACAACATTTCGGCTGGCTACAAACACATGCCACGGAGAAAAGATTTGTTGCCACAGCCGAATTTTTTTCAAACCGAATGTTGGTGGTTGCACACACTATCCATGTGTTCCATCGCTATAACCGAATGTTGATTGGGTAAATGGCAATTGTTAGTAGGGGAAATTGACAGTATCGGTTAAAGAGACAAAGTAACCCTAACTAATTAAGATAGACGTTGGGACTAAATTGTTCATGCATTTTATTGTAATAGATTGTTGGTTATAAGTTCTCTGAGAATACTCTGACTGAAATACATTTTTTTAACGATAGAGAAATATTATTCTGTTATTTGCATTATCAGGTTTTTTATAAACTTGGTTTTGACTTTCGAAGCAAATAAAGTTTTTACAAGTATGCGCAATGGAAAGGCATGGTAAAATGGTTTTTATGTGTAAAAAAAATTTATGAGATAAAGCTGATTCTGAAAAGTAATTTAAGTGAAGTAGAGTGCTGTTGAATACACAAATTTTTCCGGATACTTAAGGGTGACTCAAAATACCTCAATGCGACTCAAAATACCCCTCAAATGAATTCTTCAAGTCTTAACTATAAGTAAAGGGTGTTTTTTTATTGGGGTATAGAACTTTAAGTTGGCATCACTTTTTTAACTGGCGGCCATTTTGTCAGCTGTCAAGTGATTAATATTTAGTTTGGTTTGCCATCTCATCATGAACAGGTTGACAAAAGAACAACGCTTGCAAATCGTGCAAATTTATTTCGAAAGTAATGGTTCAGTTCGCGAAGTTCACCGCAAGCTCCGTCCATTTTATGGTCGACATAATCGTCCATCAGAGCAATTAATTCGGTTAACCATGGATCGGCTAACATGGACCATTGGATTATTTTCTTTGGGGATATGTGAAGTCGCTCGTCTACGCCAACAAACCAGAAACACGTTAGGGGACTTGGAAGCCAACATTCGTGGCGTTATTGCCAACATACGGCCCCATATGCTCGAAAAAGTGGTTGAAAATTGGACCTGTAGAATTGGCTTTATTCGAGCCAGCCGCGGCAGCCACATGCCCGAAATCATATTTAAACATTAATGGCATAAAATTATCCTTCCAATAAAGCCAAATTGATGGACATTTAAACGATTTTCTTGTGTTTTATTTCAATTCGAAGTTCTATCTATACCTCAATAAAAAACACCCCTTATAAGTACATGTAAAAAAATGTAGTTTAATATTAGTCATATTTTGTAGGTTATTTAAAAAATAAAATTAGAAAAAAAATTTAATTCAACAAATGGCCCCTCGCTGTTGATTTTGGATTCCATTCTGAACATAATTTATACATTAAATTATTAAAAATATATTTTTTTTAAAAAAGAACGATAAAGATCAGTTTACATTGAACATATTTTTTTTTAATTATAGACGTTCTACACTAATATGATAATAGTTGTAAGTTAGTAGAACATTTAACTCAAAACGACATTTTTAAATTTTATTAAAAAAAAGATCACGCCCCAACTGAAATTAATTGGACAACATTTTTCTCTTTTTAGAAAACTGGATAAAAATGACACTTCAATCTTAGACATAAAATGTTAAAAGTATAAACGAAAACACGATTTCATTTAAGACATCTCATCAAGAAAAGTCGGTAAAACAATGATATATTTACAACTTTTTAACTTTTATATGGTATAGCGTTGAAAATAAAAACTTCCTTGACCCAAAAACAAATTTCTTGGACCTACGAGGGCCGTGCTTTTGGGAATTAACTATAATCTCCTAAATCTTGCATTTCTAGAATAAATCTTTCAACCTCTAATGGGATCCGAAAAATCGGCGCAATAAAGGTTCATTCATATAAAGGAAAAATTCTTTCTTTGAAATTCTTCCTGTTTTTCGCTGAACATAAATTACCACTTACACTCTTTAATGATAAATCGAATTGCGCCCACGCAAAAGGTCTTTTCCGATTTGTAGTTATGTCTCTCTCGAAGTAACAAATTATTTTCGATCATGCTCAAAGTTCAATTTTTTTGGTGAAATTGGACAATACCGGCCCATGATATTGTTTGAGTTCCAGACACTTTGCTATTTTAGTTTCATTTTACTTTCATCCACAGAGAACAAATTCGTTGTCACAAAAGAATGTTTTTGCCAACCAAGTGATTCAGATCACGTCAAGTATTCCACCAGTACAGCCAAATATTAGTAGGTGCTCTGCAATTTTAAGTTATTGAAACAGAAGTATAGGTGAAACAAAGAAATCATCTGAATCTCCAGAAAAGAATTTTTGCATCTTACTATGTTCATTTCGTTCAACCAAATAGTTAAACATTTTCATCAAAGGTGAAAAATATTTGCTTACACTCTTGAAGGGCTTTCAAATGTAAAGAGAGTCAGGTCGAGAAAAAACTAGAAACGATGATGAAAGATTTTTACTGCAAAATACTTGATTAATTGATTTGCTTAAAGTCAGTTCAAATCGAATTATATTATTTTATTAACGCCTATTAAACAACCCTTTACCAGCAATTGCTTACAAAAACAAAATGTTTACAAATCTGTTGGTTACAACAATCACCGGTTATGGCAACTAAATACAGGGTGGAGCTTATTTGGGAAAGAAATAAAAAGAATTATGAAACTTAGCAAAACGTATTTTATACATTTATTATATTGGACAGTGAGGGAATTTTTAAATTACATGGCTTTATATAGTGTATCTGGCAAATGTCGACTTTCATTATCCAAACACTGCTGCATACGTTTTCTAAAGTTTTCATGAACTCTAACAAGCATGTCGACTGGTATTCTGTCAATTTCAGCCTCAATATGGTAAATTAGGTCTTCCAAGGTGTTAGGACGGTTGAAATACACCTTTACTTCAGGTAACCCCTAAGGAAAAGGTCTGGTGACCGTGCCGGCCAGTTCACATCACCCCCCCAAAGAGATAAGCCGACCAGGAAACATTTGCTTCAAAAAATGGTAATGGTAACCATTGCTGAGTGTGCAGTAGCACCATCCAGTGGGAACCATGTATCCTCTTATTGCATTGCCTCAAGAGCCAGCTGAAAGAATCATGTACCATACTCAAGTACCGTTGGGAGTTCACGGTTACGGCAAGACGGTAATCCTGGAAAAAGTAAGGGCCAATGATGCCTACTTGTGATATGGCGCACCACACAGTGACGCGGTCCGAATGTAGAGATCTCTGGTGAAGTTCTCTGGTTTTTTTTTCAATCCAGTACCGCATATTTGGGGGAACAGCGAATCGTAAACGAAAAGCACGCTGCACTGCAATGATCGAGTACGTATTTGAAAATTACGCTTCAACACAAAATGACCTCTCCTCACGTGTCCAATGTATGATGGCAACTGAAAGGCAGGCGAATACACGTCTTCCGTCAACCACTATAAGCCACGCACACACTCCCATCTATTTTACCAACAGTGCCGCCACAGCCTTAAGTGCAAGGAAGAAAGTTATCGCGCTCCACCCTGTACCTTTTCTCCACTCCATTGGTATGTCTGATCAATTAGCAGTGTGAACAATACGATGTTCATATTTAGCATATTGTGGTACTTCGAACAGAATATCCATGATGATTATAATCACTTGTTGATTGCAACGCAAATTCTTCTTTTAAAACGGAGTTTATGTGCTTCCAACCGGTTTCCAACAGAGGTTTTCTCAGTAATGCTCAATTTAGTCGTTGTGCGATATGGGAGAACTATAATCAAGCCTGATAAAATTTGACCATATCGGTCCGTGTTAAGCTCACATACAAAGGTCATTTCCGTACGTTACTAAATACTATATCCGATCATAGTTAATTTTTTTTCATAACGATCGGTAGCTAATAACCGCAAAAGGTTATTAGCTACCGATCGTTTATAAATTTTGCTTATTGTAATATTTTTCCACACAAAAATCAATACGATCTCATTAAAAATCAATACTTAAGAAAGGCAAAACTTAGTGACATAGAATATGACTTCTCGCTATGCGTCTTCAGATACCTCTTAAACAAATGACCCCTATTGCACTAAAGATTAAATCTCAAATAGCTTGTCACCTAGTGCATAATACGCCCCTTAATTGTTAACACCATATTACGAGTATAATAACATTGGCATTATATTCTAATGTTAGAAAAATGATTGACACGCCCTATTGTGTTAACTGTCATAATTTTCACCAAACTTATTGTATTCGAGAAATATCTTGAGTGCTATTCATACGATCTTACTCAAAATTATATTTGTCACCAAGGCAAACTTGGTGACAAATATTTGAATTCCTAGCCATGCCCTTTTTTTGTATTTCCCACACAAATGACCCAGTTCCAGAGCAGATTATTATTCTTTAAACTTGTCTCCTAGTTGATGAAATTCGCTTGTATTTTGAACTTCAGTATTAATTATAACGGCTTTATACACGCGTACAAAATGAGTGGATGACACGCCCATTCTGCCACTTCCAGCTCAAATGCCCATTTCTCCCATTTATTGTGTTTGTACTTAGTAGGGACATAAATACTGTTACAACATTAAACACACCAATTTCAATAGTAGAACTGAGCATACCCAGTTAATGTCATATGGCTAATGTCGTAAAGCTAACCTGCACGCAGATAAAAGATATGGTTACTATATGGTCGCCTCAACAATAGTATGTTCTCTGCAGTAAAAGTATGGTCGTCGCAACCATAGTATTGTTTTTTGAATTTCATTTTGACAATAGTATAATTGCGGCAGTATTAATATTGTTGAAATGTAACAAATGTATTGTTGCCAAATTTAAAAATAAAAATGTGGTTGTAGCAACAATATAAATATGGTTGGTGGGACAAAAGTATTGTTTTCATGGGTTTTATGTTAACAATAACATAATTACGGCAATCATACCAGCAAAACCTTAATTTTTTTTAATTTGACAATTTTATTTTTACGATTCCTACGCAATATTAGCAATAAAAATTATATTTAAAAAAGAAACTACGGATTAGTATAACTAAAATATTTTTAATAAATGATTTTTTTTTATTGTTAAATAAATCACACCTATTGTTACATAACTCACTTAATAAAATTCCTTATTGTTGAATAACAACGTATTCCAGTCTACAAACAACTTTGTCGATTATAGTATGGTTGTGCGTAAGTCATACTATGGTTGTGAGGATCATACTATGGTTGTACGTTAAACAAACTATGGTTATGAGGATCATAATATGGTTGTTGGGATCATAGTATGGTTGTGTGTGAATGATTCTATTGTTGTGAGGACCATAATATTGTTATGGGGATCATAGTATGGTTGTGTGTGAACCATACAATTGTTGTGATGATCATAATATTGTTGTGCCACAACCATATAACCAACAATAGTATGGTGCTCTTCGAATATTGTTACCCCAACCATACTTTTTTTCTGCGTATGAATAGCGTTAGTCTGTAACGTGATTTTAAAATTGTTTCAACTTTCATCATGGAGTGTTCAGATAATGAGATCCGTATCGCTGTAATAGCGCTTTTCAAGTGTGAAATACACATAAAGGCGATATTTTCAAAACGCTCCGGCCACTAGGGATTAGCCGCATGTTTGTCTACCGATGCATAAAACTGTTTGAGGGGACTGGAGATGTAAAAGACCGCCACCGATCGGGCCGCGCACGCGCTGTTCGAACACCGCATGTCATCAAAGCCGTTAAATCAAGAAGTCAAAGAAATCCGCTCCTAAAACAGAAAATCATGGCCCGTGAGATGAATATTACGCAAAAGTCCATGAGTCGAATCATTAAAAAAGACTTGGGACTTGTGGCTTTCAAACGGCGTACCGGACATTTATTGACTGCAGCTTTAAAAAAAATAGGATTAAAAAAAGGAAACGTCTTTTTGTGAAGCACGCTGATAACTTGCACAGAAAAATTATGTTCACCGATGAAAAATTTTTTACCATTCAGGAAAAATTTACCAAGCAAAATGATAGAGTGTATGCGCGGCCATCTAAGGAAGCATCGGAACTGATCCCAAGGGTGGAAAAGGGTCATCACCCAGCTTCAGTCATGGTTTGGTGGGATGCCTCTTCAGTCATGGTTTGGTGGGGTGTCTCTTAGGACGAGGTCACTGACCTGCATTTCTGCGAACAAGGAGTCAAAACATCGACCAAAGTTCACCAATAAACCGTTTTGGAATCTGTTGTGAAGCCTCTTAACAATTCCCTGTTCCAAAACCAGCCATGGACTTTCCAGCAGGATTCTGCGCCGGCCCATAAGGCTAAAACGTCCCTGGCCTGGCTTTGAAACAGTTTGCCAGCGTTCATTTCCTCTGAAGAATGGGCCTCAGCCAGTTCAGACTTAAACCCATTATATTAAAAATTGTGGACGTTTTTAGAAGACAAGGTTTGTCACAAAAGATACCCCAACATTGGATCTCTTAAGACTGCTTTGGTTCGAGCTGTGGCCAATTTTCCAATGGACGAGGTTCGTGCAGATATTGACGATTGGCCAGTGCGACTTAAGGCGTGTGTAAAGGCAAAAGGCGGACATTTCGAATAAGTAGATTCTTTTTGAATACAGTATACATCAATAAATGTATTAAAAAATATTTGGTCCAAAACATTCAGTACTTTTTATTTTACGGCATAAAACGTGTGTAACAGTATTTATGTCCCTACTAAGTATAGTCATTTAAAACTATTCATACGATTGTCCTGAAATGGAGTTATTTGATAGAGATAAATGGTGTCATTAGATGTATTAATAGAGCCTCTGTCACGCCCCTTTTTGTACGTGTGGGAGGCACAAGGAACTACTTCCCAATAACTAAAATAACTTTTCCCCTAGTGTACAAATTTCGCTTGATCCTTGTATTCTGCAGTTTGTTTAGTTCATCTTTGTACGCTCATAAGAAAATGTAAATGCCGCTCCACGTTCTTGCACCTTTTACTTAGTCGGCAAATTTTAATTTCATATATGAGTGAATGTTAGTCGGATCAGCCGACTAAAACTTCTTTACTTGTTAGAATTTTTTTGGATCTCAGAGAACTTGTATCCTTTTTTCTTATTTATAGATATTACATTGTTGGACACTCTTCCACAAATTTCAGGTAACTCTTATATTCTGTTACCTGATCAAGATTGTTTTCCCAACATTCATTTAAATGTATTTTCGAAGTCCGCCTTATGTAGACATTAGCCATTTCTTTCACATTTTGTTGTTGCTTGCAGCCGCGTTTTACAACAACAACCGCAGAGCATTCAGCAAATGAATCAATTTTTGTTGTAGCTTTTTTGTCTACAATTTAATGACATCTGACAGTTGTGACTGAAGGTACGTACCAGCAGAGTGACACAAACACAAAAAGCAATACACACACATGTAAAAAGAAGAAAATACATACACACATCAAGCTAAAAGACAACAATGGGACAGACGGTGTGACACATACACATACCAAATAAACTTCACATAATAAAGTGACTTTTGTCGTGGTTCCTGTTGTTATTTCCGTTGGTTTTGTTGTATGTGTTTGTGTTTTTTTTGTCAAGCCCTTGTCACCTTGTCTGTGGATGTGTGAGAAATTTACAAACACGTTTATTTAATAAACACGTGCAGATATACACAAAAAGAAGGCTTTCGCAAGCCAAAAGGTCTAAATCCCTTTATATAAATAGGTGGTATAATCATTTGGGTGATATTTTTAGTGAGGATCAGTTAATAGGCGTGTTCGATTTGTACTCGGTTGTTATACGATTAAGTTGTCGCTTAGACTTAAACTTTAAAAGCTTACGAATTTTTTTTTTAACTTTTTTATATACAAGAACTGTTTGACTTTATTCATCCCGTTAGATTTAAATTGTAGAAAAATGTTATTCAAGAAATACTATAAGTAAGAAAAAACCCAAGCCCGCTTAAACTCGCTAAAGTTGATTTTTGAATACAATTTTTCTGAAACCCCTAAGTATCTAAATCAAACAGTTAAAACGCAAATGTTCAAGAGTTTTATGTCAACAAAATCATTTCTACATATTTGTTCAATGCTTTCAAGTTATCGCATTAGCGACCTCTTAAGCGAGTACACAATCAGGCACGGCCAATGCACAGTGGTCGCTCCCATAGGCAAAAAAAAAAGTTAAGTCCTAAAATTAGCAAAGAAAAATGTATCAAGTCATATTGTTTGAATTTGGTTGTTTGAAATGTGTGCTGTTTTTATGATAAGTGCTACTTTAAAAATGTAAAAAACAATATAAACCAATTCTGTATTGAAATAAATCAAACTGAATGTTGAAAATAAAGGTATTACCTCAACTACTGAGCAATTTGAATGTTATAAACTTGTTGTGATCTAATAAAATGAATATTTCGAGAGTAACATTTTTATTTTAATTTCGCCTACGTATTTTAACTTCAGGTAAAGTTTTAGTTATTTCCTTCTCCTGATTCCTCCATTGGGATGTTTTTTTTTTAATTATCAGTCAAAGTATTAGGAATATAATTTGTTTATACGTAGGCAGCTGCCGACAAGTGTCTACCTTAGTGTGATTCACAGTCATCCACAGACAAAAGCGTCCTGGATACTGCTAAAGAGCTGACAAAAAATTATTCATGGTACTACCTCCCACCCTCAGTTGACAAAATTTTAATTCATGCTCCTAACGTGCTCAGGTATCGATTAGGGAGCTTTCTGAAGAAAGATATAAAAAAGCTCTGACTCTAGCATATGCCTACAACATAACGAGTTTCAACAAAGTTGGGGCCCTTTTTTAACAGCGCATCGAAAATTTACTCCCAAGAACCGGGTTACCAAAAAGTGGTGATGTTTTAGAATATGCGGCGATAACTATAGGATGGATAGCAAAACCACAATAACTAAGTCAATCGTTTACAAAAAGTGTCAATTTTGATCATGTCTTTAGAAACAATTTTACTGTTCCTAAAAAACTGTGTATTACTCGTACATAAAATGCGAATTCCTTCTCGTGTGCGGTTTTCGAAGTTCGTATCGAAACTAACGTAAGCCCATTTAGGTTTTGCTAGTTTAACCGCTGTTCGGTTTTTATGGCCTCTTGTATATTTTTCCGAAGAACATGCAATTTTTCTCAATACAATTTTGTTTTCCAGTGTTCGACGCAATTGTAGCTATACTCGTAGAAGAGGGGAAACGGGTGAAAACTTATCCGAAAAGACTGCATCTAGTACTTCAAAATTGCTAAAATGTCGCTTTTTTATTTTTTTTTCTATTTTTTTCATAATTTTTGGCCATAGCTGCCAAACTGTGAGAAAGTAAGTAGTAAGTAAGTAAGATGGAAAATGACAAAAATGTATTTTTTAGTATTATTATTTTTTAAAAAAACACAAGGAATATAGGTAGCAATATGAGGGCATAATTCACCGAACAGGTTAGCCAAAACGGGTTTTTGTATTTTGTATAACAATATCTTACTAAAAACTTGATTTGAAATAAAAAACACGCATTTTTGTTTAAAATTCCGACTACTTTTCATGAAATATTAAATGGATTAAATAAGATTTGATTACTTTTCGTAAATATTAGGTGGAAGCCGAATAGTATATTACACATTTAAACCACAGTGAAGCTATAAGACTGGACCTAGCCGAATTTAACGCTATTTTTTTTTTGTTTTCAATTATTTTACACATAAGTTTGGCCGCGACAAATGTTTAGCGATACAATTTTGCTGGAAGTATTTTTGGCCATACAGGTGCACCACTGTGCAGAAATGCCGAGTCAAGCATATAAATAGTTCATCCAAGGTGTGTGCACTCGCTGACATTTACTTAGTAGGGACATAAATAGAGTAACACACGCTTTATGCAGTAAAATAAAAAGTACTGAATGTTTTGGATATTTGTTAGTTTGAATATTTTTTGTATCCAAAGAGAATCTACTTATTCGAAATGTCCGCCTTTTGCCTTTACACACGCCTTAAGTCGCACTGGCCAATCGTCAATAGCTGCGCGAGACTCGTCCATTGGAAAATTGGGCGCAGCTCGATATCTTTTGACGGTATCTTTTGTGGCAAACCTTGTTCTCTAAAACCGTCCACAATTTGTAATCCAATGGGTTCAAATCTGGACTGCCTGAGGGCCATTCTTTGGAGGAAACGAACGCTGGCAAATTGTTTCGAAGCCAGGCCTGGGAAGTTTTAGCCTTATGGGCCGGCGCAGAATCCTGCTGGAAAGTCCATGGCTGGTTTTGAAACAATGAATTGTTAAGAGGCTTCACAACAGCTTCCAAAACGGTTTCTTGGTAAACTTTGGCCGATGTTTTGACTCCTTGTTCGCAGAAATGCAGGTCAGTGACCCAATCGTAAGAGACACCCCACCAAACCATGACTGAAGCTGGGCGATGACCCTTTTCCACCCTTGGGATCAGTTCAGATGCTTTCTTAGATGACCGGGCATACACTCTATCATTTTGCTTGTTAAATGTTTCCTGAACCGTAAACATTTTTTCATCGGTGAACAAAATTTTTCTATGCAAGTTATCAGCGTGCTTACCAAAAGACGTTTGCATTTTTCAACTCTATTTTTTTTAAAGCTGCAGTCAATTAATGTCCGGTACGTCCTTTGAAAGCCCCAAGTCCCAAGTCTTTTTTTAATGATTTGACTCATGGACTTTTGCGTGATATTCATCTCACGGCCATGATTTTCTGTTTTCGGAGCGGACTTCTGTGAATTCCGACCGGTGGCGGTCTTTTACATCTCCAGTCTCCTCAAACAGTTTTTTGCATCGGTAGACGAACATGCGGCTAATCCCTAGTGGCCGAAGCGTTTTGAAAATATCGTTTTTTTCATTTCACACTTGAAAAGCGCTATTACAGCGATACGGTTCTCATTATCTGACCACTCCATGATGAAAGTTAAAACAATTTTAAATCCCCGTTACAGACTAACGCTAGTGAGGTTAGCTTTCAAAACCCATATGACATTAAGGGGGTATGTTCTGTTCTACTATTGAAATGGGTGTGTTCAATGTTGTAACAGTATTTATGTCCCCACTAAGGATAAAAATGGTGTGAAAAATTTATAGTAATTCATCAATAGAGAACGGCTGGGCCGTTTTGCCTCTTATTTTTTTCAGTTGTTTGTTATTGCCAGTTGAAGGCTTTTACGACAGAAATTTCTGGAAAAACCCTCCGGAAAAGTCGGGAAACTGGAAAAAAATCGTAAATTGATTTTTATTATCGAATTTTATGTGCAATTTTTCTAGAATGGTTCTTCGAAGGGCAAAATAGAAAACCCTTAGTGGGTAACTGGGGAAAAAATCGTGAAAATTTGTTTGATTTAACCGCATGATTTGTTGATTTTGGACATGTAAAGCTGGAAAACTCGTTAAGAAGCGTGGACAATTTCGGATAATTATAAAACTCATTTCGATCAAATACGTTAAGCGTAAATTTTGAGTGGAGAAGTTTACGAAAGATATAACAAATTGCGCAGTGCTGCAATCAACGACACAACCCCATATATGACGTTATACGTTGACTTAGACTAAGCGCAATTTGACAGGTGCACTTTTCGCATATCACCAAAGAACAGTTCGGAAAATAGCTGACTACAAAGCAGAATTATTAATCAAATTCGTACACTGTTTGTGATCATCTTAGCCACATGTCATCCATCGCACTCGACCGCATTATGGGACAAATATAAGGACAATATGGCTGACGACATTTTGCTCAGAGTTCCTACGACAACTACGAATTTCGATTAACGACGAGATGCGCAACGAAGCTTTAGTTCTGATCGAAGGCATGAGCATGCTTATGTGTGGCAGTCTGGTTTCGTTATTAGAAATTCCAAAGCCAAATCGTTCGAAGAAAGTTGCATTCAATCGGAAACTGCAGCGAGAGCAAGACTATGATCGAGATGAGCTGGCCGAAAGAGGCCGAACAAATGTGCTGCTGTTGAACGTCGAGCAGATTCTTACGATTCGCTGATGAAAGTTGTTGACGATGGAATGGAAGGCATTTACTTTCTCGATGCTTTCGGCGGGAAAGGCAAGACATTCGTAATTTTTTAATTCTGGCAACGTTTCGGTCAAGCTAATACAATTTGGACAGTTGCATCCTCTGGCATTATTGCCACATTGTTGGAAGGCGATCGAACAGCACATTTCGCTTTGAAGCTGCCGATAAATCTTCCCACGGTAGACAAGCCAACGTGCACAATGACCAAGAATTCAGCGACAGTGAAATTGATGCAAAATCATCATTTAGGGTGAATGATCGATGGCGCATGAGCGAGCTTTGGAGCGGTTGAACGAACAATGAAGGATTTACAAGGTGATTCGAGACAATTTTGTAGGGCTATGATATGGTTATCCAGAAATGTTAGTCGAACGCTTTCCGTGATTCCGAAATCTACTGCTGCCGATGAACTAAATACATGCCTGAAATTGTCTTCTTTGTGGCGACATGTCGAAAAGTTGCAATTGGACACAAACATGAGAGTCGAACGACTAATCGGTTATTGAATTCGGTTATTGAATTGAAAACTTTTGGCACTTGGCAATGGACAAATTCCTCTTGATGTTTCCACAGGATTAGGATTTTTGCCAGGATGTTTACGAGTTCTCACCTTTGAAGGAGGAACTCATCACCAAAGGGTTCCCCAGAAATGCACACAATTAAAAAAATTTCGATTGGACTAGTGAACGGACAATAGACCGCATCGAAGAAAAAGGACGTTGATAGCTTGAATTTGATTATTCAATGTCAAATCGCTGGATAACTTCATTCGTACAAATCCGTTAACAGCGTGACCAACGAGAATGAAGCGACAAACTATCTGACGGAATTTTTGAACTCGCTTGACGTGCCACCTAATTTACAGCTGTAGGTGGGATCGATCATAATCATGTTGCGGAATCGGAATCTTCCGAAATTGTGCAACGGTACGCGGTTGTCCATGAAGAAACAGATGAACAATGTGATGCAAATTCAAAGGAGAGGAAGGAAGTCATTATCTCACGAAATTGGATTATTGAAAATCTGTGGGATTTATTTCGAATATAATTTTTTGCACGGTCAGCTGTAAGTTGCTTGTTCACGTGTTAGAAAACCATCTTCGTTGTTTGTTTTTAACCTGGAAATCAAATCAAATAACATTGTTTATGATATCGCTCTCTTCTGATTTCGATTCCACTAATTAATAGCATTGAAACTTTAACAATTTGTGTTTTATTATCACTCTGGATTTTATCTGAAGGCGTTAACTGGGGCGAGTCGAAGTCCGTCGGGTCCGCTAGTAATCTATTAATCAATAAATTTTTAAAAATGAACTTAGTCACTTCTAACAAATGATTTGTCCCTTTGTATATCCTCCAACTCAGTGAGTGACATACAGTGTTGTAGCGTCTACAACCGTGTTGATGATATTTATGTTCATGCCCACTGAGAAAACCCATACTGACAGCTATAACTATTAATAAAAATGTTATAGTAGAGTGCTACAAAAAAAAAACCACGCAGGCAATATAAAAAAATTACCTTGGTCAGGAGGTGGCAACGCGACACATGTCACATCAAATCGGCTCTGTCAGTTTGTCCATCCATTCAAACAACCGGATGTGAGTATGTAAACACTTTTGTCAGCAGAGGTAGATGAGGGTGTAGTCGAATACAGAATACCTATCTTAATAAACATGTATAAACATGTATAAGTATACTTTTCTGTTGAATTTCTTTCTCGAAATAGTTGGTAGCCCTAATTTTTTTATACTAATAAAAACGAGCATGAAAACTAATAGTTTAACCTTTCAAAAAATGATTTACAACTTATTAATTATGAATGAAAATTGAAAACATGCCAATGTCGATTCATAAAATCGTGATATTTACAAGAATAAGACAACCTAAACGAAATCACGATTTTAGCATTCTGTACAACCAACGATAGAGTGAGGATTGTGTAGTGTTTGACCTCCTGCATAAAGACGTGGAGGTTATTCAGACTGTTTTCACATAAGTTAACCGGCTGGCAAGTCAAAGTTTTTGTGTAGCACTCTAAAAGATCTTGTGTTAGTGTTTTCTACTTTGAAAATTTGAGACGCCAACCATTTGTCTGATGTGTGTAAGGAAAACGATCCATAAAACTACAAGTTTTGGGCAGTCTGAATAACCTTCTATGGCTTCATCAAGGTGGTCCAAGACCACACAACCCTCACTCCATATTAGGTTATACAGAACGTAGAACTACTGAAGTAGTCCAGATGACCAAATCGAATATATTCACATCATTCAAAGGGCGGCCCCAACGTTGGCAATGCTTTAAACGGTCAATTCAATTTTAAATGAATTCGTTCAATAAGTGTAGCATTATGATGCCAATACCATCTCGATATTGGTATTGAGTTCTTACTCAGTGGCAGGTTTGTTAGAGTAGAATAAGAATAAAAATCGTCGAGGAGTGTCAAAACGAATCATAGCGAGGAACTTTTAGAGAAAACTTAAAGAAAAAAAAATATGGTTGGGATGACCACATTTGAAGAGCATCATACCTTTTTGGGTATATGGTTGTGGTACAACAATATTTTGATCCTGACAACAATAGCATGATTCCTACACAACCATTTTATAATTCTCACAACCATATTATTATTCACACTCAACCCTACAATGATACCTACAACTATAGTATGATCCTCACAACCATAATATGTTTCAAATACAAACGTAGTATGAACTTCACAACCATAGTATGATGCACAAGTAACCATGTGATGATCCCTTCAACCAAGGTATGATCCCAATCAACCTTACTATGATCCCCAAAATTATTTTTTGGTATTAGTTTATTATTTTTCAACAATAGACATTATTTTTAAGTAAATTATTAAAAATGTATTACATTCAAAATATTATTCGTAATATATAAAGGCTGTGTTTTTTAGTCGTGTGGTTTTCAAGAAGAAATAAAAAGCATGTATTTTAATGTTGTGTCCAAGAATTTAGCTTTATTATGAATATAAGGGTTTGCCATTATGTTTTAAAAATGATTTTGGGCAAGTGGCCGCCGCGGCTGGCTCAAATAATGTTCAACCGAGGGGCCCAATTTTCAACCACATTTTGCAGCATTTGGTGCCATATGTCAGCAAATAACGCTCCGAATATTCTCTTTCATGGCGTCAATCGTGCCGGGCTTATCTGCGTAGAACTTCACATAACAGACAAGCAACTTCACAATCAACTTCACATTACCCACAAAAAATAGTCCAGCAATGTTGAATTGCACGATCTTGGGGGACAAGCCACATGCCCACGACGCGAGATAATGCGCTCACCAAAAGTTGCTTTCAATAAATTGATTGTTTCCCTGGCTGTAAGGCATTTAGCACCGTCTTGGTGAAACTAAAGAAAGTCCACAACAATATCGTCCAATTCAGACACGAAAAAGTCGTTAATCATGGCTCTATAGAGTTCCCCATAATGGCCGGCATTATTTTTAAATAAATATGAACCAATGATTCCCTCTGCTCATAGATCACACCAGTGACAGTGAGTTTTTCAGGATGTTACTAGTCTCAATAACGGCTTTAGGAATTTCATTACTCCAAATGCGACAATTTTAGTTAATAACGTACCCATTCAACCAAAAGTGAGCTTTATAGCTGAACAAAATTTTCTTGATAAAATCAGGATCGGTGGCCATCCCGTTTTATGACCATACGCCGAAGGTACGACGCGGCTTTAATCGTTCAGCTTCAATTCTTGCACAAGTTGGGTTTTGACAGTCCTCATACTATGATTCTTTCGAAAAATCTTCCATAAAGTGGATGGACACAGCTCCATTATTTGTGCGCGAAAGCGGATGGACTCATTCGGGACTTCTTCTTCTGCTCTATTCCACAGCAGCAATAACGCCTTCGGTGCGCAATGTACGGCATCTCTGAGGACGCGTGTTATCCACTAGAGTAAGCGTGGTGCGAAATCGATCCATGGTTTACAGAAATACCGACTCAGCAAGGCGATTATGTCGGCCGCATATTGGACGCAGCGCGCGAAGCATCCTATTATTTCTTTGACCAAAAACGGAATCTCCCATTAATATTTTAAGGACATTTTCAGCTTTAATATCTAAATCAGAGCAGTCTTATCCGGATGAAGGACAACCTCAAACCGACCGGGCTGACTCTGTGACGGTACCCCAGTCAGAGTTCGTAGAGCTAAAAATGCGTTTCGGAGGTACTGGTATTTTTGGCCTTTATGTCTTCACACTCTGATTGGGAGCTTAAAGATGAATAGAATGCACTAAGTCTCAAACTTTACCATGGTGCAACCAAGAAGCTGCGTTTTGAACCCACGATAACAACCGATTTGACGACAAATTTCTCATTTAAACAAAGCCGGAATTTTTTTTTAATATTTTCCCAAGAAGATATAAATGATTGGAAAGTTGCATGTTATTTGTAGCTTGGGATCTGCTCGTATGCTCGTATTTTCCAACTCGATCCTTTATTTTTTATCCTTTATAAATGTTGTTTACCTATGTTTTTGTTAACGTTGGTCACCTTAATTTTGATAGAACAATGTCTGTCCATATCGGTCTTTCCTTCTGTCAGTCCTTCTATCCGTTATCCCGTACTTCCTTCCTTCAGTTTGTCATCTCACCCACTGTCCCTCTCAAGCTTGTTATCATACTACTTGTCGCGGTTTATACCCGATCTTAAAAAAAATTGGCAGAAGTCATATTTGCGCTACCAAGGATGGTTAAACATTACATTTAGCTCCCTCAAATATGATCAACCAATTGTATGTCTTCGCTCCGGTATGGTATTTTTTACGTATTGTTTTCTTCGTGTATGAGTCTGCTCAATAAATTATTTATGAGCAGTTTAGTGTTTAGCGTGCTTCGCCAGTTTTCAATAATTCCTGCATCGCCTTTATCTTCCTCGCTCTAAGGGAGTCTGGGTCTTTAAAGTCAGTGCCGACCCTTATTCTGGCTGGAGCGCTTTAATGTGACAGGCATTTTTAAGAAAAAATCGATTCCTACATGTTCCTATACATCCCAATAAGAGTTTCTCTTTAAAGTTGGCAAATTAAGAGCCCGGGTTATGAAAGCCAACAATCGGTTTTCAGTTGGCTATTCCACACATATAGAAGTAAACCGAATTTGGCTTTCTTGTGGTTCTGTTGATATCTTTTCTATGCCAGTTTTGTATTTTTTTCCATTACCCCAGATTTCTGTTACAAACTTCACAACACCATTAAGTATACCCTCACTCCGGGTGTAGTGTAAGACAGAAAAATGAATAAACTCCGACCAGACGGAAGTCCTTTTAAACCATATCCGTTGATAGACTGACAGTTTGTTGGGGCATATTTCACACATTTGCCTAACTTCTTAGCTTTAACACATAACCGCACTTCCCCTCCATTCTCCTACGTTCTTTATAAAAGCTTTTCTACATTCAAAGCAATTCTACCTTTACAGGACGCGATATTTGGTAAGGCTAAGTATGTGTGTGTGTTTGAGCCCTAATAGTAGTGTTGGTTACTAGTGTTTGTATATTGTGTGTCCTGAGATAATTTATTTTATAGCATGATGCGATTAGTATGTCTTTCATTATTTCGTTAAATTTTCTTACATTCAGTCCTCGACTTCCCTCTCCGCTCTTGGGCTCTCATGTCAGAGGGGCTTACGTTCGTTTTTTTCCCTCTTATTAATTGAAACTAAACGTTTTCTATTACCTGACAGCAAAGCACAACGTCACCGACTACTGTTGTCACACTTTGGTGGCTGCCATGGCGACGGCTCTATCCAGTAGTTTCGAGTGCTGTTGGTAGTGGTGGCAAGGATACGAGCAATGGTGTCAGTGGTGGCATTTTGTAGTTTATGGTTGGCTACACGCACACCTTCTTAATAAATGGTTACCTTTTAGAAATTGAGTGTGATAAATGATGGCCCCATAATAGACGAAGGCAAGAAGGCATGAAATACCATAAAGAAGTGCTAGGTGAAAAATTGCCACAGCCCCTCTGATGATCAGCGCGAGGAGATAGCATTTGCCAGCGTCTCACTGTGTAACGCACCAGTGACTCCACATACAATGAGTGGATGGGCGGAAGTGGCTACTAACCTTGCCGAGTGTTTGTTTGTTTGTTTTTCTCTGGCCCGACCGTAGTGTGAAATGTTAATTTGTACAAATTGCAATGATTGGCCGTGTTGCGTTTGAAAGAAAAGGAGTTAGCCTACTAACGAGATACGAAGACTATTAATCACAGAGTATACGCATGGTGGAGGATATACTTATATCATTCAACATTTTGTTTTTTGAAAGTTTTACACTTATTTTTTTGACTTGTTGGTTGTTTTGAGGGTTACGATAAATCACTATTTGTAATACAAGTATGCAAGGAAAGTTTATTAAAAATGCAAACCATCATTTAGACTTTTCTACAGTTTCTTCTAACGAATATCAATTTAGTGTAAAACTGGGAAAAGTATTCGTTCGAGTAGTGATAACTTTTAATACTGTATGAAGATAAATAATTTTTAAACATAAGCAAATAGCAGAATTTTTCCATATATTTCTTTGTTCGTGGTCCTTTAAAGATAATTAGTTCTTGACTTACTTGAGTTATTTCCAATATTACAAGTAAAGCTAGCTTCGCAACCTCTTTGTGGTGATAAATAAACTATATACTATAAGTGGTACTTTGGTCTTGTAAAAGCTCGCTCGATATTGCAATACTACAAATTCTCCCAGTTTTATCCATTTAGTCGAACTACTTAGTAGGGACACAAATACTGTTACAACATTGAACACACCCATTTCAATAGCAGAACTGAAGATACCCCGTTAATGTCATATGTGACAGCGCATAGAGAAAAGAACCTAAGGGTAAAAAATCAATTTTCATTTTTTTGATGTGGACAACATCTGAGCATCGAATGAGACTGATCCCATTCCCCAAAAGTGTTCCCTCCCAGAGATATGCGCGTTTTATGCAAGTGATATCGACGATTCTAAGCGCAAATAGAAAGGGACCTAATCTTTAAAATGGCTCTCCTGAACAAAACTGGTTTTTAACCTTAAGTCCCTTTCTATTTTGCGCCTCACATATTGGTTTTGAAAGCTAACATCAATAGCATTATATTAAAATAGCGGTATATTAAAATTGTTTCAACTTTCATCATGGAGAGGTCAGATAATGAGAACCGTTTCGCTCTAATAGCGCTTTTCAAGTGTGAAATGAAAAAAAAACGATATTTTCAAAACGCTCCGAACACTAGGGATTAGCCGCATGTTCGTCTACCGATGCATAAACTGTTTGAGGAGACTGGAGATGTAAAAGTACGGCCCCGTTAAATCAATAATTTACAGAAATCCGCTCCGAAAACAGAAAAATATTGCCCGTAAGATGAATATCACGCAAAAGTCCATGGGTCGAATCATTAAAAAAGACTTGGGACTTGGGGCTTTCAAACGACGTACCGGACATTTATTGACTGCAGCTTTAAAAAAATAGGTTTGAAAAATGCAAACGTCTTTTAGTGAAGCACGCTGATAACTTGCGCAGAAAAATTTTTGTTCACCGTTGAAACAATTTTTACCGTTCAGGAAAAATTTTACAAGCAAAATGATAGAGTGCATGCGCGGTCATCTAAGAAAGCATCTGAACTGATCCCAAGGGTGGAAAAGGGTCATCACCCAGCTTCAGTCATGGTTTGGTGGGGTGTCTCTTACGATGGGGTCACTGACCTGCATTTCTGCGAACAAGGAGTCAAAACATCGCCCAAAGTTTACCAAGAAACCCTTTTGGAAGCTGCTGTGAAGCCTCTTAACACTTCCCTGTTCCAAAACCATCCATGGACTTTCCAGCAGGAATCTGCGCCAGCCCATAAGGCTAAAACGTCCCAGCGTCCTGGCTTCGAAACAATTTGCCAGTGTTTTTTTCCTCTGAAGAATGGCCCTCAGGCAGTCCAGATTTGAACCCATTGGATTACAAATTGTGGACGGGTTTAGAGGACAAGGTTTGTCCTAAAAGATACCCCATCATTGGATCTCTAAAGACTACTTTGGTTCGAGCTGTGTCCAATTTTCCAATGGACGAGGTTCGTGCAGCTATTGACGATTGGCCAGTGTGACTTAAGGCATGTGTAAAGGTAAAAGGCGGACATTTCGAATAAGTAGATTCTTTTTGGATACAATAAACATCAATAAATATATTAAAAAATATTTATTCCAAAAACATTCAGTACTTTTTATTTTACAGCATAAAACGTGTGTAACAGTATTTATATCCCTTCTAAGTACTGGAGTCTTGGTCTTTCCTGTCAGAAACACGGGTAGCATAAAAGTAAAGTAAAGAGTACTTTTTTACCCCAGCACCACACTGCGAAATAGTTTATTAATGTTTAGTGAGTGAGTAGAGTAGATTTTAATGCGTGTAAAAAACACAGATTATTGTTGTCTTAGAGGGGATTCACCGAACCAACCGTTTGGTCAATTTCTATGACGTTTTACGCATTAAAATTTGTACGTGCTAAATCTGTATTACTGTTGTAGAAATGTTGTTGACATTTTCCATGCAAAAAAGTTTTGCTTCGGATAATTTTATTTGAGTTCCGTCAATACACAACACATCCTGGCATCTGGTTTCTCGTCAAAGACACCGATGTTTTAAGTTTAAAAGTCACCTGAACATGCGCGAATCTATTGGTTTTTGCAGTAGCGGCTTGTGTCGACAGGGTGTGACCCGGTGCGTCGGCAGCTGAGTAGGCTTGGCTGAGCACCTAAACAGGTGTAGTGTGGTCCCTGCTGATATGCGAGACACGTGTTGGATAAACTCCAATGGAATTCCGTCCCAATACGAATTTAAAGCCTTTTCACATTTACTGCGTTTCAGCTGAAACGCCGGCGTTTCAGTCTCTTTCGATGAATTCCGCGAAACACACTTAAATTTCCATACAAAACAAAACGCAGGCATTATGCTCTTTTTGCTGTAGTTTATTTGAAACCACAGTAAAAATGAGAGAGAGCCCAGTGTTGTACTCCAATAGTAGTTAAAAAAGCAGTAAAATGAAAAAAATTCCATTGCTGGTTCAAAGCAAATGTCAGAAAAATGAGGGAAAAAAACATCTGTTTGTTTACATTTCTAGTTTGCTTTGTGGTGGTAAGTACTTATTGCAATGGGATCTATGACTATAAATTAAAATTTTTCTTTTTTAATAATTACAGCGCAGGAAAATGGAGTCAACGCCGAATATAATGTGAGTATTATTAATTGTATATTGAGTTCTCATTATTATTGTGATTTGTAATTCAAGGAATCCAAAACAGAAGTACAAGAATGATATAAACTCTAATATTGTACAAATTAAATTCATTTTTTGATATTATTTTATCTTTGTTTGTTTGTTTTGTTTACACTCAGTACAGAAAACACAAAAGAGAAATGAGAAATGTCACATGAAACCACAGTAGTTTAAAAAAGCATAATGTGAACACCATGGTTTCAAAATGATTTCAAGAGAGCGAAACGCCGGCGTTTCAGCTGAAACACAGTAAATGTGAAAAGGCTATAAGGCGACTAAACCAGTGCCGATGTCAACTGAGCCAATACCAATCTAAACTAACGGCGTCGTCTCTCCTTCTACGGGGCTACCTCTGGATGATAATAATCAAGTAACTCTGAAGATGTTGATGATGTCCTTTTTCCCTCTTCATTATATCTTCATCTGTTGGGTCAGACCGTGAATTCAATCTACAGCAACCTATTTCATTCTTATTCATTCAACCACAGGCCAAGTTTTCAAGATATTGAAGTCAGTAGGCGAGTCATGGATGAGCCATTTCCGATAGGGGTCGAATGAAAAGAGTAGATTTTAATGTTAGCAAGGCGCAGTTTTGTTTGTTATCTTACAATCGTTTCACTGTTCCACCAAGGTTGTCAGTATCTATCGATGGTATGGTTGTTGAACAATTAGATGCCCTTGATGTTTTAGGCATGAAGATACAATATGACGCTCGTTAAGCAAGACATGTATTCGAAGTGTTAAATAAAACACTCAAGTGTATAGGCTTTCTAAAGCGGTGCAAGAAATATTTCACTCCTTCTGATCTTTTTAATATCTATACAACCTATATAAAGCCAAAAATGTAATACAACTCCCATATATGGACAGGTGCTTCAAAACATTTCCCACCAGTTACGACATCCAGATATCCAAGACAAATGACAAAAAACAACACAAATGATGTGGAGACCAATAAAAGGCTTTCAGTGAGTATACAGGGAGAAATATTTAACAAATTATTTTTCGTGTTTGGCTACATTTGCGTGACATATTTTGGTTACCTTCAAAGAACAAGGAAATTTCACACAAATTCAAATGTGACATTATTTTCTAAATCTGGGTAAATTTAAAAGGGGTTCAAAAAGCTGTCATCAATTGCTTTTTCTGAATATCTTAAAGGAGGTTATAATAAAGTCGTCCACGGCCGACTTAAACTTTTTCACAGGTTTATTTTTTTAAATAAATAACAAACATTCTCAAAGACTAAAAATAAGGTAAATTGCTTCACCTCTGAGTGAAAAAATAATTTCCATTTTTAGCCAAAAGGATAAATGCGGAATGTCGTTTAATGCTGGTATTTTAATAAAAACAAAACCCGACATATACATATCGAGTTTGCATTTAGTCTGAACAATCGGTATATGGAATCGGCTTCCTGCAAATATATTTCCCACTAATTAGGACATCGAGATGTTAAAAGAGATGTTAAATTTAACATTACTAGTTCGTTTCCCCATCCGCTCCCTTACTTTCTACTCAAAAATGCATGAATAAGGACATTTCCTGAGTAATGATTTTATATGAAAAATCATATCGTTTCTGGAAATTTTGTCTGAGACTGTGATCTGCCTATTGTAATATAGGAGTCCAAAAACGACCCAAGCTTAACTTCTTATTTCTTTTTGCTGGTCGAACTAAATGATGCCTTTACTTATTTCTTAATTAGATAAGCTGTCTAAAGTGTATTTTATATGCATAGATAACACTAACAAAAGGGTAAGCAGTCAAACGAACTATTATATACTGTACAAATTAATTGACACTTTGGATCTCTGACAAATCATTATAAATACACACAGAGAACAGAGTCGTTGCCATAACCAAATTTTTTGCCAACCGATTGATAATGGTTGCATTTTCTATCAATTTTCCATAAGTTCAACCGAATATTGGTTGGTTTTTTGCGATTGTCAATAAATGGAACTGAAAGTATCGGTGGAAGTGACAAAGTGTCAGAACTCCCACAATTTTTTCGGATTATAAATATACTCGTTGCACTTGTATTTAATGAGTAAAAAACAGAATAATAATATTTCTCATGTTAACTTAACCAAAAAGACGATCATGACGTTTTGTCCATCAAGAAATAGACAAAATTGGGAAAGTATTTTTCTGCAAAAATTGGATTGTATAAAAAAAATTAAGAATATGAAATAATATCATTTTCTATATTATTTGCTATTATCTGACCACTATTCGCCATATTAAACATTTGGCAAGCAAGTACTAAGTCCTTTACCCAGATTAATAATTTTTTTTCTCATAATGATGGATTTTTCGGCTTGCCTTTTGAGTTGTACGTTGGCATGGTATAAACATAAAGGGTAGTTTAACGGAAAATCAATATATTAATTGTAAATAAAACATAAATCTTTTCAGCAAATTTTATTAATATTTTTTATTATGATAGGAGGATCTCTGACAATTGTGTGAGAAAGAAAGCATCGGACAAATGCTCTCCACGACTTCGATAGAATAAGTTTTCCGCTGGTCCATATTTTTAATGACTCTGAGACATAATGGAGGTTCAATGTCGTAAATGTGCCGAATTATCTTATCCTTAAACATTTAAATTGATCGTTGCGGCCAATTAACATTACTACGATGTGAGATAACACGGCCATTATATTTCTCGCGCAAAAGAGCCATTGATTCGTTGGCTGGGTGGCAAGTGGCACTATTCCGTTGAATCCACATATAGTCCAGGACCATTTCTTCACAAGCTGGCCACAGAAGTCTGTTATCATCTCATGTTAGAAATAAAAATGTTTACACGTATCGTCTAAAGAGTTGTAAGGGTATCGCGGTAATCTTAAAAGGCATTGAATCATTTGTAGGACAAGATGAAGTAAAACGAGCACTGGAATAAGAGAATTTTAACGTTCACTCCGTGGTAAACGTTCTTAACAATAAAAAGGTTCTCCAACCAATGTTCAAGGTCGAACTTCAACTTGACTCGCGGAAACTAAAGAAAAATGAAGTTCATCCTATATACAAAATACAATATTTGTTATATAGAAGAATTGCGGTCGAAGAACCCTACAAAAGAAATGGCCCCGTTCAATGCCAAAATTGTCAAGAGTATGGACACACAAAATCATACTGCACTTTGCCAACCGTTTGTGTTGTATGTGGTGATCTACACCAATCATCCGTCTGCAAAGTAAAATCGCAGGAACAGAAAAAGGGCAGTAATTGCGGGGAACAACATACCACAAACTACAGAGGTTGTAGGGTTTACAAAGAACTTAAGCATAAACTAGAAGAGAAGCGTAAACTCATTTCTAACCGAAACGCGCCGAACCCTATAATCGACATCCAACAGACTCCAGTTTACTCTAGCGACGGAAACGGTATTACAAACGGTATAACATACGCGAATGTTCTAAGGGCGCATACACCTAATGCCCCAGTGCAACAACTTGGTAACTCTGAATCAATGATTCAACAACTGGTACAGAGTATAAACATGTTCATGTCAACTATGCAATCAATGATGCAAGAATTCATGCGTAACCAGAATCAGTTAATTCAAATTCTACTTACCAAAAAATAGGCCCTCTTAAGATATGTACATGGAACGCAAACGGTGTGAACCAACATAGACACGAACTGACAGAGTACCTAGATCGGCAGAATATTGATATAATGCTACTGTCGGAAACGCATCTTACAGACAAATACAATTTTCAGATACCTAATTTTAGATTTTATCGTACTCACCACCCCGACGGTATGGCTAATGGGGGCACTGGTATCCTAATACGAAAACGTATGAAGCATGAAGTCGCTGAAGGAGTCTCACAAAACTACATTCAAGCGACAACAATTCGTATCCAGATTCAAGGTAGTTTTCTTATCATTTCAGCAATATATTTCCCCCCGCGAACTTTCTGAACTTTTTCAATGGTCTCGGACGCAACTTTATTGCTGCTGGTGACTGCCAAACATACGCACTGGGGATCCCGTTTAGCAAAACCTAGGGGAAACCAGCTGTATAAATGTCTAAATCGACGTCAAAATAAATTGGACTTTATATCTCCCAGTCAACCTACATATTGGCCGTCTGATATTAACAAAAAGCCTGACTTGATAGACGTCGGTATAATAAGAGGAGTTAGTAAATCTAACTTATCTGCTGGTACATGCCCTGACTTATCGTCAGACCACTCGCCAGTTATATTTCATCTTCACGAGAAGACAGCACTTGTAGACGACCCACTAAGGCTTACTTCATACACAACTAACTGGTTAAAATACAGGAAGTTCATTAGTAGTCACTTAGATTCGAATCATCTAATTTCTAACGCGGAAGAGATCGATAAAAACGTATCCAACTTGAACGTAATCCTGGAACAGGCGGCCATTCACGCTATACACAGACAAATAAAAGCGACAAATAGTTTAAATACTTACACTAACCGGGAAATAGAGCACCTTGTAAGTGAAAAAAGGAGGTTCCGTCGCGAATGCCGGCGAAATAGGTCACCAGCGGCCCGACTAAGACTGACTGAAGCTACTAAAAGATTGCAAAGCGCACTTAGAAATGAAGACAGTAGATAGCATGCTAGTCTCATTGCAAGTTTAACTCCAACAGCTTCAACCAAATTCTCATTATGGAAAACATTATGAAATACTAGTATGCCCACCGAAACGCAATTTCCAATACGCGACGCAAATGGAAGTGGGCAATATCAGAAGAGGAAAAAGCCAATGTTTTTGCAAACCATCTGTCGCAGGTATTTCGCCCAAATCCTACTTGCAGGATCAAACCAGGTTTAAAATTCGCAGACACTTGATCCATACCAGTTGTACACTATTTTGACCAAATTAATTTAAATTCCTGCCAATTAGCAGAGATCCACATAAAGAAATCCATACTAGGATTCATTATTGAATTATACTTAAGATTCGTATACTTATTGTTAGGCTCCTTTGGAGCAGATTCAATAATTCAAATAAAGCATATATAAAACAAATCGCGTTAGCAAATACTATTTACGTTAACTGCTTGGCCGACCTCATTTTCGAAGAAGTATGGGCCGATGACGCCGCCACGCCATTAACCGCCCCAAACTGTAACTCATTTTTGATGTATCGACATTATAACAATCACTCGATGATTCCCATTTGCCATATGAGGCAATTCTGCTTGTTAACGAATCAACGTGGACACATTTGGTCGAATATCCGGACCAAAAAAAATCACGAAGTGTTATGAACGTAAATTTCTGCAACAATCATAACGCGCTGCTTAATTGTGTACTTCTCCGCGATTAGATTTGTCCATGGATGAAACAAAGAAATGTAAAATTAAGTTGGGCAAAAAACTGGACGTTTAGGTGTGACTCACAATTGACATCTCGCATTAAGGTTGAACCACCCTTCAGAAAAATATATATCTTTAAGAAAAACGTGATTTTAAGAAATTTATTAAATTTAGGCTCAGATTCTTAAATAAATGCACCTTTTTCGACTAGCTTGGAGTAATGAATATTTAAATATTTTTTTTCGAATAAGCCTACATTTAAAACAAAACAGCTTTACTAACAAACAATCCGTTAACATAAAATGTTTGTTATCATTACCAAAAATTGGTTGCATCAATGATTGTATGCAAAACAATTGGTTGCCACAACCACGAGTTGTGATAGCTATATAACTATTGGCTGTACATTACTATGATCATATTTTTATATTTACAAAAACAGTTCAATGAAAAAAAAAATTAACCCTGACTTTCGAATTCAGCAGATGAAAATACATAAGAAAAGTTACCTCTCATTAAATGTACAATTACGCTGTACGAGGGCGACCGCAAAACTAACTGGCCTGCGACATTTTTTGTTTTACTAGGAACTTTTTTTTTGTTTTTTAAAAGCAATATTTATAAGCCATCTGTCAAAATTTCCGAAATATTTAATGATTATTTTCTTTGTTAAAGGTGATTGAAGTAAACAAGTTTTATAATTTTTGAAAAATGGAAAATAATGAGTTTCGTGCGGTAATTAAACACTTTTATATGAAAGGTTATACGCCACAATTAATCAAAGATGAATTGGATTCTGTTCATGGTGATAATGCACCATCATAATCTACCGTGAAATCCTGGGTTCAACAATTTAAAATGAGTCGTTCAAGTACGGAAGGTGAACAACGCTCTGGAAGACTGAAAACTGCTACTGCTATTGAAAACATTAGAAAAATATTTAATGAAGTGACTAAAGATAGACGAATAAAGCTCAGAGAACTTGCTGATATTGTTAAAATACACGAAAACAAGTTTGGAGTATTTTACATGATGAACTCCACATGAAAAAGCTATCCGCAAGTAGGGTGCCGCGTTTGTTGACTTTGCCCCAAAAAATCGTCCGTTGGACCAATTCCGAGGAGCTTTTAGCGATTTATCAGCGTAATCCAATAGAGTTCTTGCGCCGATTCATAACTGTTGATGAAACATGGATCCACCACTACATCCCAGAATGCAAAGAACAGTCAAAACAATGGATAGAAGCTGGTAATAGTGGTCCCAAGAAGGCGAATACTGTTAAGTCAGCAGGAAAAGTAATGGCCACAGTATTTTGGGATGCAAGGGGTATACTATTTATTGATTATCTTGAGAAAGGAAAAACTATAAATAGTGAATATTATTGTGCATTATTGGATCGGTTGAGTGAATAAATCAAGATAAAACGATCGCATTTAGAAAAAAAAAGTTCTTTTTCATCACACATTGCATTTTTAACTCAACAAAAACTGGCCGAATTACGATTTGAAATTGCTCCGCATCCACCATATAGTCCAGATTTAGCTCCTTCTGATTATTTCTTGTTTCCAAATTTAAAAAAATGTTCGTCCAATAGCGAGGTTATTTCTAAAACTGAGGCATATTTTGAAGGTTTTGAAAAATCTTATTTTTCGGATGGAATTTAAAAATTGAAAAACGTTTGATGAAGTGTATTGAGTTGGATGGAGATTATGTTGAAAAATAAATAATAATAATTCCAAAAAACGGTTCTTTTTATGTTAGGCCAGTTACTATTGCGGACGCCCTCGTAAACTAGTGTAATTAATTTTTTCTGTTAGTTCTGTTAGTTTTAAAACTTTCCTCGTCTATTGGGCTTAAAATTGGACCAGCAAAATCTGTGCAACTCTTTTCAATCCAAATAAGTCAGCTTTCACTATAAAAATAGTGCTGAGCACCAAACCACATACTGAGCTATACTAAGTTCAATAAATCTCTACCATTCATAGTCAAACCTGAATTGCTCTCGAGGGATGAACAGGATATATTAATTCAAATTCTATGATAGAAATGTCAGGGCCATTAAACTCTTCGCTCAATTGTATATGTTAAACACTATGGAAGATTAACGCAAATTCATTGTTACATTGTCCTTCGCTGATGTCTCATGATTCATTTTGTTTAACAAAATACGTGTTTTATTTCACAAAATCACCGACCATGAAATCACATACCATGTGAACAATACCTGTGTACATACATTCAAGTAAACATACCTTTATTCCTTTCACAGAATGAACAACATCCTTTTGCAGGAGCAACACAACCCCCTCCCATACCCACTCCAATGTACAAGATTCCATTAGAAGCCATACAATGGAATGCTATACAATATACTGCCACTACAACGACTACAAGGACTATTTGTTACTACAGTGTGGATGATGACAAAGTCAATGGTATGAGGGGGAAATCTTAACACATCACAAGTCAAAATCGGATATAATAATGTGTCATTTAATACCCATTGAAAATGTCATTTAGAGCAAATAACAAATCATTTGTTTTATTCTTCAGAACACAAAACAAAGGACCACGACAAAGCCGAACGACAACGGTACACAGATACACTACTAGCATACAATTGCAGAACAGGAACTCACTCACTCGCACACACTTATACAGGCAAGGATAACAAATTGTCGGCAACGTAATAGAAAGCACTCTCACACAAACACAAGGGGATTTTCACCTATAACAAAATACACTCACACACAGACATCGGGGGAAAAACACTGATATCCATTTGTTGTGTTTTTTTCGGTGTTTACACATGTACATCTCGCATACATGTGATAATACAAATGAAATACGGATTCAGATACAGATACAGACATCGTCGGCGACCTATCAAAGATACAAATGATTCCCCCCAAATAATTCTGATTTTGATGGTGATGTTGTATAAAAATTCAATTTGTTTTTTATGCTTTTCAATGTTCGGTGATAAATGCAAGTATGCGCTCCTATTCCATGCTGCTAGTTTTTTTTCTCTTTCGATCCACTGAACTTAATAAACTCATTTATTTTAAAGTGTTTCTCTGAGATAAACGCTTTTGTGTATGTGGACATCTAATCAAATTCAGGCAAAAATTGTCATACAAACCCCGAGAAAAACTCCCAAGATTGATGATGTTTCGTAAATGCTATTCTTTCCCCTTCTGGAACTAGCGTGTATTGAATGAGCACAAAAAAAACGAAAATGAAAAACTAGAAAGAGAAAATCATTTACAAAACAAAACAGGAAGGAAGTACAGAAAAATAGTTTCTCATATGCTTGACAAACAACTGGTAAATAGAGTTAAAGGCAATCGCAGAAGAAACCCCTTTAAAGCAGCGATAGCGAACAGTGGGATAAAAAGGTGTATACAGAAAAAATAAAATCTTTTGGAAATCGGTTCGAACTGCAAATGTTCGATTGGATAAACATACTTTCTGTTGCAATGGCCAACATTCCATGGTATCGATGGTTACATAATTGACTTACCATACGATGAGAGCTACAATAGTAATGAAGGTCCAACCATTGTGCACGATTCTGAGTCGCACCTTAACGTCAAGTGTTTTGCCCAACTTAACCCTTAAATGCATGAGGTCAGCCTCTAGCATGGAGACCATGCTACCCTTATGCAAACACTCCCTAAGCTCAAATTGAGCAATAATTCCTCTGGTAAACAAGCAATTTTTCTGCAAAAGTGGAAAAACTACGATATGTGAAGTGTACCATTTATGGCACACTATGCATTCTGGACATATGAGGAATAAGTATAATTTTTTTGATTTATTATTTTTATATATTAGAAATTAAATAATGAGGTATACAAAATGAATTGAATATAATCAAAAGAGTAAGAAAATAAATATATACGTTTCCTTACGCGACATATAGTAATAATTATTCTTTTTATTAAGGTAAGCGATGAAACATTTAAATATAGAACGGTTGTTCAAATTTTATCTTCAAAACATATAGCATTTTTACACCGAGCTTGCTCGTAACAACTGGCAGGTGATCTACACTATCATATCGCTAATCATTAGGTAGGTAATATAATTATCCATATGTGACGCGCAAAAAAACAGTTTTGTTCAGGAGAGCCATTTAACAGATTAGGTCCCTTTTCATTTGCGCTTAGAATCGTCGACTTCACTTTCATAAAACGCGCATATCTCTGGGAGGGAACACTTTTGGGCATGGGATCGGTCTCATTCGAGGCTCAGATGTTGTCCACATCAAAAAAAGAATAGAAAAAATGAATGAATGAAAAAGAATCTACTTATTCGAAATGTCCGCTTTTTGCTTTAACACACGCCTAAAGTCTCCCTGGTCAATTGTCAATAGCTGCTCGAACCTCGTCCATTGGAAACTTGGCCACAGCTCGAACCAAAGCAGTCTTAAGAGATCCAATGTTGGGGTATCTTTTGTGACGAACCTTGTCCTCTAAAACCGTCCACAATTTGTAATCCAATGGTTTCAAATCTGGACTGCCTGAAGGCCATTCTCCAGAGGAAATGAACGCTGGCAAATTGTTTCGAAGCCAGGCCTGGGACGTTTTAACCCTATAGGCTGGCGCAGAATCCTGCTGGAAAGTCCATGGCTGGTTTTGAAACAGGGAATTTTTAAGCGGCTTCACAACAGCTTCTAAAACGGTTTCTTGGTAAACTTTGGCCGATGTTTTGACTCCTTGTTTGCAGAAATGCAGGTCAGTGACTTCATCGTAAGAGACACCCCACCAAACCTTGACTGAAGCTGGGTGATTAACCTTTTCCACCCTTGGGATCAGTTCAGGTGCTTCCTTAGATGACCGCTCATACACTCTATTATTTTGCTTGTTAAATTTTTCCTGAACGTTAAAAAATTTTTCATCGGTTAACAAATTTTTTCTGTGCAAATTATCAGCGTGCTTCACCAAAAGACGTTTGCATTTTTCAATCGTTTTATTTTTAAAAGCTGCAGTCAATATATGTCCGGTACGTCGTTTGAAAACCCCAAGTCCCAAGTCTTTTTTAATGATTCGACTCATGGACGTTTGCGTGATATTCATCTCACGGCCATGATTTTCTGTTTTCGGAGCGGATTTCTGTGAATTCTTGATTTAACGGCTTTGATGACATGCGGTGTTCGAACAGAGCGTGGGCGGCCCGCTTTGTTTCATTTCACACTTGAAAAACGCTATTACAGCGATACTGTTCTCATTATCTGAATAATCCATGATGAAAATTGAATCAATTTTAAAATCCCGTTACAGACTAACGCTATTGAGGTTAGCTTTCAAACCCCATATGACATTAACGGGGTGTGTTCGGTTCTACTATTCAAATGGGTGTGTTCAATGTTGTAACAGTAGTTATGTCCCTACTATGTAGACTTTGTTATTTTTAAAACCGGCAATTTCACGGTTCATTCGTACTACAATATTCGCAGAGGCTTACAAATCAGGTTCCCCTGGCGATGTTCTTTACCAGTGTATGAGTATACTTCAAATTTTGACATTAACCGGTGTCATTTCAAAGGGCGAATTGCGAATTCCATTGATTTATTTGGTAGATACTGTTTCATCTAGTGTCCAACGTTTGTGAAACACGTCTACTCATCTATTGATTAACGAGGCATCATGCAAATCAATTGAAAACGTTCGTTTAGTTGATTGACTATTGATCTTACTTTAAATAGACGATCAGGGTTTCCGGTGTCGTAGTCATCGTTATTCCTTATGTGGAGGTACTCTCTAATCTTCGCATAAAAGTTGATGCACATTACGCACTGCATGTAGGTATATTCCAACAACCTCTCATACATGGCATTTTGTGATAAGACATATAAGTAATAAATTGTCAGGTCATCAAAAAAAATCTGATTGTTACTTTCCACTTCTGCGTAATTAATGGTATCTTGCAATCAGGTCATCTTTGAAAAAATATTCAAAACATGAGTTAGAAGTTGCAAATTCATCTGCTGATTCTGGTTAGGTTTTCATCCTTCCAACGAGCTCTCTCAAAATCACAAGAAATTATGTCAAAAACATCATTTTTCGTGGACAATACTCAGCTTGTCCGCATTCGGAGCATTTTCAGTTAGATCATCAACTTGAGACATTGAGGTTGACGAAACCAAAATTTCAACGCCAGAGAATATATGTGACAGCGCATAGAGAAGGGGACCTAAGGGTAAAAAAAATAAATTTTCATTTTTTTTTTATGTGGACAACATCTGAGCATCGAATGAGACCGATCCCATGCCCCAAAAGTGTTCCCTCCCAGAGATATGCGCGTTTTATGAAAGTGAAGTCGACGATTCTAAGCGCAAATAAAAAGAGACCTAATCTTTAAAATGGCTCTCCTGAACAAAACTGGTTTTTAACCTTAGGCCCCTATCTATTTTGAGCGTCACATATACGTGTAGCGCAGAAATATCAGAAATTGTCCCAGTATGTCGTAATCGGTTTCTGCTCGATTTTTGACCGGTTGCGGTATTTTTGTTCCATCAATCAATTCACCTGGTCTAATATCTGCCCATTCTGCTTTGTCATCAGAACCATCATCATTCATAGGTACATCCACTATATCATCATCGTCATAATAAAGAAGCACGACATCGACGTTGTCCCTCTTTCCGTCATTAAAGCCATCCATTTCAAATAAAAATTAAAAAATAATCAAAAAGTTTGAAAAACTAAAATAGTTTGAATAACTTAAATATCGTACAGAAAATGACAGGTAACATATATGGTACGCTGTGCATTCCAGGGTTAAATTAACATTTATTTATTTCAGTGCTTAGCAAATTCAACCATGGAGGAGTACACACTCGAGTAGCAAGTTACGATTTTTGAAGCCTTTTATGAAAACTGACGTTCAAATTAACATGCTTTTCAAAATCGAACAAATGTTCACAATCGCGACAATTGTGGGCAAATTTCAACAAATCTTAGCATGAAGAAAATATGAAAACTTCTGTGCATGTTGGCACAGTTCGTTTTGCCATTGTTCTGTCATCGGACCGTAATTCTTCGAAAATGTGGTTGGCCAAGCAGTTAACGTGAATGGTGTTCGCTATCGCAAGATGCTAACGGACATCTTGTGGCCAAACATTGAGGATATAGACCTCGTGGCGATATTAATAGACCGCCACTATCCTGTCATTTGGACCTCTTTCTTTGGTGATATTTCAAAGAAAAAGTGTACGTCAATTAGCCAAAAAAAATAAAATAAAAGCTAGAAGATTAAATAATTCGCACATTAACGACATTGAACCTCCATTATGTCTCAGAGTCATTAAAAAAAGGACCGTCGAATAGAGGTAAGCTCCCCCATGTAGAGCATTTGGGGGATGTATTATTTTACACATAATTGTCATAGATCCTTCTATCATAACAGAAAAATATTAAGATAATTCTATGAAAATGTTTTGTTTTATTTACAATTAACGTCATGCATTAAGTGTACCATCCCTTTTTACGATTATTACAGACAATAAAGTGGCTATACCAAACGAAGTCAGTAAAACTATTGTTTGCCACAACTGGTGGTTATGACAACCAACATATTATGAAGTATACGTACATGTTACGTTGGTACCAATAAAACAGTATAACAAAAAATAAAAAAGTCAAAATACCTGGGATAGTGATATAATTTTTCTTGTAGATCTTGCTGAGTACAACAAGAAACCGGTTTTTAAATTTCCCAAACACCTCCAAAAAATGTAGTTACGGGTAAAAAACGGGTTTTTTGGATCTAACGCACCTTTATGCCAGTAACTTGGTTGAATATCAACAGATTTTATATTTTTTGGCTGATTTGAAAAGAAGAAACTGCGCCTTTCGAAGGGTGTATACATTTTTTAAATCACACTGAAAAAATCTTTTTATTTTTCCTGTAAACTCATTTTTTAAAATTTTTTGTAATTTTTTAACTTTAAATGCGTTTTTCCACAGATTTTTTTTGAAAGGAACTGAAAATTTTTTGAATGGAGTAATAAAAAAAGTGTTCTTACAAATACAATTCGGTGTCATTTTTAAAAATCCGTGAGAAACTGATTGAGTTATTCAACTTTTAGTTAAGCGACATTTTTTGAAAAAATACAATTATTGGCAATACTACTTAGAAATGTTTGTTAGACCGTTTTCTTTTTAATTGAACATCATCAGTATCCCGTTTAAGTGACCATCAATATTCGAAAATCATTTTTATTTTCTTCAAAACGTTTTTCCCATTGTACTTATTTCTTGATGAAAGTGTTCGCCTTATTCATCACTGAACTGCCCCAGGTTTTCTGGGAAGAAGTCTAGATGTGAATGGAGGAAATGAATTTTAATTGGCATGTTGCAGTCCATTTCACCATACGCACTCAATAATTCATCAACAATCGCGACATAGTTTTCTCTACTGTGTAATTAGTGTTAGCACTAATAATAATTAGTGGTGATATTAAATTAATTATTTATAATAACTAAACCGCGTTTTTTTCGCTGTTGTAAAATAATACACTATGCAACCAAAGTTCGGGCTTATTTTGATTTCTTCTAGAAATTAAAGACATTTTATTATAGTAAATTCGCAAATGGACGACCGGGTTATTTTTTATGGGCCAAGGAAATTTTTATTTTGCAGCTCATGGAGCAAAGTGTGGACTTAATATTCGTAGAATATTTTAACATTCTATCTCTTCGATTGGAGTGCTCTTTTTGGAGGTGTCTCAATCGGAGTTTAAAAAGTGCTTCGACATTTGGTTTGAGCGCATGAAAAAGTGTATATAAGTAAATTATGCTGGAGAATGCTTTGAAAAACCATAAAACCATTTTTGATGGTTAAATATTCGCATTTTCATTATTGGCCAGAAATATATATAGCAGTCCTCGTATACGCTAAATTATAACATGCATCCGCGACGATCTCATATAGCTCACATGATATTGGAGAGGCCCCATGTTTTAGAAACTAATGTCTTACCTTTGAGGCTCTTGTGTTGAAACCGATTTTTTAGATTCATACTCGAACACACATCTAGGCGACCCACATTATCTTGTCAAACATTATCTTAATACCCAACAAAATGATGATATAGATCAGAAATCTAGGAGGTGGTAGCTACTGTCTGGTCAAAAAATGTTGCTGAATGTTGCTGAAAGTGCCTGCAGAAAAAATGTGTGGTTGGGATGACAATATTCGAAGAGCCTCATACTATAAGTAAAGTATATTATTGTAACACATCAATATTATGATTCCTACAACCATACTATAATTTCCATAACCAGAATAGTATTGTAACTTCTAACTACTTCAAATATTTTAACTCAACCATACTTTTTTTCTTCGTGTGTGACCACAAGCTGTTGCTTCAACAATTCTCACTATGATAGACTAGTTTTCAAGCTACTATCCCTATAATTTTTCGTGGACACTGTTCTTCATTGTCATAGTATGGATTTTATTTCACTCATATTGATTACATCTACAAAAAATACC
This sequence comes from Hydrotaea diabolus, assembly GCA_963513945.1. Lineage (NCBI taxonomy): Eukaryota > Metazoa > Arthropoda > Insecta > Diptera > Muscidae > Hydrotaea > Hydrotaea diabolus. The sequence continues at coordinate 49,236,178 of OY740717.1, read as the reverse complement.
AGAAGATGGAGTGTAAGGAACACTGAACCGCCAACACCAGTAAGTGTGTGTGTACGAGGATGAGATCACTGTTGCATACATACATAAATATGTATGAGAATCCAGTAAAGGGAGTCCTGTTGTTATATCAACCAATGTTCACCAACATACATCCGTCGCACATATGATGCCAAAAACGGACCATCATCAAAATGACAATGACCGTCATTCATCTTACACCAAAACAGACATAAAAAACCCCAATACTCTCACACCGACTCTCAGCAAAAAATAAAAAGAAAAGTCCAAGCTAAGCTGGATAAACGAAAGCACCAGTGGAAAAGCCCAGCGCATTCAGTCCTTACTCAGGATATACTTGTATTACACCTGTGTTGCTTCACATATGACTGAACGACTGTTTGTATGTGTGTTAGCCTGAGGACTCATAGTGTCTTACACGGATAAGAGTGTATGACTGTGTGGGTCTGTCTCGTTATTATTCCACCTTTCTCTGCTTTACACCCATTCATTTTAAAGGTGCTCAGATGCTAAACATTTTGGCCAGCGGCAGGTAAAAAAACAAAACGTAACGGAAAAGTGGAAAAAATTGTTTACAAAATACCGGAAAAATCGTTTGTTCTCGCATGAAAAAATCCCATTAGATCGCTGAGTGGAAGGTGTAGGTGTCGTTTGTGGGCACAACAGGGGAGAAGGTGCAATGAAATATTACAAATTTCGTTTTTCCAAGCAACAAAAATGAAGTATAGTTCTTTTCTTGATGTAAAACTCTGAGTTTTTCTTTATAGCGGCTGGTGAGTGGAAAACATTTTGCGACAATGTTACAACTAAGTTGAAGTTGTTCTGAAAATGCTGTCGAAGGAATAAATGAAAATTAAAATGGTGCGTACTCCTAATGACGCAACAATTTGATAACGCTGAAACGATGATAAATGTTTTCATGGATACTATGCAACCAATGATGTAAGACTTAATGCGCAACCAAAATCAGTTAATTGAAAATCTACTTAACAAAAAATGACCCACCTTAAATATGATCATGGAAAGCAAACGGTGTGAACTAACATAGACACGATAATGTTATTATCGGAAAAGCAACTTACAGACAAGTAGGTCTTTCAGATATTCAGGCTCTACGGTCTCTAGAAATTACAACAATACATTTTCCCCCGCGGTTCGAGATATCAGAATACATTCTTATGAACTTTTTCAAAAGCCTCGGACCCAATTTCCTTGCTGTTGCAGACTATAATGCCGAACAGGTCTAGCAAACCCCATGGGAAACCAGCTGTACAAGTGAGCGGAAAAAGGAATTGCACTTTATATCGCCCGGTCGACTGACATACTCACCTTCAGACCTTAACAAAAAACCCGACTTAATGGATTTTGGTATAATAACAGGAATTAGCAAATCGAACTGGTCTGATTGTACTAACCCCGATCGATCGTCAGACCATTCACCTGTAACATTTCTTCTCCATGAGATGGCTGTACTTGTAGATGAGACTCTTAGGCTTTTAAGCTGTTGGTGTGGGGAGATGACACCAACAGCTTAAAATACTGGAAGTACATAAGCAACAACGCTATAGCGTTTCCAATTTTAATTCCATTTTACAACTGGCGGCCATTCACGCTACGCAGTAGAATACGACACAAATTTTGAATACTTACACAAACACGAAAACGTGATCATTGTAATTGAAAAAAGGAGTCTTCGCCGCGAATGGCAGCGAAATAGATGGCCGGGGTCCAGACGTAGACTAGCTGACGCTACCAAAAAGTTTCAATGTGCTCTTAGAAACAAAGACAGTTAATTGCATGCAAACTTTACCACAAGCCTTACTCCAACAGCTGCAACCAAATTTTCGTTATGGAAAACTCAAACAAAAACACGTATGCTTCTCAATTTCCTTTGCGCATCGCAAATGGCGAGTGGGCTACATCAAAAGAGGAGATAACCATCTGGACCAGGTATTGCGCCCAAATTCAGCATGCAGTGAATTTCTTTCTCCAGCTGAATACAATTCCCCCTAATTCCATTGCTTACAACTGCTAATGAGGTCCTACATATTATAAGGGAAACCGTAAATCCGGGTAAAGCGTCCGGAAATGATCTTGTAACGCCTAAAATGATCATGGAACTTCCTTTTTTTGCCGCGAAATTCCTGTCCAAAGTATTAAACTAAATTTTGAGACATAGCTACTTCCCCAAAGCGTGAGGAAGGAAGGTTTTTCTAAAATGATCCTGGAACTTCCTTTTTTGCCGCGAAGTTCCTGTCCAAAGTATTAAACTAAATTTTGAGACATAGCTACTTCCGAAAAGCGTGGGGAAGGAAGTTTCTTTGATTCAAATGATCTTAAAGACAAATCAATCTCTTCCTTATATAGACCGATCAGTTAACTTCCCTGCCTATCCAAACACTTTAAAGTTCTCCTAGCAACAATTAAACAGTTTCTTGTGTCAAACAGCAATATTCCTGACCATTAGTTTGGAATCCGTAAAGATCACAGTACCATTGAAAAAGTTAACCTCAAGCAATAGTAAATCTATTAATCGGCGCGAATATTGCTGTATCGTGCTTCTGGATGTTGCTCAAGGATTTGACAATGGTTTGGTTTGAGCAACAACATATCCAAATATTTACCGGCGAATACGCAACGTCTCCTTAAGTCTTACTTAGAAAACCGCAGATTCTGAGTCAAATGAGGGCATCATATCACCGACGACTGCAAAATACCAGTGTAGTGTCCTGGGGCCTACCCTGTATCTTCTGTTCGCCGCAGATATACCTACAAGAGCAAACGTACTAACGCCAACATTGCCGACGATACTTCTTTAAAGAGGTCACACAAAAAACACGATATAGCATTACCAACCTAGGTATTTATCTAAGATGGGTAGAATCATGCCTATATGACTGGAGGATACAAATCAACGAGACTTCATACACACAGGTAACTTTCACACTGAATTTCAGCACATGTCCGACACTGAAATTAAATAATATTTCTTTTTTCAAGTCTATAACGTTACATAACTGGGGATCCAACAAAATCGACGACTAATCTGGAGAAGTCATAAAGAAGCCAAGAGGACTCAGCCGAAGCTTACGATATGCCTAGTTATCTGGTTCCTTAGAGCGAACTCTGAGCCTCGAATACAAGGTTTTTATAATAGTGTAATCAAACCTATGGCTATATAAGGCGCCCAGTTATGAAGAGTAAGCTCAAGTAGTCTTGAAAAATACCAAAGAGTCCAATCGAACATCGAACATTGCGAGTGGTCACCGGAGCCCCTTCGTACGTGAGGAATAAAAACATCCATCGAGATCTGAAAAAACCCCTCGTCAAGGATGCATTTCAAGATATCAAGATGAAACGGAAGCCCGAACACGGGCCGAGACGGCAACATATTAGATAGGTAGTTACTATGTACTCAAAGACTTTGGAGAAATGAACGCTAGGTATTCCTATTCCAGTGAGTCTCTCGTCCCAGTATCTCGTGAACACACGCGCGCAAAATATTGTATAGAATATTCTATTTTACGTCACGAGATTTAAAACAAACGCGGAACGGCAGTCAAAATGCAAAACTATCAACACCGAAATTGAGGAAATGTCTGGCAGTAGAGGCTACCGCCTTTACTTCCCGAGGATTCAACTAAAACTGGTATAAATTTCCTATCTATGTGAACACCTTAAGGTGTTTGGGACTTAATGCAACGCACTCGATTGTGTAGAATTATTTATTGTACGTCTCGGGGTTTAAACCAAAGATGGTTTATAAATGTCAAAACAAAATGGAAAATGTATGTATACAGAGGCCTCAAACTCTAGCTTTCAAGTGTTTTAAACCCAATCAGGTTTAAAATTGCCTTTTATGTAAACAACTAAAGGTCTACAGACAGTATTGTAAAGTCGACTCTACCAATCTAGAATTACCCGTTATATAAAACTACAGTTCCTTACTCTAGAAGTCTGGAGTTCCTGACTATAGAATCAAAAAAAAATCGCGAATATATCGGTAAATGGCTGTGAAGATCCCCTTGACCTCAATGGCGAGATTTCAGCTAAATTAAGCTTGAAATTCTTAAACGTGTGAACTAACTCAGATAACGTACCAATCTGAACAAATTAATGCAAATCCTGCCAAAAAGACACAGAGAATAGCAAAACCCAGAAATCCATTTCGGGATATACTATTAAATTTTACTTTAAGATTTGTACACTTATTATTAGGCTCCTATATAAAAATGGCTTCTCTTACTTTCCCCAACATTTCATTAATGATTTTTTCCTCAAAGTCCAATTAAAAACAAACCGCCCAATGCATTTTATAGAAAGGTTTGGAGAAGATTAAGTACTAACCTCTTTTTAGGCAGCCACTGGCATATAAAGATAAAAAAAATCTATAAGAAAAGTTGCAGATTCATAGGCCGACATTTTTAAAAGAAAAACTGCGGCCTCAAAAAAGGTCCCGGGTATACCTAGGAAAATTTTTGTTTCCCATACTTAAATAAGTTAACATTTTGTTAAAATAAATCTTCGGATATGTGAATATCTTCTACCGTCTCCCATACATGAGTACATCCTCTCGACTATCGTTGAACTACGCTATAGTCATTTGTTTTATCGCAAATAAATACAAAATTCTTCTTTAATAAAATTATGCTCTGATGGAATTAAGACATTAATGCCATTTTAAATATGTGCATACATGAAAAACTATATTTGATTGCATGCATTGTATATTTACAAATTAACACCCACACAAATACAATTTAAAGTTAAAATAGCCTGAGCATATAGAAAAAATCTAGGTGAAAAACGATTTATGGCAAAAATTTCATTTGATTCGACAAATAAACTGCAACAACTTTAATTGAGTTTTCACTATTTTCAGTAAATGAATTAGAGAAGGAAAAAAACATGTGTATACTCACTCAAATTGTCATCGAAGCAAATGTCGGTGGCAAAATTCAGCAGAGATTAATTAAAAAATCCAATTAACAAAATGACTTAAAAAGTCAATAAAATATTATTTCAGTTTGACTGTGATATGGAAAAAACAAACCCCTACGAGAATTATAAAAAAAGTTCACTTGGTGGGCTCAACTTATCCAAAGGAGAAGTTCCGCAGGCGGACTCTGCTATAAATGTAAAAAGTTTGGCCCATGAGGTCCATAAGATCATTTCTGTTAAGAAAAATAAAACAGTTGGCTCAATTTTATATTATAAGAGAAGTTGATCTGGTTGTCTTTACCTTTTTTTTTTAAAAAAAATTATACTGTAGATAATGCTTTCTTATAAAAGAAAATTATTTTTTTGGGCTTGAATGTGCCTTCTGTTTGAAGTTTGAATTTTAAATCTCAAATTTCTTCTCAAAATAAGTTTACTATCGTCTGTAAGTTTCCCATAGAGGAGGGATGATTGCGTTTTTGTAATCTAAAAGGTCAGCCAATTTTATTGAAAGGAATGACAAAAACTAATATGTTTCTGTTTGTCTAGTGGTCAGCTCGGGTTTAGTGCAATTCCTTTAGAATGCAATTTATTCCTAAATAGACATTTCAAGTACCATCTCAAAGAATTTAAAGGCTCTTAGATATGAATATGAATAGTAGTAAAATAATTTCGTCTCTATTAACCTCCAAACAACAGTTCAATAGTAAGCTTGCCGAGGTACAGCTGGATACAATATCAGTATCCCGCGCTAAGCACGCGTACAAAATATTTTTGCAAATAGATGACCTAAAAGACTTTTATTTTCCCATGAAAAGCTAAACCTCTAGAGCTCAACTAACACAACTAATATGCTGCTGCTTATTTTTGGTCTTAAAGCGGAAACTTTCTCCATATCTTTCGGAAATGTTTGACCTTATTTGATTTCGTTATGTAACCAATCAAAAAGTTTTGCCTAATTTGTGTCTTGTTTAGTTTCCGATTTAGCCTTCAGAAATTAAATATTATTTCCTTATTACCTACAAAACAAAAAACTTTAATTGACCTATAAATTACTTGTTTACTTTGTTATCTTTCGCTTTCCCCTTGGCAATAATTCAGCCTAACAAATGTAGGAGTTTCCAAGAAAGCGAAAAAGAAATGGCAATTGGGGTAGAGCGATAAAGTAGCTGCAAATGGAGGGCTAAACACGTTCGTAATACATATGTTCCGATAGGAATCGGGCTTATGGCGTATAACTGATTAAAACATTAAGAATTACCGGCAACAAAAATTATGTTGGTAACAATGAATTGTTAATCAAGATTGCTAACCACACACATACACATGAGTACACGAATGCATACACAGACAATTGTACAGCGTAGAGTACAATGATAGATGTCTTTGTGTAGGCGCACATGTGTAACGAGTTTTGGTTAATTTATGTTTTACTTACGAAACCATTCATCGCAAAACCACAGCAGCCAACAAGGATCTGAACGCATATACGCGCTTTTAGGAGATTGGTTTGTATGACTTCACGCAGGTACATTAGAGTGGTCCGAAAAATTGTCTAAATTGTAAGGTCGCCATTTAATATTTTGGTTTGGAAAATTCTGCTATACTGTCCTCTACAGTTTTCAACTGTAAAATCAATTTTAGGTAATAAGTGTGTATTTAGATGTAGGTCACTCTGCTTCTATGAGAGTTGGTATTTATAATTGGGTCCGGCAATAAAAGCACAATAATTTACCATTGCAAATGATTTTATTGTTTTCCAAAATATTCTCCTTTAAGATCAATACACGTTTGCATGCGCACAAACGAATTTTCGAAGCACTTTTTCCACTCTGATTGAGACACCTTCAAAACATGATTTTTGAACCCTTCAACAGCTGCTTCGGGCGATGCAAAACGTTGAACACGTTTTTTTTCTTGATGCTAGGGAATAGGAAGAAGTCATTGGGTGCCAAATCAGGGCTGTGCGGTGGATGGCCCATCAATTCGACATCTTGAGTGGTCAAATAGCTCATCATTTCAGCTGATGTGTAAGAACTCGCATTGTCGTGAAGAAAAAGGATCCGCCTTCTCTTATTATCTTTCTTCATTTCTTCGAACACTGTTGGCAAACAGATGGTTGTATACTACTCAGAATTGACAGTCCTACGTTCCACTAAAGGCACTTTGGCAACATGGACGGTTAAACCCAAAAAAAACGCAATCATTTGCTTTGATGTATTTCTTCTACGAACAACTTTTCTTGGATTTTGCTCGTCTTGAAAGACCCACACGGTCGATTGCCGTTTTGTTTCGGTTTCATATGCATAGATCTATGATTCATCACCTATGACAATGTTATACACTGACTTTGAGCTACCGCACTTATACTTTTTTAACATCTCTTTGCACTAATCCATGCGAGCCTTTATAGAGCATTCGTTAAATTATGTGGGATCCAACGAGAACAATTTTTTTCACGGTCAAATGAACATGCAATATATTATTAATGCTTGTCATACTTATGCCCAAGGATGCCTCAAATTAACGGTATATCACATGTCGGTCTTGTTTAATCAGTTAGCGCACAGCTTAGATGGTTTTTGGCAAAGTGACTGAAGTTGGACTCCTTCACGAAATTCTTCCTGCAGCGAACGGCGTCTGAAACTGAACTCTTGGTACCAGCGATAAACAGTAGTTTTTGATGGTACTTCATCGCCAAAATTCGAAACAAGTTGATTTAAACACTCCTGTCTCGAAACCCCACGCCGAAAATCGTAAAAAAAACCTTGTACGCAAATGTTCACGGGATAATTTAATTTTTTGACTGAGATGACTTTTTCAACACACTGTAAATAAAACAATTCGCCATCAAATGACAAAAAGTTATGACTTGTATGTGTATGACATATAGCGCCTTCTTGTTGAAAACAAAGTCATCCACATCAGCATCCTCCAATTCAGGCACGAAAAAGTCATTAACCGTGGCTGTAACATTGTGGCCGGCTTCATTTTTGAAAAAATATTGACTAATGATTCCCTCATACCATAGAGCACACCAAACAGTGATTTTTTAAGATGTAACGGCGTCAAAACAATGACTTGTGGATTTTCATAACTCCAAATGCGACAACTTTGGTTATTAACGTAACCATTCAACCAAATGTAAGCTTTATCGGTCAACAAAACTTTCTTGTAAAAATCAGGATCGGTGGCCATCTCGTTTTGGTTCCATTCACCATGATTAACAAACGTTGTTCATGAGTATGTCTATTCATTATGCAATGGCAAATTTATCTGAGCATTATTCAAGTGACAGCTGTCAAAAGTACCAACTCCAAAAAAAGTGTGGCCTGCTTGAAAACCACACAACTAAAAATCGCCCTCCAGGTAGACAGCCCACATACTTTTTCGACGATGATGTTGGAACATATGATGTTGGCAGGGATCTAAATACATAACGTAGAAAAAGTGGGCGGTGGCACGCTAAATTTTAAAAATCGCATTTATGGCCAAAGTACCCATCACAATAAAATTTTGGCAAACTAAATCAATAACAAGCATATTATTATAGACGGGTATATACTTTATGAATAAAAAAAATCCTGATAGAATATAGGCCAGTACTGCGCCCTCCTAACAACATTTTCATGTAGGACAGTAATACATAGTGAAAGGTACATAATCTTAAGCTGGGCCGAATTTAATTGGTTCACTTGTTTGGGCTTTTTCAGTCCATGCGTTTGTTCTTAATCTCAGTTTAAACTCTTTATATTTGGTAGCTAAATTTGCATAAATTTAAGAACCCATTTGTGCATATTGACTACTAATCGTCTATTTTGACTATTCGGAAAGATTTTGAGCCCCATGAGCGAATAGGTCCAGCAGCTATGATATTTTTGGAAGTCGTGGATGGGCGATTTAACATTTTAAATTTGAATCGGCTGTAAAAAAAGTACGGACAATTTTTTCATATTTCTGGTTTTATTGAAAAGGCTAAAGTTTGTCTTTAAAAATGGAACACTATACGAGGGTTGCTATTTATATATCGGGTCCTGACTATACTAGTGTTCCTAGATGAAAACTGGAACTTCCATTGAAAACTTTGATATTTTTTAGCATAACTTGACTCAGAACGTTTTGTCATTTGAGGGCGAATTGTTTTGTCTTCAAAAATTCATCGCAGACAAAAAATGGAATTATATCGTAAACATTTTTGTGCGATGATTTTTTATGATTTTCGGCGTGGGTTATCGAGAAGTTTAAGATGTTTAAGTCAACTTGTTTCGACTTTTGGCGATGAAGCTGGCAATGAAGCACCATCAGAAACCACTGTTAATCGCTGGTACCAAGAGTTCAGTCTCAGACGCCTTTCGCTCTAAGATGAATTTCGTGATGAACTTCCAACTTCGGTCACTTTGCCAGAAACCATTGATGCTCTGCATGAACTAATGCATGAGTAAGCAAGACCGACATGTGACATACCGTGAGATTGAAGCATCCTAGGGCATTAGTATGAGAAGCATCAATAAGATATTGCAAGTTTAATTTGGACGTGAAAAAAATTTCTTCTCGTTGGATCCCACATAATTTGCTCAAAAAAAGTCTCGTATAGATTGGTGCAAATAGATGTTGCAAAAGTATAACTACGGTAGTAGCTCAAAGGCAGCTACGTCGCAGGTGACGAATCATGGATCTATGCATATGAACCCGAATCAAAACAGCAATCGACCGTATGGGTCTTTAACGACGAGCCAAATCCAACAAAAGTTGTTCGTGGAAGAACAACAAGTACATCGAATCAACTGATTGCTCTTTTTTCGGTATAACCGACCATGTTGCCACAGTGCCTTTAGTGGAACGTAGCACGGTCAGTACTGAGTGGTATATAACCATCTGTTTGCCAACAATGTTCGAGGAAATGCGGAAAGATAATTAGAGATGACGGATTATTTTGCATCACGACAATGCTCCCACACATCAGCTGAAACGATGAGATATTTGACCACTCAAGATGTCGAATTGATGGACCCTTATTTGACACCCAATGACTTATTCTTATTCCCTAGCATCAAGAAACAAATGCGTGGTCAACGTTTTTCATCGCCCGAAGCAGCTGTTGAAGCGTTCAAAAATCATGTTTTGGAGTTTTCACAATCGGGGTGGAAAAATTGCTTCGAAAATTGGTTTGTGCGCATCGTACAAAGTTCAATCTTTCCAATAAAACCAGAAATTTGAAAAAAAATATCAATTCTTTTTTTCTTCAGCCGGTTTAAATTTAAAATGTTAAATCACCTACCCTATATTTAGTGCGTCCCAACTATAAGTACCTATTTTGCCCATTTTTCGACCCCAAAGATTAAGATTTGTTAAGCAAATAGTCAAAAACGTTAACTTTTAAACGAGGTACCTTTAGCCCCATTAGGGGAACTTTTTCCCTCATTGCCGATTTCGCCCATTTACAGTCCCACACAGATTAAGACCAGAAGGCATCATCATAAAAAATGTCAGGACCTTAGGTTTATATGTTTGACCTCTATCGTGCTTTCAACAGGCACAGGGATGCACGGACGGACACAAGGAGTTATCTTTGCATCGAATAAAGTCTTATCATCACAAGTTATATTTGAGTTCCTAAATAACCCCCAAATTTAAAAACTAAATAGGTATCATCGCAACCTTTACAGAAGTTTTTCCTAACTCGATTTTTTTTTTACTTGAGCACAGCATTGTATTGTTGCACACATACACACAGCGAAAAAAATAGTTTGGAAATTGGTCCAAAATATAAAAACTCGGTTGGATAAACCGAATTTCTGTTACTATAACCAACATAACATAGTAATGATGGTCACGGTTCGAGATTTCATACGATGGTTGCTACAAACATATCACGGCATTCACAGCCAACAACACAGTTACACATACCGAATTCAGTTTAACTATTGGTTGCGAAAACTGGCGGTTATAGCAACCAACCAATAGTGATGTACATGTTACTTTAGTACCAAAATATGGTGGTGATAACAAATTAGATCTTTGTTGTGACCCAACCCTGATTATTTGGCTGTTGCAAAAAATAAATATTGGTTGTACCAACATCAAAAAATAAACCATATAATATCTTATTGTTTTTAGTCACAACAAAACCTTTTGTATAAAAGCAAATAAGTTAGGTAGTATGTTTTTTGGATTAGGCGGTTAATGCTTCCAAATGATACGCGGTTGATGCTTCCAAACGATACGCCATAAATAAATGGTCAGGCAGTATAAGTTTCTTGAATTAGGCGGTTAATTCTTCCAAACGATACTGCCATACAATCGAACTATAAATAACAACATATTTTTCGGAAGATTTAGTTGTAATTTAGCGACATAACTCAGACTTGATCAGAATTTTCGCCTCCTTGTTATTCAAACAACAACCATGGTGACCCATTTTTCCCGAGTTACGGCCACTCAAAGCTTGACGATAAATTTTGTTATATACCTTACTTAATTCTTTTCAGATGGGTCAAGATAGCTGTAAAATATTATTTTTTTTATAATAACCAATAATCTATAACAACAACACATTAACAAATTTAGTTTCAATAATCATCATAGTCTGTTAGGATTACCGATACTTTTTTCCTCAACTGTGAGTGTCAGTTCCCTCTACTGAAAATTGCTGTCGACTCAATCAACATTTGCTTGAAACGATGGTATACATGGATAGTACTGCAACCACCAAGATTCGGTTGCCAAAAAATTCGGTTGTGGCTACAAATCTGTTCTCTGTGTGTATATATCTATCCACCCGCATATCCGCCAAATACTTGTATTATGTGTTTTTGTCTTTAACCTTGAAGTAATAAATTAACTTAATTTTTGCTGATGTTCGTGGGTGAAAAAAGAAAGTTCTTTCACGTCGCTGGAATTTTCTTGGTCGTTACAGTCTTAGGGTGCCCCCCCTAGAAAGGAAAACTTTAAATGAAATTACTTAATGGAGCGTTAAGTCTTAAACAGTTTCCAAATCTTACTACGACTGATACGTATACTGACAGCCACTCTAGCACACTCAACCACAAACAAACACAGACAGATGGGAGCGCGTAACTTGGCTGCCATAAGGGTTGCCTTTTGTCTGTGGCCTCAAGATTTTAGGTAAACATAAATATTGGCCAGTTGTATTGTTGAACGCCTAGTGGACATAAAAAAATGAATAGAAAAAGAAGAGATTTTTATCCACATTTCGTAAAAGTAATTACTTATCTCTGATTGTGCTGTTGTTGTTATAAATAATTAATAGGAGACATTTTATGATGATATGGGTTTTGTTCGATTTAGACCTATTTTCTGGGGCGGGGAAGAGGCGTGGAGAGATATTCCTTACGACAGATTATTTTTTTTGCTTAAGCCGGAACTGGAATGGGTATAGAGGAGTATTTCTTTTGGTATGATTTCGGGTGGGAGGTTTATGCTTGTTTTGGGTTAAATACTGCAAGTTCGATTACATTATCTGTGAAGGATATACTGTAGTTGAACAATATTTTACCTGTATCATATATTGAAGAGTTTCTAGAGATAAAACATTATTCTACGAGGAAAACTATCAAAATGATTTAAATTGAATCAAATGTATGGGAGTTGGATATCAATCAACAGTCTGGTTTGAGTACCTTGTCGAAATCCAATATTTTGGGCAGACCTTACATGAGACTGACCTCCGAAATCAGTTTTGGTATCATTTGGATAGATTTTTCAACAACTATAGGAGCAGAATAGGGTTATTGCTTGTTTTAGACAACATCATTTAACTACATACTGTAGTTAAATAAATTTGACTTTTAGATTGTTCAAGACATTGAAGGGTCTCTACAGATAATCATGTTTCTATGGTGAAAACTATCAGAATGAATAAATGAAATCTCAAACCAGACTGTTGATTGATTGTTGCATATCAATCAACAGTCTGGTTTGAGTACCTTGTCAAAATACGAGTTTTGGACAGACCTTACATGATAATACAAAAAACGATTTAGATTTATATCATTAGTATATCTTCAGACCGTGTCAGCTTTCCCTCAACTAGATAACAATTCCTTACACATAAAAAGATAGTTTTACACGAGGTTTTTAAAAAGGGATCAAGATACCACTTTAATTTTACATGATTCCTTAGGTAAAGGGTATCAATCTAGAGGTATTTTTCTCAATAGGTTTTTTCCACAGATTACGCATTAGTTGCGTTTAGCTTTATTCCTTTTTTTCAGTATTGTTTGCCATGTGCGATGTGTCTGAGCGTCGCCGTTACAGTGTTTGGGTTTATCCAATTTTTTATAATGGATAATTTTTATAAATATGACGGATTTCCAACAAATTTTTTCTCTGTGTGTACCAAAATTTTGTACAGTGATGAGGCTTATTTCCGCATTGCCGCATTTGGGTCAAAGAACAACCAGACGAGTTAAGGAGGTGTTATTATATCCAGAGAAAACTACGGTTTGGGGCTATTTGTGTGGCTGACCGATGACCCGTTCTATTTGTTCAAAAATGATAATGGCCGAACTTAACAGTGAATGGTGCTCGCTATCGCGCCATGATATCGGACTTTTTGCTACCTGAAGTTAAAGCTCGTGATCTGTACGACATTTAGTTTTGTTAGAAAGAGGTCACTTGTCATTCAGCTGCTAAAACAATGGATCTATTGAGAGGTTTTGGAAGCCAACATTACGCGAGTCATTAACGCCATACCGGTCGAAATGCTTAAACGATTCATTCAAAATTGGACCCTCAGAATTAACACCCTGAGGGGGTTGTGGCCAATATTTGAAGGAAATTATATTAAAAAAAAAATGACGTATAATGTCCTTTCGAATGAACAATAAAGATACCAAACATGATTTTAATTTTTGTATTTTTTTATTTTGAAAAATATACCTTTAGAATTATTTCCCGATACGAGGAAGTAAACACGCATCGTAAAGTCTCGTGAGATGACTTGAGGTGCACTTAATAAGCATCGCACTGAGTTCATCAAGATAATTTGCCATGTGACAAAGTATTATCCCAATAGTTACAATCGTATACATTTTCGTAAAGTGGTCTCAATCCCATAAGAGAAGGTATATTTATTTAGGTATATTTAGGAAAGGGCTTTTTTAGACATGTGGTTTTATGGCCAAAAGTTTAGCTTTATTATAAAGATATGGGTATATTTTCGACCTATGTCAGCGATAACGCTCCGAATATTTTCTTCCACAGTGTCAATCGGGCCTGGATTATCTGCGTAAACAAGCGACTTATCATAGCCCCAGGAAAAAAAGTCCAGTGGTGTTAAATCGCACATTCTTGGAGTCCACTTCACAGGCTCACGACGGGAGATAATGCGTTCACCAAAAGTTTCCTTCAATAAATTGATTGTTTCATTGACTGTATAGCATGTAGCGCCGTCTTGTCAGAGCCAAATACCGTCCACATCAATATCCTCCAGTTTAGAAATGAAAAGGTCATTAATCATGGCTCTATAGCGTTCCCCATTAACGGTAGGATTATTTTTGTAGAAATGTGAACCAATGGTTCCTTCTGCCAATAGAGCACACCAAAAATTGACTTTTTGAGGATATAACAAAGTTTCAAAAATAGCTTGTGGATTTTTATCACTCCGCGACAAATTTAGTTATTAACATTCCCATTCAAGCAAAAGTGAGCTTCATCGCTGAAAAAATTTTCTGTTTTATATAAAGATCGGTGGCCTTCTCGTATTGGGCCCAAACGGGTCCGGAGTAAGTCTATTCATTATGAAATGGCAAACCAAACTGAGTATTAATCAAGTAACAGCTGTAACAAAGACCAACTCTAAAAAAAGTGTGGCCAGATTGAAAATCACACGACTCAAAAAAACACCCTTAGTATTTTTTCTTCTATTATAGGATTGACGGTATACTCACTATATCGCTCCGTTTGCAAAACCTCAATATACTGGTCTGAAACTAAATAAAGTATGTATAAGTATCTGCTGAAGCGTCGTAAAATTCAGTCTAACCGTCTGTGGAGAGTCAACTAATGCTCGCACTATTGAAGCTAAAAATGAGGCCGGATAGTTGAAGAGGTAAACACTTTTCAAAGACTGGGTAAACTTAAACAGCCATCCTTGTTGTCCTGAGAATCGTTCACTAATAAAAGTTCAAACATAATCCAATTTCATTTCAAATCGGTATATTCAGTACGGTTGGTATAACAATATTGGAAGAGCTTCATACAACCCCAAAAATATTTGTTAGGGTTAGGTTGTCAACAAAAGCGATTTGTATTAAGTTAAATATTTCAAAATATAAAAAAAATCAAAATAATAGGAGTGATTTAACAGTAGAAAAATCCGTTTTAAAAACGTAAGCGTGCATTTATTAAAAAAATCTGAGCTAACCAAATCCAAAGCATTTTTTTTAAAAATTTTTTTTACATCTAAAAAGTACTATTACACAGTACAACATTTTTCAGTTCGTTGATTGCCAACTCAATTCTGAGAACAGTATGTGAAATTATACCCAAAAAGAATAATTTCTGCATCATTCGTTTTGTCTTCTTACCTGCCGAAATATTTTTAATATCGATTTGAAGTTAGTACTATCGTATAGGGGAATTTATCACGTTTTAGGCCCTGTTGTTTGACATAGCTCGACAGCCACTAGCCCGATTTAGTTGAAATAAATTTTAAAAAATTAAGAATTACAATTCCCTTAATCTGATGTAGAAATTATTCTTTTTGGGTATAATTTCACATACTGTTCTCAGAATTGAGTTGGCAAATCATGTGTTGTACTGTGTTATTGAATAAGATTCGTAATAATAACATTGTTCTAAAAATAATATCCAAATTAAGAAAAATTACAATCATACAGTGTGATTGATGTTATCATATTAGTGTCTACATAAAAACCAAAAACAATACTTTTGTCTCAAAACCATATTTATATTTCTGCAACAACCATATTTTACAATACAATACTGTTACAATACTTTTGTCTCAACAACCATATTTATATTGCTGCAACAACCATATTTTCATTTTTAAATTTGGTAGCAAATTATGGTTACATTTCAATAATATTAATGTTGCCGCAATCATACTATAAATATAATTCAAAAAACAATACTAGGGTAACGATGAACTTACTTTTATTGCATATTATTGTGATTGTTATTGTCTTGTGACCATGTGTTAAACATATTTTTTCTCTGCGTGTAGTTATTATGACTCTTTGAACACGCATATAAGAGCAAATTGCCTAACAAACCTTATATGAAATTATTTTTATGATTTTTCAGAAAGTGTGGCTTGTAACCATTCGATCTTGGGATTCAAAAATGCAAAACAACGGATATTTTTGAAAATCGAAAAGTGGTTGAAGGTACATAAATTCGGTGCGGCCAAACTTAACTCCGCACAGTGGTCCAGCATCGATTTCCATCGGCAAAAATTCTATAACTTTTGAGCTAGTAAATATTTTTGAGTTCTGCAAAAAGGACAGTTGTGCTAATAACATTTAAAATCGGGATATTGAATATATTTTTGAAATGAGCCTAAATTTTACTACTTTTCGTATTTTTCGATTTTAAAGAAAAGTATTTTTTTCGTTTTTGGTTCGTTTTAAATATTTTCAAGTAATTAGTTGTTCATAAAATGAGCAAAAAATTTTTTATTCCATATGGCCGATTTTTCACTTTTTTCAGGTTTTGAAAATTTAAAAATGAGATTTAATTTGTCGACTTTGTCGAATTGTATCTCATACATTTTAAAAGCTATTGCACTATTTTCAGTTGTCAATTTAGATAATATGTAAATTTAATTAATATTCAGTCGTATGAACATCAATTAATGTCAATCTGTATTTTTAAATGAACTGCAGTACTAACTGCAGGATGTTATCCTGAGGTAATTCGATACGCTTCATTTTTTAGGGGTATTTGGGGCAAAGCACTGGCAAATAATCTCGGATTGGGATAGAATTTAGCATAATGAAGAAGTAAATTTTCTTACCTGTCTAAAGTTAGTAGTTCCTGGTTTGGTACTAAGAAATGTGAATTTGTTCACTACACGCAGATAAAAAATATGATTACGGCAACAATAATATTTTCTCTGCAATAACAGTCTGTTCATCGCAACCATAGTATTGTTTATTGAATCTAATTTTGACAATAGTCGTAGTATGATTGACGCAATATTATCATTGCTGTAATATTGCCAAATTTAAATATATAAATATGATATAACAATGTAAATATGGTTGATGCAAGAAAAGTATTGTTTTTTACATTTTATGTTAACAATAATATGATTATGGCAATCATACTGTATGATTGTAATTTTTCTTCAATGAAATATTTAACAAAGTTATTGTTACGGATCTAATGCAATAATAGTACTTTTAATATGGAAATCAAAATTTTTCAAACAAATTGCTTTTTTTTTAGTTGTTTATTTTATTTAATTTAAGTTTACATAGTTACCATAAATAAACGAAAAGATATTAATTATATATTATAACAATACATAGCCCTTAATCGGGAACTTAAATACACTTAATATTGGTTTCTACCAAAAATACATTTTAGATAATTATTTATTGTTGCTACATTGTTAAATTATGCAATGATAAATTTTAAAAATCATTACTTTCTTATTTAGAGATGATAAAACGGGTGGTAAAGGTTGGTAAAAATAAAAAGGTTAGTTATTTCAACCAAAAATCTATTTATGTTTATTTTAATCCTTTCCTAGATATCTTTATTTGATACGTTAGTATCGAATCTTAAATTATTATTAACTAACAGTTCACTGCATACAGCTTTTTCATTCGCTCTCCGATAACAATGATAGAAAATGGGAATACCATAGTTATTTTGTATGAAGCCTTTCTTGTCTAGGAAGAGGAAGGCTTCAGGCGGGACGTATCCTGTCCATGATAAGATTATTTGAGCAGCATTGTGTGCTTTGGACAATGTGGTTCCTAATTATTTTCATTATAAAGTTGTCGATTCTTTTTATATTACATATACTTACATATTTTGTGTACTTACTATTTGACGTCCTATAAAGTACGAAGCACGAAGGCATTTTCTTTCGAATTTTCGTATCAGTTCCATGTAAGTATGTTTTGAAAAAATAGAGCCTTGTAGCTGAAGAAAGCTTTTCTAGCTTTGTTTAACTGGGTTTTCACATGCTCATTAATATACAAAAATTTGTCTATATATAGCCCTAAGTATTTTACTACCTTTTTGTTTGGTATGCTTTCATTGCTTTGTGGAGCCTTTAAACCGAAGGTTTTCCAATATTTCTTGATATTATAATTACATTTTGCTACGGTTGGGCGAAAAAGTATCTTCTCACATTTGTCATAATTGATTTTCATATTCCAATCTTCAGAATATTTTACCACCGTATTGAACTTATGTTGTAGATTTACATTAATTTTCTCTACCTTGTCATCGGCGTGAAATACTATTAAGTCATCAGCAAATCCGATTGAATCCTGAACGAGTTTCAGAAGTTCGTGGATATATAGATTGAAGAATAATGGGGCATTCACCGTGCCCTGTTGCAGACCGTTCATAATGCGAAATTTTCTTTCACTTACGATATCTCCATTTTTTATTACAAAACATCTTTCGCTTAACATGCTATAAATTAATATAATAAGTTTTTGTATTAAATTTATGTTAATAAGCTTAGTTATTAAACCAGGAATCCATATGTTGTCAAAAGCCTTTTGAAAATCAATGAGACATGCTCTTCAAACAAATTGCTTTGGCTTTCTTTAGCTGATATAGTTTTAATAGAAACGCTTACGTTTTTTTAACTGATTTTTTCTACTGGTTAATAAATCACTCCTATTATTTTGAATTTGATGTATTCTTAAATTTTTTATAATTCAAATTTATTGTTGACAACTTAACCCAATTCAAAAAATAATTTTGGGGATCACGGTTTTAGTGTGAGTTATAATACTATGGTTATAGGAATCATAACATGGTTGCGTGTGAATCATACCATGGTTGTGAGGATCATACTATGGTTGTATGTGAAGGATACTATGGTTGTGAGGATCATAATGTGGTGAGGGTGAATCATACTATGGTTGTGAGAATAGTTCATTGTATGGGAAGCATTCTACTGTTGTAAGGATTATAGTAAAGTTGTATTTGAATCATACAAATGTTGTTAGGAACGTAATATCACAACCATATACCCAACAATTGTATGATGCTTTTCGAATGTTGTTATTCCAACCATTCGTTTTTCTACGTGTACTTGTACGCTATCTTCCGGGCGGCCAAAAGTTACCCACAAAAAACGGAGAACCTTTTCGCCTTTCCAAAGTGGTACTGCATTCTTTAAAGGCTTTAAAAGTAAAAACCAATCAGCCCAGTCAAAAACGACATAAACAAATAAAAGAAATACCCATTTGGTCAAAGTCATATTTTCTGTCAAAATCGCTATTTTTTAAAAAAGTTACTAAAACCAAAGTATATTTGGCACAAATAAAATTTTGATGGTATTTTAAAGATGAGAAACCAAAAAAAAATACTTTTCTTTAAAATCGGAAAAAGTAGTCAACATCAGGCTGATTTCTAAAATAAATCCAATAGCCCGATCAAAATAATTCTTGTCTCCTAGGCAAAAATTGTCCTTTTTTTCAGAACTCAAAAATATTTACTAGATCAAAAGTAATAGAATTTTGGAGGATGGAAATCGATCCTGGACCACTGTGCGTCCTTACTAGCGTTTTTTTAAATCTAAGAACTCTGTGTCGTTAGGACTCGCTTTAACTATTTATAAAGGTGGGCATATTTTTTTAATAATATTTTGATATAATGAAATAATTCCACTTCACCCTTCAACCAAGGCCATTTGGACATATTTTTCAATGACACTATCCTTACAGTCGAACTGAACAAAGGTTTTAATGATGGGCATAGCTCAGTTGATGTCAGTGCCCACATGAAAAATAAACATTATCACTTTACAATAACGTCACTTGTTTTAATTTTTGTTACAGAGCCTCTTTGTGAAATTAGAGATATTACAATAGTTGCCATTCCTTGCCATCACATTTCCATCAGAAACCTTCTTTCTGTTTTTTTATGGAAAAAAAAACGTCAAAAACCAACCGACAATCTTTAATCACCATTTAATAAATAATCTCTGGTCGTGTTATATACGTCGTATGTTCAGCACTAGTGTGCCACGGCAGCCTTCCGGTTATGGCTGGCTGTAAGCATTAAATATCATAATGCTTTATCTTATTCCCAGTCTCGCTCCATGGCATAATCCATTAACTGCTGTCACTGACATTCGCCAGCGTTTAAACAACCATTTGACTGGAGCGTCTCGCTTGTGTTGGGAATCCATTTCTCTTTTTTTTGCTGCTCTGGCCTTGGTGTGGCTCATACATCCTTCGGGCGGTGAATGAAATAACTTGGTTATTTTAATAATGACAGACTTCCCCCTGTCATCATCCTATCGCCGCACAGTAGCGCCCGTAGAGCAAACGAGGTTGCAAAAATCAAAATTTTCATGAGCGCCGACGAAGTTTTGAATAAACCCATTTTATAGAAAACTTTTCAACGATTTCAAATCTGCCACTCTTAATAATATCACATTTTTAGTTTAGAAGATATAGCCGTTGACCGACTTTCGGTTTTCAAAAAAACACACAATTTTTAGTGAATTTGTTGCGATTTCAGGTGTAATATCACGAAAAATAGGTAACGAATCGCCTTATTTTTTATTTGTATTGATTGATGTATTTATTAAATGTATAATGATAAAAAAATTAACTGTTTGCTTTGTGTTTCTCCTGGTAAATCACTATTTAAAAACTATCCGTTTTTTCACTATTTTTCAACTTTGACGGCAAATAAAAAAAATCTATATTTTTCTATATTTGCCATATTTGCAAAACCTGTTCATTGATTATTTCTTTACATAATTCAAAAATTTGAGCTGCCCGTACGTGCCCGTTTGGCTTCTAGAGGTAAAAAAGTTTAAAAAGACATGGTTGCAGAAATTGTATGGCGTCCATCCCTTATATGTTTTGACTGACAGTAGTTTGATCTAATAGTTTGAAAAAAACTACTCATTGCAATTACGAGTTCCACCTGATCATGGTTGACGGAAAAGTCGTAAAGGAACTGACAGGAACAACCTCAACAATGTCATGCCCGATTTGCAAAAAGAGTCAGAAGAACTTTGGTAATTTAAACGATTCTACAAATGAGGAGAATTACGAATATGGAATGTCACCATTGCACGCAAGGATAAGGTGTATGGAATTCTTGCTAAAACTGGCGTATACCCTACCACAAGAGGAGGAAAGCTTCGATGAAAATACATCAATAAAGGATAAGGAAAAGATCAGAAAGAAGCAAATACAGGATGCTTTTTTTAAACAAGTTGGACTAAAAGTAGACTGTCCCAAGCACGGATACGGTAACTCAAACGATGGAAACACTTCTAGGAGATTTTTTGAAAATGATGAGGCAGTAACTAGAATCACTGGAATTGACAATCAAATCGTGAAAAGATTGGGAACGATCTTAGATGTTTTAAACTGCAAAGAAAATGTCAATTCTACAAAATATGGAGCATATGCGTCGAAAACTGCATCTCTTTTAGCAGAAATGTATCCACAGAAGAAGTTGACCCCGACCGTCCATAAAATATTGGCGCATAGCAAAGATATAATTGAGTACCAGTCTTTGCCAATTGGAGAGCTTTCTGAAGAAGCACAGGAGTCTCTTAACAAATTTTATAAAAAATATAGATTGCAGAACACATTCAAAGCATCAAGGGTAAGGCAAAATAAGGACCTCTTCAACATGTTGGCAGCATCTTCCGATCCACTTATTTCTTCCTTGCGGCATGTGAAGTCAAGAATAGAGTTAGAAAATAATTATAGTTTAGAAATGGTTAGTCTTTTAGATATACCTTCTCTTACGAACTGTGATGAATATTTTACAGAAAATTGAAAAAATATATTTAAAAAAAAATATTTTTTTTTTTTAATTTGTTGGGTAATAATTTAAAACATAAAACCCTAAAGAAAAAAAAATAAAAACAATCTAAAAATTTAAAAATAATTTTTTTTAGTTACCATAAAATTGATTTTTCTACTAATTTTAACTTTGATAACCCATAATTAGGCCCCTACAGAGCGTAGCACCCTTTCCAAACGCTCATTTCATAGGCTGAACAGTTATCTATCATATGCTGTTTAAACTGTTCAATTATATTATTCGGTTCAAAAGATATGATTTTTGCAACGAAAAAACTCAAATGGCGCCACTGTGCGCCGTTGCGCTCTGAAAAAAATGAGGTTTGCAAAAAAATACACAAAAGAAATGTGTAAAATGATATTTGCATATTAAGCGCTTTTAATGTTTTTTTGTTTGCAAAACGATTTGTTGTCGATATTTCATGTTCAGTTTATGATAATCTCGGGAAAAAATTATAAAGCTAGAGATTTGTGGGATATCAAAAAGCATTTATGTAAGTAGTGGAGGGTTGATTGTATTAGAGAAAGCTAGCTGTTTATTTAATTTATTTGCAAATGATCCAATGAATCAAGCTGTTTTTATTTTGATTTTATCTCGAAAGTCAATAGCACTTTTTTTAGAGGGGTTTAGAGGGTATGCTAATAAGCTATTTTTAGATTGCTATGAAGTGGAAGTGGTTTTGGAGTTGTCCCGGGGTTTGTTCGGCATAGGTAAGTAGCGAAAATAGAATTGGAACTATCTCGCAAAGCCTTCAAAAATGTCCTTTTAGCTGAGACAAAACATTTCTAGCCACACGTAAGAGTCCAAAAATGATATGTGCTTAAGCAAGCACTGAGTTTTTTAACGTAGAAATAATAGATAAACATGTTAATAAAGCAGGTCGGACATACAATGGTTGCCTCAAGATTTTAAGTCTTGTCACATTTGAAATTCGATCATCATTAAGGTTGGAAAAGTTTTTCGAAATAAAGCGGCAAACTATTACACTGGACAACCAAATTTGAAAAAAAAAAAACTGCGGCAGAAGGTTTGGTATTCAACTTTAGTTTATTTGGTGCTGAGGATACTGAATCTGGCCTCCGATTTGCCAGATTCACTCTAGGATTCTCTCTAGAAGATATTCACATAAAGCCATATTTTCGGTTTTTTTTAATAAAAGTATCCTAACTGCTTAGTTTGTGAACAGATTTTTAAAACTTGAGCGCGGTATTTATTTGAGAAGTTGACATTTTCAACGATATGCAGCGATTTCTCATTTCTTACTTGAACTAGAATAACTCAGTCAAATTTAATTGGATTGTAAAGTTTATAAGTTATTATTAAAATACAACTTTGGTTAAGAATCTGAAAAATGTAGACAGTTCAAAGTAACTTTTTTTATAACTAAAATTCAAAATTTCTATAGAGTTTTACCTACCAATTCAACAATTGTTATCCGAAAAAACGCAGCATATTGTTGGCAAGGCAAGTTTCTCCTCTAAATACACATAAAGTTAGGTGTCATTTTATTAAAAAATCCGAAAATAACGGTTTATGTGAATATCTCCAAAACTAGAGCGATTCTATCAAACCAATTCGTGGCCAGCAGTCATAAATCAACTAAAGTTGACTCTCTAACCTTCTGCCCCAAATTTATTATTGACCAGTGTTATTAACAAATTTCGCGAAATTGCTTGTTCATTTTCACAAGTCTGGTCGTCCAAATCTTAAAAAACAACATGAAATTTTTCACGAGTGAAATGCTAAAGTTCAATGAATACAAAGACTTCGGTAGATTATAGAGATTTTCATTATCCGGGAACCCGTAAAAAAGTGCGTTTTCCCAGGCATCCTGGAAATTTTCTCATAACACAAAAATAAAACAAACCATGTTTATATAATGGCATTTATTTTTTTCGATTTTTTGATTGTCCAACCAAAATGCACGATGTTAATTGTATGTCAAAAGTTAACGTCCAGTTTTTGTCCCAATTTTATTTGACAGAGTTTGAAAAATTTAACCATGGAGGGGTTTACAATTGAGTAGTGCGATAAGATAACCAACACTTTTCACAATAAGTCCGTTTAAATCATAATGCATTTCGTGCAATTAGTGTTTTTTAAGGTTAGCATAATCGACTAAATGTGCCTAAAATCGGAAGAATTTGCACAAATTTGTAGCAAACCGGGTCTGAAGGAAATTTGATTACACCTAGGGGGCTAATCACCGCATTCGTTAACGACCAAATTTACTTCGAAACGCAATTAATTTGGATCACGGCAATCGTTATCGAATTGCAACTACCCGAAGTTGAATTCGAAAGCACAACCGTCATCGAAAAAAACCAAACACTACCATTTTTAATGACGCCAAACAAAACAACAGAGTAAAACAAAAGAAATGTAGACATTTTTCTATATTTTGTGAAATAACGTAAAAATATTCGTCTTTTTTATTATTTTTAGGGACAAAGATAATGAAAAAACGATTGCTTCTATCTCGAATATTTCTTCTTATTACGTTTACATTGCAATCCTCCTCCGAATCGGACGATGATGAGTAAAAAAATAGCATTGGATCCATTTATAACTAATTACTTTCTATATCTTTATCAGATTTATTAAAATATTCACTTGCACCAAACCAACAATCGCTTGTTGTTTTGTTTTTCTGCTTTTCTCTGCTTGTCATCATACTCGTATGCTTGCCGCAAAGAGAATCAACAAAGAAAGATGTTTCATCGGCCTTTTAGGAAACTCAATTTGTGTTATCACAGTAGTGGTTTCGACAAAAATTACGTAAAAACACCATGAATTGTTATAAAATAATAAATTAACTACAATAAAATAATTAATCGTTACATTTTTGCATTGCAATAATGCGTAAAATGTTTCTTATTATCTATTTAATTTTTTAACAGTCCCACGTCGTGCTCGAATCAGCCAACGACACATCTTTTGAGTTGAAAGTCTTTGTTTTGCAGCATTGCAAAAAAAAGTAGTATGCGATAAAACATTACGATCGAATGCCATGATCCAAACATTTAAACGTATCGAAATATTTTTCTATTCGAATTTGCATTCGTCGTCGAATGCCGTGATTAGCCCCCAGTTCGTTCTGCGGAAAATATTGTTGTTGTTCGCAATAGAGTGGCAGAAGATCCATCAACCTCGACATGTCGTTGAGTCCTACCATTAAACATCTCACGAATATCGCTGATGCGAATTTTGTATAAAGTTTAGAATATACACGTTTACAAGGTTTAAATGGCTCAAGAGCTGAATCCTACAGACCATTTCAAGCGTCGTCAATACGACGAAAGCTTGGTTAAGCAGAGAGAAGTCAATGGTAACCTTACAAAGAAATTCATCTTTAGCGACGAGACACACTTTTACCTCAGTGGATTCATTAACGAGCAGAATTGCCGCACTTAGGCAACTGAGAATCTACGTGTGATTGTTGAAAATCTGTTTGGTGCTGTTTTTAAGCTGGTGGCGTCATCGGGCCGTACTTCTTTGAAGAACGTGCTCTTGCTGCCAGGAATTGAGCATTTGGACCTCGATAAATGGTTCCAACAGCGTAGGGTCACTTGTCATAAAGCTAATGAAACAATAGATCTTCTGCGCTAGAAATTCAATAGACGTGTTATCTCACGTCGCACACTGGTGATTTTTGCATGAAGGTGAGAAAAAAATATTTTCTTCAAAAAATGAAGTGTTTTCATCACAAATTTAGTGCTATTTATACAGGGTGATTCATTCACGACTGGACAAATCTCACTAGCGTATTCCTAGGCTAATTTCCTGAAAATATGTCCACCTATGACCATGCCCGAAAATGCAAGTGGCGACTAGGGTATTTCAGCTAATTTCAGAAACAATCCGAAAATTTTCAAACCACTGCCATTTCATCACCTTGCATTTTCGGGCATGGTCGTATCTGGACATATTTTCATGAAATGATCCAAGGAATGCGGTGGTAAATCTGTCCAGTCGCGAGTGAATCACCCTGTGCAGTAAAACACAAGTAATCAGTATAGAGAGAGTTGGAAAGATTTACATCGTCCCCTAAACGCCCGAACTAACGAATAATTAATAGCTTAATAATTTTTAATAATATTAAATATAAAACATCTAACCTTTATTTTACAAGGAAAATGTAATAATAAAAAGTTTTAGGATCCCACTTGTACCTTTTATTTAAATAATTTCTTGCTATCGGACACTAAATAGGCAAATTGTAATAATGGGTTTTAGTGACAGGATCAAATTTAGAGGTGGCAAATGGTGCCGCCTGAAATTTATTGAACATTTAAAAGCAGATATGAGGCGTAAAACCAAAATAGCAGATCCAAGTGTTTAGAGAGTTTATTATCTTAATTTTAGTTGAAATATCCTACTTTAAATAAATTGAAATATCCTACTTTAAATAAAAAATATAAGGACAACGTTAGCTTACTTAGTAAAATAATATTCGTCTTAGTAAAGTTCTTAGGATTACAATCCTAAGAACTTTAATAAATATACTTATATATTAAGTCAGTTAGGTAAAAGATACAAGTACTGCGTTTGAAATGGATATAAAAAACTAGTATTCAGATCAAAGAATTTTTTTGATTTGAATGTTAGTTAGTTTTAAACTTCAAAATACTACTGTATATTGCATGAAGAGTATGTTGACAGTTTTTCTTTTTTTAGTGAAATCCGCAGTATGCATGGGGGGATGTTAATGTACCGCCACGATCATGTAATTTGACAATGTTCTACTTCTTTGTGGAAATTTAAAAGAAAAAGTGTACGTCAATAAGCCCAGAACAATTCAAAGGGAAAGAATAAGATATTTCGGCACTTTAACGATATTGAACCACCATTATGTTACAGAGTCATTGAAAATATTGACCACTGGATAGAGGTTTGCCACCGAAGCCGTGGCTTGCATTTGGCCGATATTTTTTTCACACATAATTGTCGTAGATCCATTTATCTTAAAAAAAATTAATTTAGATCATTCTCTGAAATCTTTTTGTTTTATTTACGACTAACTTTGTATCTTTTAGTTTGACCTCCTTTTACTAATTACCGGTTGTCGATCATAAAAAATGGGATTTTTATAGTTCTTTTCTTAAAAACCTATATACAAATGTTCAGAAACCGGCTTCCAAAATACATATACTGAGAAAAGAGGGTATTTTCTTAAATTGCCACAAATTTAAGTTTTTATGGTTAAATTTGGCGGACCGGATCCTTGGGTGTAAAAACACCCTTTTCACGTATGGACATATGCATGCAGTAACATTTCTTTTACTAGCTTAAGACCTACATCATCCCCTTAAGGAACAAGAGCAAACTTTTCTCTAAATCGCGAGGGGAGCACGATTTAATTCTTAAACTCACTGACCGTGACGTACTTTTAAAGCCATCTCCGGACGGCTTATGTATTATATAGAGACGTTTTTATATGGCTTAGAGATTATTTCTTACTCATAAAGTCGACGGCATTTGCGAGGTGGAAACCTGAAACTTAGAAACTGTTAGATGTTCTTACCCGAATTAAACTTGGGTTTACTTGTCTGATAGGCGTACACACTTTCATCAAATAGCGGCAGCCCACTAATAAAATTTCTTCACCAAACCAAATATGGCATCATATTAAGGCCGGCGTGATTAAAGTCAAAAACTGTTAAACAAACCAACAAAAAGGAAATTAGGAGATACCGAATTAATATTTTAATTTTATATTTTCCATATATAAATGTCCCTCCAGATTTTACACACAACCGCTCTAGAATATAGATACTCGTATCAATTCTAATTTCGATCAATATTGGTATAGAATGTTAACGTGTCAAAACTCTAGTCGATGTCAACCATTTCATCATGGTAAAGTTCTCTTACGAGCAACGTTTGAAAATCTTTAAAAATTAATACCGAAATTCTGAATCGGTGGTCGCAACTTTAAGAGCGCTTACTCCAATTTTCGGCCGTAATAATCGCCCTACCCGACAGGCTGTGAGTGCTAAAGTGGATTAATTTAGTTCCAAGTTTTCACTTTTGGAAGTTCCGCTGCCAAAAGATGCCGTACAGCTCAAAGCGACGAAAATATCGCAGCCGTAAGTGTATCCGTTCAAAATGAGCCAAATCAGTCGATTCCACGTCGTTCTCAGGAATTGAGCATTTCTTAAACCACACTGTGGCTTATTTTGTGAAAATATCTTGGCTTTCATCCTTATAAGATCAAACTGACTCAAAAACTAAAGCCAGTTGATCATTTGAAATGCCGAAACTTCTACGATTAGGCTCTGGCAAAGTTTCGCAAAAGCCAACATTTAATCGAAAAACTATCTTCAGCGGTGAAGCTCATATTTGGCAGAGTGGTATTGTCAATAAACAAAATATGAGTCTTGGACAGCAACAGGCCCACATGTTCTTCAAGAGACACAATTGCATCCCCAAAAAAAATACTGTGTGGGTTTCATGTCGGAGGAGTGATTGGGCTGTATGTTTTTGTCGATAAAAACAATCGTCACGTTACCGTCAATGGAAAATTACTTCTGCCAAAGTTGGATGAATTTGACATCGCCGGTATGTGGTTTCAACAAGACGGTGCCACTAGGCACACAGCACGCGTTACAATCGATTTACTGAAAGGAAAATTCGGTTACGTGGTATCTCTAGAAATGGGTCGAATGGCCACCTCTTTCATGCTATTTAAAACCTTTGAATTTTTTTTATTTGGCCAAATCAAGTTATTGATCTATGCCAACAAGTTACTAACTTTAGACAAGCTCAGAGACAACATCCAACGCGAAATTGCCAACGTTCCGTTCGAAATGTTTTTAAAAATGGACCGATGTACACGGGCTTGTGGTGGTCATATGACTGAAATCGAATTTAATTCTTGTAATATAAATTTAATATTTGCACTACAACTGGAATAAATTGGAACTTGTATTTTTTTTATTACGCCAAATTAAGTTATTGATCTATGCCAACAAGCCACTAACTTTAGACAAGCTCAGAGACAACATCCAACGCGAAATTGCCAACGTTCCGTTCGAAATGTTTTTAAAAATGGACCGTTGTACACGGGCTTGTGGTGGTCATATGACTGAAATCGAATTTTTTTCTTGTAATATAAATATAATATTTGCACTACATCTGGAAAAAATTTGAACTCTATATCTTAAATATTGTGTGTTTTACTAATATATGGTTGATTCTGAGATTATGAGCCACTTTGCTGTCCTTGGTTGTTTCAAGCGGGAAAAATAAAATATATTATACTTTATTATTTACTATACAATTAGTCTTTATAGGACCTTTAAAGTCTTTTAAATTGTTTTTTAAAAAAGTTATTTGTTCTTCAAAAAATTTCCTACCAAAGTGTTTAAATATCATTACCCTGGTTGTCCTTAACACTACTTTCAATTGAAATTTTCTCAATGTAATAAAACCAATCCATAGTAAAAAATAATATTCAATAAATTTTGTTGCTATTAATGATTACAATTTTTTATTCAATTTATATTTTTATGAATGTTTATTTTCTGTCCCAGAAAATACTTATACAAATCATTGCCCTGTAAAACCTAATATTCGCTAAAATTCAAATTTCCAAACCAATCTTAATTTCAAGCAACTCAAATATGATTCAACATTACATGAAGTGGGTGTACATCTAATAGTTTTTTCGTCAACAGTCTTATTAAAATTAAGTAAGTCGTGTTTTGTCACTCGTGACGAACTTAAGTTGGTCATTCCCCGTTTTTTTTGTTAAATTGTCCTTTTTTAATTTTAAATTGTTGCATGATTTCGTTAAACATTAAAATATCGATGTGTACCTTTTAAAAATAACTAGTCATTTCTAAAACTAAGATATCTACCTGAATTAAATATTAAACTCTGCACGCAGAGAAAAAATATGGTTACTATATGGTCACGGCAATAATACTATGTTCTCTTCAGTAAAAGTATGTTCGTCGCAACCATAGTATTGTTTTTTAATTATATTTTCACAATAGTATGATTGCGGAAATATTAATATGGTTAAAATGTAACAATACTATTATTGCTAAATTTAAAAATGCGACAAAAGTATTTTTTTTTGGGTTTACAATAATATGAGTCATACTGTACGATTAAAATTTTATTTATTTAAATATGCTTTTTAGTTATTGTTACGGAGCTAGTGCAATAAGAGTACTTTTTATATGGAAATTAAAATTTTCAAACAAACTGCTTTAGCTTTGTTTAACCAAAATATTTTTAATAAAAACGCTTAAGTTTTTTAAACTGATTTTTTCTTCTACTCTTATTATTTTGAATTTGATGTATTTTTAAATAATTTTCATAATTCAAATCTATTGTTGACAATTGTAATAAAAAATTTCGCAGATCATAGTATAAATGTGTGTGATCATACTACGGTTGTAGGGATCATACTATAGTTGTATGAGATACATACTATGGTTGTGAGAATCATAATATGGTTGTGGAGATCATAGTATGGTTGAACATGAAACATACTATGGGTGTGAGGATCATAGTATGGTTATGTGTGAATCATTCTATTGTTGTGAGGATCATAGTATGGTGGTTGTTGTGAGGATCATAGTATGGTGGTTGTTGTGAGGATCATAGTATGGAGGTTGTATTTGAATCATACTATTGTTGTGAGGATCATAATGTTGTTGTACCACAACCATATACCCAACAATAGTATGATGCTCTTCGGATATTGTTATTCCAACCATACTTTTTTTCGACGTGTTCAAAAAAAATCGAAAGCCAAAAATGATATCGAAATTGGCCCATAATCTCAGAATCACTCTTATAAAATTGTTATGATCTTAATGGAAAATCATGTAATATTAATTAACAAACAATCCAGCACCAGCTTGGTTCATATACAAAATTGTCAGGGTGCTTAAAACCCAGTATCCAATAAAGTCAAAAATAGAATAGCTCAGACTTTAATCGCTTTCTTTCGGAGTCGGCATTAATGAAACGGACGCAGTCAGTCAGTTGAACATAAATGAATCAGCAGAAGTTTCTTATTTGTTCCCAAAAATAATGTTTTGAAAAATAAGTAAGAAAAAATATGAGCTTCAGTTATAATTCGGTTCTTGTTCAAAAAATTTCTTTGAAATGAGCGCTGGACTACAAATGAGCGCAAGCTATGCCGCTTCATTTAGCACAATGTCAAAATATCAAAACATTACCGGAACTTAAAGGAAATTTCCTAAATAAAAATTTGTTAGATTAGAAAAAAATAAAATAGAAAGTAAAAAGAAATAATGAATAAATTATGCGAATAAGACTGGTTAAATCCGTATTAAGAAGACTTTTAATATTAGCAAAATCTACATGACTTTCTGAATTCGTCTCTCCTTTAGTAGCAGCACTAATTTCTCTTGATGTCACAATGTTGCCATTCACACACCGTTTCCTCCTTGCTTTCTTAATTCGTCTATGGTTTTCTAATTACTAATTGTTAATAAATTAAGCATTGTGACAAATGTAACCGTGAAGACAGTCGGAGAGACAGAACGACATAGAAAATACGCACACATCTTTATACATATGCTCGTATGTGTCGCTTTACTTCACAATAATTCCCCAAGCATATCACTGTCCTAGACAAGAGTCATCATTATCTATTAATAAGAGTGTATTTATACATATACTATTTTACACAGACACACAAACACATGTAGATTTAAGAATATTCCTTCCCTCCCACTCTTGTACAATGTGGTAGTTTATTGAGTCCAAGAATTAATTGAATATGTTCTCTCACATATGCACGTGTGTTTAATTCGTTGACAATGTCATATAATCAAGATAACATTGTTGCAATTATTCTCGGACATTGTGAACTTTTAAATTAATTAATTTTAACATAAACCCACACACACACAATCACACTAAATAGGACACACTTACTCATTTGTACGCTAGCTCACTCGCTGTTAGTAGTTATTCGAACAATAAATTAATGATTTACTAATTGACATAACGAGACATAATTTGTTTTCATTTTCGGTTAGAAAGAACTGGGAGTGGTCGCCGGGTCACCGTAGGTGAGTTCATTCAATGTTAGATGGCTGGACTAAATATACAACATAAACAGCTACAACAACAACAGCTACGCAACGAAATGGTGTAGAACGTAATGAAAACAATTAGGAAAGTGTCGGCGGCAGACGCACATGAGTGGTAATATTTATTCTCCCAATATTTATCATACGCCGTGAGGAACTGTAAAAGAAACGTTGGGGGTTTCCACACAGGAGTGCACATCGGAGGCTTGCTATACGATGCGATTGGCAACGAAAAAAACCCTAGGACGAAAAAACTCAATTTCAACGAAATATAGAAATAGAAAAATTTCAACGAAAGTTGCTATGAAATTTTCTACTAACTTCGAAATGTCGATGACATTTTCTGCAAATAGCCAAATATCGGCAGCATTTTTATTAATAATAAATTTCGATTAAATATCAAATCATCAATCTCTCGCGGAAAAGATAGCTCACTGTCCTTCCAGACTTGACAACATTTGTTTAATATTCTCCAAAAAAGGTGAGAGTGTATACTAAACCTACGGGAAATTGAACCGGTAAAGAATCAGTCATTTGAAAGGTCCCTCATGGATAGGGGCCGGTCCCGGTATCGATCCAACTATACGAAAGGAACCGGTAACTTTATCATGGCTTTGTCATTGGAGGTATTCTATTAGTTCTGCTCAGGGATTTATCACGGGACCGATCAGAAAGGATGGATTCGACCGTATTCGGTTTACTGTTTGTATTGTTTGTTTAAATGGGTTGTTATCTATGTCAATTTCAAATACGGACTGCAAGTTTTTGCAAAGTTGTGATTTTTGTGTTTTCAGTTACAATGACAGAATCTAAACGCACCCTTTTTTTAATATGGCATAGTGAACCAGTGGCAACAAAAAAATTTTTAATGGTGGAAAATCATATATTTTCCAACGTCATTGATCGCTCGAAATATAGGAAGAACACTACCAACAAATTCAAAAACAATTTAGAAATTTCATTAGCAAGCTCAAACAAAAGTGGAAAGAAAGTCACAGAGTTTTGGCTGTGTTTGAAGAGCGTAATAAGATGTGGTTGGATGATGACATTATTTTCCCTAGTTCATCAGTTACCCAACGTCGAGAGAAACCTTTTTCAGAGTGCACAAGTAAGACCCAAAAAAAATTTCCTTAATTGCCAATGAAACACCGAACCGAGAGTTAATGGTAGCGGCGAGCGTGAGTCTTTGCAAAGCTGGAAAAAGAAGCGCGTCAAAGGTTGTTTCAAAGTTATGTGTAGAGTCTGCAATAGCCACAAAAATGCTTAAATCTGTAGACTCTGAACCAAAAACTCCTTTTCCGTATACACCTGAAGAAGCTTTAGCTCTTTATATTGATGGTGGATACTCAAATTGGTCATACAGACTAATGCATTCTGGTGCCAAAGAACGACACTGCAATATTTAACCAAGCTACGACATTTTGACTAAAACTAAAACGGAGTGTTACCCCAGTGCCATACACGTAACTGAACTTTCAGCCGAAGTTGGCTTGCAAAGTCTCGTAGACCATACTGTTGCACGTATAATACAAGGCTTTTCAACAGCTTTTGAGGATCTCATGGCTGTAGACAATAGTAACGATTGCATAAAAGCAATATTTAAATGGGGCTGTGGCGGTAGCAGTGGGCACTCTACTTACCGTCAACGTTTCAGTGTTTCTGATACTGTAACAATTGATGAGCCTTTATTTTCTGTATGCATTGTTCCTATCCGTTTACTTGAAATTTCATTAGCTTTAAAATGATATTTTGCTGATTGTCGTTGCATTAAAATTGAGAAAGATGTAGCTAATAACGTTGTACTGCTAAGGGAAGTTTTTGATGATTTTTTCACTTTTCATGACCGGTATCTCCGGAACCATTCGGTTCAGAAATTCCAAAGCATTTATTTGCTGTATGCATTGTTCCTATCCGTTTAATTGAAATTTCATTAGCTTTAAAATGACATTTTGCTGATTGTCGTTGCATTAAAATTGAGAAAGATGTAGCTAATAACGTTGTACTGCTAAGGGAAGATTTTGATGATTTTTTCACTTTTCATGACCCGGTATCTCCGGAACCATTCGGTTCAGAAATTCCAAAGCTTGCATTTGTCTCAACCATGTAAAATACAATATGAGACAGCGCATAGAGAAAGGGACCTAAGGGTAAAAAAAAATCAATTTTCATTTTTTTTCTTTTTATGATGTGGACAACATCTGAGCATCGAACGAGAGATATTAACAAAGCGCCGCTAAATTTGGTATTTCGGCCACTGTACATACGTGACATTATAGTACCCGTTATAAAATACCTCTCAGTTGTACCCACAACAAAACCTTTCCCTACTAAAATATCTGTGTTTATTGCCTTGGCGTTTTTCTCGAAGCCAACTGCATAATAACGGGAGGGGACTCACACAAATTTAAATTAAACAGCGTTTTTAAACTTCGAACAGATACGCAGACAAGATCCGCGGAATTGGGCGGCCAATTACCATACATATTGTTTTAGGTTTTTAAACAAAACCCACTTTGAGCAAATTTTGTTTACAAGACAGCTTAAATCCGCGGATTTGTGAAATCCTCGGATTTTGTGTTATTATCTGTATGCGGTTTTATATGCAAAGATGTACAGCGAATTTGACAGAGGCTTAGACGTTTTCAATTCAATGACACCAATATATTCATACCAAACCAGTTGTGTAATGGGTTCTGTAATCACCTTTCCTCAGTTTGGTTGACTCAGTTTAGTCAACTCTCTGCATTTACCTGACTCTGCATTTCCTGTAGGGTAGTTTGTCATACCGTTTCGAAATTTTCACCGGAAACCTTATAAACTATGCATATTAGGGTGATGGCTTTCTGAATTTTTTTTCTTAAAATTTATTTCCTGTTGCACGAATGACTTTTGTCTATTAATGACTAAAGTAACGTTTATTCCATTTAAATATTGAAAAAGGTCACACACAAACCACTTTGAATTGATATTTTTGTCAAAAAATTAAATTTATTCTTTTTTTTAAACCTTATAAATCCAAAACGGACGTAACGGATGATTTTATTACAGAAATTCTACTCACTTTTAGGGTGGTCATTAATTGAAAAATTTTGCAAAATTTGAACAGCGCGATATCAGGTATATAGCCACCGTAAATATAGGTGCGCCCATTCAAAAGTACCTGTCAGTAAAATATTGAAAAATACGTAGTACAAGTATAAATAGGTGTTCATTGATCGATTTGTGTCATTCAACAAGTGCCGATGAACCCGAAGAGTACAAGTAGTTTATTTTTTTAAAAGTGAATAGTGAATTATAGTTTAAGCCTTTAATAACGGCAAGGCCTTTTTCCATTTAAGTTGTTGAGTAGATTACAATATGTCATTCAAGAAGAGCTCTTCTAACAAGGAGAAAAGCAAGAAAACCTGGACAAAGAACCTAGTCCAGTTTCAAGCGTCATCAAGAACAGGCAACGTGACCCTTGAGTGAACGGAGTCATATGCCCCTGAAAAACCACGTCATTGAACGCTTCAAATTTCTGCCAAAGGACGGAGAGAGAGGATCGGTCTAATTGCTATAAAGCTTAAAGCCCTATGGAGCAAAACATTGAACTTCCCGCATATATCTGATCAAGCCTTTTGTGCAAAACTAACAAAACTTCTTGAAGACTACAAGTGCTGTAGAAAAAAGCAAAACTTTGATTCATTGAAGGAACTGTTTGACATGACCAAGGTAAAAGGCGAATGGATCTGCAAAAAAGAAGAGAACCTCTACAAACAGGTTTGCCGCTGTTTATTACAGCGGCAAACCTGGTGGTGCCAATACCACCCACCCATCCAGGCGAAAGAAGGCAATGGAAGCGACTGTGTCCACACTTACCAGCTCAGCGCTACCTGGTTGTTCCGAAAGTAGTACGGACTTATTCGACAACAGCACAGATAGTTCTTGGTAGGATGACAATGCAGCATCAATGAGCAAGAGGAGGCATAACCCAACAGGCATTGCAAGACGCCTTGTTACAAGCTCAAAGCTGTCATCCCACGAAGCAGCAACTGTGTGCCACCAGTTTTCCGCTGAGGGCATTGAAATTCCAACACCATGGCAGTCAGAAATCTACAAAGCTATCTACAAGAAAGCTGCTCGGGTGAAGAAGTACTTGGTAAGCACGCTTTATTTGGAGAACTGGATCATGCACTATGAAGGCAAACACATTGAGAGCTTTGAATATCAGGTCGTAGTTCCCAAGAATGAATCAAAAGAAACTAAGTTGACTGCACTCAAATTGAAAGATGGGAAAGCTCAAAGAATCGCAGAGGGACTCCAGAATGTGTTAGATGAGTTTAACCAGTGGGAATCAATTGTTGCCGATACAACAAGCATGAATACCGGCAAAAAGACAGGCGTTGTAGTTCGACTGCAGTAAATGTTCGAAGAGAAAGGTCACCCCATCAGATGTCAGCACCATGTGCTGGATCGCGTTGTCAAGGACGATGAGCTCAACATCGAGTACTTCTTTGTGCAGGATTTGATGAGCAATTATGATCAATTGAAAGCAGCCTTCAGCAATGGTAAAACTAAGATTAACTAAACAGGTGGATGGAGAGACGACATGAAGTTTCTCTTCCACCTCAATCGTGTCTTCCGTCACTTTACTGAGAGGAGTAAGATCCCTTTTGTAAAGTTTAAGCAGATCCAAACTTCCGCAGCACACGCCATTCTAGCTCTTCTTGTGTTTATCCTGATGCCTGAAACCCGGAAGGTTGCGTAAAATCTGTTCATTCATTTCTTACTCATGGGCTGCTCATTGGTTTAGTAGTCAACTGGTCCGCGCTGAAGATTTTGAAGAACTATCTGCAGCTCTGAATGACTACAGCTCATAAATGCTTGAAGACCCACTGCAAAACAGATGAATCTCTAATCAACATTGTCCGAAGCAACCAGTGCTGTGAGCGTGCGATCAAAGTTATGCAAGACTTATATAATTACAACTTATGCCGCAACAAGGAGAACCTGCACTGAGATTCAACCTCGCCAATGACAACGTGAATATTTAACTTCCTTGTGTATTTTATGATCCTATGGAATGTTGTGTTCAATTATATCTGCTTACAGCGACATCAAAAAACTGCCGAAAATTTTGATAAAATAAGTTGTTAAGACCGGTACCTGTGTTGAGGGGGGGCTGCGGGGTTCCCGGCTCGTCAGTCCTCCCTGACCTGTCTCACTGTTGTTGGTGTGGATGCGGTGTGATTCCAAGACACCTCTACCTGTCTTGTTGGTGGTGTCTGGCGGTAGCGGCGCACACGACTCGGTGGATGTTGTTGAGAGACACCGACCGGCTTCTTGTTGGTGTCTCTATGGTTGTCAATAGGGTATGCCTTTTGTTGAGGGCCAGGAGAAAAAGTTGGCTCTACTGCTCCGACGTGGGTTTCGCACAATAAAACACAGTTTTTTATCGAGACTGATGCGAAACAAAACGATCCTTTATTTAATTCACTGATCTACTTTTAGATTTTTAACATTTTATTCCGCGATGAGTGTGCTGGTGTCAGCGAGTAAAAAACGAGTGAGTGCAGAGCCAGCTAAACAAATTCTCAACGCCTCCCTTCTGCCGTTCGGTTCCCACTCGTTCCTTCAAAGAAAGAGAAACGGCGAACGGCAAAAGGGATGACAAAGCTCTGCACTTGCAACGTTCACACAAACGCGTGCCGAGCCAATATTTAAATGCTGCCCC
Organism: Hydrotaea diabolus; assembly: GCA_963513945.1. NCBI lineage: Eukaryota > Metazoa > Arthropoda > Insecta > Diptera > Muscidae > Hydrotaea > Hydrotaea diabolus. The sequence goes on along the minus strand of OY740717.1, from coordinate 49,198,408 downwards.
ATCCGTGGTGGGCAACTCTTGGCGCGCGTTGGCGTGAACATGCCGCCCGCCTTGCGCCAAGTGCGCAATAAACAAAAGAAATAATGACAACTTAAATATTTTAGGAATTCATTAACTTATAAAATAGAACTTACATACTAAGAGGCACACATGGTGTCATGAGGGTTATTGGAGGGTCAGTTTAGTGAGCTTTTGGAAGAAGTACTAACTTATGGATAGGACGTGTGATCACTCCCGACTGGGTTTTGAGGTCCACCACCCGGACACGATCCTCGCGACCTGGGTACAATTTGATCACACGTCCTAGTCGCCAATCGGTGGGGCAGATAGCCTCATTACGCAGCACGACCATGTCGTCAAGCTGCATGTCCTCCTGTGGTACCTTCCATTTCGTCCTTTTATGGAGTTCAGCCAAGTATTCTGTCTTCCAGCGTCGACAGAATTCTTGCTGAATGATTTTGATTTTTCGCCATCGGTTCAGTAGGGCCGTTTTCGAGGGTATTTCTTCCGGCTCGGCCGGAGTTAGCAACGAGGAACCGATGAGAAAATGACCGGGAGTCAGTGCAGCAAGATCGTCCGGGTCATCCGAAATAGGGGTCAAAGGCCGGGAATTGAGACAAGATTCGATCGAGGCAAGGATGGTAGCAAATTCCTCAAAGGTGTGTCGGACCTGTCCAGATATTTTTCGGAGATGCGTTTTACAGCTCTTCACGCCCGCTTCCCACAAACCTCCCATGTGGGGAGCGGCGGCTGGGATGAAGTGCCATTCCAATTGCTGGAACCCGTACCGAGTGACCGCTTCATGCTTGAGATCAGAGACAGTTTTGACGAGACTGGCCTTCAGTTCCCGAGCAGCGCCTACGAAATTCCGACCATTATCCGAATAGATTCTGTTGGGACAACCTCGGCGTGAGACAAACCGCAACAAAGCTGCCAGGAAGGCCGGGGTAGACAAGTCACTAACAGGTTCAAGATGAATAGCCTTCGTCGCGAAGCAGACGAAGAGGCAGACGTAACCCTTCGTGAGGCGACAACCACGTCCGTGAAAAGTCTTGACATCGAAAGGGCCAGCAAAATCGACCCCCGTGTTCGCAAAGGGTCGCGTCAGAGATGTCCTTTCGACAGGAAGAGAAGCCATTATTTGACCCTGCCTGGTCTTACGGGATATTACGCACTCCCTGCAGTTATTAATACGTGTTTTGACCAACTTCTTTGCCCTGATAACCCAGCATTCTAACCGGACAGTCACATGAGTGAGCTGCGTTCCTCCATGCAGGGTCAATTTGTGGATGAAATCGACGTATAATCGGGCGAAAGTGCTTTGGTAAGCAAGAATGACTGGGTGTCTTTCGTGGTACGAAAGGGCCAAAGTCGAACCGAGACGGCCGTTAGCCCGAATTAAATGATTTCGGTCAATAAATGGGGTCAATGTGAGAAGGGGGCTGTTCGACGGTAATCCCTGTTTTGACTCGAGGCGCGAGTATTCGTCTGGGAAGTATATGCGCTGGGATACCGACATAAGTCTCTGACGTGCAAATATAAGCTCTGCTGCTGACAAACGGAGTACGTGGGCCGTAGCGGTTTTCTTCAAAGTTGGATGGGAACGGGAAAAGAAACGGAAAATATATGCGACAACGTGAATAGCTCGGGAGAGACAAGAAAAACGATCCAACAGGTCTTCTGTTGGGGCTGATCTCGCAATATGAACCCTCACTGGCTTGGCCTCAAGTGTGGTATCGGGAATATGCGGTGTTGAGGGCCAAGTTTTCTGCTCCTGCTGAAGCCACGATGGTCCATTCCACCAGAGCTCAGTCTCCTTTAATTCTAAAGGGGTCAGCCCCCGGGTTGCCAGATCAGCCGGATTATCCTCCGTACAGACATGTCTCCAATGGGCACCTATTTTCTCCTGTATTATGGCGACCCTATTCGCAACAAAGGTCGTCCAGTTATGCGATGGTTTTTTGAGCCAAGCTAAGACTATGGTAGAGTCAGACCAGGGAAACAACACACTTTGTTGAACTTTAAATTGGGGCAGAATTGCGTCCACTAAGTTTGCCAGCAATAACGCTCCGCACAGCTCAAGTCTTGGCACGGACACCTTTTTTATCGGTGCTACCTTTGACTTTGAAACAAGTAATTTTGTATGAACTGTCCCCTCTACTGCCACCCTAACATATAAAGCCGCTGCATACGCCAATTCCGAAGAGTCACAGAAACCGTGGAATTCAATCGTGCAACTGGGCGAATACTGTACCCACCTCGATATAGTTATCTTATTGATCTCCTCATATTTCAAAGTAAACGATTTCCACTTAAGTAGGGTCAACGGCTTTATGGGGTCGTCCCATCCTGTGTCGTCTAACCACATATTCTGCATCAAAATCTTGGCAGTTATTATCACGGGGGAGAGCCAGCCCAATGGGTCAAATAGCCTGGCTATAACTGACAATACTTCTCTTTTAGTATATACGTCTCTCTGGGCAATCCTTTCCGTGACAAAGTAGAACGAATCGGTTGCCGCATTCCACCTTATCCCTAATGTCTTGACCGAACTTTTGTCGTCAAAATCCAAAAACTCTTCGTGTAAAAGATGGTCGCGGGGCAAACTTTTAAGGATCTCTTTATTATTCGCTGTCCATTTTCTGAGATGAAAACCTGCAGTACCCAGTATAGCAATTAGTTGATCCTTTGCCTCGAGACTCTCCTCTATTGTATGTGACCCAACTAATGCGTCATCGACATACATATTTTCTCTTAAAATTGTCGAGCCAATCGGAAATCGCTCATTTTCGTCCTCTGCCAGTTTCAGTAAAGTCCTTAGAGCCAAAAAAGGAGCGCAGTTGACCCCGAAGGTCACCGTTTTTAGCTGGTAATCTTGCACCTCGTGATCAGGTGAGGGTCGGAACAAGATTCTCTGATAGCGGGTATGCTCTGGGCTAACTAGTATCTGTCTATACATTTTCGTGATATCCGCATTGAACACGAATTTGTAAAAGCGCCAGTTTAATATCAATGAAATGATATCTTTCTGAAGAACTGGGCCAATGTACAATGAGTCGTTTAGACTTTTTCCGTTTGAAGACGGACACGACGCGTTGAATACGACCCTCAACTTTGTCGTCGTACTTTCCGGTTTAAAGACACCGTGATGCGGCAAGTAAAAACAGCTATCCGAGCCACTTGTCGGAGGGTCAACTTTCTCCATATGACCTAGGGCTAAATATTCTTCAATGACTGCGTCATACATCGCCTTATATTCTGGCTTTCGAGCCAGCGATTTTTCGTTTCTTAAAAACTGACTGAGGGCTATGTATCTGTTTGAATTATATGTCAAATTTGGCGGACTTTCGGAACGAAAAGGCAATTCTACCATGTACCTTCCGTCCGTTGTGCGCACCGTTGTAGTCTGATAGATTTGCTCACAAACTCTATCCTCATCTGAGATAGTAGGCTTCCTCGGAACCTCTTCTATCTCCCAAAACTTAGTCAATTGCTCATCAATCGAGACTCTCGTGCAGTGAGATACCCGGACTATATGTCGCGAGGATGCATTGTTCGTTGGGCCAGTTACAATCCATCCGAAGACTGTCTCCTGGGCCACAAGCGAACCTAGAATTCCATGCTCTACCCCTTTTAGAAGAATAAGAGGGTAAACATTTCCTCCAAGAAGGATGTCTACGGGGCCACTTTGATAAAAGCAAGGGTCGGCAAATTCCAACCTTGGAAGCCTGTCCGCTATAACATTCTCGAATGAATGTGTGGGGACGTTGCCCGTTACATCTTGAACCACAAGTGCATCGGTCTCAATGGAAAAATCGGGCCTTAATAGCGATCTAATTGTGAAGAAAGCTATTTTCGAACATTTCGTTAAATGTTCACCACCTAGCCCAGTGATATCGGCGGAGACTGGCTTCGTTGGCAATTTCAATAATTTCTGTATACGAGCTGAGATAAATGTGTCATCCGAACACGGGTCAATCAGCGCTCTAATTTTATATGAAAGACCATTCTTAACTATATTGATCCACGCTGTGGCAAGCATTGTCTTGTTTGACACTGTAGTGTGATGGGTCTGGATGTTTGAAGACGTTGACGGTAATTCAGTGGACTGTAAACTGAGATTGTTCGTATTTTGGGCCAAATTTGGGGTTGCTGTCGTAGCACTATTCTGGCCGGACCTTTGCCTTCTATGCAAAAGCGTATGATGTTTCTTCCTACATTCAGAGCATGTATTCTTACTCGGACATTCTGCCTTTCTGTGACCCTGAGCCAAACAATTCAAACACCGCTTTTCTCTATTAACCACCGCTAATCTGCTCTCATGATTCATACTTATAAATTTCGGGCATGCCCGAAGTGCGTGCGAGGATTTGCATAAATCGCATCTTGGGCCATCAACTTTCGTATGATGCACTTTGAAATTCTTTGACTTATCAAAATTATTATATCTTGTACGCGGGGCAGTATCGTTCGAGCCAATCATATCGGACACGCTCTCTAACGTATGGAATCGTTCCGTGAGGAACTTGTCCAAGTCTTCCCATGTTGGAAGTTCTGTCTTTCCACTGATGGACTGTTCCCAAAGAGACAACTTGAGCTTGGGCAACTTGGACGAGCATTGAAAAACAAATATAGGATCCCACGATCGGATATCCATTTTATGTAGTCTCAGAACAGAGATACAATTTGTCAAATCTCGTTGCAATCTTTTAAGCCCGCTCGCTGACTCGTTCGTGCATTGAGGCAGATTAAATAATGCCCGTAACTGGCTATTTATAAGAATTCGCTTATTCTCGTATTGATTCTTTAAATTCGTCCACGCAATCTCGAAACCCTCTGCCGTAAGTGGGATATTCTTATTTATCTCGACCATTTATCATTTATCACGACCAAAAAAAAAAAAATTAATTTTTCCAAGAGCCAAATATCAACTTCTTTGATCCACTGTCCTAGGTAATCGAGCTCGATGCTTACAGAGACAAAGAGAAAATTTCAACAAATTCTATTCTCCAAATATAAAACGATTCGACCCACTGTGCGAGGGGCAACTAAAATGGCACGTCCGAGCCCACAGGGAGTTGGTCACTGTGACCAATAGACACAATCTTACGGTCGTTTAAAATTTTCAAATCAATTCAAGTCCGCAAAAATAAGATCCGCCCACTGTGCGGCCTTCACCATGACCTTGAGAACAGAGTGCTTGAGTTGTGATAACTCACTTGCATGAGACAAATAATTATAAAGGTCGCGTTAAATTCGTAAGGTGCAAAAAATTTTCCCAAAAAATAATGCTCTGAGCCACTGTGCAGTTGCCTTACAAAGAAAGACACTTCTCCTGCTCACTGTTAGGTCTAGGTTCGAATTCACTTCAAAAAAAATTAATCATCAAAGCTTAAAAAAAATTTCACAAAATTTTCGCCGCGAACCACTGTGACCGAGAGACTTTCATATGCATACATCCCTTTATACGGATTGTATAGGAGCCAGTTACACCGGTGGCCTTTACTCTCTTAATCTTCTCACTGTCAATCCCCTTGCGCACTAAGAGAGGAAAACATAAACCAATCGAGAATTTATCCGCGAGCCAATATATGCACTCTCTTATATTTGCCCTCTCTTCGTCGTGACGTCACACACAAATTAGTTTGTTAAAAATATGCAAACAAATTTGATTCAGATTTGCAGATGTTCGACGCGAGCCAACGTCTTTTGCTTTGGCAGCGAATGTGGTCGAGCAGAGTGTTGGGCAGAGACAAATAAAACCGTCGCAGCGAATGTGGTAGGGCAAAACAAAATAACGAAGCAGAACTTCTCAATCGCAGCTCTTGCGGGCAGAGACAAATAAAGCAGAACACTAGCGCTGTGTACTGCGGAACGAAAAGGGCATGTACGTTGAATACGTATATTGACTGCCGCTGCTTGGAGACAGACAAACAAAAAAAACAGTACACAAAAGTTTGCAAAAAATCAGAGCACCACACAAATATGCGGGAAATAACGGCACCGTGACGAACGGCACCCTATGTATTGTTCTTTACTTTCAGCTTTTGTACATGCATTTGTACATGCCTGACATTGAAAATTTTTAGAGGCCGTGCCAGATGGCCATAGTTTTAGGGCTAAAGTTTTTTTTTCTCTTTTGAAGTTTTAAGCGGCCGGACGGACAAGACTCGCAATTACTCGTTTCCTTTTTTCACTTTTCTTCACTTTAGGGCCAATATATTTCTTTCCCTTTCACAATTTAGGGCCAAAATATTATCTTCACCGCCGCTACACTCAATAATTCATGTGCGTACGTACCTTTTTATTTCTCCGATGACGCACTGGGAACTTGCTTGGGTCGCTGGTTTCCTTTTTCCAGGGTCGATAATACCAATGTTAAGACCGGTACCTGTGTTGAGGGGGGGCTGCGGGGTTCCCGGCTCGTCAGTCCTCCCTGACCTGTCTCACTGTTGTTGGTGTGGATGCGGTGTGATTCCAAGACACCTCTACCTGTCTTGTTGGTGGTGTCTGGCGGTAGCGGCGCACACGACTCGGTGGATGTTGTTGAGAGACACCGACCGGCTTCTTGTTGGTGTCTCTATGGTTGTCAATAGGGTATGCCTTTTGTTGAGGGCCAGGAGAAAAAGTTGGCTCTACTGCTCCGACGTGGGTTTCGCACAATAAAACACAGTTTTTTTTATCGAGACTGATGCGAAACAAAACGATCCTTTATTTAATTCACTGATCTACTTTTAGATTTTTAACATTTTATTCCGCGATGAGTGTGCTGGTGTCAGCGAGTAAAAAACGAGTGAGTGCAGAGCCAGCTAAACAAATTCTCAACGCCTCCCTTCTGCCGTTCGGTTCCCACTCGTTCCTTCAAAGAAAGAGAAACGGCGAACGGCAAAAGGGATGTCAAAGCTCTGCACTTGCAACGTTCACACAAACGCGTGCCGAGCCAATATTTAAATGCTGCCCCATCCGTGGTGGGCAACTCTTGGCGCGCGTTGGCGTGAACATAAGTTTTAAAATCATTTTGTGTGTGTGGTTTTTTTTTTATTATCGAATCACCTTATACGAGTATGTAAGATTTTATCTAATCTTAAATAAAAACTCATCGAATTATAGTACAGAGAAACGAGGTTGTATAAAAGTCATCACCCTAATGCATATATAATTCTATATTTAGAATTTTGAAATTCTTCACAATGATTTAATATAATCAAACACAGCTAAGCATTGAAAAGGTTCTAATCGTCTATAGGGGAACAGGTTCCCTTTTGAGGCATTAAAAGTACCTCCGCAAAAAATACGAAATTTGGACGAATAGCGTCGACCGTACTGACGCTTATATGCCTTCAGTCATGGATTATGGTTCATATAAAAATGTTGTCCAGGGGACGTGGCACAGGCTCGTTGTTTCCAATAGAATGTGTTTCTTTAAGTACTAATATCATATAAACCAACTACTACTGTTATAGCAGTATTAGTTTACAAAAAATACCTTTTATAGTTCAGAGTTGATTGGGCAGTGCCATTCCCTCTGTCCAAAAATGCGCAGACGGCGTGCATTTCGTGAAATATGCATTCTCCTTATGCGATATCCTAGATCGTGATTTCGTTACAACACTTGATCTTGTAATAATTTGATAAATTTTCTCTTTGTTGTCGGCCATGTCGAGAATTTGTCCCTGTATTTTCTTCTTCGGGACCTTTTTTGCATCATTGCGCAACAAATTGAATGTTAAATTTTTTTCTTGAAAATAAACTAATTTAAAAACAAATTCAAAAATTATAAATAATTCTATTATAATTAGTAGGGACATAAAAACTGTTACAACATTGAACACACCTATTTCAATAGTAGAACTGAACATACCCCGTTAATGTTATACGGATTTTGAAAGCTAACCTCAATAGCGTTAGTCTGTAACGGGATTTTAAAATTGTTTCAACTTTCATCATGGAGTGGTCAGATAATAAGAATCGTATCGCTGTAATAGCGCCTTTCAAGTGTGAAATGAAAAAAAACGATATTTTCAAAACGCTCCGGCCACTAGGGATTAGCCGCATATTCGTCTACCGATGCATAAAACTGTTTGATGAGACTAGAGTTGTAAAAGACTGCCACCGGTCGGGCCGCCCACGCTCTGTTCGAACACCGCATGTCATCAAAGCCGTTAAATCAAGAATTCACAGAAATGCGCTCCGCAAACAGAAAATCATGGCCCATGAGATGAATATCACGAAAAAGTCCATGAGTCGAATCATTAAAAAAGACTTGGGACTTGGGGCTTTCAAACGACGTACCGGACATTTATTGACTGCAGCTTTAAAAAAAATAGGATTGAAAAATGCAAACGTCTTTTGGTGAAGCACGCTGATAACTTGCACAGAAACATTTTGTTCACCGAAGAAAAATTTTTACCGTTCAGGAAAAATTTAACAAGCAAAATGATAGAGTGTATGCGCGGTCTTCTAAGGAAGCATTTGAACTGATCCCAAGGGTGGAAAAGGGTCATCACCCAGCTTCAGTCGTGGGATGCCGCTTACGAAGTGGTCACTGACCTGCATTTCTGCGAACAAGGAGTCAAAACAGCGGCCAAAGTTTACAAAGAAACCGATTTGGAAGCTGTTGTGAAGCCTCTTAAGAATTCCCTGTTCCAAAACCATCCATGGACTTTCCAGCAGGATTCTGCGCCGGCCCGTAAGGCTAAAACGTCCCAGGCCTGGACTCGAAACAATTCGCCAGCGTTCATTTCCTCTGAAGAATGGCCTTCAGGCAGTCCAGATTTGAACCCATTGGATTAAAAATTGTGGACGGTTTTAGAGGACAAGATTTGTCACAAAAGATACCTCAACATTGGATCTCTTAAGACTGCTTTGGTTCGAGCTGTGGCCAATTTTCCAATGGACGAGGTTCGTGCAGCTATTTGACGATTGGCCAGTGCGACTTAAGGCGTGTGTAAAGGCAAAAGGCGGACATTTCGAATAAGTAGATTATTTTTGGATACAATATACATCAATAAATATATTAAAAAATATTTGGTCTAAAAACATTTAGTATTTTTTATTTTACAGCATAAAACGTGTGTAACAGTATTTATGTCCCTAATAAGTAAATCCAACGTAGCCATTCTAAATGATATGAACAAAAACATGTCATTCAACTCATTTCAACACCATTTAGCGAACACATACTATATTTATTTTTATTCCAAAGTGAAAAAAATTTGCAGAATTTTGGAGACAAACAATGAAAATATTATGAATATGGAACAAATATAAATGAAAATGTAATCTATCGAAAAGATATATTCAATTTTCGTATGCGTTCTCAATAATGAGACCTGAAGTTTGCCTTCCACAGATGGATATAACTAGATCGTCGTGAAATTTACGACGATTTTCAATATGTGACTCGCAAAATAGAAAGGGACCTAAGGGTAAAAATCAGTTTTGTTCAGGAGAGCCATTTTAAATATTTAAATACGTGTAAATTTGGTATACCATCACTTTTATTAAACGCGAATATCAATGGGAGGGAACACTTTTCTGGCATGGGATCGGTCTCATTCGATGCTCAGATGTTGTCCACATCAAAAAAAGTAAAACTTGATTTTTACCCTTAGGTCCCTTTCTCTATGAAGGACATAAAAGCATAAGAAATACTCGTATTTATTTAATACCTCAATAATTTATTAAACATCATGAGGAAATTTCTCAGAAATCAGTAAGCTTTGCACTATATAACTCAAATACTCCTTAAACGTGACCAACTGTTTAACACCGGCTCCAAACGGATAATGCCTTTTATAGAGAAGTTGAACATGGCCTAAAGATTAAATGCCTGCTTCTCGCAAGTTTTATGATAAAGTCGCCGCCATTTACAAGTTAAAAACCTGCCGCTGAAAACAATTTTAAATGTGCTTAAGTGTAGAAAATGTTAACTAATAAACAATTTCTTTGCTAATTGAAGTACTATGAACCCTCACAAAGCTTTCATCATGATACGGTACTAAATATTTAGGAATGATGTCGAAATATTCAACCATATAAATACGAGGGCGACCGCAAAACTAACTGGCCTGGCACATTTTCTGTTTTACCAGCAACTTTTTTGTTTTTGCTTTTTAAAAGCAATCTTTTATAAGCCATCTGTCAAAATTTCCGAAATATTTAATGATTATTTGCTTTGTTACAGGTGATTGAAGTAAACAAGTTTTATAATTTTTGAAAAATAAAAAATAAAGAGTTTTTTGCGGTAATTAAACACTTTTATATGAAAGGTTATACGCCACAATTAATCAAAAATGAATTGGATTCTGTTCATGGTGATGATGCACCATCATAAGCCACCGTGAAATCCTGGGTTCAACAATTTAAAATGGGTCGTTCAAGTACGGAAGATGAACAACGCTCTGGAAGACCGAAAACTGCTACTACTATTGAAAACATTAGAAAAATATTTAATGAAGTGACTAAAGATAGACGAATAAAACTCAGAGAACTTGCTGCACGAAAAACAAGATGAACTACACATGAAAAAGCTATCCGAAAACTATTCGCCGCCCTTGTTGACTTTGCCCCAAAAAATCGTCCGTTGGACCAATTCCGAGAAGCTTTTAGCGATTTATCAGCGTAATCCAATAGAGTTCTTGCGCCGATTCATAACTGTTGATGAAACATGGATCCATCACTACATCCCAGAATGCAAAGAACAGTCAAAACAATGGATAGAAGCTGGTAAAAGTGGTCCCAATAAGGCGAAACCTGTTAAGTCAGCAAGAAAAGTAATGACCACAGTATTTTGGGATGCAAGGGGTATAATATTTATTGATTATCTTGAGAAAGGAAAAACTATAAATAGTGAATATTATTATGCATTATTGGATCGGTTAAGTGAAGAAGTCAAGATAAAACGACCGCATTTAGAAAAAAAAAGTTATTTTTCATCAAAATAACACACTGCATTTTTAACTCAACAAAAACTGGCCGAATTACGATTTGGAATTGCTCCGCATCCACCATATAGTCCAAAATTATCTCCTTCTGATAATTTCTTGTTTCCAAATTTAAAAAAAATTCTCGGTGGCAAAAAATTTTCGTCCAATAGCGAGGTTATTGCTGAAACTGAGGCATATTTTGAAGGTCTTGAAAAATCTTATTTTTCGGATGGAATTAAAAAACTTGAAAAACGTTTGATGAAGTGTATTGAGTTGGAAGGAGATAATGTTAAAAATAAATAATAATAATTCCAAAAAAAAACGGTTCTTTTTATGTTAGGCCAGTTACTTTTGCGGTCGCCCTCGCAATTAAACGAATATTCGTAAAACTTAAAAAACAATTAATTGTGGTTATTTAAATATGCAGTCCTTTAAAACTAGTTTAAACGAATTGTTTTCGTTGCTTCATTAGTTCAAGTATTTAAAATGTCACAAATTTAACAAATCCGTCACACGCTCTATCATTTCCCAGAATATCACTCATACGCATAAAGTCAAAATTACTCATACGCACTCATAACTACTGAACGCTACATCTGTTGCTGCATTTAAGGACTGCTCAAAAGTTATTCCCGCACCCATTATAAACTTGAAAAATCTACAGAGGAATTTAATGCAAAACCCTAAAAAGCAAAGATGATGTGAAAATGTAAAGTTATAGTCACAGCTGGATGCTGGCAAGCAAGCAAGCGATGTTTCATTTTTACGTCCTTAAAGAGTAGGCAAATAAAAATATGAACTTGTTTTATATGTGAACACAAGGAGTATTAAAAAAATGTTTACGACAAAAGCCATATAAATCTACCAAAATTCATTGCTCTTGCTTATTTTTCTGCAAAGGGCTGAGGCAATGCAAATTGCTAGACAACAATTTTTGGGCCTGCTTTAAGATGTTACTTTAATTAAAAGAATTTACAGCTGGTGTTGTTTGGGAGAGTTTAAAAATTTTAAATGAGGAAGGTCAACATTTAAGTCAATTTAGTTGTAAATAGATATCATAAGAAGTTGTATAGGGAGTCCTGATTTTCGGTGATTTAAACTGGAAAATGTTTAATGTAAATCCTACATAAATTTACGTTTTTACGAGGACTATGTTTTTGGTCTCAATACATGTAAGCAAATTTTAATGGATTTACACGTTGTTATAGACCGTTGAAAATGAACTTTTTCTTTGTGAACTGATATGATACAGTGCTAAAACCGCCAATGAAAATACAATAGGTTAAGCCAGTTCAAAGTTTGTACAAATAAGATGAGTTTTTTAAAAGAATTAACTATTTAATCTAAAACAATTACTTTTATTCAACCCTTTACAATTAAACCAAATATGTGAGTTTAAAATATCCATAAAAATCAAAAGTGGTAAAAATAAAAAACCAGCTAATCAATATTTTCAATATACATTGAAAGAAACTTTACCTAATTCATCATCTAGCATAATTCTAACCCAGCATTAGCTGATTCTAAAACGATTCTTAACATACTTATTTGGGTTACTGTCAAATTGGAGGCTTCTTAAAAATTACAAACGCAAATTTAAATTTGTTATTATACTGAGTGAAAAATGTCCTTAAATCTGTTGAAGATAGTTCGTGTGAGTCCTGTAAGGAGCCAAGTAGTTCTAGAGGTTCCATACAGAAAAAATACAGTTTTTAGACAAGCATTGAATCTTACAAAAAACCCAGTTTTACACTTTTAATTGTCTAGAGTATCTGTATTTCATGTTCTAACGTAAATTGAACATGTGAAACATTTCTTCAGTCGCACAGGCGCATACCATAGGAGCTATGATATGCAGAAAACTCATAGCACTCCTAAGAAATGCAACAGAAATTTATTTAAAAATGAGACTTCAACTGTGGCAGATCTTTGATTCGGAGAAGACCCTGTTAATGGGAGGCTACATATATAAAACATTGACTGATATGTTTCTATTCCAACTTGGTAAATCCTAGATCTGTCATAAAGCACTCTGAAACTTTTTAACAGTTTAGTATAAAAAATAGAGCCTAGTGAGCGACAGGAAATAAAATATTGAAGTACCTTTCAGTCATTTATAATTCAACATTTAAAAAAGAACAAATAGCATATATACCACCTTAAAAGTGGTATGACCTCAAATTAGTAGGGTCCATTACAGAGCGGAGCCAAAAAAAGAATGGTCTGATATATCCTTTAGCATGGTAGGTTGGTGATAGCCCGTAAACTAAAATGTAAAATCTGAGCAAAGTTTTATTTAATATGAGTCTTATAAAGTTTCAGGACCTCAAACGGCGAAGGACCTTCAAGTGGGGATATATAACAATTTTGACTGATATGGCCAAAGTTTTTTTTATATGTCTATAATAATAAACAGAGTAGACATATGAGTATGAGTATCAGCAAGTGCCGCTTGTCGTGCGGCAGGACCTCAAATCAGGGATTTCCTTAGCGTGGTGTAAAACATGAACCGATTCTAACTTCGCCATGGTTGACTGGTAACAGTATACCATGGTTAACTGGTAACAGTTCGTAGCATAGCATGTTAAATTTCGGGCATCTAGGGTGACAGGACCTTAAATTGGGAAGGACCTTAGTGTGGGGATACATAAAAATATGAACCGGCATGATCCGATTTTACCTAGGTTGATTACACTATGTAACAAAATGTCAGACTTTTTCTGGGGGCGGCTCATACCTCCTAGAAATGGAAGACTTAATAAGTTTAGTTAGCTCTCAAAAGGACAGGAATTTCAAAAAAAGTAGATATTTTTTATTTTATCGTAATGACAAGTTTTATGTGAAATCGAGTGGAGATTATTTTCTTAAAACATTATAACATCCTATCCCTAGGTTTGGCTTTTCTAAATCCTTCTATTTTTCCAGAAAAGCTAAAAAAGGACTCTTCAAAGTTTATTTTGAGTATTTTCGTATTCTCAGTTTTTTTATGTGGAATTTCAAAAAGTAGATATTTTTGTATTTTATCGTGATGTCAAGTTGTATTTGAAATCGACTGGAGATTATTTTTTTAAAACATTCAAACATCCTATCCCTAGGTTTGGCGTTTCTAAATCCTTCTATTTTGCCAGAAAAGCCAAAAAAGGACTATTCAAAGTTAATTTTAAGTATTTTCGTATTTTTTGAAAATCTTGCCCAGTTAATTTCAGTAGGCCCCTAGAGACGAAAAATCGATACCTTTGATTTAAGGGCGTCCTTCTGACCCTTCTTTTAAAGTATTCGAGCAAATGTGGGCAATTAAAGTACTATTATTAGAGTAAAGTACTATTATTAGAGTATAAGTCGGCTAAAATTACACAGGATATCGTCGTAAAACTGAATCATTTTCTTCCTCTTTAGAAAATTCTTATACAATTTTATTTTTTCTAAGGCATAAAATCTTTAATTTTTGCTTGGTTTTTAGTAAGTAAATTGCATAATTATGCCATTTTCAGATTGGAAACCAAAATTGAGACAGATGGTGATGATCATATATATTTTTACGAGCCGTTTAGAATGAGGAAAAATTTACTGTGTTGCGAATGAATTATACTTAGTGATTTGTTGGTCAACATTTCTGTTTTTTTTTGGTTTCCAATCCGAAAATGACTTAAGTAAACAATTTATAAAAACTTGTTGTCTTTTATGAAATGTGTGTAACAAAATACTAAAAAGGAAGAAAGGTTTCTTTTTTTACTATATCTTGCTTTAGTTTTAAGCGACGTATACTCAACTGATAATGGTAGTACTAAAATGTGATATTTTTATTCAAAAACTTCCATTTTTACCCGTATTTATTGTTCTTGAAATGAGAGGCCAAAAAGACTAAAATTATATGGAAAACATATAGACAAAATAGCCGCAATTTCGTCAGTTTGCTCACGAAGCCGTCAAGGCTTTTAGGGGTTAAAAGCTGCCCTATTTTTATTTCCTCCTTCATAGGATAGAAGATACTTTACTTTTTTATTATGTTTGCAACAACTTGAAATACTGGTTGGATACCCAAAAATGTATATACAAGTATTCTGAACCGTCGTAAAATTCTAAGATTATCTAGCCATGTCCTTCTGTTTGTGTGTGGAAGCAAGCCACAGTTGAAAAACTATATGTCGTGAACTAATTCCGATATGCTGATAGTAGTTCGTATATATGATGTTGGTGCCACGCCCTCTTGACAACATTTTTCTATTGGATCGTAATTTATGTTGGACGGTTTAGAAGAAATCCAAGACACGTTATTTTTTACTTCATCTACGTAAAGTCCTTACATCAAACCGTTAAAATGTTAAACATTTTTTTAAAATTTTTTGTTAATTACTAAAATATGGCTACTAACTTTTTTTAAAAAAACAAATTGGATTTTTTTTTCAAATAGGAATTTCAAACGTTTACCTTTTGGCCGGATTGATATTTTACTACCAATTTTGGAACGATATATTGATAATGCTCCTGCAAATCGAATGTCATTAATTGGAGAAATGTTGGATGATCTGGTTAGTCAAAACACGTCAAAAAATAAAAAAAAAATAAAGATCGGGGAAAATTGGAACAAATAATTTTTAGATTGTGCAAAACTCCTAAACAGCCTTTTTGGCTAGCATATTTAGTTTTCCTCTCGCCAGCTTAAACAAACCTTACCTACAGCTATGTTGAATTTCGAAGATCTTCAGCAAAAATAAATTACAGACTTATTTCTAAAATATTTTTTTCTGACCACTGTGCAGTACGGACCTTTATGTAGGGCTATCCGAAAACAATGCCCGATTTGTTATATTTTCAGTAAATTTATTATTGGCAGCTCATTATTAAGTTCGTCAAATTTGAGCACGATTAAGGTCAGTTTGTGGATTTAAGAGGTGCAGGACCACAAATCGGTATACTTTTTGGTTCAGTATTATCACAGTAAAATATAAGATTCTCTGTGCGAAAGTCGTTCAGAATCGGATGTAATCGGATGTGGCTTCTAAAGCTGCAGGTTCGGAAATAGGGAAAGACCTTTGTATGGGCGTTACATAAAAATATGTAGAGTTGTGGCCCAGTTGCACTTAGATTGATTGTATGTCGGATTTAATTAGTAGATTTTAGAAGGATATGACCTGAAATCGGGAGTTACCTTCGTATATGGACCATTTGCAAACATAATCCGAAATGGTTCAGTTTTACCAGTATAAAGTATAGGTCATATATAGCCCTCTGAATGACATTTGAGAAGGAGTTGATTTAACTTGTGGCTTTTAGAGCATTGAGATCATTAAGACCTCAAGGCGTTAGGTCTATTGTATTTGAGGCAATTATATAAACACGGGCTAATACAGTCAAGTTTCACTTAATTGGTTACTGGTCACTGCTAACATTAAATTTAAAGTTTAATGTGCCTCGTAGGTAATTTCTGGATTTAAGAGCTTGTGAGGTAGAAACCGGTCAGTGACAAAATTAGTAGATATAATATAGGGATCACCCTAGAGGTATTTTTTCAATAGGGTATTTTGCACAGATCATGCATAAGTTGTGGTTATCTTTATTTCTTTTTCTTTTCAGTATTGCTTGTCATTTCATCATCAGAAAGACTTACACCTTAACAACGTCTCCAAGTTGTGCAACTGTATTATGAAAATGAGCGTTCGGTTCAAAAAGTTTTTCGCCCAAACTATTGTTTAGTCACAAGGCCTATTTGTAGCTTAACGGCAACGTTAATAAGAAAAATGGCCGCATTTGGAAAATCGAGCAACCAGAATAGGTTAAAAAGGTGCCATTAAACCCAGAGAACAACAAGGTTTGGTGCGGTTTTTAAGCTGGTGTAGTCATCGGACTATATTTTTTCAAAAATGATTGATGATGGCCGGAACGTTACGGTAAATATTGCTCGCTATCGCGCCATGGTATTGGACTTTTTTCTACCCGTAATTAACGCCCGCTATCTAGATTTGAATTTTCATATTTTGTTTTTGTTCTGAAAAAATACTTCTAGCTGGATCACCCAATATATATATAATATCCAGAGTTGAACCTGGGTATACTTGTATGATAGTCAGGAGAACTGACCATCACAACACGGTGGATCTTCTGGAGCGGAAATGATATTTATTTTGCATCTAAATAAAGGTATGAACAAAACTAAGCAACCAGTAAAGTTTCGTTAAGATTGGTTTAATATAAGCGACCTATTATCTAATTACAGCGATTGATAAATGATGGCATAGACGAACAAACACACACTGCCCTTTAAGCTCTATAAGGTATTCTGAATCGAGCGGTATAATACACATAGGATCTATTTCCTTTATTTTTTTGTAACAAACATCAACACTCGAAAATCGAAACAAACAAATTTTCCACAGTATTGCAAATTTTCACCCGAATTTTTTCCATTAGTATTATTTCCATGATCAGTTTCGCATAGACTTCCCATGCTGCACAGCCTTTTTTATTATAACAAAATATTGGCAGTTGCAGAATGTCACCCAACACAGGACCCGGCCCCATACCGTTTTCTCTTTTTTCCTCATTTAATTCCCGCCATACTTCCAATCCAATTAAATTCCTCCTGTGTTAAATTGAAACCAATTTACTTTGCTGACAACCATAACATCCCAGGAAAACAAATAAATAAACGCCGGTTTTCGTGAAAGTATGTTAAGAATTCTCTGCTCCAAAAACAACAAGAACAACCTACTTTCACTTGTGGTGGAATTTTCCATTTCATGTGAATGCCAAAACTAAAATTGAGATCGCAACTGTTTCTTGCCCTGCCTTTAGTACCACCAACTCCGCCCCACCCTCCCGTTATTTAACACACCACCTATCGATGGGATACGCGGTGTTAAGCTTTACGAAATACACAATTTTTTCCTGTTTTTATCAGAAATGTAACAACAAAAAAAAACGGAAACCGCATTCCGCCGCGTTTACAGCAATGACGAAGGCACCAAAAGAAAAAATCAGAAAAATCCGAAAAATTCGCCAATGGGAAGAAGCGTTCAACATAATGTAATGCCATGTTGAACGTATTTTTTTTTTGTTTTTCTGTTTTCCTACTGGCGTGTTGCATGCAATCCTTTGAGTCTAAAGGACGACATAAACATTGTGAAACTACCCCAACCATCCAACCATTGTTACGATAATATGGATTGTTGGTAAATATGTACAATTTAATTTTATATTATTGAAATTTAATGGATTTATTTTTTTTGTAAGTTTTTGGCCAATTAATCCGTTAGGTAAATCATTCTCTGGAGATTACCAGGGATTTGGCAAATATTGTAGATAGCAAAATTGTATAATTTACGACAGAAAAGTAAGTGCAGCAGTGCATTTATAGAATAATTTTTTTAAAAGGCAATGCTCCAGCCAGATGGATTAATTTAAGCGAAATTGCATCATTATTCCAATTAAACGTGTAGCGAAAACAAATTTTCAAAGGAAAGAAGATCGACCTTATGTTGATTAGACCATTTAATTCAGAATCACTGTCTGATTTCATTAAAAAATCTTGTGAGAAACATCAAGGAAAACCAACACCTATCTCCGGCCTTTAATAGCACATCTTTAAAAATAACCACAACATAAATGACCCTTCCGAGTATGGCCCTGCCCCTTTAGAAACCATCTCCTACTTCGGATACTGGTTATTCCGATACTGGTTATTGCTTTCCGCTACACGCAGTGAAAAGATATGCTTACTTTATGATTACAGCAACAAAAATATTCTTTTTGCAATAAAAGCATGATCGTCGCAACCACAGCAGTGTGTTTTAAATTTCATTCAAAATAATACCATTAGGAGGACTGATATATATAATTTAGGCCTAATAAAGAAAATGCAAATATTTATCATCAAAAATGGGTTTATTGTTTTCAAAGTATTCTCCAACATGATTTATACATTTTTGCATGAACTCAAACCAATTGTCGAATCTCTTTTTCCACTCCGATTGAGACACCTCCAAAACATGGTTTTTGAACGCTTCAACATCATTTTCTGGCGACGAAAATCGTTGACCACGCATTTTTTTGATGTGCGGAAATGAAAAGAAGTCAGTGGGTGCCAAGTCAGTGCCGTACGGCGGATAACCCATCAATACTACGTTTTGGCCGGTCAAAAAGGCGCTGGTTTGAGCTGACGTGTGAGAGCTTGCATTGTCATGGTGCACAATGATTCGTCTTCTCTTGTTCGTTTTTCAAATTTCTCCGAACACTTCAGGCAAACAAAATGTGGTGTACCACTCAGTATTGACCGCCCTATGTTGCGCAAGCGGAACAGTCGCCACATGACCAGTTTTGCCGAAGAAACAGGCGACCATTTGCTTCGAAGTGCTTCTTCTACGAACAACTTTCGTTGGATTTGGCTCGTCTTCGAAGACCCAAACTATCGATTGCTGTTTTGTTTCGGGTTCATACGCATAGATCCATGATTCGTCACCTTTGACGATCTTATTAACGTCTATTGAAGCACCGCGATCGTAGTTTTATCAAAAATTCTTTGCACCAATCGACAAGAGCCTTTTTTTGAGCGATTGTCAAGTTATGCGGGATCCAATGAGAACTAACCTTTTTTGACATCCAGGTGTTCATGCAATATCGGATGTATGCTGGTGGAAGAAATGAACAAGGATGCCTCTATTTCACGGTATATCACATGACGATCTTGCATTACACTGTGGAACATTTTTGGGGCTATTGTCTGGGGGATAAAAAATTCCAAGTCATGGTGATGGTACTAGGTCAGTATATTAAAACCCTCGAATGGTTTTGCGTTTTATGACCATTTACATTTTTTCCTTATCTTGATGTTTTTTCGCTTAGTTGTAAAATGTTGGCAAAAACGTAGTTTGACATAACTCGAAAACGACTAGTTCGATTTTGCTGAAATAAATTGAGAAAAATTAATAATTACATTTTCTTTAATCCATTAATATACTGTTTCTCTACCAAATCAACACTTTTGCAATTAGAAATAAATTTATGAAGAAAATTTTATCAAAAAAAAATTATAAATCCCAAACGGAAAAACGTGTAGAGTCTTATAAATTTCACGTAAAGTCACATAGCCTATAAACAAAATGCGACATAGATCATAGAAATCGATTAACGCGTTCTGCTTTTATTTACAATTAAGTGAAGTTACTTCATTGTGAAGTGAAGTTACTTAATTGTAAATAAAAGCAGAACTGGCACATACGAACGCAAAACCCTTTGAGGGTTTTAATATACTGGCCTAGTACAATCACCCTGACTTGGAATTTCTCACCCCCCAGATTGGCTGTTGTACTGTGTTATTAGTTTACCCACGGCATCAATGTTATCTGGCACAACGGCCTTTTTTGGACGACCTTCACGACCTTCGTCTTTGAGCGAGCGTCTGCCACGATTGAATTCATTAAACCAGTTCTGCACTGTGATATAGGATGGTGCTTCATCGCCTCACAAAGATTTAAGTTCATCGATGCACTCTTGTCGTGATAATCCACTTCGAAAGTTGCGAAAAATGATCGCAAGAAAATTTTCAAGAGTTAATTCCATTTTTTGCCAAATTGATTTTTTCAAGTCACTGTAAACAAAACAAATGATGGTTGTACGTCAAAATGTTCTGAGTATGTTTATGATAAAAAATATCAAACATTCAGATGGCGCCAGGCAACGCTTAGTATTGCCTAGGCCAGAAATACTTAGTAGGGACATAAATACTGTTACAACATTGAACATACCCATTTTTATATAATAAATGAACATACCCCGTTAATGTCATATGGGTTTTGAAAGCTAACCTCAATAGCGTTAGTCTGTAACGGCATTTTAAAATTGTTTCAACTTTCATCATGGAGTGGTCAGAAAATGAGAACCGTATCGCTGTAATAGCGCTTTTCAAGTGTGAAATAAAAAAAGCGATATTTTAAAAACGCTCCGGCCACTAGGGATTAGCCGCATGTTCGTCTACCGATGCAGAAAACTGTTTGAGGAGACTGGAGATGTAAAAGACCGCCACCGGTCAGGCCGCCCAAGCTAAGTTCGAACACCGCATGTCATCAAAGCCGTTAAATCAAGAATTAACAGAAATCTGATCCGAATGAATATCATGAATATCACTCAAAAGTCCATGAGTCGAATCATTAAAAAAGACTTGGGGCTTTCCAACGATGTACCGTACATTTATTGACTGCAGCTTTAAAAAAAAATAGGATTGAAAATTGCAAACGTCTTTTGGTGAAGCAAGCTGGTAACTAGCACAGAAAATTTTTGTTCAACGATGAAAAAAAATTTACCGTTCAGGAAAAATTTAACAAGCAAAATGATAGAGTGTATGCGCGGTTATCTGAGGAAGCATCTGAACTGATCCCAAGGGTGGAAAAGGGTCATCACCCAGCTTTTTTTCCAGCTTTTTTTCATCTGAAGAATGACACTCAGGCAGTCCAGATTTGAACCCATTGGATTACAAATTGTGGACGGTTTTAGAGGACAAGGTTTGTCACACAAGATACCCAACTTTGGATATCTTAAGACTGCTTTGGTTCGAGCATTGGCCAATTTTCCAATGTACGAGGATCGTGCAGCTATTGACGATTGGCCAATGCGACTTAAGGCGTGTGTAAAGGCCAGAGGCGGACATTTCGAATAAGTAGATTCTTTTTGGATACAATATACATCAACAAATATATTAAAAAATATTTTGTCCAAAAACATTCAGTACTTTTTATTTTACAGCATAAAGCATGTGTAACAGTATTTATGTCCCTACTAAGTATATATAGTAACCCTCGTAACAATAGTATGGTAGCGGCAATATTAATATTATTAAAATTTAACAAAATTATTATTGCCAAATTGAGAAATGAAAATATGGTGGTAGCACCCATAAAACAATAGTTAGTGCAACAAAAGTATTGTTTCTTGGTTTTCATTTTAACAATAATATGATTACGGCAATTATACCGTATGGTTGTAACTGTTATAAATTTGAATACGATATTTGGTAACAGTGACATTTGTTACGAATCTTACGCAATAATTGTACTATTTTGATCTGTAAAATATAATAGTTTAAAACGAACTGCTTTGGATTTAAACTAAATTATTTTAAGTACATGAAAGGCTTATGGTTTTTAAATGGTTTTTTATATTTTTAAATAAATCACTCCTAATATTTGGAATTAAATATATTTTAAAATAATTTGCTTAATAAAAATCTATTGTTGAAAAACAACAATAGATTTGTGGACCATAGTATGGTTAAGGCGGATCATACTATGATTGTAGGAATTACATCATGGTTGCATGTAAATAATATTATTGTTGTGGCGATTACAGTATGGTTGTGTGTGAAACATACTATGGCTGTGAGGACTATAGCGGGTGATCAACCTAGCGTATTTTTTTCAAAATAAAAAATAAACAAAAATTCAAATCAAGTGTGGAATCTTTATTGTTCATTTGAAAGACCGTTTTATGCCATTTATTTTTTGAATTAAATTTTCTTCAAATGTTGGCCGCAACTAGGCCTTAGGGTATCCATTCCGATGGTCCAATTTGGGATGACAAACACCGTCGTTTTAGAGGTGTAAGTCATTTACAATACTGAAAAGAAAATTAAGTTCAACACAATTCACGCGTAACCTGTGAAAAACCCTTTTGAAAAAAATACCTCTAGATTGATTACCCTATAAAATGATTTGGTTGCAAAAGAAATACTAAAAGATTATCAATATCATAATTATTCCAATGTTTATCAAAAAATAAGTTGGAAATCTGTTGGAACTATCGTATATTTTTCAAAATATAATAAAAAACAAGAATTAAAATCAAGTGTGGATTCTTTATTCGAAAGGACATTTTATGCAATTTATTTTTTGAATTTAATTTTCTTCAAATATCGGCCGCAACTAGGCCTTAGGGTGTCCATTGTGAGGGTAGAATTTTGGATGACTCGTTCGAGCATTTCAATCGGTATGTCGCTAATGACACGCGTAATGTTGGCTTTCAAAACTTATATATTTAGGACTTTATGTAGCCCCAAAGAAAAAAGTCTGAAGGTGTGATATCACACGTTCTACTTGGCCAACTCACCGGTCCAAAACGTGAAATAAACTGCTCTTCGAAATGATCCCAGAACAGATCCATTGCTTGAGCAGCAGTATGTCCAAATGCCGTTAATGTGACTTCAATTTCAAGTAGCAAAAAGTCGATATCAAAGCGTGATAGCAAGCACCATTCACGGTTACGTTCCAGCCATTATCATTTATGAAAAATAAAAACCGATGATTCCACTAGCCCATAAATCGCAACAAACCGTGGTTTTCTCTGTGTTGCTCTTCTTACACAGTTTTTATGTGTAAACTAAACAAAAAAACAAACGTGCTTGCTGAACTGGGGGCTTATCGGTTCATGTTATCATATTTCCCTTAAAAGGTTTCCCCTTAAAAGGTCCCCCATGTTTTAAGACCTAGCCATTTTAAAATTTACATTCTAAATAAGTTCTTTTTTTATTTCCTTACAAAAGCAATAAGTCTATATACTTCATATTGTCATCGAGTATCACAAATTCGGCTTCCTCTGACTTTGCTTTTTTAATTAATTTTATAATAATGTTCATTTACTAGTAAAAACGGGAGAGTTCGACCCGGGTAATTACATCAACGTTTTTTCAGAGTTGGGCTTCCACCTCGTAAATGATGGCGACTTTATAAGTAAAAGATTAATCTCTAAGCCATGTAAATAATTTTTTATAAAAGGCATTATCCGTTCGGAGCTGGCGTTAAGCACAAGCTCCTTGCCAGTGAGTAGAAAAATTGTATAGTGCATAGCTCACAGTTTCCACTTGTTCCGTGATTGGAAGTTTTGGGAACTAAGTTACTAATAAATAAAAAACTAAAGTCGGAAGCAGGGTTACCGTTGGAAATTTCAAAAAGTGGCACAAAAAGGGGACTTTTTTTTAAAAAAGGGGCACAATAAGGGGATTTAAAAAAAAAGTCGCAAATTTTTCATATTTATTTAAAAAATATAAAAATTAAAAAAAGACGAGAAAACAGGTCATTAAAATATGGGCGTCATAATACACATAAAAGTAAAAAAGTAAGAAGGCACATACATATCGTCGGTGTTCCTAGCAAAAGGCCTATGTTTTTTTCCAACACTTAACAGGAGAGCCAAAAAACTGTTGCATTTATTCATTCCACGAAATTTCCGAAAATAGTAATTGCAATCGATTCGTATAAAGATTTGACACGTTTTAACTTAAAAAATTTTCGTTTAAGGCGCGATTTTGTGTGACACAACTTAAATAAAAAATTGATAATTTTCACATAGGCCCTTTTATAACCTTTACCATAGGGTTGTACCAAATTTGGCATTTCGTTTGATGCATCTCAAACTATAAAGAAAATATGTGTTTGATCAGCGTCCAATTCTAAGACGCTCTAGCGATGTTCGATCGTCTTATCGTCAGGTTGTCTGTTGAAAGCACGATAGCGGTCATAATAATCAACCGTGGAAGTTCAAACTTTGCAGAGTAATGTATAAGTATTGTTGTTGCAATTTGTTTGAGATTTATAATGGACCAAATCCATTCAGAGGAAAAAAGATTCCCGATACAAGGACTCAAACAATATTTGTAAAAAATACACTTTTTGTGGAATTTTTTTTTATAAAAGTCGGTACCATGGGAGTGAACCAAACTGCTGAAACTAGGTATGAAACTGTCTTTTGGGCAAAGTCTATTTTGGCTTGCCTATGGGCCAAATCGGTTAATGCTTTGATATAGCCTCTATACAAAGTACCTTTCCGAGTTTAGGTACCGGCGCTCTAGAAACTGCATTTATAGTCTGATGTCGATGGAATTTAACACGAAGTAGTTTCATATCATGGAAATAAACTTTTTATAATTTAGACCATATCGGAAGTTTTGGAAAATGTTCTAAGACGAGACCATCATTGCGAAGCTAAAAACGGGGGTCATTTAAGTGACATTTTTTCGACAATATTCGAAGGACATCATACTATTGTTGGGTATATGGTTGTGGCTCAACAGTATTATCATCCTCACAACAATAGTATGATTCACACCCAGCCATACTATGATCCTCACAACCATAGTATGATTCACACTCAACCATACTATGATCACCACAACTATAGTATTATTTACACTCAACCATACTATGATCCCCACAACCATATTATGATCCTTACAACAATACGAATAGTATGTTTGACATACAACCATAGTATGCTCCTAACAACCATAGTATGATGCTCAAAATTATTTATTAGGATTGGGTTGTGGTGTCAACAATAGAGAATTTTATTAAGTAAGTAAATTCAAAATGCATTTAATTCAAAATAATGGGAATGATTTATTTAACAGTAGAAAAAAATCCATTTAAAAAAACGTAAGCGTTTGTATTAAAAATATTTTAGTTAAACAAATCTAAAGCAGTTTGTTTGGAAAATTTTAATTCCCATTATTATTTCATAAGATTCGTAACAACAACATTGTTTTAAAACCCATATTTAAATTAAGAAAAATTACAATCCTACAGTATGATTGCTGAAATCATATTATTGCTAACATAAAACCCAAAAAACATTATTTTTGTCGCACCAACCATTTTTATATTGTAGCTGCAACCGTAGTTTCATTTTAAATTTGGCAATGATACTATTGTTACATTTCAACAATAGTAATATTGTCGCAATCATACTATTGTCAACATGAAATTCAAAAACCAATACTATGGTTGCTACGAACATACTATTATTGCAGAGAACATATTATTATTGCCGTGACCATATAGTAACCATATTTTTTCTTTGCGCGTAGTGTAAACAAATTTGCATTTTGTATATTATAAAGGGTGTCCCAAGAAGAACGCAATTTTTAAATCTGGCAACATTCGAAGTGTCATTGTTTGACATTTGAACAATTGTTATTGTTTGTTAGTAGAAGGTACGAGGTTAGTAAAAATGGAGCGCTACACGAATGAACAACGCATTCTCATTGTGAAATTGTTTTACCAAAATAGTGAAAGTTTTGCGGCTACAGTTCGCAAACTGCGATCAATTTGGGGTCACAATAATGCTCCAAAAGAGTCAACTGCAAAGAGATTAATGAATAAATTTGCCGAAACTGGGTCTGTTAGTGATGTAAAGACAACAACGCGCCATCGACCAGGTCGATCGACCGAAAATGTCGCAGCTGTACGTGATGATGTCGCTCAAACTCCATCCACCTCAATTCGACACCGAGCTCAGCAAATTGGTGTCTCCAAATCCACTTTGCAGCGAATTATGACGAAAGATTTGCATCTTCATGCATACAAAATTCAATTGACTCAGGAACTGAAGCCAGCTAACCATGGACAGCGAAGGGAGTTCGTTAATTCGGTATTGAAGGGACAACATGAAAATGCTGATTTTGCCGATAAAATCATCTTCAGTGGCGAGGCCCATTCTCATCTTGATGGCTTCGTCAATAGGCAGAATTGTCGCATTTGGGGTGCGGAAAATCCTCGAGTGATTCACGAGAAGCAAATGCATCCTCAACGTGTCACTGTGTGGTGTGGTTTTTGGGCTGGAGGAATCATTGGACCTTTTTTTATGAAAATGAGGCAGGTCAAGCGCAAACAGTCAATGGTGTTTGGTATCGTGAAATGATAACCAGTTTTTTCTTGCCTAGAATTGAAGAAATGAATGTGGAGGGCATGTGGTTCCAACAAGACGGCGCCACATGTCATACAGCCAGAGAAACAATTCAATTGCTGCATCAGTCATTTCCCGGTCGTGTTATTTCGCGTTTTGGAGATCAGAATTGGCCGTCTAGATCGTGCGATTTAACACCATTAGATTTTTTTCTTTGGGGTTTTTTGAAGTCGATGGTTTACGCGAATAAGCCGACGACGACTCAAGCCTTAAAAGACGACATTGGACGCTGCATTAATGAAATACCGCAGCATTCATGCAAAACGGTCATTGAAAATTTCATTAAAAGATCGCGTGCATGCCAGCAAAGCCGCGGCGGCCATCTGCACGATATATTGTTCCATACATAACCTCATTCTGTCTACTTTACGATATAATAAAGTTTCACGATTTTTTCTTTAATATCTGTGTTTTATTTACAATTTAAAAATTGCGCTCTTCTTGGAAATCCCTTTATAATGTGAGAAAAAAATTAGTAAACGAAAAATCTATTTAAGTTTTTAACCCCATGGTAACTTTGATATTTTTATACTCTTTCCAAAAAATTGTACAAAAATATGTTAATATTTTTGAAGCTTTGGTAAAAAAATTATAGTTTTGACTTTAACGTTCTATTTTTCGAAACTTCGTTTCAATACTTTTGTACAAGTTTTCCACCTTGAGTTCACTCTTCTAACTTCGTGTCCAGAAAATTCCGAGCTAAAAACATGATTTGCAGATTTCCACCTTTAGCCTGTTAGTTTATTTTTTTTATTATCGCTAACTTTGAAAATACACGTTCAGCGCAAGCACTGCTGTGTCACCAAGTCAATATACATGCGATGAATTCAAATAAATTCTCACATTAACGTTCATTAATACTTCGATTTGTGAAACGTAGAAAAGTTTTAAAAAGGGATAAAAAAGGAGATTTTTAAGAAAGGTTCAGTAAAAGTCGCACGGCATAAAAAAAGGATTAATTTGCCACTTAAGTCGCCCAACGGTAACGTGGGTCGAGAGCGACCGTTAATATTAGGCTCTTCTGGATGATCAGAAAAAAAGGTTTTTGGACACCTTTGGGCAGTCTCTAAATTAACTCAGAATTTAAAACTATATTTTATATGAATTACTGGAAAATGTCATTGTTTTTTGTAAAATCTTTGTTTTTGTGTGGGAGCTTTAATTTAATCCGAGCCGATTTTTCCTCTTTCACGAACTTCCGTCCTTGTCACATGAAACTAATTTGTGCCGAAATTTTTATCAAGATTGAATATTTTGCTTTTAGAGCTTAAGACATAAAATCGGATGAACATTTATGAGTGGGACCTTTATCTTAATCTGAACCGGTTTTCCTTAATTTCAATTGCATCCGTCGTTGGTCGGAAATACTTACTACTGCTCTGGGACAAGTAAACCCAGGTTGACATACGGGTAAGGACTTTTTAAACTAGTTAAGCGGCGGGCTTTCTACCTCCATGACTAACCAAGAAAGAGATTTGTCTTTAAGCCAAGTAAAAAATGTTTTAGCCGTTGGAAGCCGGTATTAAACAGTGGGACCAGTGTGCATAAGACATATATCACACATAGGTCACTAACTCGAGGGAGATTCACCATTTGTATCTAAAGCGATGTTGAAAAATTTGGTTATTGAAAACACCTGACAAAAATATATAACAAATTGTTTTTATGGCTTTAGCTATCTTATTTGCTTTTATAATTTCTGGATGAACTTAAACTAAAAACAGTATGGCATACAAGTACAAAAGAAAATATGAAGAACAAACATTGTTCTCATTACTTCAATGTAGTTAAGATTTGCTCAACCGTACAATTTGCCTAAACTGCTATAAATCCTATAACATTTTATAAAATTCCACATGACTTAATATCAAATAATAATATTTTATGATAATAAAACACTACAAATAGTCAAGCTGTAGTAGTTTTCTACACTCACACAGATATACCAGGCTCCTTACGTTCTATACATACTTATACATATATTTCACTGCTAACAACATACACATACATACACATTGAAAATTTCACATAACGAGCACTAACAGCCAAAATACTTAAATTTGCATCTATTCGTTGAAAAATATATATAAGAGGCACGATACACACACACACATGTGCACGATCTCATGAAAGCACCCACTCTACAGAGTCCTTCAAACACACACACACACACATCAGCATACAGTCTCTTCTAGCCACGTTCTCTAAGTCTTTAAAACTACTGCACATTTTTTACTTTCAATATGACAAATACTAATACTTCGAACCCCAAACCATGAACATAATCATTATAATAATGATAATGGGATGAATAGGATCTTAATAAAAATGAGCTGTACACATACATACATGGTACATACTCGTATATAGCAGCGTATATGTATGTGCTATGTACCTTCCTATATTATTCTGCATTATTAGCCACATCAGAAAAAGTTTCACTTAAACATAATCGCCATGCATACTAACGATAATGTTCGGTTTAGGGTGAATATGAGTACACAAGTGAACTTGCGTATAGTTTTTGGTGAAAACTTTATGTCGGTGAGAGTAAAGTGAAATTTTAACCGTCAGAACTTTGTGGCTTTTGCCGAAGCCACAAGGTTCTGAATATTCTAAATATTGTTGCCCGCTAAACAAAACACAGCTGAACCCACCCCCAAAGGACATCAAATGATTTTGATTAAATACGTAAACCATATAAGAATGTTAAACACCAACTTTCGCCATATCTGCCTTTACATCTCTCTCGCTGTTTGCAACACTGTTTGTATGCATTTTTTTTTCTTTTTTGCAGCGGCCCACTCTGATCCTGTCCTGTCTGTCTACTTAGAACATAACAAGTAAAAATTACTGCTATCTCAATGGAATTTGGTCAATGCTAAGTTGTGCGCATAATTTGTCACTAACCCGCTACAGAATGCTACGGAATTGAATTATTGTCGATAGTGTGCGTGGCACTGACATTACTTTAAACTCATGTAAGAAATGCTGACTCTCTTAAACTCATGTAAGAAATGCTGACTCTCTTAACTGGATTTTTACCCTACCGCACAGTAGACGGAAAAAAATATTTCGGAAATTAATCTCTACCGTCTCTGGTGTTTCTCGTTGATCACTGGTAAGGTACATTCAAGTTAACAAGGACATTTTTAGGCCTCTAAGCAATATAGGCCTTATGTAGCAAGGCTTTGCAGTTGGCAACCCGTCTACCGTAGGATGAGATATACAACTTTATCATTCCGTTTGTATCACATCAAAATATTTACCTGCGACGATATAAAGTCATTTTATTATTGATCATCGCTATGATGTTCTAGACATGTCCGTATGTTAAAACCATGTTTCAGTCCAAACGAAAAGAACTAGAGCTTTCAAACTTGCTAGATAAGGGGTGAGTATTTTAAATTTTTAAATTTACATTGCCTGTACAAATAAAATTACTCATAATTTTTAAAATTTCTGGTTTTATTAGAGAGGTTGGACTTGGATAATGGAACACGATTCTATTTGTTTTTTCTTCGCCCAATGGGCTGAAGATTGTATGGCAGGAGATAAAGAACCTTCCGAAAAACCGTGATTTTATATGAAGCTCATTTTCATCTCGGTGGCTAAGTCAATAAGCAAAATTACCACATACGAGTGTTGCTATATATATTTCTGGCCTAGGCAACACTAAGTGTTGCCTGGCGCCATCTGACATTACCATAGGAAAGTTTGACATTTTTTTGGCATAAACGTACTTACAACGTTTTGACGTACGACCATCATTTGTGTTGTTTACAGTGACTTGAAAAAATCAATTTGGCAAAAATGGAATAAACTCGTGAACATTTTCGTGCGATCATTTTTCACAACTTTCGACGTGTGGATTATCACGACAAGAGTGCATTGATGAACTTAAATATTTGTATAGCGATGAAGCACCATCCTATAGCACTGTGAAAACTGGTGTAGTGAATTCAATCGTGGCCAGCGCTCGATCAAAGATGAAGATCGTCCAAAAAACGGCCATTGTGCCAGAGAACATTGATGCCTTGCGTGAACTTATAATGCAAGATCGTCATGCGACATACCATGAGGTAGAGACCTCCTTGGACATTTCTTCCACCAGCATACATTCGATATTTCATGAAGACTTGGCCGTAAAAAATGTTTGTTCTCGTTGGATCCCGCACAAATTGACAATCGCTCAAAAAAAAGGCTCGTGTCGATTGGTGCAAAGAAATTTTGAAAAAATACTATCGCGAATATTCAAAAGAAGTTTATAAGATCGTCAGAGGTAAAGAATTATTGATCTATAGGTATGATCCCGAAACAAAACAGCAATCGACCGTGTGGGTCTTCGAAGATGAGCCAAATCCAACAAAAGTTATTCGTGGAAATAGCACTTCGAAGCAAATGGTCTCCTGTTACTTCGGCAAAACTGGCCACGTGGCGACTGTTCTATTTGAGCAACGTAGGACGGTCAATTCTGAGTGGTACGCCGCAATTTGTTTGCCTTAAGTCTTCGGAGAAATCGAAAAACGAACAAGAGAAGACGAATCTTTGTGCACCAATGCAATGCGAGATTTCAAACATCGACTCAAACCAGCTCCTTTTTTAACGGCCAATACGTCGAATTGATGGATCATCCGCCGAACAGCCCTGACTTGGCACCCATGACTTCTTTTTATTCCCACACATCAAGAAAAAATGAGTGGTCAACGATTTTCGTCACCAGATGATGCTGTTGAAACGTTCAAACACCATGTTTTGAAGGTGTTTCAATCGGGGTGGAAAAAGTGCTTCGACAATTGGTTTTGAGCGCATGCCAAAGTGTATAAATCATGCTGCAGAATACTTTGAAAAACAATTAAACAATTTATGATGAAAAATATTAGCATTTTCATTATTAGGCAAAAAAAAGTATATAGCAGCCCTCGTATGGGGTTTAGAAAACCCACAGGTGACTATTGAAACTATTTGGTGTTGATTTTGGGCTAGCGGCATCATTGGGCCATTTTTCTTTGCAAGGAGCCGTTGTTTCGAAAAATTTAATAGAATGACATGAACGACATTTGGTTTCAACAGGATCCGCACGCCACACAGTCAAAGCATATCGAGTAATCAACCAAAACTCTGATGTCACTATGTCTTAAAGTAGGCAATCAGTTGTTATTGTAAATATATCAAAAGGGGCAAATAGAAAACAAGTTCTTCCTTGGGGACTGAAAACAGTTGACAATTTTTTTGATAATTTTTTTATAGTTGGCCTACTTTAACTAGGGGCTAATGGCTGTTAGAAACTTTGAATATCAAAACAGTAAAAATTTTCTCACTTATCTATATGCTTTATCCTATTCGATTTGTCGAAATTTAAGGCCCAAATCTACTGGCTCCCAAGGGGCCAGTCCCCCTTCAACAATGGAAATTTGGGTTTCGATAAGTGGATTTTTTTTAAATGCACTAAGTTTTGATCAATCAGCGAGTTTCGAAATGGAGACACAGTCATCCTTTTCCCCGTCCCAACAGCTTCTAAAGTAGGATATTGAGATCGTTTGCTAAAGAGATCCATCATGTTCTGGCCATAGTTCACACGCAGAAAAAAAGTATGGTTGGGATAACAATATTCGAAGAGCATCATACTATTGTTGGTTATATGGTTGTGACACACATAATATTATGATCATCACAACAGTAGTATGGTTCACACACAACCATAATATGATCCCCATAACAATATTATGGTCCTCACAATAATATAATTATTCACACAACCATACTATGATCCTCACAACCATATTATTATTCACATTCAACTATACTATGATCCCCACAACCATATTATGATCCTCATAACCATAGTATGTTTAACGTACAACCATATTATGATCCTCATAACCATAGTATGTTTAACGTACAACCATAGTATGATCCTTACAACCATAGTATGACTTACACACAATCATACTACGATCCCCAACATTTTTGGTAAAGATTGGGTTATGTTGTTATTTAACAATAGAAAATTTTATTAAGTAAGTTATGTAATAATAGGAGTGATTTATTGAACAGTAAAAAAAAATTATTAAAAAAAATGTCAGTTATACTAATTCGTAGTTTGTTTCGAAAAAATTTAATTATTTTTACTATTGTTGCGTAAGATTGTTTAGCTCGTTTGTTTTATTTCGTTCTGTTGCTTATACACATTGAACAGGGAATAAACCGGCTCAAGACCTCTTGCTTTTATATTTAAATAGAAGACAAGTTTTTAACAAAATGGCAAAGTGACATTGATTTTCGTGGCTGCACACAACTTTTATGATGATGTCGGGTCCGTGAAAACCCTCTTCAGAAAGCCTTGCAGCAAGGAAATCTACAAAATACATTAAACGGCCTGTTAAACGAAGTTCTCTTATTAAAAACTTAGATGGATCCTGGTGCAAATCTAATAAAAACACTGCAGAAGCATTTGCACTTCATTTAAGAGATACCTTTCAACCATTTGAATTCAACTCTTTCGATAAAAATAATGAAACGACGTTGTTTTTGGATACGCCATGTCAAATGGATCTACCACTGGCACATATTTCACCATATGAAGTGCAGAACGAAATCAAAATTTTAAATAAAGGCAAATCTCCAGGTTGCGATTGCTTAAACTCAAATGTCGTTAAGAATCTTACCCGTAAAGCCATCATATTCTTGACTTTAATTTTCAACTCTATATTAAGATTAGACCATTTTCCATCGCAGTGGAAATGCGCGGAAGTCATCATGATACCAAAGCCTAACAAACCTGAAAACATGTTAACATCATTTAGACCAATTAGTTTGCTTTCAATTATATCTAAAATATTTGAAAAGTTATTTCTACGAAGATTATTACCTGTTTTAGAGAAGCAGAACATTATCCCTTAATACCAGTTTGGATTTAGGCAAAAGCACGGCACTCCAGAGCAATGCCATCGGATAATTAAAGTAATAACTGATACTCTAGAGAATAAAAAATATTGTTCTGCGGCATTTTTGGATATTCAACAAGTATGGCACCATGGATTACTCTATAAAATTAAAAAAGTTCTACGAGCGCAATTTTATTTACTTTTTAAAAGCTATCTATCTGAAAGATACTTCTACGTTAAGGTTAAAGATGAACAATCTGATATTTATGAAATTAAAGCCAGAATTCCTCAAGGCAGCGTCTTAGGTCCAATTTTATATACTTTTTTCACTGCCGATATGCCCATCTCACCCGAGGTTACTGTAGCCACGTATGCAGATGACACGGCAATTATTATTGCAGATGACACGGCAATTATTACCTCAAGCACATGTCCAAAGGAAGCTTCAACCTTTATACAAACCCAACTCCATCTGCTCGAAAAATGGTTTAAAAGGTGGAACATTAAAGTGAATTCAGAGAAATCTAGTCACATAACATTTACATTGCGACGAAAAGATTGCTGTCCAGTTAAAATATATAAAGAAGAAATCCCTAAACAAAATGTGGTAAAATACTCAGGTATGACACTAGATAGGCGATTAACCTGGAAACCGCATATAAAAGCGAAACAGACACAACTAAAAATCAAAAACCGAAAACTCTTTTGGTTATTGGGTCCAAAATCAAATCTTAATATGAACAATAAACTACGAATTTATAAAATAATTCTGAAGCCTGTTTGGACATACGGCATTCAATTTTGGGGTACGTCTAAAAATTCAAATATAGATATATTGGAAAGATATCAATCTAAAACCTTAAGATTTATCACAAATGCTCCATGGTTCGTTAAAAACAGCATTATATCGAAAGACCTGAACATGCCTTCTGTTAAAGATGAAATAAGTAGTTTCAGCGAAAATTATATTGGAAGACTAAATCAGCACCCAAATCCCTTAGCCACATTTCTATTAGATAATGCTAACGAAACAAGAAGACTTAAGAGAAAACATAACTAGATCTAGCAAACATGTAAATTTGACAAATGTGTAAATCTGATTATGCTGTAAATACTGTTTGTATTTTTGAAATAGTTATAAACATTCAGTAAATATGCAAACAATATTAAAAAACTAAATATGTTCTGTAATAATTATGTAGTTTACTGAAACTACATAATTCCTGTCATTTACCACCTATGTTATCAGATTTGCTTATTGTCCTTTAAGATAGATTGCAAATAAAGAAACACAAAAAAAAATATTAATATAAAGGGTGCTTAAATTTAAGGGACGATGTTGAATACGTATAAACCACACCTTAACGTCAAGTTTTTTTCTGCATTTCATTTGATATTTCTTAATTTCAGACTAACTCAATTTGAAACGTTGAAAGATACACAAGCGAGCAATGCGTTAATGTTTTTTTTATTGTAGATAATCAATTTTCGAAGAAAATCATGATGAGAGGCACATTTTCACCTCAGTGGATTCGTCAATAAGCAGAATTGCCGCATTTGGGCGAATGGTAATCCAAGAGTGATTGTCAAAAAAAACAATGCACCCACAAAGAGTGAATGTTTGGTGCGGATTATGGGCTGGCGGCATCATCGGGCCGTATTTTTTCCAAAATGAGGCAGACAGTTACTGTGAATGGTGTTCGCTACCGTGAGATGATATTGAACTTTTTATGGCCCGATATATGGATGTGGTCGATATGTGGTTCCAACAGGACGTTGCCACTTGCCACACATTAACGAAACAATGGCTCTTTTGTGAGTCAAATGTAATTTCCGTGTTATCTCACGTCGTGGCAATGTGAATTGGCCGCCAAGATCATGTGATTTGACACCGTTGGACTTCTTTCTTTGGGGTTAATTGAAAGAAAAGGTGTACGTCGATAATCAAGAGCTAAAGGAAGAGATAATTCGAAGAAGAGAAAAAACCTCAATTAAGCCTTAGCATAATCGAAAATTTGGACCATCTGATGGAGGTGTGCCGACAAGACAACAAGTGCTAATTATTCAAATCTTTCCTTCGCGATTTTTATGACACTGAGATTGGATTTTCGCAAGCTTAAGGCTGTGAACCTTTTACAGATGGATATCTAGAGGTATTTTTTCAGCACAAAAAAAAATATAAAAATTCAAATCAAGTGTGGAATCTTTATTGGTAATTTGTAAAGACATTTTATGGCATTTATTTTTTGAATATAATATCCTTGTTCGGGAAAAATACCTCTAGATGGATCACCCTATGCAACCAACTCCATCAAGTGCAACATTCAATTCAGTGGCCAAACTAAGTATACCAGTCGACAACCTGTAGAGAAAAGGGCATTACAGAAAAACTCAATGAACCAGCAGAAACGCTGAGTACATACTCGTATACTTATACTTTTGTATACTTATGTACATCAGTATATACGAGTACGTATACGTATTATGGCGCTGAATATGTGTACACATATTTGAGCTTCACCAAAAAAAAAAAAAAAACGAAATAAAAAAAAACTACTTTCACTGATAATGACAATAATGCGATCAGCAAAATATCATTGTGATGCTTTGTAGTGCTTCCACTATACCGGATGTTCAAGACTCTAATGATGTCGTCGTCAGAGGTAACAGCAGGATGTGGGCAGAGATGGTGCATGTGCTGGTGCCGGCGTCGATGCCAATGCCGGTGCTGGTACTCGTGTAATATATTCCGCCATAGTGTTCCTTGTGTCTCTCTTTCTCTCTGTGTATGCGTATGTGCATGGGTATGTGTTCGGGAGGGTGTGTGTGTGTCTTCGAGTGGTTGCTTAAGATGTCGTGCATAATAGTTACGACTCTGTTTGAATAAGACATTCAGTGTAGCGAAGGAAGGGGCTAAGCGTTTTCAATGATGGCCTTTTCACACAATATTTGAAGGGAGTCATATGAGAAGAAGGCTGAGGGAAGGTGTTTTGGTGAGTGTGTGTGTGTTTGTAGGTTAGTGAAGAGGTTACATGAATAAGGTTAAGTGCTTGACAAAGGTCGCATTCTTTCTTGGAAATTACTTCTTGTGTAGGTTTCAGGGAGTGGAATTTTCTTTTTGTATGAAGTTTATTTATTTTTAGCAAAATACCAGTTGAAATTTCATTTGAATTTATTTTTTTCTGGATTAGACAATAAGTGAATGGACTATCGTATATGACGTTGAATAGTTGGTATACGAGTATGTTTGTTTTCTGATAGGTTTATTAATAATGTTTCGTAGGCGAGTGGGTAAACAACTTTCGTTCTGATAGGTGTCGAATCAAATTTTTGCTTAGTTTAAACACTGATCATGAAAAAATTCGGAAGCCCCCATTATATTACTTCGCGAAATTCGTCAATATTAGCGTATTTCGTCAATATTAGTGTACCCATTTCGTCAATAAAATTCGTCAATATTAGCGTACACATTAATAATTTGTAATGGGTGATCCAAGTAGAGATACTTTTTTCAATAGCCTTTTTTGACAGATCACGTGTGAGTCGTGTCATAATGTCATCTTATTTTTGTTTAGTATTGTTTGGCATTTCATCATGGAAAGACTTGCGCCTGAATAACGTTTACAAAATGTTCAACTTTTTTACGAAAATTCACGTTCTATTAGGAATGTGTTTCGTGCACTTCGTTCAACATATGGTCAACATAATCGGCCTACTGAGCGTACTATTCGCAACACCATTATCCATCTAGAGTCCCAGCATTCATTATTGGATAATATTCGAACGAATAGACCACGTCCGGCACGTAGTGAAGAAAATGTATCTACCGTAGCTGAGAGTGTACACCAAGACCGTGGGGAGTCGTTTCGGCGCTGTTCGTAGCAACTTGGACAGGCTTATTCAACGATTTGGCGCATTTTACGTCGAGATCTTTAATTGAAAGCGTACAAAATACAGCTTGTGCAAGAACTGTAGCCGCCCGACGTTCCCATGCGACATCGCTTCGCTCTATGGGCTCTTGAAAAGTTCCATGACAATCCGACGTTTTCGAGCCAAATTTTGTTCAGCGATGATGCCCATCTCTGGCTCAATGGGTATGTAAACAAGCAAAATTGCCTCATTTGGGACGAAGAGCAACCATAAGAGGTTCAAGAGCTGCCACTTCATACAGGAAAAAACATGGTTTGGTGTGGTTTGTGGGCCGGTGGATTCATCGGTCCATATTGCTTCAAAAATGTTGCCGGTGAGAACGTAACCGTCAAAGGCGACCATTATCGTGCCATGATAACCGACTTTTTGATGCCTGAAATTGAAGCTGGTGATCTCGGCGACATTTGGTTTCAACAAGACAGCATCACTTCCTATACATCGCATCTATCAATGGATTTATTGAGAGAACACTTCGGTGAGCAGGTAATTTTACGTTTTAGGCCGGTCGATTGGCACCAAGATCGTCTGATATCACACCGTTAGACTTTTTCGTATGGGGATATGTAAAGTCAAAAGTTTATGCAGACAAGCCCGCTTCAATTCAGGCCTTAGAGAAAAACATCACGCTTGTCATTCGCCAGTTACAAATCAAAATGCTCGAACGAGTCATCGAAAATTGGACTCAACGGACGTAGCCGTGGCCAACATTTTATAGACATAATCTTCTAAAAATAAATGCCAAAGAATGTTCTTTCAAACGATAATAAATATTCCCCATTAAATTTGAATTTTCTGTGTTTTTCTCTTTAAAAAAGTAGGGAACCTACAAATGGATCACGCGTTATATCCTTGGCACACTTTGATACAGGGGTATTATAAATTACTATATTTTATTTGTAACATCATCGAAGAAACCTAAGGAACCTCAAGAGGATCCTTACAATGTGCACCGAACGGCTGTAAAAAAAATACTAATAGTTTTTTCAAATATCTGGTTTTATTGAAAAAGTTGAACTTTTTCATTTACTAATTAAACACAATATCATTCATATGACTATGACAACGGGCTTGGCAGTACCTCATCCGATAAACCCAATTTTGCTGTCTATTTTCTATTGCTTTCTGTCGAATCTCTTCAATGGCAACTTAGATTTCATGTTTCGACGCTCAATTGTCTTTGGGCAAATGCTTTACGTCACATTTATCCCACAAAAAATAAACCAAAGTGCTCAAATCACAGATACGAAGCGTATAATTGACATCACAATTTCGGCTGATTATTGATTTTCAAAAACAGTGCGTTAAGTAATGATATTTGCGTTGTATGTATGACATGTGGTCTCATCTTGTTGAAACTAAATGTTGTCCATGTCATCCTATTGAATTTTGTGGAAACAAAAATTCCTTAAGCAATGGCGGCTCCTTGCTCATTTTCGAAGAAAAATGGCCCAATTATGCCGCCAGCCTAAAATTCACACCAAACAGTGACTAGTTGTGGATGCATAGGCTTCTCAATAGTCACGTTTGGGCTCTCCGAACCCCATATACGGCAATTCTGCTATTCAGTTAGCCACCGAGATGAAAAAGAGCTTTATCTGAAAACATGATTTTTCGGTATAATACTTTATCTCCTGCCAAACAATCATCAGCCTATTGGGCGAAGCGAAACCGCATCGGATGGTTATGAGGCTTGGACCAATTGAACTTTGTAAGCCTTCATACCGTCTTTATGCAAAATTCTTGTCAAAGAAGTGCGAAAAATGTTCACTTTCTGAGAACGATGACGAGTTGATGGATCCTTTTGGACATTGTTAAAATATCAGGTTACCGATATTTTAAATCTTTAACCAGTAGCGCCAGTTTTCACTACCGAAAATTGCCGTGTACTTAATCAACATTCGGTTGTTATGATGTAATACATGAATAATACAAGCAACGATACAGAAGAAATAATGCTGAGGCACCAAATCTGATCTCTGTGTGTGAGCTTCCTGGCCACAGCCTCGTTTATCCATAAGCTAAACTGTTCCCATGATGCAAGTTTGGATCCTGGCCCAAATCACCACCGGAGTTTAAGTATATGTGGACCAAATAGTACACTTCTTAAGCCATTAACGCCAGGCACTGAAAGATAATATGTTCAATTGTGTCTCCCTTCTTTTCATTAATACAACTTCCACAGATGTCTTGTATAGCAGATGCAGTCTCCGAGCGTGAACGCTCAAAGGCCAGTGGCCGGTGATGACAGCAATGAGGTTTCTAAGATGAATTCTGTGTTGAATTATCGCCGTCCGCGTTTTCCGCTTATCCACACAACGCCATATCTCTGTTGTGCCTATGCAAATGAGTTCCTTTCCAAACTGTCAATGGCACTACGCAAGAGCAAAGCCAACACTCATTTATGTTTCGTGGGGTGCCAGCTTTGGCGCTCTTTCCTCTCTTTTTCTCCATCACATATATCCGGATTTCTTAAACAATTACCGTAGTGATCGATACTCTCTCCAGGGATACACATCCGACTACTCTTAGTGGCTTTGATCCGTTAAAGTATATTTAAAGTATATTTTTCTGGAAGAGGAGGACAATGACGAAGTTTGATTAATCTGGTATTGCCATAAATAAACCATGATCGAAAATAGATTCAGGTGCTACCTATTCAACAGGAGAGTCCATACTTACGCAACCAAAAATTTTGGCTTTGTCTTAGTCCTTGTACTTCCATAACGCCAGGGATCATATTTGAACTGTATATTTTCACCAACTTGCTTTGCCAACATGTCTGGTAGAATCCGGTTTAAGATAGCGAAGGAAACCATAGATGGAGCCCTTCTAAGCGTATCCGTCACTTCTACTCTTTTACGCTATCCATCAGACAGCAGTCCTGTAGAACAAAATTGCTTTTAAATTAAAATCATATAGCCAGAATACGTTTTTATAACTCATTCCCCAGTTGAGGCCAAAGGTCTGTTTGTAGTAATTTAAAGCAGTGTCGCCTTAGTGGTCCTTGCCTGTGTGTTTGAATGCAAGTTTGGTTTGCTATCCACCACTCGACTAAGATATTTGGCACTATGGAATAACAATAGTGTTACCCCATCAATGGTGGAATTTGCAAATTGAGGGATCTTGTATCGCCTAGTAGTAGCTGTTCCGTCTTATTTGCATTTGGCCAGATCGATAAAGAGTTACAAATTTTACAGACACAAGGACTGGGTTAACCTCTGGAAAACAACAACACTGAACTTGAAATACCATATCTCATAAACTATTGGATTTATGACGATGGTACGAGAGCATATCAATAATTTCGTGACTGTTCCAACTTCCCTCGTAGTTATATGATATTATTATTATATATTCCCATCTAATACCATCTGTTAATAGACTACTGTCAAATTTTGAGAGAGTTCCGTCATTTAGTTTGTGTTTAACAGCTGTTTAAAACATACAACCCCGTGAATTTTGTTAAAAATTGAAAAAAGTGGATTTGGAGTGATCATTAAACACTATTTTTTGCGAAAAAAGCCGTCAATTGAACCAAGGAAAAGCTTGATAAATACAATAGAGCACTATCTGAACCATCGATTTCAATGGCAAAAATGTGTTTTACTGTCTTTTTTTGTGATCGCACAAGTACAAATCAAGTTGAACCTTCTGGACGGCCAATTGAGGTCAATACCTGAAAATGTCAAAAAAAATCCACGATATAGTGTTGGCCAATAAAGTGAAAGTTCGTGAGATTATTGATGCCATACGCATTTTATATGGCAGTGTGGTTTCGATTTTACATGATCAGTTCGGTTTAAGAAAGCTGTCTTCAAGATAGTTGCCGCTTTTGCTCTCAATTGACTATAAACGTAATCGTGTGACAACTTCAAAGGTTTGTATAAAGTTGTTTAACCGCAGCTTGAATGAGTTTTCGTGGCGTTTTGTAAGTGCAGATGTAAAATGGATCCATTACAACACTCCAGAGAGCAAGCAGCAGTCTAAACAATGGGTTTCTCCGGGTGAACCGGCTCCGAAGAAGGCCAAGGTGACTTTGTCGGCCAATAAGGGTATGGCAACAGTGTTTTGGGATGCACGCGGTATAATTCGCATCGATTACCTTCAAAAGTGAAAAACTAAACACGGTAAATACTCGTATTATGCCACCTAATCAGACCGATTTAACGAGGATATAAGAAAAAACGACCCCATATGGCAAGAAAAGACTTATTTTTCATCAAGATAATGCACGGGTGCACACGTGTGCAGTCTGAATGCTAAAAATGCATGAATTGTGTTACGAATTGGTACCCCATCCGCCATATTCACATTCTTCGGATTTAGTCCCCAGTGACTATATACTCTTTTGAAAACCTAAAGAAATGGCTCTGTGAAATGAGTATCAGATCCAACGATGAAATTATTGATAAAACAAATGCCTATTTTATGGACCTCGAAAAATCCTATTTTTGCATCCTATCATATGATGTTGGCATGAATTGAAACTCATCATGGAGCAAAAGTGCGCGGTGCTTACCCCTTTTAAAAAATCGCAATTATGGTAAGTAATGGACCGACCAGTAAAAAATACCAACAGAATGAAACCACTGACTAGAGAATTATGTAATGGTAAAATTGGTAAATTGGTTGGGCAAAGCCCAGGCTACCCAGAACTTAAAAGAGCTATATCTCATAGACTAATAGCGATATGACAATAATATTTGGAATATCCTGGGGAAAGAGAAGGCCCTTTAAAACATCACACACACAGAGAAAAAATCAGTTGAAAACCTTTTCGAACTACAAAAATGCGGTTGGATAAACCGACTTTCTATTGCAATCACAAACATTCCATAGTAACATGCTCT
Source organism: Hydrotaea diabolus (assembly GCA_963513945.1). Taxonomy (NCBI): domain Eukaryota; kingdom Metazoa; phylum Arthropoda; class Insecta; order Diptera; family Muscidae; genus Hydrotaea; species Hydrotaea diabolus. Next base: position 49,156,090 of record OY740717.1, on the reverse strand, counting down.
AAGATATCATATGATAGTTGCTACAGATTATGTCAGATTTAACGTGGTTATCACTATGGTCTGAACCACGGTGTGCCATCACACTGGGCCGTTACAATGCCACGGCCAACGCCCCATTGGGTTAATCCCGCCGGTACCAATTTAAAGCATGACATATATGGGCCGTAACTTCCCTCTTCGTAAGGGGTCGAGGACTATCTAAACCTCTGCTGTTCTATGGGTCACAGCAGCCGGTCGCAATGCAATTCCACACCGAGCCGAAGCTCTCCCCGCGATTTGGGTTTAAACCACAGCCACCGCGATATTCCCCAAGGGGCCGCACCTTCTAGTCAGACCAGAACAACAGTTCTGGGGGCTCCTGACTACCCGTGCTACCAGATTTAAGTCTCCGGCCAGACCTCGTAACCAATAGTCTACTCCCAGTTTTTGTTCCATACAACATGGGACTGGTCACCCACAGCCACCGACATCCTAAAACCAACAATCAACCTCTACTCTAAAACTGCCAAACTCGCCCTAGCACGCCGCATCGAGAAACCCCTATTTGCGAACTCATTCGCCGTATGCCAAAACCACTTGTGAAGCAACAATCCCTCTAAAATCCCACTGTCCGTCCGTTATTCCAATTCCTAACCGACCTAGATCCCTAACACTTTCATAAAGAGAACATTCACAGAGAACATGCAACCAATCCTCAAGAACCGCTCAACAATCACACGACTCCCTATCGCTCAGGGTCCTCTTGTGCAAAAATGCATTGAGCGACCCATGACCAGTCAGCAAAAAGCCGAGACAAAGGCCAAAGCTAAAATCTGGCTGAGCACTAACAAACATCACATCCCTGATGAACCTATACGTAGCACGCCCTTTCACACTATCGTCCCACCTAGACTGCCACTTCAAAATCACACATTCATCCAAGTGAGCCCTAATCTCACCAGCACTCATACGCTGCATACCGTCCACCACCCAACTATCCCTTGCCATAAAGGCAACACCCCTTTTTGCCATAAAGGCAACGGCACGCCGTATTACCTCGAGATCGAGGGGTGGCACACCCATCAACACCTGTAAGGCCTCAGTTGAGACCGTACGACACACACGCATGCACCCTATCAAAACAACCCTCTGACACGACAAAACCTTCCTAAGCCCTACAGACGACCTAACCACTTCGTAACATACAGATGACCCATACGTGGCACAAGCCACAAACAAGCCACCATATATGATACGCGCTGCACGCCTGATAGTTGCTACAATAATATCATAGTGTTCACAGCCAATAACACAATTATTGCAACCGAATTTAGTTCAACTATTGGTTGGGACATCAGACGGGTAATGCCAACTAACCAGTTGTGATTTAAGTGGTATTGTGGTATCGATAATTGGTGGTGACAACAGATAAGTTCTTTGTAGTGACCAAGTCCTGTTTTGTTCGCTGTTGTAACATGAAAATGGTTATTAAAACATCAACCCTACAAAATCTTTGTTTACGACGAAAACAGATATTGAAATACCCCAAATATGTATAAGAACAACAGAAAACCAGACAGTTTCTTGGGTAAGACGGTTAATGCCTTCAAAAGATACAGATATATAAATAAACAAACTATAAATAAATAAATTTGTTAAAGAATATAGGATCCGAAACAGGCTTAACTGTAATGCAGCGCCATTACTCAGACTTAATCCTGATCTCATTTTTATTCAAACAACAACCAATTTTTTTTGGTGGCTACCCATTTTTTTCGAGTTACGGCTTGTCAATAAATATTGTTATATACCGTAGTTAGTTATTTTGAACAAAACATCTATACCAAGACGTATTTATTTTCTCAGTTGACCCATTGCAAGTTGATAAAATATTAAAATATTTTCAAAAAGTACTTATAACCAACAATCTATAACAACCAATACATAGACAAATTTAGTTCTAATCATCTCATCTTAATCTGTTATGATAACCGATACTTATTTGCTCCAACAGAAAGTGTCAGTTCCCAATACTGAAAATTGCTGTGAACCCAATCAACATTCGGTTGGCAAAAAATTCGTTGTGGCAACAAATCAGTTCTCTGTGTGTATGGAAAGAAACACATCCTGATAGAAAAGAAGCCGAAGACACGTACCCTTGACCAAATTATCATATTGGACTGTTATCTATGATAGAGGATAATGTCCAAATTTAATTTTTCCACTTGTTTTTATTTTGATGATTTGACTGAGATCTTGATAATATTCATGGTGCCAAGAGGTCCAAAAAAACGTGCCATTTCAATAGAAAATCTAAGTTGGATTCTTAATTTAATCAACTTGTTCATTGTAGGTTAATTAAGTTCCAGCTCTTATTATTTTGTTTTCATTTTTAAGGCTACGTTCGTTCCATTTATCTTTTTTGTGATGCTGGTTAATTCATGGTTTACTCTGTGGCTATGTTCATGAATTTCATATTTTTCAAAATAATGTTGTTTTAAAGTGCCGCGACTGGAATAGTTTTTTTTTATGATACGCAACTGCTGTTATTAAGGCACCGGCACCTACAGTCTTCTTATCATTTCTTGCATTATTAACTATGGTAGGTGAAACTTGTTTTTCGCCACAATTTCTTTATGTACATTATGGGATTTGATTAGCCTCAAACTTAATTTGAATTGTGAAACTCCCCTGGAAACCAACTAGGATTTGACCTTTAGTTTGAGCCACACTAACAAGAAGACCGCAATGCCAACTAAGACAGCTATTGGTCCTTGGACATTTTGAATTGTTATTGGTGTGTGTGTGTAAGAGCGTTACCCCTTTGTGAAGCTGTTCATTTTATAGTGTGATTCCATTATAAACCAGATGTCTGTTTCAACCTGGCCAACAGCAGTTTTCCCCAGCACCAGTACAAGCTGTGGCACTTGGCCTTTTGTTCCGTTTTTTTGTGTCCCTTTCTTCTTCTTCTGTAGTTTTCTTGTATGGACAATTTGCCATAATTTCTCACAGGAGTTGAAAGTACATAAACATGTGTTCTTACGTCCATACCTAGGAAAGTTTAAGAAACATCAAAATACACACTCAACACACATATTCACATGCAGGCTCACAAGCATCAACATGAGGACCTCCTGTACTCCTCATACACACACACACGCTCACATGTTAGCCGATTCGACAACATGCAACTTTTGATGAATATTTTATAAGAAGCTAAAGGAGACCAACAGCAGGAGCAGCAGCAGCCGAAGTAGAAATCATAAAAATTCTGTTAAACTCATAAAAAAATAATTTCGTAGAAAACGGAAAACAAAAGACGAGAGAAGAAAGTGGGAGGAAAAACTTAAATAACATTTCACCATAAGTATTAAATTATATTAAAAATAAGAAGAAGATGTACAAAGATCAAACCGCACCACGACCAGGCAGTCAACCAAGAAATTGTGCGACTTTGATGATGATCTTGGTAGCCAGAAAATGATGAGCATGCCTCCGATGCATCTGCGGTTGGAGAAAAATTTTCAAAGCTCCGTAAACTTCTGATCCGCCTTCAAGTTTGCTCCGTTATTTTCATGTTTTATTTTTGTGGATGACATGGAAGCCGATAATGATGTTCATAAAATGCCCGCATTTCATAGCCTCACGGTGAATATTTGTTACGGTATTCCAGTCTGTCTTTCATTTTATCCAACCGTGCGTATTTTTATGTGCTCTTATGCGATGGTGTCCTCCATTCCTTAGTGCACCTGGTTATGTGTGTGTGCGTACATTGCCAGCGGACCGGTATCCTGGTGCATGTACATTTTCGATATACGTGAGTGCGTATTGTGTACAGCATCTGTTGTGTGTGGTCGCAGGATCATGGTATTTTGTAACTACCCCTGCACCGATATAGTTTTAAGTAGATAGTGCATATTGCACGTAGGCGTGTATCAGTGCATGCGTATTTTACTATTAAGAACTTTTCAATACATATAGACGTATAAAACACACACTCACACACTCACACACAGAAGGAGAAGGATATTTCTGAATATTTCAGCAAGACAATTAATTTATGGTGGGTGTTCTCGGAATTGCTTATACCAGACTCACCCAAAGTAGGAGATTGTTGGTATAACATAAATACAGGGTGGACGTAACATAAATACAGGGTGAGACTAAACAAGAAGAAATAGTTGTCAACGATTTGACAGATACATTTCATGGAAGTGGACGTAACATCACTATGGATAATTTGTTTTACCACTCTTCATTGGCAGAACATCTGCTGTCTACTAAATTGACAATGGTGGGAACATTACGCAAAAGTAAAACATGTATTTCCGATATTATAAAAGCAGATAAAAAAAAGCTATTAGATCATCCACATTTGCCTTTCACAACAGAGTCAAAATATGTTAGTATGTAAAAACGAAAACTAATTTAGTAATATTGCTATCTACAATGCACGACGACAGCGCTATTGGCGACCGGGAAACCGGAAATTGTAAAATTTTACAATAAAACTAAAAGAGAGTGGACCAAATTCTAGGCTACTACACAACACAGCGGCAGACTAATAGATGACCGTAATCATTATTCTATAATTTAATAGGCATTAGCGCATTTGTTACATACATTATCTATTAACAAAACAGGAAGATCATACCACACAAAAATACGCAAAGGAAATGTTTTTTACAGAGACTCAGCTAGAAGCTTTATATTCCTATTATTGAAGAGCGCGCAGCAAATATACAAATTACGCGGTATTGTTCCTCCAAATCTGTCATTGAATGTTATGACATCGACCTTCAACGGCACTACTGGAAGAAAGCTTGTTACTGAATGTTGTTATTTGTGCCTAGCATCACCTTAAAAAATAAGACGAAAAACCAGAAAATCATCCATCGAGTGTGATAAGCATGCAAAAACTATTGTTAAATACCTTGAATGTATTTAAATATATCTAATGAAGAAAATATAAAACATTAAAAAAAAAATAACTTTAAATTTAAAAAAGTGTTATCCATTTAAAATATGACAAAGAAAGGTTAAATATAGGGCACAACAGGTGGAAAATGTATGTGGGTACCGGGGTACCCGGTCATTGACTCCAGTATGTATAAAATTAAAACCTTTTTTGAATATAGACCAAGTTAACAATATTATTTTTTTTTTTGGTAACAATAATGTTAATAAACACCTAAATCGCGACGATCTAGAGTTTCATCACGCTATCTTCTTTATTAAAGAATTGAGAGCATTTAAAAGTTGAAAAAAGTACACAGGTACCTGGTTATTGACCGTAGGGTTAAATAAATAATAATTATTTTTGTAAAAAATTGAGAAAATTTCATTTGAAAGTAGTCTTAGGGACAACCTGGTAATGATATTTGAACACTTTGGTAGGAAATTTTTTGAAGAACAAATAAATTTTCAAAAAACAATTTTAAATACTTTTAGGTCCTAAAAAGATGGTATAGTAAATAATAAAGTATAATATTTTTTTTATTTTTCCCGCTTGAAACAACCAAGGACAGCCAAGTGACCCATAATCTCAGAATCAACCATATATATTATTGATGGTCATAAAATTCTAAAACAATCTTAAAATTTGCTACATTGCGTGTGTCGGTGCTTCCGTCCGTGTATCGGTCCATCCGTTCGTGTGTCTGTCTATATCGGTCACTATATCGGTCACTATATCGGTCAAACCAATTTACCTATGATCGCAATATTTTGCATGAAGATTTTTAAGGGACAGTAATCACGTTAATTGAGACGCACTAAATACCTTAGAAGATGCATTTTTGCTGGACTTTTGGCACATGCGTCCCAAAAAACGTCTCACATGGTAAAAAGGTGCTATTAGTAGTCTACTTATATGGACATACATATGTGTACTCAAAAAAAATGTTCCCACCAATCTAAATAGAGTGATTTTGTTTTGGCTGAGATTGAGGAAGAATGCATGGGTCGAAATGGCCCAAAAACCGCATCTTTTTATTTCGCTCCAGTAGGTTAGGAAGAGTGGATGCACACAGAGAACAGATTTGTTGCCATAACCGAAATTTTTGCCAACCGAATGTTAGTGGTTGGACATACTATCCTTGAATACCATCGTTACAACAGAATGTTGATTGGATACATAGCAATTCTCAGTAAAGGGAACTGACACCTTCGGTTAAAGAAAACAACTATCGGTAATCCTAACAGATAAGGATGATTATTGGAACTAAATTTGTAAATGTATTGTTGTTTTTATAAATTGTAGGTTATAAGTACTTTTCAATAACGTCAACTGATCAATAAAATAAATTCGTCTTCGGATAGATGTTTTGATATGCATTGAAATGATGACCAAATCTTAAAATTATTAATTAATTAACTCGGGAAAAAATTGGTTGTTGTTTTGAATAATAAGAAGGGGTCTCTATGGTGTCCCAAAATTACATTCTCTTCATTCTAAAAAATATTTTTGTTATATCTAGAGGTATTTTTCAGAACAAAAAAAATATAAAAATTCAAATCAAGTGTGGAATCTTTATTGGTAATTTGAAAGTACATTTTATGGCATTTATTTTTTAAAAATAATTACCTTCAAATGTTGGCAACTGTATTATGGAAATGAGCGTTCGGTGAGAAACGGGACGGGTTTTCGACCAAAATTTTGTTCAGTGATGAGGCCCATTTCTGGCTCAATGGAAAAGTCAATATACAAAATTGCCGCATTTTGGCTGAAGAGCAACAAGAAGAGGTTCAAGAGGTGCCAATATGCCTAGAGAAACCACGGTTTATAAGCTGGAATCATCGGCTTAAGGTTTATAAGGTGGAATCACAGGTGCATATATTTTCAAAAATGATGATGGCCGGAACGTAACCTTGAATGGTGCTCACTATCGCTCCATGATAACGATCTTTATGCTACCTAAAATTGAAGTCCGTAATCTTGACGACACTTGGTTTCAACAGGACGGTGTCACTTGCCATACAGCTGCTCAAATAATAGATCTATAGAGAGGTCATATCGAAGAGCAGCTAAGTTCACGGTTTGAACAGGTAAGTTGGCCGCTTAGATCGAGTGATATCACACCTTTAGGCATTTTTCATTGGGGTTACGTAATAACCAAAGTATAGGCTGACAAACCAGCTACAATTCAGGTTTAGGATGCCAACATTACGCGTGTCATTACAGCCATACCGGTCGAAACGCTAGAACGAGTCATCGAAAATTGGACCCTCAAAAAAGAAATTAAAGACAAGAATTTCATCTTACAAATCGGACTTAAAAGCGTTATACAAAACGATTGAACAAAAAACAGCACTAGCAGCTCACTGTACATTGACTGGACATATACCAAACTTCGACGACGTCAATGTATTAACAGAAGAGAGAAACTAAGCGAGAAGATATACATTAGAAATGCTTCATATTAACGATGTTCCACCAGAGAAAGACTAAATTACACAACAGACACAGACAAGTGTGCTAGCATATATCGCAACACAATAAAACGTCACGGACGACGAGGTAAATGTTAGTTACAAAAGTTGAAAACGAAAACGGAACTCCCAATTAAAAATTTTAATGTAAACTCAAAAACGAGGACTGTTGTATATATACGAGGGCAATTCGGAAACTTCTTAGCCTAGCAAAAAAACGCGGTATAAACAGAAAAAAGTTAAGTGTTTTGGAAACTTCCATCTCTGCTATGAACACATGTTAAATTTTGTTTCGATCTGGCAACTCCTTCATATAGAAACAGGTGTTCACAAAAGACGCATCCGCGATTTTTTTACAATGGAAAAATTAGAATTGCGTGGTGTCATTAAATATTTACATAAAAAAGGTTTATCGGGACAAGAAATTCATAATGATATGGTGAATGTGTTAGGTGAAAGTGCTCCTTCATATGCAACAGTAAAAAATTGGGTTGCTGAATTTAAACGTGGTCGTACAAGCATTGAAGATGAACCGGTCGTACAAGCATTGAAGATGAACCGTAGTGGACGTCCAAAAACAGCAACAACAACAGAAATTGTAGCCAAAGTGCATGATATGGTATTAACGAATAAAAGTGCGTGAAATAGCTAATATCATGGGCATCTCAAATGATCGAGTCCATTTAATTTTGCATGAAGAACTACAGATGAAAAAGCTTTCTGCTAGATGGGTGCCGCACTTGTTAACAGTCGACCAAAAAAGAATGAACATTTCTTAAGCTTGTTTGGATCGTTTTCAGCGAAATAAAATGGATTTTAAGCGTCGTTTCATAACTGTTGATGAGACATGGATCCACCACTATACTCCAGAGACAAAAGAACAATCCAAACAATGGACTGGAGCTGCAGGAAGTGCCCCAAAGAAGGCAAAAACAATTCAATCGGCTGGTAAGGTTATGGCAACGGTTTTTTGGGACTTTATTGGTTGACTATCTGCAAAAGGGTAAAACAATAAATTCAAAGTACTATTGCAACCTTTTAGATCAATTAAATGTACAAATTCGAGAAAAACGTTCTAGCTTACAACACAAAAAAATATTTTTTCATCAAGACAACGCACCAGCGCACAAGAGTGTTTTAACAATGGCTAAAATCAACGAATTAAAGTACAAGTTGCTTGACCACCCACCTTATTCTCCTGATTTAGCTCCCAGTGACTTTTACTTGTTCCAAAATCTAGAAAAAATGTTGCTGGCAAGCGTTTTACCTCAAATGTAGATGCAATTACAGTTGTAAACCACTATTTTGAAGACCTTGAGGAAAACTATTTTTATCAAGGGATAGAATTGCTAGATAAGCATTGGACTAAGTGTATTGAAGGTTCAGGAGATTATATTGAAAAATAAAAATATTTTTGAAAAACTAACTATTCTCTTTCATTGATAGGCTAAGAACCGCCCTCGTATCTGGCCTAGTAATGAAAAAGTGAATATTTATTATCAAAAATGACTTTATTGTTTTTCAAAGTATTCTCCAGCATGATTTATATACTTTTGCATGCGCTCAAACCAATCGTCAAAGCACTTTTTCCACTCCGGTTGAGACACCTCCAAAATATGGTTTTTGAACGCTTCAACAGCATCTTCTAGCGACGAAAATCGTTGACCATGCATTTCTATCCTGATGTGCGGGTATAAAAAAGTCATTGGGTGCCAAGCCAGGGCTGTCCGGCGGATGACCCATCAATTCGGCGTTTTGGCCGGTAAAAACCGCGCTGGTTTGAGCCGATGTGTGAGTCATGGTGTACAATGTTTCGTCTTCTCTTGTTCGATATTTGAATTTCTCCGAAGACTTCAGGCAAACAGTTTATGGTGTACCACTCAGAATTGACCGTCCTACGTTGCAGAAGCGGAACAGTCGCCACATGACCAGTTTTGCCGATGAAATAGGGGACCATTTGCTTCGAAGTGCTTCTTCCACGAACAACTTTTGTTGGATTTGGCGCGTCTTCGAAGACCCACATGGTCGATTGCTCTTTTGTTTCGGGCTCATACGCATAGATCCATGATTCGTCACCTGTGAAGATCATATAAACGACTTTTGAAGCACCGCGATCGTATGTTTTCCAAATTTCCTTGCACCAATCGACACGAGCCTTTTTTGGAGAGATTGTCAAATTGTGCGTGATCCAACGAGAACAAACCGCTTTTAAGGCCAAGTTGTTCATGTAATATCAAATGTATGCTGGTGGAAGAAATGCCCAAGGATGCCTCTATCTCATGGTTTATCTCATGACGATCTCGATCAGTTCACGCACGGCATCTATGCTCTCTGGCACAGCGGCCGTTTTTGGACGACCTTCGTCTTTGAGTGAGCGTCGGCAACGATTGAGATTTAAGTTCATCGATGCACTCTTGTCATAATAATCCACGTCGAAAGCCGTGAAAAATTATCACACGAAAATGTTCACTAGTTAATTCCATTTTTTTGCCAAATTGATTTTTTCAAGTCACTGTAAACAACACAAATGATGGTCGTACGTGAAAACGTTCCGAGTACGTGTATGCTAATAAATGTCAAACTTTCCAATGGAAATGTCAGATGGCGCTAGAAGTTATTGGGACTGAAATATATATAGCAAGCCTCGTAATAATAAGTGTTATCCCTGTATTGATAACAGATTTCCTGAAGATAAACGACGTTGATCGAAAATTAACAATTATAAAAATGAAAGAAATTTATTTTTTTCTTGTTTTTGAAGAAAGTCCTAACAGCCAGACGAACTCAATACAACTTACAGCAGAAAGGTCTACAACATATGAAATTAGGTCAATAGTAGTAAATATTACTTCTTTTTATGTTTTAACTGTATTAATATGGTGTTTATATTCGTAGATTGTTTAACAGCCTATCGCTAAGGTTATAGAGTCCTATTTGTCCTTTTTTCGAAAAAATTAAGAAAATTTAAAAAAAAAAATACATAAAATTGTATAAATGTTTTAAAAAGCGGTTTAAATGTTTTACTAAATTACAACTATTTACATTTTAGTATAGATCGTTTAAAACAAAATCAGAGTATCTTCAAGATACAAGAAGAGAAAAACAAGGTAATTTATAAAATAAAATTTAATAAAAAGGTCCTGTACAGAATTGAAACCAAAATCGACGCAAATGATTTGAATAATAATTTTTTTTCATCCATTTCTTTAATATCCTACAAAATTTGACCAATATGAGAGTATGTATTTTTACTACATTTATAGTTAAGACTTTAAGAATTGATTTTACAGCCGATAATCTAAAACAATAGATATACAAATTCATGTCCAATAATTATCCTTATTAGTTAGGGTAAAATATATTTTGTCTCTTCAACCGATACTATCAGTTCATACTACTGAAAATTACAGTGTACCCAATCATCATTCGGTTGTAGTTTCGAATACACGGATAATACGTGCCACCACCAACATTGGGTTGGAAGAAAATCGGTTGCGGCCACAAATCTTTTCTTTGTGTGTAGTTAATTTTTAGTTTTGATTGTTGCATTTGCTAGTCTTGCTCGACCCTTGTGGGCTTAGACCCTTAGAAAATATGTAATGAGATAAATTCAAAGTTTGAAGTTTTTCACTTTACAGTTTAAATCACTATCGTTTTAACTGGACATAAATTCAAGTTCAAATTGCTAACTGGCTCTCTTACTATCTCGGTGTCTATAGTCTAGCAGTTTTTGTTTAAAAACTTAATTTTTGCAAACACTAACTACGGTGAATGCTAACTTGAAATGTTACTGAAACTTAGTGGATGATCCAACAATAACCATGACCAGCTTCTCTTTTCCATGCCGGTATATAGACACCGCCAACACTTGATTTTTGTATGCCAGAGCAAGTTCGTGTATCGGATCTGTTGTTGGTCTCATAAAATTGCTGTTTTCGTTGGTGACAACGCCATTGCTCAGGTTATGCTGTGGTGCAACAAAGGACCTTCAGCTTTCCTTGTGCACCTTTTCAGGGACTCTTCAAGAAAGTTCACTGCGCACACAGGGACCAGAACAAAGCCTTACAACGGCAGCACCAACTGATGATGATGACGATGGCGATGGTGGTGTTTGTGGTGGCGGTGCTGATGCGTGGTCTTGTGTGTTTATTGGTATAAGTACGAGCATGCATATACATGCACAAAATACTAGTGCATGTAGCAGGTTCTGAACTACTTCTGTTCTGTTCACATGCCATACTCACACATACACAAGCATGTACACATACAGCTGCATTTGACACGTTCCGTTGTTAAAAGTTGATTATATTACTCCAAGTTTCATTACTACCACCACTACAACAACATGATGGCATAGTTGTGCTACAAGTGGTATTCTATGGGAACATCATGTTGCATGTAGAACACTACCACTACAACCATACATCTACTACTACGTACCACTACGACTACCATAGTTGCTATAGAAAACAACTTGAAGTAGTAGTGTTAGTCGGCGTGTATTGTTAGCGTTGGCATGTTTTTGTGTGTAGTGGTGATTGTTGTCCTTTTGTCGGAATTCTAATGCTCTCTCGCTCTCTCTCTTTTCTCACTCTCTTCCGCTCACTTGATGTTGGTCTTTAGCTGCTCACTTAAGGCGGTTAACGAGAGTGGTGGGAGATAGAAGCTTTTTGTGTGCGTGAATGAATAGTTTTACTTTGAGTTGCAATGGGAGCCCTGTTTGACTGACAGCGACATTGCGGCAGGAATGGCAATCACATGACTGACTGATGTGCGGTGACAAATTATGCCTGGCTATTCGTTGGCCGGGCTATAAACGGTTTGAATTTATGAATACGACTTTGGTGTCAGGACCATAAATAAGCCACTTGTATACTCGTATATAATTATGAAGGTTATTTTAATTGAATTGATAAAAAAAAAATAAGTAAAAAGGTTGTTAATTTCGAACCTCTTATGCCCCTCACCGCCATTACGGTACTAAAGTGCATGAATATGGTCCGTGTTTTTGGCTCTTTCGGCCCATGCGTCCATTTATTAACTCAGCCAAAACTATAAAATGACTCGGTATGGATTTGTAACAAAAAAAAATTGACTATTGATCACCCGTTGACCATGCGGTACTTTTTTTTGTGCCAATAGAGCCAATCAACCACATTTATCCGATGGGATATAATACATAAGAAAAGGCAAAAGTTAGGCTTGGATCTCTTTGAAATACCCCCACACCACTCTGCGATTCAGATGATTCCACGCCAATGTATGTAAGGTCGGACCTAAAAGTTTTCTGAAAGAGGGAAGGACGTATTTTATATAATTAAAGTTATTTTTCTTCAGACGTTATGGCCAAGAATTTAGCTTTATTTAAAAGATAATTTTTTGTCATTATATTTTAAAAATGATTTCGGCAAGTGGCAGCTGCGAGTGGCTCAACAAAGTTCCAGTCGAAAGGCGAATTTTCTGACTATTTTTGCAGCATTTGGGCCGTATGTCAGTCTTGGAGGACACGCCACAGGTCCACGAAACGAGGTAATGCGCTCACCAAAAGTTTTCTTCAATAAATTATTTCGTTGGCTGTATGGCACGTAGCGCCGTTGGAAACAAAGGTCGTCCGCACCAACATCCTCTAATTCAAGCACGAAAAAGTCATTAATCATGGCTCTATAGGTTAATAACGTAACCATTTAACTAAAAGTTAGCTTCAAAGCTAAATAAAATTCGGAGTAAGTCTATTCGTTATGAAATGGCAAAACTAACTGAGCATAATTTAAGTGACAGCTGTCCAAAAGATTATCTTCGAAGAATGGGGGTCAGATTGAAAATTACACGTCTTAAACAACGCTCTTTTTTAGAAACATAGACCGGCCCAATTTTAATAGGGATAAATTTATGTCACACATACGAGTAATGCACGATGCTTCATGTATGCCATGAAACTAAGTTAAAATTCTATGTTTCACTGTGTGGCACAGGGCATACAAATATTATACCGTACATGAAAATTTCTTTGCTTGAAGCTACACGCAGAAAAAAAAGTATGGTTGTGATGACAATATTCGAAGAGAATAATACTATTGTTGGGTATATGGTTGTGCTACAACAATATTATGGTCCTCACAACAATAGTATGATTCAAATACAACAATATTATGATCCCCACAACCATATTATGATTCACACGCAACCATACTATGATCCCCACAACCATAGTATGATTCACACTCAACCATACTATGATCTACACAACCATAGTATGGTCCTCACAACCATAGTATGTTTCATATACAACCATAGTATGGTCCTCACAACCATAGTATGATTCACACACAACCATGTTATGATCCCTACAACCATAGTATGATCACACAATTAAACTATGATCCCCAATATTATTTAATAAAATTGGTTTAAGTTGTCAACAATAGATTTGAATTATAAAAATTATTCAAAAATACATTAAATTCAAAATAATAGGAGTAATTTATTTTATAGTAGAAAAAATAAGTTTAAATAAATGTAACCGTTTTTTTAAAAATATTTCAGATAAACAAAGCGAAAGCAGCTTGTTTAAAAAATTTTAAATTCGATAAAAAAAGTACTATCATGCATTAGATCCGTACCAATTACATTTGTTCTAAAAAGCATATTAAAATGGAGAAAAAATACAGCCATACAGTATGATTGCCGTAATCATATCATTGTTAACATTAAACGCAAAACACAACACTTTTGTCGCACTAACCATATTTATATTGTTGCTATAACCATATTTTCATTTTTAAATTTGGCAATAATACTATTGTTACATTTTAACAATATTAATATTACAGCAATAATACTATTGTCAAAAATAAACTCAGTTAACAATGCTATGGTTGCGACGAACATACTTTTGTTGTGGATAACATATTATTATTGCCGTGACCATGTAGTAACCATGTTTTTTCTCTACGTGTATGTGGCAGAAAATTTTCAGAAAAATTGTCGCTGCAACTCAACGGTTGGCATTATAAATGGTCCAAACAGTAATGAAGTGAAACGTTCCCCTCAGGAGGACTGCGTTAACCGATAGAAAAATCAACAAACCTGATCTGACAAAATGAAGGAACAATGGGCGCTGCCACCTTTTATATTTGCCATTATGACCACAGCAATGGACCGATAATTTTTGAAATTTTAACAGGTTGAAATTAATGACAAGGAAGTTATAATAGAATATGTTATGCGTAAATTATACAAGGGGGCATGGCACCGCTTTTTGCTTCTTAATACACTAACCAAAAATCGAAAAAACCGACAGCAAAAAACCGGATGCACCGACATGTCGCGTTTAAGCTACTTTTGAAGAACCGACTGTCGGGCTTGGACAAAAAAACCGGCATGTCGGTTTTCCCCTTTGGGTTTTGACGCTCTATAGATACATTTTTCAACGACTCAGAATATATAGGGTCATCCATCTAGAGGTATTTTTCAGAACAAAAAAAATATAAAAATTCAAATCAAGTGTGGAATCTTTATTGGTAATTTGAAATGCGTTTTATGGATTTAATTTTTATAAAATAATTACCTTCAAATGTTGGCAACTGTATTATGGAAATGAGCGTTCGGTGATAAACGGGAAGATACGCTGTTTTTGACCAAAATTTTCTTCAGCGATGAGGTCCATTTCTGGCTCAACGGCCAAGTCAATTAACAAAATTGCCGCATTTGGGCTGAAGAGCAACAAGAAGAGGTGCCATTATACCCAGAGAAAATCACGGTTTGGTGCGTTTATAAGAAGGTGCAATGATCGGTGCATATATTTTCAAAAACGATGATGGCCGGAACGTAACCGTGAATGGTGCTAGCTATCGCGCCATGATATCGATCTTTATGCTACCTGAAATTGAAGCCCGTAATCTTGAACACTTGGTTTCAACAGGACGGTGCCACTTGCCATACAGCTGCTCCAACAATGGATCTATTGAGGGGTAATTTCGAGAAGCAGCTAATTTCACGTTCTGGATAGGTGAGTTGGCGGCCTAGATCGAGTGGTATCACACCTTTAGACATTTTTCTATGGGGTTACGTAAAGTCTATGCTGACAAACCAGCTGCGATTTAGGTTTTGGAAGCCAACATTACGCATGTCATTAAAGTCATACCGGTCGAAATGCTCAAACGAGTCATCCAAAAGTGGACCCTTAGTATGGAAACGCCGAGGCGTAGTTGCGGCCAACATTTGAAAGAAATTATATTAAAAAAAATTTTAAAAGGGACATAAATACTGTTACAACATTGAACACACTCATTTCAATAATAGAACTGAACATACCCCGTTAATTTATGGGTTTTGAAAGCTAACCTCAATAGCGTTAGTCTGTAACGAGATTTTAAAATTGTTTCAACTTTCATCATGGAGTGGTCAGATAATGAGAACCGTATCGCTGTAATAGCGCTTTTAAAGTGTGAAATGAACAAAGCGATATTTTCAAAACGCTCTGGCCACTAGGGATTAGCCGCATGTTCGTCTTCCGATGCATAAAACTGTTTGAGGAGACTGGAGATGTAAAAGACCGTCACCCGTCAGGCCGCCCAAGATCTGTTCCAACACCGCATGTCATCAAAGCCGTTAAATCAATAATTCACAGAAATCCGCTCCGAAAACAGAAAATCATGGCCCGTGACTCCATTAGTCGAATCATTAAAAAAGACTTGGGACTTGGGGCTATCAAACGACGTACCGGACATTTATTGACAGCAGCTTTTAAAAAAATAGGATTTTAAAATGCAAACGTCTTTTGGGGAAACACGCTGATAACTTGCACAGAAAAATTTTGTTCACCGATGAAAAAATTTTTACCGTTCAGGAAAAATTTAACAAGTAAAATGATAAAGTGTATGCGCGGTCATCTAGGGAAGCATCTGAATTGATCCCTATGGTGGAAAAGGGTCATCCCCCAGCTTTATTCATGGTTTGGTGGGGTGTCTCTTACGATAGGGATACTGACCTGCATTTCTGCGAACAGGGAGTCAAAACATCGGCCAAAGTTTACCAAGAAATCCTTTTGGAAGCTGCTGTGAAGCATTTTAACAATTTCCTGTTCCGAAACCTTTAACGGACTTTCCAACAGGATTCTGAGCCGGCCCATAAGAAAAAAACCTCCCAGGCCTGGCTTCGAAACAATTTGCCGGCGTTCATTTCCTCTGAATAATGGCCCTCAGGCAGTCCAGATTTGAACCCATTGGATTACAAATTGTGGACAGTTTTAGAGGACAAGGTTTGTCACAAAAGATACCCCAACATTGGATTTCTTAAGACTGCTTTGGTTCGAGCTGTGGCCAATCTTCCAATGGACGAGGTTCGTGCAGCTATTAACGTTTGGCCAGTGCGACTTAAGGCGTGTGTAAAGGCAAAAGGCGGACATTTCGAATAAGTAGATTCTTTTTGGATACAATATACATCAATAAATATATTAAAAAATATTTGGTCCAAAAACATTCAGTACTTTTTATTTTACAGCATAAAACGTGTGTAACAATATTTATATCCCTACTTAGTAAATGCCATACAATTTCCTTTGAAATTACCAATAAAGATTCCACACTTGATTATATATTTTATATTTTTTTTTGTTCTGAAAAAATATCTCTGAAAAAATACGCTAGTATAAACATTTTGAAATCTGCAAGCACTATTTCAAGGTATTACAAACGAAATGGCAATGATGGCCATGATTAAGGGTAAACGATATGGTTACTGTTGTCACCCTGTATCACACTTCTTAATGGTCCATGATGGTTAACAAGTAAACATTCCAAGTGCCTTCGACATTTAAAGCTACAAAACTTTTCTCATTGAAGAAGCCTTATTTATGAAACTCCTTTTCCGACTCAAGCTACTGGATTTATGGTACGTATAATTCATGTATCCTTTTAAATTTTAAATATTTTTTATATTTTTTCTTTTCGAAATGCTTCGCACGTATGATTAAGTGTGGTTGGGTTTGGCTATGCCATAATAAATTTTCATTATTTTTACCATCGGGCTATAAAAGTTTATTAATTATTTATTATTATAAAACTGTGTGCTTTTATATGGGCTTTGTGTCCGAACAAATGGTTGCACATACATATAAGTAAGCAAATGAATCTGCACCTGGGCAAGAGTATTATAGCCAAACGATGATATAGTAAACATAGGGGTCATTCCGTGGAAAGTGATTTCAGAAGCAGAGTTTTGTTTTAATAAAAATTGTGACAGATAGTAAAGAGCACAGCTCTTTGCATTAAATAAGAACCACAATATCAAGTTTTGTAGGGAGATAAAACAAGGACCTTAAAAATGATGTAAAGATCGGAGGCTGAGACTGAATTTTAAGAAAAAACAACTGCTGTTGTCCTAAGAAATTTATTAGTTACTTAAAAAAAAACTAAAAATACAAAGAAAATCGTTTGTTTACCTCGGATATGGAACCAGTGATATGTACTCGTACATATATATACGAGTATATATACTCGTATATTTAAAACATATACAGATACATATTGTTTATGGTCGAGGATAATTTTTATGCAATTATTTGTTAATACACCGGTATGTGTGTGCAGACTGGTCATTATGCGTATACGCGTGCTCCAGGTAGAAAATCATTTACACTCTCTTTGTTCATCTTTGTTTTTTTTAAAAACTTCACTTTATTTAACTTTTTTATATATTAATTTATTGACAACAATTGTGGGCGCGATGATGCAGGGTCCTGGCTGCTGTTGTAGACGGTGGTATACACACAGTAGTTCTCATTTTATTCCAATAAAGAAATAATTGTTAACGCTTTATTAAATTATAAAAAATGGCGTTTTCATTTTCACCCAAAATCAAGCAAAATGAAAATTAATTCTTCGTAAGACTGATGTTTAATCTTCGTAAGAGTGATGTTTAAATGTATGTATCCCTTTATCTAAAGGCTATACTATAAGTATAGGTGATACTTCAGTAGCGGAAAGCTCTAGAATGTATGAATAGAGGTCAAATACATTTTGAAGCATCCCTAAAACTTTGCAAATCGATCGAAGATGATGAGGGGCTTATTTTTACACGCTGTTTTTGAACCCTACATGCTGATGTTTGTAGTAATTTAATAATTACACAGTGTAACAAAAAAGAATGAAGTCAAAATACCTGGGAAGTGATATTATTTTTCTGGTAGAAAAATCGTCCAAAATCTAGAGTTGCGGGTAAAAACCCGGTTTAATACCGGTTTACGTACTTATGTGCCAGTTACTTGGTGGAATATCAACCGATTTTAAGCGACAGCTAATTAGCAGGGACATTAATACTGTTAGACACGTTTTATGCAGTAAAATAAAAAGTACTGAATGTTTTTGGAACAAATATTTTTTTTATATATTTATTGATGTATATTGTATCCTTAAAGAATCTACTTATTTGAAATGTCCGCCTTTTGCCTTTACACACGCCTAAAGTCGCACTGCCCAATCGTCATTAGCTGCACGAACCTCGTTCAAAGCAGTCTTAAGAGATCCAATGTTAGGGTATCTTTTGTGACAAACCTTGTCCTCTAAATCCGTCCACAACTTGTAATCCAATGAGTTCAAATCAGGACTGCCTGAGGGCCATTCTTCAAAGGAAATTTACGCTGGCAATTGTTTCGAAGCCAGGCCTGCAACGTTTTAGCCTAATGGGCCTGCACAGAATCCTGCTGGAAAGTCCATGGCTGGTTTTGGAACAGGGAATTGTTAAGAGGCTTCACAACAGCTTCCAAAACGGTTTCTTGGTAAACTTTGGCCGATGTTTTGACTCCTTGTTCGCAGAAATGCTGGTCAGTGACCCTATCGTAAGAGACACCCCGCCCAGCCATGACTGAATCTGGGTGATGACCCTTTTCCACCCTTCGGATCAGTTCAGATGCTTCGCGCATACACTCTATCATTTTACTTGTTAAATTTTTCCTGAACGGTAACATTTTTTTTCATCGGTGAGCAAAATTTATCTGTGCAAGTTATCAGCGTACTTCACCAAAAGACGTTTGCATTTTTCAATCCTATTTTTTGTTTAAATTGCAGTCAATAAATGTACTGTACGGCGTTTGAAAGCTCTAAGTCCCAAGTCTTTTTAATGATTCGACTCATGGACTTTTGCATGATATTCATCTCAGGGGCCATGATTTTCTGTTTTCGGAGCGGATTTCGGTGAATTCTTGATTTACCGGCTTTGATGACATGCGGCGTTCGAACATCTCCAGTCTCCCCAAACAGTTTTATGCATCGGTAGACGAACATGTGGCTAATCCCTAGAGGCCGGATCTTTTTGAAAGTATCGTTTTTTTTAATTCACACTTGAAAAGCGCTATTACAGCGATACGGTTCTCATTATCTGACCACTCCATGATGAAAGTTGAAGCAATTTTAAAATCCCGTTACAGACTAAAGATACTGAGGTTAGCATTCAAAACCCATATGACATTAACGGCGTATGGTCAGCTCTACTATTGAAATGGGTTTGTTCAATGTTGTAACAGTATTTATGTCCCTACTAGGTATGTCGCGATTGTTGATGCATTTTTGAGTGCGTATGGTGAAATGGACTGCAACATGTCAATTAAAATACATTTCCTCCATTCACATCTAGACTTCTTCCCAGAAAACCTTGACCAGTTCAGTGATAAACAAGGCGAAAACTTTCAACAAGAAATAATTACAATGGAAAAACGTTTTGAAGGAAAAGTTAAAATAAAAATGATTTTCGAAAATTGCTGGTCACTTAAACGAGATACTGATGATGTTCAATTAAAAAGAAAACGGCCAAACAAGCATTTCTAGGAAGTGTTGCCAATAATTGTATTTTTTTTAAAAAAATGTTGTTATAATAAAAGTTTAATAACTCAATCAGTTTCCTACGGATTTTTAAAAATGACCGAATTGTATTTGTAAGAACACTCTCTTTATTATTCAGTTCAAAAATTGTTCGGTACCTTTTAAGGAATTCTGTGTAAAAACGCATCCAAATTTTAAAACTTACAATTTTTTTTAAAAAAATGGGTTTACAGGAAAATTACAAAGAAATTTTTCAGTGTGATTTTAAAAGTGTACTTTATACACCATTCGAAAGGTCGCAGGTTCTTCTTTTCAAATCAAAAAAACTTAAAACCGGTTAATATTCAACCAAGTTACAGGCATATAAGTGCGTAAGATCTGAAAAACCGGGTTCTAACCCGTAACTCCAGATTTTGGAGGTGTTTGGGAAATTTCAAAACCGTTCAAAACCGTCTTGTTGTCGCAGTTTCTTCTTTTCAAATCAGAAAAACTTTAAATCGGCTGATATTCAACCAAGTTACAGGCATATAATTGCGTAAGATCCGAAAACCCGGGTTTTTACCCGTAACTCCAGATTTTGGATGTGTTTGGGAAATTTCAAAACCGGTTTCTTGTTTTACTCAGCAAGATCTACAAGAAAAATAATATCATTTCCCAAGGTATTTTTTCTCTGTTACACTGTGTTATGTAAAGGAAATAGATATAGACAAATTATTATCGGATATCATAGAGCGATGTCCTTAAATATGAAAAGATTTTGGTTCATTGATCAACTTTATAAATAGTTTGGTCCATATAGGTCCATGTTTTTATATAACACAAAGATCCTTCCAATTGCAAAATCAAAATTTGCACAAGGGGATACGAGCGACATAATCGCAAAGTGGTAAAACTGGATAGCTCTATAACGAGGTCTGTTTTCGAATAGCTCTATAACGAGGTCTGCTATATATATATTTCTGGCCTAATAATGAAAATGCGAATATTTATCATTAAAAATGGTTTTATAGTTTTTCAAAGTATTCTCAGCTTGATTTATACACTTTTGCATGCGTTCAAACCAATTTTCGAAGAACTTTTTCCACTCCGATTGAGACACCTCCAAAACATGGTTTTTGAACGCTTCAACAGCATCATCTGGCGACGAAAATCGCTGACCATGCATTATTTTCTTAATGTGCGGGAATAAAAAAAGTCATTGGTGCCAAGTCAGAGCTGTACGGCGGATGACCCATCAATTCGTTTTGGCCGGTCAAAAAGGCGCTGGTTTGAGCCGATGTATGAGAGCTCGCATTGTCATGGTGCACAATGATTCGTCTTCTCTTGTTCGTTTTTCGAATTTCTCCGAAAACTTCAGGCAAACAAATTGTGGTGTCAGAATTGACAGTCCTACGTTACTCAAGCGGAACAGCCGCATTGTTATAGATTGTTGGTTATAAGTACTTTTTTAAAAATTTTAATATTTTATCGCCTTGCAATGGCTCAAGTGATCAGTAAAATGAAAACGTCTTTGGATAGATATTTTGATAAGCATTCCAGTGATGACCCAATTAGAAAAGATGGTTACAATATCCAACTAAACAGGGTTTGGTCACCACTGATTATTTATACTAAAGTAAATCATAAATCGTTGCCTGCCATAACCGCCAGCTGTCGTAACCACATCGTGTCCACATCAAAAAAAAAAAAAGTGAAAAGGTTTGTTCAGGAGAGCCATTTTAAAGATTAGGTCCCTTTCTATTTGCGCTTAGAATCGTCGACTTCACTTTCATAAAGCGCATATATCTCTGCGAGCGAACACTTTTGGGGCATGGGATCGGTGTCATTCGATGCTCAGATGTTGTCCACATCCAAAAAAGGAAAAAAATGAAAATTGATTTTTTTTACCCTTAGGTCCATTTCTCTATGCGCTGTCACATATAAAAATAAATCATTTAAAAAACCGTTATTACAAGAGTTATACGTGTTAAACATCATTAGGTCTTATTTGGGCCACCCTGTATAATCAAAATATTTAGATTCTTTAAAAAGTGTTTTTTTACAAATAAAATCATGCGTTTTAGTGGTTCACCCTTTAGATTTTTTTGAGGTAAAATTAAACAAATAGACTTGGCCCTACCCATACAACCCTTAAATTTGATATGCTTTATCTCGTGAACTAATGTCGAAATGAAGATAGAAGTTTCTATGTACGATGTTGGTATGAAAAGAAATACATTCTGGTAAAAAATAGACCAATGCCGCCCCTTTAACATTTTTTTTTTATTTTGACGGTGGGTATATAAGTAGGTTTCGATACGGCCGAAATTAATTTGTTCACTTGTTTTATTTACCGTTAAATAGAACAATCGAATTTTCCACCCATGAATTAACTTATTTCCATCGATTTAATTAACGGCAACAATCTCTATATATTTTGTGTAATTTCCCAATAACATTCGCCTTGAAATTGGATTATCAACCCCAAATCAATTTGTTGTTTTTACCACTTTTCAGTACAACACTGCGTTGCCATTCAAATGTTATTTGAGCTTTGACAGAGGCAAAAACAAAAAAACAAATAAAACCAACAATCAAATATTGATAGTAAATTCATTTATTCGTTGTTTGTTAAACTTTGCAAAATGAACTTCCGTCGTAATTTAAAAATGGGGTTCTCCAGCATTTTTTGCGCACTGTTTTGTTTGCGACATTTTCAGTTATTGCTTTGTTTACGAGTATTGAAGTTTTCTATGGAATTTTATTTATAGAACTGCTATTCGATGCTGTGATTTTTAAAAACAAAACAAAAAAACAGGCCTTGTGTGCAAACATTAATATTAATTCAATTTCAGCATAATACAGGCACATTGAGTATTTTCAGTATTTACATAAATTATGAGTTAAATGCAAGAAAATTTAATTAAAACACATTTTAAATATGCATTAATAAAATGTAAATAGACAATTACACACACTCATACTATATTCACATACAAGCGCAATAGTTGCATTAATTTGGGTCGCGGTCAATGGTGCAAACAAAATTAACCTTGATCGATTTGATAATTAATTCCTAAATTTTTAAGTTTACGCGGTAAATATTTGTGGAGACGTTGTGGAATTATTATGATTATAATGTGGTGAGTATCCTTTTAAACGCTTTTTGAACATTTGAACATTTTCCCAACCATTTCAAGTTCAGATTTAGCGCGACCCATTAGTATGTATTTGCGAGCAATATTACATGTTATGGCAGTTATGAGCTTTGGAATAAATCTTTGCACATGAAGAGGAAATACGGCTTGATGATAATTGCCATTTTAACTGGATTGCTAGTAGCTTTGGCAGCAGATTAAAATGTTATGATTAATTCTTTAGCATCATTGATAAGTTTAATTAGAGTATTGCGCATGGATAGATTGAAAATGGAATTAAATTTAAACGATTAATAGTCCAACGATTGTAAGTAACAACGATTGTGGCATTTTAGTAAATCTAAATTAAAAAGGGTTTCCCCAAATTTACCAAAAATTTTAATTTGCCACCAAAAATTATATAAAATTTCAACATTAGACACTTTAGGGTAAATAAAAAATAAGCACTGAGTTAAAAGCCATAGTCATCGGGCCGTACTTCTTCGAAAATAAAGTCGACCAAACAGTTACCGTTAATGGTGTTTGCTATCACTAATGATAACAGACTTCTTGTGGCCATAAATTGAGGATATGGACTTAGAAGATATTAGGGTCCCACAAGATGGTGTCACCTGCCATAAAGCCAATGCAACAACGGCTCTTTTGCGCGAGAATTTCCATGGTTTTGTTGTCTCAAAGATGGGTTCAGATTGACGCCACGATTTTTTGATTTGACATCGTTCTACTTCTTTCTATAGGGTGATCTTTATAGATGTATTTTTTCAGAACAAAAAAAAATATAAAAATTCAAATCAAGTGTGGTATTTGGAAACGACATTTTATGGCATTTATTTTTTGAATATAATTGCCTTTAAATGTTGGCCCACAACTACGCCTCAGGGTTTCCCTTGTGAGGGTCCAATTTTGGATGACTCGTTCACATACACATAATGTTGGCTTCCAAAACCTGAATCGTAGCGTAACCCCAAAGAAAAATGTCTAAAGGTGTAATATCGCTCGATCTAGGCGGCCAACTCACCTGTCCAAAACGTGAAACTAGCTGCTTTGCGAAATGACCTCTCAATAGATCCATTGTTTGAGCAGCTGTATGGCAAGTGGCAACGTCCTGTTGAAACCAAGTGTCTTCAAGATTACGGGCTTCAATTTCAGGTAGCATAATGATTGATATCATGGCGTGATAGAGAACACCATTCGCGCTTATGATCCGGCCATCATCATTTTTGAAAAAATATGGAGCGATGATTCCACCAGCCCATAAACCGCAAAAATTCGTCGCTTTCTCTGGGTATAATGTTAACTCTGGGTATAATGTTAACTCACGATTATTTTGTTTAATGACGTTGCCGTTGAGCCAGAAATGGGTCTTATCACTGAAAAAAAATTTGGTCGAAAACAGCGGATCTTCCCGTTTCTCACTGAACGCTCATTTCGCTCATTACGATTTGCAACATTTAAAGGAAAGAAAATTTAAAAAAAATAAATTCAATCAAATGTCCTTGCAAATTACTAATAAAGATTGCAGTCTTGTTTTTATTTTTTATATTTTTTTTTGTTCTGAAAAAATACCTCTAGATGGATCACCCTTTATAAGAGTGATATAGAAATATGTTGATATGTATATAAAGCGTTCGGCAATAGGTCAAGACTAATTAAAGAGCTATAGGATGAGATAATTCGCCACATTAACGACAGTTAACCACCATTATGTCTCGAGCAGCAAAATTTCTTTGTCGCGTAGCACATTAGGGTGTTTCGGTCCCGGAAAATTTAACTTATAAATTTATCTTCACAACCTTTCAATGTCATTGAAAGTATGGACTATCTGATAGAGGTATCCCACCAAAGCCGTGGCCTTGATTTACATATAGTTATCATCGATCCTTCTATTACAAAACCAAATATTGAGATAATTCTCTGAATACGTTAAGTTTTATTTTTAACTAGCTGTCTGTACACAGCTTTGCCCGGGCAAATTTTAATATGCGATAAACATCTCAGTTTTAGTTAAGAATAACCTGATAATTAATTTCGTATGCCATATCATACTAAGATTAATTCTCTCAATATTATTAATATTGGTTTTAATATACTAACTTGAGGATAGGACAGTTGTATAAACGATGTTAGCAGTTTTGCTATTTGAAGCAAAAATGTATACATTTTTCCACTTGCAAATTTGAGAAAGCAACATATAGTTGCCCATGAGAAAATCATGGAGTTTATATATATTATAAGTTTATCTACGTAAATAATATACGCCAGCTATCTTCAATATTTGACCTTGGGATTTGTTTAAGTCTTTGACTGCAAATTGCAAGCGGTTAAATTGTAATGGCAAATTTATCAGTACAATGGGTACACGAGAGATAAAAACATCTTCACCCTTTGATCCTGTCAATAAAGTGGCTCGCATAATATTGCGACTGAGATGAGTTATCCGCAGCCTCATTCCATTGCAAATATTAGATAAAAAACAGAAGCATAATTTTATATAAAAACCACCATCCCACTCGCGTTTGAATTAATAATGATATTACTTGTACAAAAGGTATTATGTATATAAATATATTTAGATAAATAGGCAAAGAATTCATTAAGGAAGATCTAAAAATAAACCAACTGGAACAAACCAATGGAGCAAAGCAAACCTTTAACATAGGGTGTCCGCCGGGAAGGCATACTACAGGGTGTTCGTCGGTCAGGTATACTACTTTGTTTGTTTATAATTTTTTAATAAATGAAAGAGAATGGATCTTTTATTGATAAATGTTTTATTTAATGACGGCAATTACGAGGGCGACCGCAAAACTAACTGGCCTGGCACGTTTTCTGTTTTACTAGCAACTTTTTTTTTGTTTTTTTAAAGCAATCTTTTATAAGCCATCTGTCAAAATTTCCGAAATATTTAATGATTATTTTCTTTGTTACAGGTGATTGAAGTAAACAAGTTTTATAATTTTTGAAAAATAGAAAATAAAGAGTTTCGTGCGGTAATTAAACACTTTTATATGAAAGGTTATACGCCACACATAATCACCATGAACAGATTGGATTCTGTTCATGGTGATAATGCACCATCATACTCCGCCGTGAAATCCCGGGTTCAACAATTTAAAATGGGTCGTTCAAGTACGGAAGATGAACAACGCTCTGGAAGGCCGAAAACTGCTACTAATAAAGCTCAGAGAACTTTCTGATATTGTTAAAATACACGAAAAGCAAGTTTGGAGTATTTTACATGATGAACTCCACATGAAAAAGCTATCCGCGAAAAAGGTGCCGCGTTTGTTGACTTTGCCCCAAAAAATCGTCCGTTGGACCAATTCCGAGGAGCTTTAAGCGATTTATCAGCGTAATCCAATAGAGTTCTTGCGCCGATTCATAACTGTTGATGAAACATGGATCCATCACTACATCCCAGAATGCAAAGAACAGTCAAAACAATGGATAGAAGCTGGTAAAAGTGGTCCCAAGAAGGCGAAAACTGTTAAGTCAGCAGGAAAAGTAATGGCCTCTGTATTTTGGGATGCAAGGGGTATAATATTTATTGATTATCCTGAGAAAGAAAAAACTATAAATAGTGAATATTATTGTGCATTATTGGATCGGTTGAGTGAAGAAATCAAGATAAAACGACCGCATTTAGAAGAAAAAAATCTTTTTCATCAAGATAATGCTCACACTGCATTTTTAACTCAACAAAAACTGGCCAAATTACAATTTGAAATTGCTCCGCATCCACCATACAGTCCAGATTAAGCTCCATCTGATTATTTTTTGTTTCCAAATTTAAAAAAAAAATCTCGGTGGCAAAAAATGTTCGTCCAATAGCGAGGTTATTGCTGAAACTGAGGCATATTTTGAAGATCTTGAAAAATCTTATTTTTCGGATGGAATTAAAAAACTTGAAAAACGTTTGATGAAGTGTATTGAGTTGGAAGGAGATTATGTTGAAAAATAAATAATAATAATTCCAAAAAAACGGTTCTTTTTATGTTAGGCCAGTTACTTTTGCGGTCGCCCTCGTATGCTTGTTTCAGAGCGGGTTCTTGCGAATCTCTTTTAGTAAGTCCCCGGGCCCGGATGGTATCTCGACACTATCCCATCCACTGCGCAACCTTTTCAGACTTGCTTATAGTGCGGGGGTCTTCCCAGCGTGTTGGAAGGTTGCGAACGTCCAGCCGATCCCTAAAAAGAGTGAAACCAGTAATCCTGCGAATTATCGGACAACCGCGATTTGCTCTGCGGTCTGTATATCTCCCAGGCATTTGATAGAGTCTGACACGGTGCACTCTTATCAAAGCTGATCGCGTTTGGTGTTGGTAATACATTTGCTCGATTTATATCGAGCTTTCTCAGAGATCGCACTATACGAGTTGTTGTAGATGGGCTCTCATCCAATAAACATAGGCTGACCGCAGATGTGCCGCAAGGCTCTGTCCTTTCTCCCTCTCTTCATTGATGATGTTTTGGGTCAGACCGTGAATCTAATCTACTCTTTCGCGGATGCGGATGATAGCAACCTATGTCATTCATATTAATTCGACCGTAGGCCGAGTCTTCAAGTTATTAAGGAAAAAAGGCGAATTATGGTAGAGACACTTGGCCGGGATTTACTGACCATTTGCGAATGATGTCGAGTGAATAGAGTAGACTGCTAGGGTGTTTTCGCAGTAGTCATCCTAACCACTATCTCTTGGACATGCAGATCAAGTACGATCTTCATGATCTTGAGAGAGAGGTCCAGTTGTACAAGAGAGAACCTTTAGATCATTAAAACTATCAGGCAGGTCTGAACAACATTCACGCTGATAAAGTGGCGGCAGCAGTATCCAGCTACAGAGTGAATGTAGTCCTAGGAGATTTCACCTGAGGAGTAGGTACTACCTCGGCAGACGCGCGAGGTTCTGGCCCATCTGAGATCTGAATGGTGCAACCGGCTCAATTATTATTGTCCCGCCTGCCATTAGGGACCACATGACGTGCTGCACCTCTTTAATTGTCCGGCCAAGCCCACTCAGCTCCCGGTCTCTGTGGACGCATCCTGTCCAAGTGACACGTTTCCTCCACCTGGATATCGAAGCAGATCCCCCATATTATATATTTTTGTTACAATAATAACAAAAATAACTTATATTACAGTTATGAACTTATTTTTAGTTTAACTAATTGCAGCGGAGAATTGGAGCATTGTGTTGTTTTTATCTTCTTTGTTATTAATTGACTTCAATATTTTCTGTTGTATTCTTAATAAGGTAGTTATTATATTTTGATTATAAAAAATAAACTTGTAAAGATATATTAACAAACTGTATACTTTTACAGACTTAAACATTGAAGAAATACCCTTTTTTATTAACGCAAAATTTCTATCGATCGGTGCACTAGGAAATGGTAAAACTTCATAACCAAAATAAGTTCAGGCTGCAAATTTTCGAAATGCAGAGCAGCGATCTAAAAATTACATACTGATTTAACTGCTAATATCCTAAAGAACCCATACAGGACCATGAACAGAGGCCGAAATTTCGGGCATTATATTATTTAAAAAAAATAACATTATTGGAATTGTGCACACAATTTTAGGAATTTTGGGATTTTGCTAAGAAGAATCTAAAAACTTCTTTCCTTCTTCTTTCGAAAATTTTAAACGCTTCCTTCTTAAAAAAAATTTAAAACATTAATTTTAAATTTATTATCAATTATAGCAATCTACAATATTTACTTAGTCAATTACATAGTAGGGACATAAATACAGTTACGCACGTTTTATGCTGTAAAATAAAAAGTACTGAATGTTTTTGGACCAAATATTTTTTAATATATTAATTGATGTATATTGTATCCAAAATGAATTTACTTATTAAAAATGTCCGCCTTTTGCCTTAACGCCTTAAGTCGCACTGACCAATCGTCAATAGCTGCACGAAGCTTCCATTGGAAAATTCTCCACAGCTCGAACCAAAGCAGTCTTAGGAGATCTAATGTTGGGGTATCTTTTGTGACAAACCTTGTCCTCTAAAACCGTCCACAATTTGTAATCCAATGGGTTCAAATCGGTACTGCCTGAGGGCCATTCTTCAGAGGAAATGAGCGCTGGCAAATTGTTTCGAAGCCAGGCCTGGGACGTTTTAGCCTTATGTGCCGGCGCAAAATCCTGCTGGAAAGTCCATGGCTGGTTTTGGAACAGGGAATTGTAAAGAGGCTTCACAACAGCTTCCAAAACGATTTCTTTGTAAACTTTGACCGATGTCTTGACTCCTTGTTCGCAGAAATGCAGGTCAGTGACCCCATCGTAAGAGACACCCCACCAAACCATGACTGAAGCTGGGTGATGACCCTTTTCCACCCTTGGGATCAGTTCATATGCTTTTTTAGATGACCGCGCATACACCCTATTATTTTGCTTGTTAAATTTTTCCTGAACGGTAAAAATATTTTCATCGGTGAACAAAATTTTTCTGTGCAAGTTATCAGCGTGCTTCACTAAAAGACGTTTGCATTTTTCAATCCTTTTTTTTAAAGCTGCAGTCAATGAATGCCCGGTACGTCGTTTGAAAGCCCCAAGTATCAAGTCTTTTTGAATGAATCGACTCATGGACTTTTGCGTGATATTCATCTCACGGGCCATGATTTTTTTGTTTTCGGAGCGGATTTCTGTGAATTCTTGATTTAACGGCTTTTATGACATGCGGTGTTCGAACAGAGCGTGGGCGGCCCGGTGGCGGTCTTTTACATCTCCAGTCTCCTCAAACAGTTTTATGCATCGGTAGACGAACAGGCAGCTAATCCCTAGTGGCCGGAGCGTTTTGAAAATATAGCTTTTTTCATTTCATACTTGAAAAGCGATATTACAGCGATATGGTTCTCATCATCTGACCACTCCATGACCAAAGTTGAAACAATTTTAAAATCCAGTTACAGACTAACGCTATTGAGGTTAGCTTTCAAAACCCATATGGCATTACGAAGTATGTTCAGTTCTACTATTGAAATGGGTGTGTTCAATGGTGTAATAATATTTATGTCCCTACTAAGTATAGTCCATTACAATTTCTTTAAAATTAACACTTTAATACTAGAATAAAAAACCTTCTTTATGCCAGCCAAAAAGCGACCCTGTCAATTTCCTTTCGTACCTTTTTTTGGCATATATTCCATATGTCTGGCCCATGACTGACATTTAGTATTATTTTTAATGCACATATGTCAAGAACTGTACAATGCTCTTGAAAAGTTGTTGAAAAGGATATGGCCGTCATGCTTGTCAACGGCGACAGTTGAACATTTATGTAAAATATTGCCGTTCATTGACTCCGTCAAGTCAAACCATGAAATAATGAGTAGTTGTAAAATGTATTGGAATTTATTATGTCATTGTTGAAGTATTAATTCTACTACTCTGAAAACTAGTAAAAAGAAAATCGGGTTTTCAGGAAATTTTAAAAACAATTTATACGGGAAATTATTGGAATTTGATCTCAGGTAATTTCCTAATCAGCACACAGAAAAGAAATTAGTTGCAAATATTCGGTTGGATTAACATACTTTCTGTTGATGATTTCTTCTACAAATGAAACACATAAGAGATTATAGTAAATTTACAAAAGGGGCGGCCCTCTGAGGGATCATGATTTCTTCTGCAAATGGAAGACTAAGCTGATTAAAGTAAATTCGCAGAAGGAGGGCCCTCATAGGTCTGAGTTAATTTTAATAGGCCAAGGAAGTTTTATATTTTGCAATGCTATACCATATCAAATTAGTTGAATGAAAATAGTAAACATTGCTTCGTTTGAGCGAATTGTCGTAATGAGATGTCTTAAGTAAAATCGTATGGAGTTTATTTTCGTAGAGCATTTTAACATCCTATCTTTACGGTTGGATTGCCTATTTCGTCCTTTATTCAAAAAGAGAAGAAAAGTAAAACAATGGTGTCCAATTAATGTCAATTGGGGCGTGTATTTCATTAAGTGAAATTATATTATAGATATAGAATAGAAGGAGTTTTCAGAAAACAATCAAACTTAATTCCTGAATTGATTATGATACGCAGATTAAAAAATATTATCATTTTTTATGTTACATTTTTACTGAATCATTTGGTATATCTTTTAGGCCTAAAGAACAGTTCACTGACATCCTTATTTAAATGAATTTTAAATTTTGAACAAAAAAACATATTTTATATAAAAAATTATATATAAGTATAAGTATATATGTTTTATAGTCATTTTAACGTTTTTTTGCTTTTTGGAATCAAAAATTGAGAATTTTTTAAAAAAATTTGGCATAAACACTAATAAAAAATTAAAATCAAAAGAAATCGGCGAAGATTTCTTTTATTCAATAGACGAAAGTTCAAACTAATTTATTGTGCAAAACAATTTTCCCGAAATTTTAGATTATTTTTGCTATTTGGCATCAAAAATTGAGAATTTTTCTAATAATAAATTCATTGAAGTCACTTTTAAAAAATAAAACTCAAAAAGAATCGGACAAAATCAGAGGAGTATTAGTTTTGTTCTAATAGATGAAAGTTAAAGCTGATTTATTGTCCAAACATATGTCACAGAATTGTTAATGTTTTTTGCTTTTTGGCACCAAAAAATGAGAATTTTTTGAAAAAAAAAATCAGCATAGACTTAGGCGAAAAAATTAAAATCAAAAAGAAACGGAAAAAATGGGCAAAATTGACTTATTTTTCAATGGACGAAAGTTCGAACTAATTTATTGTGCAAAAAAAATTCACAACGCTTTTAGATGTTTATTGCTTTTTGGCAGTAAAAATTGAGAATTTTTCGAATAAAAAATTTATTTTAAACACTTTTAAAAATGAACATCAAAAATAATCGAGCAAAAACGTCGAACATTTCGCTTTTTCTAATAGACTAAAGTCCAAAATATTTCACAGAATTTTTTTATGTTTTATGCTTTTCGGCATCAAATATTGAAAATTTTTCGAATAAAAAATATATCATAGACTAAAAAGTGAAAATCCAAAGTAATCAGAAAAAATCGTCGAAGATTTCGTTTTTTTTTTTTTAATAGACGAAAGTCCAACTAATTTATTGTGCAAACAAATTTCACCAAATTGTTTGGTGTTTTTTCCTTTTTGGCATCAAAAATTGAGAATTTTTCGAAAAAAATCACAAAGAATCGGCCAAAATCGGTGAAAATTTCCTTATTTTCTAACTGACACAAGTTCAAACTTATTTATTGTGAAAAAAACATCACAGAATATTTAGATGTTTTTGTCATCAAAAATTGAGAATTTTTCGAATTAAAAATTTATCGTAGACACTTTTTAAATACTGAAAATTAAAAGGAATTGGAAAAAATCGGCAAAGATTTCGCTTTCATGTTTTTCACAGAATTGTTTAATGTTTTTTTTTTTATTTTACGATCAAAAATTGAAAATTTTTCACATATTCATCTAAATAAATTGAATATTAAAAAAAACATTTCAAAATAATAAAAAAAGCTAAAATTCTGCCGCTCCTTAAGCTTTCAAAAATTATAAGCCATTGCGATTCCGTCTAAAAATGCGTCTTTTGCAAATATTTTCGTTCAGCTACTCAGTAACGAAACTACAATATTACTTACTTCTGGATACAAATCGCTCACTTTGAATGGCTGTGGAGCCCAAAAACACCATTTCTTTAAACATGTTTGCGGATTTTTCTTAGTTGGACTATTGCCTTTAAAATGATACCAAATAATTAAAATTCGAACCAGTTCATTTTTCTGATTTTTGTCAATGAAACGGAGCACTGTTTAGAGGGGCGATTTTTACATTTAATTTGTTTCCAGCAATGTTTTTTTTTTAAATAACCTACAAAATATATCCGATAAGTTAGGTATATATATTTTTTTCTGTCTGTATCTAAGGCTTTAAGTATTGATTTGAGGTATTTTGACTCTTATTTTAACTCTTAACTAACCTTAATATTTCAAATTCAACTTTGCTCGCTAAACCCGACCACTGGCACAGAACTTTGCGAATTTACCCTAGTACCTTCCGACCATCAACCCGAAAATGTGCAAACTACTGACATTTCGCCCCTTTGCATTTTCTGACATGGTCGTAGATGGACATATTTTTATGAAATGAGCCAAGGAATACGCTGTTGAAATTTGTCCAGCCGTAAATGTTTCACCCTGTATACTCGTTACACTTGCGTATATAAAATTTATTGTAAAAACCAAGTTTTAAAAACCTGCTAATAATTTAAATAACAGAATAAATACAGTTTGTCTCCTGGGGAGCTATACTACTTCGTTTTACTGCCATTTTGGTAAATATTAGCCCTGACAGTTCATATTTAGCAGCCGTGAAGTACAGGCGTGGCAAATTTTTTATGGAAAAATATTCGATAAATCGTTAAACATTTTATCAAAATCAATACCCCATTACTGTGTCGATGAGAAAGATACGTGCAATTTTTAGGAGAAACAACGTGTCAACAAACCTCACTATTTATCGTGTAGTGAATGATTTCGAAAAAAGAGGGTCAGCTGCTGATAGGCCCAAGCATGGATCACAGCGTACTGCAAGATCGGCTGAAAACATTACTGCTGCACAAGATATTGTTCAAAAAAATTTGTCAACCTCAATTTGACGCCGTGCTGAATGTAATGAAAATGTGCTCAAAAGGGCTAGCATTTGTGAGGCGGACATTTATCTGATATTGTATTCCATACATAATTTGCTACATTGAATAAAATATTTATCAATATAACATACATTCTCTTTCATTTAATTAAAAATTATAAACAAACAAAGTAGTATACCTTCCCGACGGACACCATGTATTTTCAAATCGCTAAATATAAAGATTTAATAAACAACAATTATTATTTCGGTCAGTTAACCGAATACACACAATTTAACTAATTGTTGGTCCAGTTGAAAAATGCTAGTGAAAAAGACAACCAAAGAGACTTCTATAACAACCTATTTATAACAACAACCAATATTAAGTATGTACAAATTTAGTTCCAATAATCATCCTAATAAGTTAGGGCTACCGATACTGTGTCTCTTCAAGCGATACTGCCAGTTCCCATTGCTGAAAATTCCCGTGTACCCAATCAACATTCGGGATTAGGATTAAACGTGCAACCACCAACATTCAGTTGTGGCAACATATCTCTTTTCTGTATGAGGAAAGTGTAAATTGACAATTATTTGTTAATTTGTTTGTTAATATTTTTATTTTAAGTTGAAGCCTCTAAATTTTATGGAATAACTGTCGCAAATCGTTTAGAATCTTTTGTAACGGGTGATCAATCTAGAGGTACTTCTTTAATAGGGTTTTTTTTTCACATATTAGGTGTGATGAGCTCGCATTGTCATGGTACACAATGATTTGTCTTCTCTTGTTCGTTTATCGAATTTCTCCGAAGACTTCTGGCAAACAAATTGTGGTGTACAACTCAGAATTGACCGTCCTACGTTGCTCAAGTGGAACAGTCGCCACATGACCAGTTTTACGAAGAAACCGGCGACCATTTGCTTCGAAGTGCTTCTTTCACGAACAACTGTCGTTGGATTTGGCTCGTCTTCGAAGACCCACACGGTCGATTGCTGTTTTGTTTCGGGCTCATTCGCACAGATCCATGATTCGTCACCTGTGACAATCTTATAAAAGTCTTTTGAAGCACCACGATCGTATTTTTTCCTAAAGCCCCTAAATTTTATGGTCACCTGTGACGATCTTCTAAAAGTCTTTTGAAGCACCACGATCGTATTTTTTCAAAATTTCTTTGCACCAATCGACATAATCAAATTGTGTGGGATCCAACGAGAACAAACCTATTTTTACTGCCAGGTGTTCATGCAATATCGATTGTATGCTGGTGGAAGAAATTCCCAAAGATGCCTTTGTCCTACGGTATGCCACAATACGATCTTGCATTATCAGTTCAAGCACGGCATCAACGTTCTCTGGCACAATGGCCGTTTTTGGACTACCTTTGTCTTTGAGCGAGCGTCGGCCACGATTGAATTCATTAAACCAGTTTTTCACAGTGCTATAGGATGGTGCTTCATCGCCATACAAAGATTTAAGTTCATCGATGCACTCTAGTTGTGATAATCCACGTCGAAAGTTGTGAAAAATTATGGTATGAAAATGTTCACGAGTTAATTTCATTTTTTTGCCAAATTTAAGTCAAGTCACTGTAAACCACACAAATGATGGTCGTGAGTCAAAACTGAGTACGTTTACGCTAAAACATGTCAAATTTTCCAATGGAAATGTCTGCTGACGCCAGGCAATACTTAGTGTTGCCTACGCCAGGAATATATATTTTTGGCCTAAAAATGTAACCTACTCGTATTTATAAATCAACTTATCCCCAACAAAATAAGATGTTAATTTTTTTTATTTCGAAGAAAATACCAAAAAAATCTATAAGTTATTTAAACATATCATTGTCAATTCCGATCTTATAAGGACGTTGATGTAAATTGGTTAAGTAATTTATTTAAACATATCCTTGAATTCCTATTTAAAATTGGTTTAATGTCACATGATATCACTGGGTAGTGGTGAGCTGTGGAAAAAAAACAATTAATTGAGAGCAAACGAACAAAAACTTTTCCTTCGATTAATTAAATGCAATTTAATAACACTGTGCGACAGCCACAATCGGTTTGGGATGAAACCACCGGGGAAAGTTATATCGGTCAAAAAAAGGTCATACGTGTCCCAGCGTTTCGTTGGGTCTCATCTAGGAATCGAGATATATCGATTTGAAGTTAGTAAGTATCGTATAGGGGAATTTGTCACGTTTTTTGCTCTTTTGTTTGACATAACTTGAGATTTTCATGATTTATGTCTCATTTTGGTCACAGGTTATGTGACTTTACGTGAAAGTAATAGGACTTGACGCTTTTTACCGTTTTGGATTTTTTATGAATTAAAAAAAAAAATTTTAATTTTTAGGCAAAAATAATTTTTTTTTTCATACATTTATTTATAATTGCGAAACTGTTGCTTAAGTAGGAAAACGGTTTAAGAACAGATTAGAGGAATTGTAATTCTTAATTTTTCTAAATTTGTTTCAGCTAAATCGGACGAGTGGTTCTCGAGTTATGTCAAACAAAAGAGCCTAAAACGTGACAAATTCCCCTATACGATACTTACTAACTTCAAATCGATATATCTCGATTCCTAGATGAGACCCAGCGAAACGCTGGAACACGTATGACTTTTTTTTTACCAATATAACTTTCCCCGGTGGTTTCATTCCAAACCGATCACTGACCCTTACCATTTGTCGCAGAGTGTAATTAATCAGGCAACAAATAATTTAAATAGTTTGTGTTAATTGAATTACAACGGCTAAGGGGAAGGAATGAAAATACAATAAAAAGTTAACGAGCAGTATGATAGATTAAATTAGATAATACAAAATTGTATATGCCTTTAAACATTCATGGTCAATTTTTAATGCATATTAATATTTTCAAAATTCCCCCATTGGTAGGATCCCTTTAAACATCTTATATAAAAATATATAATTCTTCTGTTATACTTACCAAATATTGCGATGATATTTAATAATGTACATAATGTCTTACTAATATTTATAATTAAATGCATTTTTTTGTGCACTTTTAGGTATTTTTCCCGCTAATTAATGGTGGGTTTCCACGTTTACGTTAATGTTGCCTTTTGCCTTTGTTGCTTGCCGTTTATTTTCTCTCCCCACCCTACGCTTTGCTGCAGAAGCGGCGTTTTTTGGTTGGTGCTTAAATGCAAATTACCGTGGCCCGGAAAAATTTATTATGTTCATTATGATTCCTTGCTCATTTGCCTTTTGCAGTTTAACTTTTAACTGTTTAGAATATTCTTCCTCCATTGGTGGCGGGCTTTGGGCCTGAAAATGTATGAAAAGCAGAAGCAACGAAAGTGTTAGAGGGGAAAAATGTTTAATGAAATATTTAACACATGCATATATGATATTTATGTATACAAGTTTAATTTTCCCAAAACAAAACACAAATTTTGTGAAATTTACATATTGTACACATTTCGGTTTGTTTTTGTCCTTCGGGGTAGATTCTCGCCAAAAAAAAATAAAATCTTCACTGCCAAGGTTATGTGGGCATATGTATTAAAATGTATACGTACAGGTAATGATTATCCTTTTATTTCCAGTTAATATTAAATTAAAACACGTTTGCCCCCTACCTCACCCGTTCCCTTTGGCATGTACCGGCAAGTATCTGTTTTATTTTAATGAAGCGTTTTATAATAATAACTCGCTTAAAAGAGCCGTCATATACATATTGATAACATATGTTTTCCATGTAGAAATCGTTTGCTGAGAAAAAGTCAATTTTTTAATTAAATCCTCTGCAGGATTATGTGTTTATAGTGACCGGGGGTTTCTTTACTATTCCAGTGTAGGTGTTCCTTTCTATGTTTCAATACTGAGATAATTGAATTGTATTTTTAGCCGGTTTTGTTGTGGTCTTTTACACTGAAATTTATTTCAATTTTTCCTCGCTTTCTTTTTATGACATCGATGAAATTCATTTTTTTCAATCCTTTGATAATTTGTAGTATATGTTGGATTTGCGAATACCTGGGGATTTTTATGTTCTGGAAAACGATAAAATATAAATCACTTTGGAATTGAATTTCCGAGAAAAATTTATAATTTATATTAAAAAATATCAATAAACAACAATTCTCGATAGTAAATATTTCAACAATAAACTGCCTGTAACATAGAAAGATGTGATTGGGATTACGCAGCAGGATTTAAAAAGTCAGAACGTGGGACAGGTTTGGATGAATTTTGGAATCACCCGTTCATTAAAGCAATTTTAGCTAGGCAGCCATGAGTGGGACAACTGACATACCCCATTAAAAAGGAAATAGTAGGACGGGGAAAAAAGTGTTATCTCTGAGGAGAAGGACAACAGGTTTTTTGAATATTAGTAGAAAAGGCGGAGGAAAAAAAGAATGAGTTATTAATAAGTTGAACTAGAAGAAGTCTGTGATACGGTCACAACCTATCTGAGGGCATTTGTGGTATATGTCTCATATGCGAATACCCGGACATTTTTTCTGGAAAACTATAAAATACAAAATCGCCTTACTTGAAATTTTCGACACAAATTTATAATTTATATTAAATAAATATCGAGAAAAATTTATAATTTTTCGAGGTTCCCTAATTTTTTAAAGAAAAAAAAACATAGAAAATTCAAATTTAATGGGGAATGTTTATTATCATTTGGAAGAACATTCTTTAAAGTCTATGTCTAACAAACGTTGGCCGCAGCTACGTCTCAGATGGCCCTTCAGTTGAGTCCAATTTTCGATGACTCGTTGAGCATTTCGACTGGTAACCAGCGAATGACACGCGTGATGTTTTGCTTTAAGGCCTGAATCAAAACGGGTTTGTCCGCATATACTTTGACTTTACATATCCCCACAGGAAAAAGTCTAACGGTGTGATATCACACGATCTTGGTGGTCAATGGACAGGCTCAAAATTATATGAAATTATACGCTCACCGAAGTGTTCTTTCAATAAATCCATTCATTGATGCGATGTGTGGGAAGTGGCGCTGTCTTGTTGAAACCAAATGTTGCCGAGATCAAGAGCTTCAATTTCAGGTATCAAATAGTCGGTTATCATGGCACGATAACGGTCGCCATTGACGGTTCTCACCGCCATCATTTTTGAAGAAATATGGACCGATGATGCCACTGGCCCACAAACCACACCAAACCGTTGTTTTTTAAGGATCAAGTGGCAGCTATTGAAACTCTTCTGGTTGCTCTTCGTCCCAAATGGACAATTTTGCTTGTTTACATACCCATTGAGCCAGAAATGGGCCTCATCGCTGAACAAAATTTGACTCGAAAACGTCGAATCTTCTTGGAACTTTTCAAGAGCGCATAGAGCGAAGAGACTTCTTGAGAACATTGGGCGACTTCAGTTCTTGCACAAGCTGTATTTTGTAAGCATTCAATTTAAGATCTCGACGTAAAATGCGCCAAGTCGTTCCATACATCAGTCCGAGTTGCTGCGAACGGCGCCGAATCGACTCTACACGGTCTTGGTGTACACTCTCAGCTACGGCCGCTACATCTTCTTTACTGCGTGCTGGACGTGGTCTATTCGGTCGAATATTATCCAGTAATGAATGCTGGGTCTCAAGATGGGTGATCGTGTTGCGAATAGTATGCTCAATAGGCCGATTATGTGAACCATAACTTGAAAGAAGTGCACGAAACACATTCCTCACAGAACGTGAATTTTCGGAATAAAGTTGAACGATTTGTAAACGTTGTTCAGGCGTTAGTCTTTCCATGATGAAATGCCAAACAATACTAAACAAAAATAACATGACAGCATGACACGACTCACACGTGATCTGTCAAAAAAAAAAGGCTATTAATAAAAAGTATTTCTACTTCGATTATCTATTATTAAAAATATTAATGAACACCAATTCTTGATAATTTATATTTCAAGAATAAACTGCTTTTATACTCTGTACCATAGAAAGGTGTGATTTAGGTTACTCAGTTTTCACGCAAAGCCAGGACGTAGGACGGTATACATTTTGCTTAAGAAGTGTTACACTGACAAAATATCCCGCATCAAAAATGTGTAAGTCGCCTTTCTTTCAGATATGCTCCTTTGTAACATCGACTACTTTTCCAATTCTAATTAAGAAATTCAATTTGAATTCAAAAAATTTCCAATTCTAATTAAGAAATATAATTTGAAAAAATTTCCTATCATTAAGTTCAATCAGAAAAGTTTCGGCCTTCCAAATAATCATGTGGCTTTAGTTCCTGAGTCAGTTTGATCTTATAAGAAAATAATATCTTTTCGCACAAGACAAGATCTTTTCGCGCAAGACAAGATCTTTTCGCACAATACGCCACAGTGTGGTTTGAGAAATGCCCAATTCCTGGGAACGACGTGGAATCGACTGATTTGGCTCAGTTTGAACGGCTGCACTTATGGCTACAACATTTTCGTCGCTTCGAGCGGTGAAAATTTGGAACCAAATTTATCCACTATGGTACGCACAGCCGGTCGGTTAGGGCGATTATTACGTTCGAAAATTGGCTGCGACCACCGACTCAGAATTTTGGTAGTAATTATAAATGATTTCCAAACGTTGCTCGAAAGTGAACTTTGCCATGATGAAATTCGACAAAAGTTTTGACACTGAAAAAAGATCATTATAAATTTTTTGAAAGAGCGAATTACTCCACAAGCTAATAAGATCAGGATTTTCGTTGTTTATTGTCATGGAGGGAATGAAAAGTAACTCAGCAAAGTTAAAGCAAACACATCACCATCCGGTAGAGGCAAGTTTCGCCATTGCTGTGGAACGGCTTTTCGGTACCATACATGCGTGTGCTGCCGACATAGTCTCTTCTAGTTTTAATGATTTATACTTATATACAAAGCATTGCGCTGATTTTGCATATGCAAAGTATTATTGTCGAAGATTGAGACACATGCGACTCACTGAAAAAATTTCTTCCTTATTAACAACACTGTCCGGCTGACGTTTTTTCCTGTACGAGAACATTTTACTTTCGTTCATACACACATTTCTTCTGGAATTCAGTAGTTAAGAAATAATATGTAGTTTAGAAAAAATCTATTTTGCTACCTAGAAGTCAAAAGACACCTATTGAAATTCAAAAGACTATTTCATAATGTCCAATCCATTCCAGAAAATTGCATTTGAAATTCAAAACTTTACGTTAAAATTCAGAAGACGCAAATTCAAATTAAAATGATTTAATTATTAATTCAATATGTTCTATTTGAAATGAAAAAAATATCTTTTGAAGTTAAGAATATTTCATTTGAGGCTCAGGCACACTAAAGCTTTATTTCTTACGTTGCATATTCTTCAAATTCCGGCATTGAAAAACTACTGACATGAACGTCAAACCCCAACAAAAACTTGGTGACAGATCTTTTCTATGCCAGCAATGCAATATCATTATCAAAATATATTTGAGTGGTTTTCAGACAACCGGAAGTTAAGAAAAATGCAGCGTAAAAATAACATTAGAGTGCCCTGGCCTTAGATCTTTAAAAACAAATCGTCCGTGGCCGGCTATATTATTCCCTTTAATTCCGTATGTTGAGAATAGAGAATTTAAAATGGGCGTGGCCAACTATATTATTCCCTTTAATTATGTAAGCTGGGAAAAGAGAATTTTAAACGGGTTTTTAAGTCTCCTTGGACGGTCGCTAAATTTACCTAGATTTTTAAACTAATGTCATATTTTAATTCGCAAAAAATTTCATTGTACATGATTCCTATGAGTCCATGTTTAAATGGACTAAATTTTCGACCCAAATGTCCTTCACCAAATGTAGCCAAATTGCAAAAAAAACATTTATTTTTGACTTCGTGAAAAATTTTTACTGTCATATGGTCCCCAACCATATAGGGACTAAAGGAAAAATTGGGCCTATATGGTAAAATTTGGTTTGCGCAACGTCGTATACTATACTAAATTGGTAGTCGAGTGCGGTTGTACGAAAAATCGGAAGAACTCATTACTGAGGATATATCACATAGTACACCGATTTTACCCATTTTTATGAGCTGGTAACGGTATGAACTATTCCAACATTCATCATGATTGGATTTTTATGTGGCTTCTAGAAGTATAGACAGAAAATCTGTTGAACATATAAGTGAGAGCTTAATCTGAACCGATTTTCTACAACTTCGATTAGGGCAGTACTTAGTTCAAAAGACTCACGTATGCCCAATTTCATGAAGAACAGCCAACAAATACCACAAGTTGTTTGAACAAACTTATACTTTATAAGGACGGACTGATGTATGGATAGATGAACGGACCGACATAAAACGATAAATAAGCTGATGATTTTACGTCGATCGGTAAATCAAAGGCGATTTAAGCTCAAATATTTTTAGTTGCTACAATATTTGCCTTGAAACTAACTTTTAATACCCTACAGAGTAGTGAGGGGTATAAAAATTACTTTTGACTTACAATTGGAATTTTCTTCGAATTTTAATTGATTTCTTTTGGTTTTGAAATTTAATCTTTTGAATTTTAATAGAAGTCTTTACAATTTTAATAGATGTCATTGGAATTTTAAGTGGAACTTCTGTATTCTTAACGGAATTTTCTGAATCCTAATTTATGAATTTTAATTGATGTCTTTTAAGTTTTTACAAGTGTGAATTATAAATGGAATTTCCAATTTCCAAACGGAGTTTCTAAATTTGAATTCCATTTTTTTAGGAACTCAAAACTGTATAGAGCAAGTATTGCGTACACCTATTAAATCTGATTTCGCGCGTTTATAGAAGAGCTTATGTAGCTTTACATTCTTCCAGTGCAGAGATATAAATTTGTCTGTTAATTTATTATCGAGAAATCACCAAAGAAAATAAAACATATGCTTAAATCTGTTGGTGACTGCTAGGGAGGCGCCACGATGATTGAAAGTTGAGATGGTTTTGGCCAACGGCTGTAACGTCGAGGTTGTAGAAGCGTTTTTGTAAGCAAAAAGAAGAGCTTTTGTAAATACAACAATAGTATTGGCAAATATATGCTATTATGACCTGACCTAGACAAATTTTGACATATAAATATAAAATGTAAGGTATTTTTAACATTGATATGTCAATAAATCCGTAACTTTTCGAATAGGACACGGTTCTTTTTGCAAAAATAATTATTTTTCAATATATTCATCTTTTAGCTCAATACACTTAGTCCAACGTTTCTTCGGGTTTTTGTATCCTTTTCAAAAAATATTATTTTTCGAGGTCCATAAAATAGGTATTTGTTTGATCAATAGTTTTATCGTTGGAGCTGAATATCGTTCCACCGAGCCATTTTTTAGGTTTGGAAATAAGAAATAGTCACTGGAAGCGAAATCCGGAGAATATGGGGGATGAGGTACCAATCGTTACCCAATACAGGCAATTTTGCCATTAAGACTGCACTTCATGCAATTTAGCCATTGCACCCGTGCATTATCTTGATAAAAATAACTTTTTTCTTAGCCATATGGGGTCGTTTTTTAATCCCCCTTAGATTGGTCCAATAAGTTGGCATAATATTCGGCGTTTATTTGTTTTTCCCTTTAGATGGTAATCGATGTGGATTATCCCGTCCCATCCCATCTCAAAAAACAGTTGCCATCACCTCATTGGCCGCCAAAGTCACTTTGGCCTTCTTCGAAGCCGGATCGCCCTAATAAACCCATTGTTAAGACTGCAGCTTGGTCTGCGGAGTATTGTAATGGATCCATATTTCATCTACAGTTACAAAATGCCGCAAAAACTTATTCGAATTGCGTTTAAGCAACTCCAAACAACCCTATTAAGTTGTCACACGATTACGTTTATGGTCAATTGAGAGCGATGCGGCGGACAGCTTGCAGACAGCTTTCTTAAGCCCAACTGATCATGCAAAATCGAAACCACACTGTCATATGAAATGCGTATGGCATCAACAATCTCACACACTCTTACTTTTCGATCGGCCAACACCATACAGCGGATTTTTCGACATTTTTGGGTGTTTTGACCTAAATTGGCCGTCCAGAAAGTTAAGCGTCATTTGTACTTGTGCGACCACAACGAAATACCACTTTTTTACAATTAAAATCGTTGATACAGAGTCCCCATAGTATTAATCAAGATTTTCCTTGGCTTGTGTAACGGATTTTTTCTGCAAAAAATAAAGTTAAATGAGCATTCGAAACTCACTTTTTCCATTTTAAACAAAATCCACGAGGTTCTATGTTTTGAACAGCTGTTAAACACAAACTAAATGACGGAACTCTCTTTAAATTTAACAGAAGTCTGCTAGCTGATGGTACTTGATGTGTTGCATTTCACATAATTATGAGGGAAGTTGGAAAAGTGACGGAATTATTGATATTCCCTCGTACTTACACAAATCAAGCGAAGCCCAAGTAGAGTTTTTCAACTCTTCAGTTGAAT
This sequence comes from Hydrotaea diabolus, assembly GCA_963513945.1. Taxonomy (NCBI): domain Eukaryota; kingdom Metazoa; phylum Arthropoda; class Insecta; order Diptera; family Muscidae; genus Hydrotaea; species Hydrotaea diabolus. The sequence goes on along the minus strand of OY740717.1, from coordinate 49,111,718 downwards.
CGACCCTTTTCTGGCACGCAATCAAGTAAACACGTAACACGGCAACTGTATAGAGGACATACTTAGTTCTCACACCCCATTTCCAAGTTTTTTTAAAATCCAATCTTCCGAAAGCCTTAAAATCACTTCAAGTTGAATAATAATTTACTTCTTAAAAAATTATTTGGCAACTTCCTATAGACGTATGTCGCCACAAATAGTTTGACTTTAAAATCTCGCAAGCGATTTAATTGATTTTTATGACCATTTTGGGGCGGTCTTTAAACCCGAGTATGAATTTGGCGTTATGTCATGGGCTAAAAGAAAAGAGAAGCTCCTCTCCTAGTCACAAAAATGGTTTATAACAACTTTATCGTACATACTTTACATTTACATTTCTCGAGTCAGAAGTCTCTGAGCGGGTCCGAATATCATACAAATTTTTTGCTTTATTTAAGGAATTTATTTTGTGCATTTCATTCAAACCAATGCCATGAATTCAAACCCTAGACCAATCTTAAGAGCAACCCTCCCACAGACAAATCTAATATATTACCGAAGTTTGGTGATAGGTCCAGCGATTCTCGGGTTTTAGGCACGGAACATTACATTTTTGTTTATAAAGATATTTTGTGATGTCTATTTAATTAATGTGTAAAAGGACAGTTATGTTTGTCCTATCAGAAATGATAGTACACCGGGAAGGAGACCTTGTAACTTAAGTCACGTTTTACCACTGACTGCCAAAAAAACAATTCACAATCTCCCGCGCAGTATAAAGTTAAACTCTCTTATAAACCACTTGTGAAAAACGTTTTTTTCCTTAATATCACTAAATATTCAAAAGCGAATAATATTCTTCTGACAACAAGCCCCCACCATCAGTTTTTTTTAGAAATGCATTGACTCATTTCATATTGACTGAAGCACTTTATCAATGGCCTTCACGCAATCCAAAACATTTACTTTGTCTATACGACCTGCCTTTAGCAACAGCAAATTTCACCGCCTATCACTTTCTATGGCCAAAGACATTTAACACGATTTGGCCCCGCAGCGTGTGTTCCTACCTTCGCTAGTTAGTTTATGGCTGCTAGACCATAAAAACCACATGTGTGATGGGGCAGGAGAAAGTGAGAAATGTCTCAAATCAACGTATTTGCTTGCTTCATTTGCTCTAGGAAACCCTAATGTATGCCAGACATGTTAGTAACTTACTTACACATAATATGTCTGGCATACAAAAACGTGGTCTATAAACTCGCACCCGTTCGAATATACGCATGTTTATACATATACATACATACAAGTATATATAATACCGAGTGTGCTTAGATATTCGTATGTACATACGAGTATTTATATATTATTTCTTTGAATGTCTCATGTATTTTCTTCAGGTTTTTTATTTGATTTCTTTGTAATCAATAAATTTTGTTCGAAATGCACGTGTCTCGACTGATTGTGCCCTTTTCCACTGAAGCATTTCATTTTATTTTGAACGTCAGTCAAAAAGTTCCATAGTCATTAGTATACACGCTAGTTTTAAAAAGTTTAAACAATTCTATTTACGCACGATATTTTTTAATATAAAACTTAGTTTAAGTAAAATATTTCAGTTGCATTCAAGTATTAAAGTGGAACATTTCTTTAGAATTTGTTAATGGCAAAGGGCCACACGGCATATGAGTAATATTAATTCTATAGTAATAAATATATGTGGTACGTGGGGCGAATGATTAATATTAGTAGTCACCTTCTTATTAAGTATACGCTTGGTTGCACAATAAATGATTGCTGATGTATAGATACTTTAATGACAATTATGTCTGCTCATTGATTATGGTAAATGGTAGGCGTCTTTAGGTCATCTACAATTCTGTCTGGGAAATTTCAGAGGAGCCAGACTCAGATCTAAAGAGACGCAAATGTACAATTTAGGTTGGTCCTTTTGGATGAGCGTGTTATTTGGATAAGTTAGACTAGAGATCATTACATAGAAAAATGTATTGGAGTGAGGGATCTAATGAATGAACTTTGATTTTGTGATTTCCGGTGATCTAATACCGAGTTATATGGGGTACCGGAGTTCTACTCTTTTCTCTCTTTCTCTTTTCTGAGACGCTTCCAAATACTTGATGCCGATGCACTATTATTTAATATTTCTTCATAAAAATTTGACATAATACGGGGACTGCTATATATACTTCTGGCCTAATAACGATAATGCGAATATTTATCATCAAAAATGGTTTTATTGTTTTTCAAAGTATTCTCCAGCTTGATTTATACACTTTTCATGCGGTCAAACCAGTTGTCGAAACACTTTTTTCACTCCGATTGAGACACCTCTGCTATATATACTTCTGGCCTAATAACGAAAATGCGAATATTTATCATCAAAAATGGTTTTGTTGTTTTTCAAAGTATTCTCCAGCATGATTTATACACTTTTTCATGCGGTCAAACCAATTATCGAAGCACTTTTTTCACTCCGATGAGACACCTCCAAAACATGGTTTTTGAACGCTTGAAAAGCTGCTTCGGGCGGTGAAAAACGTTGACCACATTCTTTTTCTGATGATAGGGAATAAGAAAAAAATCATTGGGCGCAAAATCAGGGCTGTACGGTGAATGGCCCATCCATTCGACATCTTGAGTGGTCAAATAGCTCATCGTTTTAGCTAATCCGTCTTATCCTATTATCTTTCCTCTTTTCTTCGAACACTGTTGGCAAACAGATGGTTGAATACCACTCAGAATTGACCATCCTAGGTTCCACTAAAGACACTGTGGCAACATGGCTAATTATAAGGAAAAAAACGCAATCATTTGCAATCATTCGTTGCACTTCTTCCACGAACATTTTTTGTTGTATTAGGCTCGTCTTGAAAAACCCATACTGTCGATTGCTGTTTTGTTTCGGGTTCATATGTATAGATCCATGATTCGTCACCTGTGACAATGTTATACGTGGCCTTTAAGCTACCGCAGTTATACTTTTCAAACATCTCTTTGCACCAATCCATACGAGACTTTTTTGAGAATTCGTCAAATTATGTGGGATACAACGAGAAAAAATTTGTTTCACGGCCAAATGAGTATTCAATATCTTATTGATGCTTGTCATACTAATGCCCAAGGATGCCTTAATCTCACGGTATGCCACATGTCGGTCTTGCTTGACCAGTTCATGCACAGCATCAAAGGTTTCTGGCGAAGTGGCCAAAGTTGGACGTCCTTCACGTAATTTATTCTGGAGCACACGGCGTCAGAGACTGAACTCTTGGTACCAGCGATTAACAGTGGTTTTTGATAGTGCTTCATCTCCAAAAGTCGAAACAAGTTGATTTAAACACTCTAGTCTCGATTACCCACGCCGAAAATCGTAAAAATCATCGCACGAATATGTTCACGGGATAGTTCCATTTTTTGACAGAGATGAATTTCTCAACCTCTGTAAACAAAACAATTCGCCCTCAAAAGACAAACAGTCTGATTGAAGTTATGCTAAAAAATGGCAATGTATCCAATGGAATTTCCAGCACTAGTAACACTAGTATTGTCAGGACCCTAAAATAAAAAGCAACCCTCGTAGTAGTTCAGGTAGGATTATAAAATAGAAGGGAATTACGAGTATCTTAACTTGAACAAAATAAATGGAAGAAATTAAAATTGTCAAGAGAACAAAATTTTAGATCTGTTAAAGCGTGTTAGAAGGTCGAGTCGTTTAAATCGAGATTTCAATAAAATCCGTATGCTACAGGAGGAAACAAATGAAAAAAATACACACACACACACGTTGTTGTGAAATAAATCTATTGATGGCTCTCGATGTGCAGTCTCTTTAGAGGCGGCAAAAGTGAGTTGTATTTTCGTGGGCAATTGTGTGAAGAAAACTTGAAAACTAAGGTTTACAACAGTAGTTTTCATTCGTTTGTGGAGAGCCTCGCCTTATAGAGTTCGGCTTTACTTTCAACAATTGCAGCAAGGCTTTCTGAAGAGGGTTGTCACGGACCCGAAATCTTGATAATAGTAGTGCGCAGCCACGAAAATCAATGTCACTTTGCCATTTTGTTAAAAACTTGTCTTCTATTTAAATATAGAAGCAAGAGGTCTTGAGCCGGTTTAATCCCCGTTCAATGTGTAAAAGCAACAGACCGAAATAAAACAAACGAGCTAAACAAAAAATAAAATTCGTATGTGGGTGTGGTATCGAAGTCGGTTCAACTGACTAAAGCTTTTCATATGTTTTATTTTCAGATTAGTCGATGAAATTGGCTAAAAACTATTAACCGTAAATAACTGTTTTCTGGCACAGGTTCGAAGTAAAATAATAACTTATTGGGTCCCGATACGACACGCATTGTACAGTATAAGAATGAGGTAACGCGAACAATTCGTTGAGCATTCTTAGACTCAAGGCGAACGTCTACAAAGCCACTAGTGAGATTGATCTGTTGAATTGTTTTGTTAAATGCCTTTTTTTAAAAGAAACTTAAAATTCACCAATCTCGCCCATTAAAAGTCTTTTTATTTTAATTTCATGTTAGTTTATTCGACCTGTTCTTAACAAACTTTTAATTTTTACTCATTTAGGGTCAGTTTTTTATTTTTATTTTTTTTGTATCGATTTATCGCTATCCTTCGGATAGCATCTTTAGAAAATTGGAGTAACAATAACCAAAAGTGACATCAAATTAACATATAATATTTCACTTTTCTATTTTAATTATTTATTTTATCGATATTATTTATAATTAAAACTAAAATAAGCTAAACTTAAGCAACAAAAGCCGTTGAAAAGAGGGTGATCCATCTAGAGGTGTATTTTTTCAGAACAAGAAAAATATAAAAATTCAAATCAAGTGTGAAATCTTTATCGCCTCAGGGTTTTCATTCTAAGGGTCCAATTTTGGATGACTCGTTCGAGCATTCCGACCGGTATGGCTTTAATGACACGCGTAGTGTTGGCTTCCAAAACGTGAATCGTAGCTGCTTTGTCAGCATAGACTTTGCTTTACGTAACCCCAAAGAAAAATGTGTAAGGGTGTGATATCACTCGATATAGGCGACCAACTCACCTGTCCAAAACGTGAAATAAGCTGCTTTTCGAAATGACCTCTCAACAGTTACATTGTTTGAGCAGCTGTTTGGCAAGTGGCACCGTCCTGTTGAAACCAAGTGTCGTCAAGATTACGGACTTCAATTTCAGTTAGCATAAAGATCGATATCATGGCTCGATAGCGAGCACCATTCACGGTTACGTTCCGGCCATCATCTTTTTTAAAAAAATATAGACCGATGATTTCAACTGCCCATAAACCACACCAAACAGTGGTTTTCTCCGGGTATAATGGCACCATTAGAACTTCTTCTTTAGCCCAAATGCGAAAACTTTGTTTATTGACGTTGAAATGGCCCATTTATCAGTAAACAAAATTTTGGTGGAAAACAACGGATCTTCTTTAAAATGTGGAAGAGGCCAAATACTGAAATATGGGTAAATGGCAAACAATACTGAAAAGAAAAACAAATAAAGTTTAACACAAATGACGCCTCATCCGTGAAAAAATCCTATTGAAAATATACCTCTAGATTGATCACTCTTTATAGCTCGAAATTCCTAAAACAGTTTTATTTACACCCGGTATGACTTGTTCTGTTACCATCAAGCTGTTTGGATATAAAGGGTGGTTAAATTTAAAGGACCGATGTTGATTTTGAATAAAACATTATGATAATATTGGTATGGTTCAATTATGTATGGACACCTCCATCCGATATAAATTATAGGCTTTGCTGACGACATTGCTATTGTTACCGTCGCGAAGCATATCAATCAACTAGAAGAAAATAGAAACAACGCCATACACCGAGTGAGTACGTGGCTAGAAACTGCTGGCATTAAGCTGGCTGACCACAAAACCGAGGCGGTACTGATTAGTAGCAGAAAAAAGATGGAGTATATGAGCATAAGAGTTGGAGACCATTACAATCGTTCTTCGCACTCTCTCAAATACCTAGGGGTTATGTTAGACAACAGGCTCAACTTTAAAGAGCATATAAATTACGCAAGCGAAAAGGCAGAACGAATCCAATCCGCACTAGCTAGGATGTTGCCCAATGTTGGAGGCCCCAAACCAGCTAGAAGGAAACTACTAGCATCAGTCGTTAACTCGGTGATCCTTTACGTAGCACCGGTTTGGGCAGACGCAATGTCGAGAAAGGAAGCCAGAAGAAAGCTAACCTCTATTTACCGCCCGAGTGCCCTACGAATAATAAGTGGATTCCGAACAGTATCGGACGAAGCCGCTTGTCTTGTAGCAGGGATGATGCCGATCTACATTTTGGTAGACGAAATGAGACGCATATACGATAGGAGACCAGAAAACTCAACGGAAAGAAGAGATATGCTAAATTCTGAAAGAGAAGTCTCAAAGGATATTTGGCAAGCCAGGTAGCACAGCAGCACGAAATGCAGATGGACGCACCAGTTAATCCCCACTGTCTCTGACTGGATAAATCGGTCCCAAGGGGACGTAAACTATTACCTGACGCAATTTCTTACAGGGCATGGTTGCTTTAGGAAATATCTTCACAGGTTTGGACATGACAGCTCGTCTGTATGCCCGAACTGTGTGAAGGAAGAAGAAACCGCAGAACACGCTGTATTTAACTGTCCCATATTCACCGCTTCACTTATGGACATCCCGGGCCCTCAACACGTTATGGATTTTATGCTCCAGAGTGTTGACAATTGGGCGAAAGTAGAAATGCACAGCAATAGTGCTTAAGGAATTACGAAGGACGGAACGCATTCGAAACGCGGAATCTAGATCCAACGATGAAACGACGATCGCTAACCAGCCCCGCGAAGTAATACCTTACGGCAGTCCCGCGAAGATTCCACACCTCCGGTTCGTAACAAAAAAAAAACCTCCATCCGATGGTCCAAATTTTTGATGAAGCTGAGCCATAATTGAGGTTCTATGCCGTTAATGTGCCGAATTATCTCATCCTTTAGCTCTTCAATTGTTGCTAGCTTATCGACGTACACCTTTTCCTTTTTAATAACCCCAAAGAAAGAAGTCCAAAGTGTCAAATCACACGATCTTGGCGGCCAATTAACATCGCCACGACGTAAGATAACACGGCCATTGAATTTGTCGCGCAAAATAGCCATTATTTCGTTAGCTGTGTGGCAAGTGACACCGTCCTATTGAAACCACATATCGTCCACATCCATATCTTCCAATTCGGGCCATAAAAAGTTCTTTATCATCTCACGATGGCGAACACCACAGTAACAGACTGACCGGCCTCATTTTGGAAAAAATACGGCCCGATGATGCCGCCAGCCCATACACCTCATCAAACAGTCACTCTTTGTGGGTGCATTTTTTTTCGACAATCACTCTAAGATTATCATTAGCCCAATTGCGGCAATTCTGCTTATTGACGAATCCACTGAGGTAAAAATGTGCCTCATCTATGAAAATGATTTTCTTCGAAAATAATTTATCATTTTCATATTAAACTGGCATAACTTTAAAGCGTTGCTCGCTTGTGTATCATTCCATGGTTCAAATTAGTTTGAAATTCAGAAATATCAAGTGAAATCCAGAAAAAGTCTTTACGTTTAGGTTTGTGGTCAACATCGGCCCATAAAATTTAACCACCTTTTATAAAGCTGCCAAAGAGCCAACTAATAGAAGATCTAGGTTTTTGCCTCATCTGGATAATCGAAGCCTCCGAGCCATACCTTGAATCACTCTTCGGTAATCTTAGACATTCAGTAAATAGGACATGTCCTGTACGTAGGACCCGAATATGGCATCAGTCTCCTTTTGCTGATGAAATTGGTGAAGCAGATAATTACATTTATTTATCAAATCCAGTACGTATATCGGGAACCTTATAAAGTGTATGTGTACGATCTCGCTATATCCAACCGTCCGAGTGTAGTTAAAGGGACGCTAGCGTTTAAGCAAAATAAGCTAGGATCCTGTAGTTGTGCAAGATGATGGTTTATAGTCAAAAGCTGATAGGATTGTAAATGGATAAAGTCGACACAGGGGGGAAACGTTTCCCTTTAGGTAAATAATGGTACCTCGGAAAATAATGCAAAATTTTTAATATTTGCTCAACGGCAGAGGGTACGATTATTCGACCAGGCCAAACGTAAAGATGTATTTAATTATTTATTTTTTTTTATCAATTTTAATGATTTGCAAAAATTGCTATGGACTTGGCCGGCCGTTGTTCAATAGTTAGAAAGTTTGAGTGGCTCTGTACAAGATTCAGCGGACATTTTTAAATAAATTTCCTGAATATTAATAAAAAGTTGCTATGTACAAGATTCAGCGGACATTTTTAAATAAATTTCCTGAATATTAATAAAAACAGCAGTATAAAGGACGGACAATAAAAAAGTTGAATAACTGCCACAAATCTCTCTTATGAATATTCACCCTCTCTTCTTACTATAATTCTTCACTCTCCCTCATTTAAACGCTTTCATCAGGGTTACAGAATGGAAGTTTAATTCCTCCGAGTGACCTCGCCATTTCTTCCTGGCGGCTACCCTTTCAACCTAACCTAAGGCGGGCAATAATCTTAAGCCAAAGCTGCTAGTGCCATAAAATAATTCTTACCAATTTTAAATTTTAGAATTTCCTCTATCGCCATGGCACTCTCTCCCCTCATCCTTTCGACAACATTTTGCCAATTTCTTTCGACTGTGTTGCCAAGTATGCATATTAAGCGGCTTTTACCGAAGCAAATATTCACTCCCCCTAAATTTGAGAGCATTATTACATATTCATGACTGCCCTTAACGTATTTGTGTGCAACTCTAACCAGCAGCAAGGCTGCAATAGACAGTCCCTCTGCCTGTCAGACTTTCCGTCCCTCTGTCGACTTGTCCCTCTGCCTGTAACTTAATCATTACATTTCCAACGACAAACAAGCGAAGTTTCAACAGTGTTATGCCACTATTTTTCTGTCAATATCTGAATTAATCTTCCATTATCTCGTTTTTTTCACTATTCCCCCTCTTACGGCTTTTGCTATAGCCTTTTTGCTTTTTCTCTAGCTGGCCTTCTGGTCTTCTGATAGACAATGTTTAGCCCCACACTCGCCATGTCGAAGCAACAGGGAATACAAAAATAACGGACAGAAGGGAAACTATAAAAACCAACAAAAGGTGGAGCAGCGAAGATGTAAAAGGGAACCAATGAACATTTTAACTTTAGACGAAGGCTTAAAACTTTAATCCGGCAATAATATTATTTTTGTACTCACTAAATGATGATGACGTCCGAAGGCCAGTGAGCAGAGTGAGGGAAGCGAGGGTCGAAGACATAACGCGGAAAGAACATTTTCGGTGTACAAACTTTTTTAATATGCAACACTTACCGGCAGGGAAGTGAGAAAACTAATGCCGGTGCATAACATTCACAGACACTTAAACGCCATTCGAAGCTCTTCACCCTCTTAATGGTTTGAGGAAAATTTAAAGCGTTTTGCTGCTTTAACTATTCTACCTTTTAGTGTGTCCTTGTCGTTTGTTCAAAATTTTACCTTATGTATTTGAGTCCTTTTCACCTTTAAATCTATCACCACGAGCTTGGATATAACGAAGAGTCTACATATGTGAACTAAGGGTAAAAAAATCAATTCTCATTTTTTTCTTTTTTGGTTTGGACAACATCTGAGCATCGCATGAGACCGATCCTATGCCCCAAAAGTGTTCCCTCCCAGAGATATGCGCGTTTTACGAAAGTGAAGTCGACGATTCAAAGCGCAAATAGAAAGGGACCTAATCTTTAAAATGTCACTCCTGAACAAAACTGGTTTTTACCCTTAGCGTCACATATAGATCACTCCCAGACGCCTTATCAAATTTTCGAACCTCTTTCTACCTCATTAAAATTTTCTAAGATATTACGAGTAAGATATTACGAGGCATATGAGAAATATTACGAGGATATATGAGAAATATCTTAGATCTCCTATCACGACGTATATCAACGAAACATTATATCTGCCGAATTTTTTATATCATAGGATATAATATTTCACTTAAGAGAAATCAGACTTTCGAAGACACCTACTGGGGGGCATTTGCGTAGGGTCCTATGCCTACATCCGTAATAACCCATCTAATCCAGGAATAGAAACAAAACGATCATAGCCGAAGTGGATTTTCTGATTGAATTTTGTAGCGTTTGGCAACGTTTAATAATTTAACAAAATAATTGTTTTCAGCAGCATTTTTGGATGATTGTAGACAAAACATTCAAACTGCGGTGATGACACCTAACGAGTATTTCTTTAGACGTGTAGTTTTCAATCTGGCCACACTTTATTCGGAGTTGGTTTTTTTAATAGCTGTCACTTGATTTATGCTCAGTTTGATTTTCCATTTTATAATGAATAGACTTATTCCAAAACAACGTTTGCAAATCGTAGTCAATGGGCCCAAAACGAGATGGTCACCGTTCCTGATTTTTACAAAAAAAAATTGTTTAGCGATTAAGCTCACTTTTGGTTGAATGTTTACTTTAATATCCAAAATTATCGCATTTGGAGTAATGAAAATCCACAAGCCATTGTTGCTCTATGGCAGAGGGAATCATTGGTTCTTATATCTTCAAAAAATGAAGCCGGCCATAATGTTACAGGCAATGGGGCCCTTTTTCCTGCCTGAATTTGATGATGTTGATGAGGACGACCTTTGGTTCCAACAAGACGGCGCTTCATGCCATACAGCTAACGAAATAATCAATTTGTTGACCCTTCACGATTTACGCCTCGGAAGAGAATATTCGGCGCGTTATTGCTGACATACGGCCATAAATGCTGCAAAAATTGGTCAAAAATTGGGCCTTTTGGCTGGAACTTAATCGACCCAGCCGAGGCGGCCAATTGCCTTTAATAATTTTTAAATTATAATGGCAAACTCTAGTCCTTATAACAAAGCTTAACTTTTGGCCATAACGTTTTATTTCTTCATGAAAACCACACGTCTGAAAAAACACCCTTTACAACAAAAGTTGATATCTCAAATTTCAGCGTGATCTACTAATAAGAATTATAATTATAATATAATTTATAATAATAAAATTTATTTGTATTTGTATAGTTGATCATTTTTTGCTTATTTTTAAGTTTTTGTTAGGTTTAAGCAAAAAACACATGTTGATCTTTTTACTTTTGAAATTGCTTTATATTTATTAATTTTATTTCAGAATTTTGTGAAGCAAACTTGCGGAATTTGAAGTGGAACACTACACAACAGAACAGCGATCAGCAATTATTAAATTTTATTTTAAAAATTAGGAGTCAATTGTTTTGATGAAGCATGTTTATCGTCGATTTTTTAATGTGCGTACTGTACCTTCAGAACCAACCATAAACCGACAACATGGTATAGTAAGACACCTTCCATGTACCGGAAGACTACGTACGGTCCACATGGTTGAAAATATCCAACGTGTTGCGGATTGGTTGCAGGACAGTATAGAAACATTCACAAGAAGAAGTTCGGCACAACTGGGGCTATTGCGCAAAATGTACCAGAAAGAGCACGTCTGTGCGCAGCCGCAAATGGCCACCACTTGCGGGATATAGTTTTTCATACTTAAGTCAAAAATATTAATAAACCAATAAATAAAAAGAGATATTAAACATTCAAACCACAACGGTAGATTTGCGCCACTCTGTATTAAAAAAAAAAAAAACAAGGAATATTCAAGATAGAGGCATTCAAATTCATTCCAGGTGTAGTGCTAATGTTACATTTTAAGAATGAAATTCACTTTCAGTCATATGACCACCACGAGCCCGTGTACAGCGATCTATTATTTGGGCCCAATATTCCACTACTCTTGTACGCATTTCGACTGCAACGTCGCAAATTTTGCGTTAGATGCTGTCTCTGAGCTCTTCTAAAGTTGTTGGCTTGTTGCCATAGATCAATGACTTGATGTGGCCCCATAAAAAGAAATCCAATGACATTAAATCGTATGACGAGGTGGACATTGGGCCGGACTATTTCTCGATATAACACGTTCACCAAATTTGCCTTTCATTAAGTCGCTTGTAACGCGTCCTGTGTGGCTTGTGGTACCATCTTTTTTAAACCAAATATCGGCAATGCCAAACTCATCTAATTCTGGTTAAAAATATAATTTTCTAACATGTCACGATAGCGCTATCCATTGCCGGTAACATGACAATTGTTTTCATCGACGAAGAAACACGGCCCAATCACACCTCCGACATGAAAACCACACAGTAATTTTTTTGAGGATGCAATTGTGTCTCATGAAGCACATGTGGCTTTGTTGCTGTCCATTAACGCATGTTTGCTTATTGACAAAACCATTCAGCCAGAAATAAGCTCCATTGCTGATGATAATTTTTTTAATAAATTGCAATTTTGGATTTTCGTCAAACTTTGCCAGAGCCAGCGACTCAGAAGTTCAGTAGTAAGTTTTAATGATTTCCAAACATTGCTCGTAATTCAACTTTACCATGATGAAAATGTGTTCTTCGACAAACGTTTTGACACCGAAAGTTCATTAGAAATGTTTGATGATGCGTTGACATAGAGATACGAAATTGTTATGTCTCTTTTGAAAAACCCGTTATTATTTATCGTTGATCATGAGGGGTTATCAATTCAAACAATTTACACCCCATCATCAAAGCAACAGCTGCTCGTCGTACTCACAGATAAGCGTGATGACATTCGTCGCTCCAACCCCGCTGACCCTATAATTATGGATCTCAACTCTGAGATCAGAATTTAAGCGGAAAAATGGCTACGTAACATCAAGCAGTGCAACTTGATTTCCGGAAATGCTAACTTGTGGACAACGATCAAATCGGTCTCTAACCCCGGGAGAAAGGATGATCGGGCAGCCGTCACGTTTGGTAGCAATGCGCGAGTTATTTTAAACACCTTTTTTGGAGCACCTAGAGAGCGATAGAGCAATAAGGAGTATAGCGTCGTATCTGCTCTCTCCGAGTCGAAAAGGCACCACCACAATTTACCGTTGGCGAAGTTGCCCATGTCATCCACAGCGCAAAGACTCCAAAAGCGCTGGGCCGAACTGAATCTAAAAGCTGGTGTTAAAGCACTTGGATACCCCGTGCCTTAACATTATGTCCAATGTGTTCAATATGTCGCTAGCCACTCACTTAGTTTTCGATACCTGGAAAATTGGCAGAGTGTTACCTCTACTGAAGCCGGGCAAAGAATCAAGCAAAAGGAGAATCGTACAGGCCGAACTCCTTGCTTTCGCCAGCAGCAAAAATGCTTGAGGCGCAGCTCCTACCTAGCCTGATCAAACATTCTCAATGTGGTGATCATCAGCATGGGTTATGCCAGTAGTGCAGCACTTCAACTGCTTCACACGCCATCAGCACACACGCCTTAACCAGAACAACCCCAACGACAGGACGATCATCGTGGCTCTTGGCCTTACAAAGGCCTTCGACACAGTCAATCATGCCACTTTGTTCGAGGACATCGCAGAAATGTTTCTTCCGGCCAGTTTAAAACGTTGAGTCGTTAACTAGGAAGGCGCCAGTCATATGTAGACAGGAAGTCAAAGACCTGTCTTAAACGCGGAGTTAAACAAGGAGTTCCCCAGAGTGGGGTGACATATCCAGCTCTGTTTAACCTCTACCTCTCTAAAAATCCAGCACTACCAGGCGGCATTTAAATGGTATAGTAAGCTGATGATTGCACACACAATTCTGGCGTAAGGATCTAAAGTGGATGAAATATGCCAAAAATTCAACTGTTTTCTCAGCACGCTTCTTCACTGCAAGGAATATGAAAACATTCGCCTCAAAATTATGAGCCATACTTATTACTGAACGGACCGCAGAGGTTATGTTCGCACTTAATAAGAAAGACGATGACGTCAACATCCCAAACTACCCCAAAATTCTTGGGGTCACATTGAACAGACTTTTTCGATCCTCTACACATGTTACAGCTATCTGCGATAAGCTTAAAAGTAGAAACAAGAGCCTTAAGTCACTTGCCGGCAGTACTTGCTGACGTTCACCGAGCTCAACGGCGCTGCGGAGTTCGCTTCTGAACGACCTATCGCTTTGTAAGAGGTCCACAAAGTTGCTTTGCCGGCTCCCCAAGTACTGCCAGCAAAGAAACCTTGTTGACCTCTTACAAAGCGATAGGTCGTTCAGAAGCGAACTCCGCAGCGCCGTTGAGATCGGTGAACGTCAGCACGACGCAGTGGAAGAAAATTCAGACTTGCAGGAATGCCGCGCTGAGAACATCAACAAGGAGACATCCTTGTGTCTTCTGAGAACCATCTACATGAGGAGACAAAGGTCCTTATAGTGCGCAGACACAACTTCTTGTTGTCTAAACAGTATCTGCTTGGTGTCTTCGCAGTAGTCATCCCAAACACCATCTCATGGACAGGATGCCTCCGCCTAGGCAGATCAGATACGTTCTTCATGATCTAGAGAGAGATGGTAGCGGTACAAGGGAGAGAATCATCGATGCAGGACTGAACGACATTCACCATGTAGTGCTAGGGGAACATTTACCGGAGATTTAACCAAAGGACAAGACGCTACCTCTGCAGACGCATGTGGTTTTGGCTCAGTTGAGATCTGGATGGTGCCTTAATTCGTATTAGACACGAATTGATGCTAACGTTTTTGATGTTTGTCCAGCCTGATATCTGAGAGTAGATGCCGTGCTGCACATATTTTATTGCCCGGTCCACTTAACTGACCCCCAGCCCACTTAACTGACCCCCAGGTCTCTTTGGACGTATTAAGTTCAAATGGCGCATTTCTCCATCTGGATATCAAAGCAGATCATTTAAAGACGAAAAGGACTTCGGAACAAAATATTTTACTTTTGAAAGAAGAATTACTCCACCACCTAATTAGAGATCAGGTTTATTTGTTTTTTGTCATAGAGGTAGAGGTAGAGGATAACAATAAGAACAATTTGAATAATTGTTTGCTTGTGACCTGTTGTAATTCTTATATTTAATTTTAACATTCGGCTATTCCTAACAAAGTAGCGATAAACAATTGACCAACATCATATTCCGAATAAAATGAGATTTATAAGACACAAAAAGCAACTGAAAAGGTCTACATTGGGACAAAACCGAATTTTGTACGCTCTACAACGTTTTGATATACATAAGACTCATCGTCAGATAGGAGAGTTTAAGCATGATTATCACTTAAATGTCAATTATGGGTCACTTGTAATCCGCTATACTGAATTTAAGCAAAAACAGATGTTAACTCTAGTTTTTATGAGGCCTATTTATGAGGGATATAATGCATGGACTAATAATGTCCAACTCCTCCATGTTAATATCGGTCCTTCGAAAATATGAGCATTATCGAAAATAATTGATGGCAATTTAAAAATAGCGACGGGCCTTTCTTTGAGCAATATTCTTAAACATGGACCGATAAAGTGAAATGTCAATAAATACGGCTATGGATTATTAAAAGCATTTCATGCGAAATTTGTGGAAGCTTCGGTTTATATACTCTGCTGGAGCTTTAGGGTCTGACATCACGAAGAACTTTATAATGTTTGAGAACATGGACCGATGTGAACTATTATCAATGGGTTTCGTCCCTGGTTGTAACATGAAAAATGGTAATTTGTTTGGACTGTAGAGAAAATAATGTTCACCATTTCTTTTTGAATCAAACTAGTACGAGTAGAGCCCTAACCGCGAAAATTACCTAAGCGCCAACAAGAACATTTTACAGGAAACGATTTTTTTGGTTATTTGTCTAATTCATCTGGAGGATTCCTATGCAATTTAAATTGCTACTTTTTTGTTTATATTAATTTTTAATCTTAAATATTAAATATATAATAATATTTTAAATATTAAAATTTGTAATATTTAATATTTTTCGCCGTAAGGTCTCATAGTGTAGGGTATCATACAATCGATCCCGCCTACCTTTGGTCTATACTTAGTTTATTTGCTTTCATTTCTTCTCTGTTATTTCAGCGTTCTCGTCGTATTTGTCCGTGTTGTTCTTTTTGAGATTTTATTTAATGTAACATTGCAAGTGTCCTTTTGTTGCTTTTAACTATTTTCGTATTCTGAACTAAGTCCTTAGGTAAATTTTCTAATTACTTATAGCTGGCGGGCTACAAAATACAGAACACGAAAATAACAAAAAGCGAACTAGTGGATGATGCAACTGAAAGGGGATGGCGTTTGATGGTCGAGGGCAGTATGAAGGTATGGGTTGCAAGGTGGGGAAGTGCGAAGGAGTAACTTTGGAAAATAAATATTGAAACGAGCAGCACTAGAAGCAATTTTTCTTAGCTGCAATATGTGAAAGATAATATACGTTTGGATGGTACAGTGCGCAGTAGGATGGGTCAATTTTTTTGGCGACAAAGCGTAAATCCTAGCGCGATTTCAGGAACTTTTCTAAGCATATTTGTTAAGGAAACTTTGTCTAAAATAATTTTCGAGCTTGTCAATTTTACGAGCAAAGTCCTCTATACCTACGAATGTTGCTATATAAGTATACAAGCATTATTCTGGCCTAGGTAACATTAAGTAGATTTTTTAACTATAAACATACTCAGTACATTTTGACATACAACCATCATTTGTGTTGTTTACAGTGACTTGAAAAAATCAATTTGGCAAAAAATGGAATTAACTCGTGAACATTTTTGTGCGATCATTTTTCACAGCTTTCGGCGTGGATTATCGCGACCAGAGTGCATCGATGAACTTAAACCTTTGTATGGTGATGAAGCACCATCCTTAAGCACATTCAAAAACTGGTTTAAATTATTCATTAGTGGCAGATGCTCGCTCAAAGACGAAGGTCGTGAAAATCGTCCAAAAACGGCCGTTGAGCCAGAGAACATTGATGCCGTGAGTGAAGTGATTATTCAAGATCGTCATGTGACATACCGTGAGATAGAGGCATCCCTGGGCATTCCTTCCACCAGCATACATTCGATATTGCATGATTGTTCCTTCTCGTTGGATTCCGCACAATATGACAATCGCTAAAAAAAAGGCTCATGTCGATTGATGCAAAAAAAATTTTGAAAAAATACGATCGCGGTGCTTCAAAAGACGTTTATAAGATCGTCACAGGTGACGAATCATGTATCTATGAGTAGGAGCCCGAAACAAAACAGCAATCGACCGTGTGGGTCTTTAAAGATGAGCCAAATCCAACGAAAGTTGTTCGTGGAAGAAGCACTTCGAAGCAAATGGACGCCAGTTTCTTTGGCAAAACTGGTCATGTGGCGACTGTTCCGCTTGAGCAACGTAGGACGGTCAATTCTGAGTGGTACACCACAATTTTTTTGCCTGAAGTTTTCGGAGAAATTCGAAAAACGAACAAGAGAAGACGAATCATTGTGTACCATGACAATGCGAGCTTTCACACATCGGCTTAAACCAGCGCCTTTTTGACAGGCCAAAACGACGAATTTATGGGTCATCCGCCGTACAGCTCTGACTTGGCACCCAATGACTTCTCTTTATTCCCTAGCATCAAGAAAAAATTGCTTGGTCAACGATTTTCGTCGCCTGAAAATGCTGTTGAAGCGTACAAAAACCATGTTTTGGAGGTGTCTCAATCGGAGTGGAAAAAGTGCTTCGACAATTGGTTTGAACGCATACAAAAGTGTTTAAATCATGCTGGAGAATACTTTGAAAAACAATAAAACCATTTTTGATGATTATTTTCATTATTAGGCCAGAAATATATATAGCAGCCCTCTTCTTAATTCATTTGCCTTTCTGTCCTAATCAATTGCGTTCTTTACGAGTTCTTGTAAAGGCGGAATATAAAAAGTCTCAATTTTCAGTAGCACACAAAATTAAAGAGGCGACTGGGATAATAAATTCCCAGCAAGATCATAGAGATGACATCATCTTGCTGAACAATAGAATTATGACACTATGACTTCAGCAGCTTGTCGTAAATCTTATCCAAATCTACAAAATCAGTCGATCTCAGGAATTGGGCATCTCTTAAAACACGCTGTACCGTATTTTGCGAAAAGATCTTGGCCTTCATTCTTATAAGATCAAACTGACTTAAGAACTAATCTTCAGCGAAAAATATATAAAAATAATCTTCAGCGATACAGCCCATTTCTGGCTGAGTGGTTTTGTCAATAAACGATATGTGTGTTATTGGACAGCAACAAACCTCCATGTCCTTCAAGAGACACAATTGAATCCGCAATAAATTACTGTGTGGTGCGGTTTCCATGCCGGAGGCCGTATTTTTCGTCGATGAAAACAATCCTTATGTTACCGTAACTGGAGAGCTCTATCGGGCCATGTTAAAAAATTATTTTAGGCCAGAATTGGTTGACCTTGACATTTGCGATATGTGGTTTTAACAAGACGGTACCACTAGCCACACAGCACTCGTTACAATCGATTTACTGAAAGGCAAATTCAGTGAACGTGTTATCTCAAGAAATAGTCCGGTCGAATGGCCACCTCGATAGTGCGATTTAACGCCCTTGGAGCCACATCAAGTCATTCGTCTATGCCAACAAGCCAAAAACTTTAGACGAGCTCAGAGACAAAATATATAACGCGAAATTGCCAACGTTCCGGTCGAAATGTGTGCAAGAGTGATGGAAAATTCGGTCTAAAGAAGAGATCGCTGTACGCGGGCTCGTGGTGGTCATATGACCGAAATAGAATTTCATTCCTAAAATCTAACATTTGCACTATACCTGGAATAAATTTGAACTCTATATCTTAAAAATTTTGTGTTCTTTTTTATATATAAAATTGAAATGTCCATAATGGAAAACCCTGTAGTGGACTGTATATCTCGGATCCGCCATAAACCAAGAAACTATGTCTGTACTGAACTGAAGCGAAGTATCGTATTTAGTGTTGTATTGGTCTCGGAAAACAGCTTTAAGCCCCATTCCGAAAGGCAAAGATTATACATAACAATACTCTGATACTGCCGTGCTGTTTAATGGCGCCAAAACATGGATGCTATGAAGGGAAAAATCCTTTTTAGAATCTACAACCTCATCTCCGTAGGCGGGGATTACGTACATGCGTGAAAGGAACTGTGAGCTATATAATCTGTATTACGTCAGGAATGTAGTTAAATGCATCATAATGCAACGATTGAGCTGAATTGGACATGGCAGTCGAAAGAAAACTATCGCTTCAGTCAGGAAGGCATTCGGCCAAAACTACCGCTCAAAACAGAGAGACTGCAGTATGCAGTTCAGGTGCCGAAACTTACGATGACCATTGGTATTGGGTTCTGGAGAAAGCATGCCTAATACCGAAGTGCTCATAAATTACACTAGTCAACAGTCAAAATGGGGTGCCTTTACATCAATAACACTACTCAACAAAATGAAAAAAATTTCATGTACTCGGGATGCGATAATTTTTTCTGTGTAGATAACCTTGACATGAGCTCGAAAAACGCAATAAAAAAATTTTTTTTCGTTTGGTTTTTTCTTAATTTTTTTTTTTAAATTTAAAAAATGTTTTTTTGGTTAATTTGTTTCGTCCGGCATAACTCGGGATTTAATTGAATTAAATTTTAAAAAATTTAAAATTACAATTCCCTTAATCTGTTCATATATTGTTTTCCTATACAAGCAACAGTTTCCAAGTTAAAAATGAATATATAAAGGAAAAAACTTATTTTTTGCCTAAAGATTTAAATTTTTTTTTTTAAAAAATCCATAAAAAATCCAAAATGAAAAAAAATGTCAAATCTTATTACTTTTACGTAAAGTCACATAACCTATGAGCAAAATGAGACAAAGATCATGAAAATCGATGCACGCGTTTCGCTTTTATTCGCAATTGAGTAAAGGTATGAATTTCAAAAATTTGCTAAAGTCATATATTTTTGTCACCCAACAAATTTTAATTTTTTTTGTAATAAAAAAGAAAAAACCTTACCATAGACAAAGTTGTGCATATGTCGAGCAAATTTTTTATTGCGTTTTTCGAGCTCATGTCATGGTTATCTACACAGAAAAAATTATCGCATCCGGAGTACATGAAATTTTTTTCATTTTGTTGAGTAGTGTTATTGATGTAAAGGCACCCCAAGTAAGTATTTGCTATTTTTCAAAGTTCACTTCTTACATTTTGATGGCTTATAAGAGCAATGCCTGGCTACACCACCCCTCGTTTAAGTAAATGTAGCACCATTCATTACAGCTTCTTCTCATTTTTTACCATTAAATAGCAAATGTTATAAGTAGATTAAAGCTAAAAGTTATAATTTAGTTGGTTAGTTTGGTCTGTAGTTTCCATTTCTTTCAACTTAAATTGGAAATTGCACCAAACTATTGAATATAAGAGAGAATTCTATACAAAGCATTTCCAGAAATTTGCAAATAGTTACAAATATTGAAATAAACTTTCAGCTGGGAAGGTGACTGCATTTAAGATTACTATAATTGGTGTTAACATTTTTTCAAAAACTTTTCTTAACTTTGAGGATAATTAGTGTTCCTTCTCTGATTAGCACAGATTCGAGTTGATTTTAGGTGCAGCCCTTTTGTGGTCGACGTGCCTTCTTTTTAAAATCATTGATTACTGCTGGGTTTCCTGCCATTCGACCATTCGAGTGTTGTTTGTCTTCTTAATGGCAATCAAAGTTTTGAGGTGAGCTGAGGTGGTAAGCAGCTCAGGTACATACACACTAATGTACATACAAAGTATGTGAGCAATTGTATTTGTTTGTGCTTGTTGTGGTTGTTGTTTACCGCATATTTGAATTGTGGCTGTTGTGTTTGTGTAGGGGAACTTTGTAACTTTTCAGCTTTTGTAAATGTATCGATTTGGAAGGCATACGCCAACAAGCTATTAGATAATTGAATTTCAATGTTAAGGATTTCTTTCTCACTGCATAGTTGAGAGATATTTGAAGGCACTGTGTGGGCCATAAGCTGGGGCAACATTTCAAGGACATTGAGGCATGAGTTAAAATATACAGGCATTAAGTGAGGGGGTAAGGGCAAAACCAGTGCCACTATTTCCACAGCCGCCACTTAGGAAAAATAATACTGAAGTATTCAATATGAAATTCTTAGTCGATTCGTGTTGTAATATATAACACAAACTAATGGAGTATTTTATTTCTATTTTTGTTTTCCGTATGGAATTTTTGACAGGTTCCCTTGTGATTTGTAATATACGTTTAAGTAAAATATTTCCTTTTATGAATGTAGTGGGAGTGGCTTAAAATCAGGGTTGTGGAGTCGGATATTCGGAAATTTGCGTGAAATCGGAGCAGGAGTCAACAATAAAATGTGCACGACTCCAACCAAAATATAAAATTTCAGAAAATGAAAAAAATTTCAGAAAAATATGTGAAACATGTATTTTTATTTTTTAAATACATAAAGTTACTAAAGATATATAAAGGAATTTCTAGGCATTTATTGGTACTATTTTCGCCAGTCTTCTCGATTGACTCACCGTAGATCTAGAGGATTTTTTTTGGATTTCAGAAGAAGACTTATACTGTAATGTAAAGAGTTTTCCATTAGGGACCTACTATAAGTAATTTCGTATCTTTTTCTTAACGCACCCTCCAACATTTTTAATTATCATTTAGTGTCAAAGCGATCATATACGACCAATGTTTGCAAACCATTAAAAAATACTACTGAAACTCGGAGTCGGTGGCTTTCGCAAAGTTTCACGAAAATCCAGAATTTCATTAAAAAGTCATCTTAAGCGATGTATCTCATTTCTCGCTGAGTGGTTTTGTCAATAAACAAAATATGCGTTATTGGGTAGTAACCCACATGTCCTTCAAGAGACACAATTGCATCCGCGAAAAAATTCTGTGTGGCGTGGTTTTTATGCCGGAGGCGTGATTGGGCCGTATTTTTCCGTCGATTAAAACAATGGAGAGCGCTATCGTGTCATGTTAGAAAATTATTTTTGGCCAGAATTTAATGAGGTTGACAAAGCTGATATGTGGTGTCAACAATACGGTGCTACGAGCCACATAGCACACGGTACAGAAGATGTCGGATTTAACGTGATTATCGCCGAAATGGCCTGAACCACGATGTGCCATCACACTGGGGCCGTTACAATGCCACTGCCAACGCCCCATTGGATTGATTCCGCCGGTACCAATTTGAAGCATAACAGTTATGGGTCATGACTTCCCTCTTGGTTAGGGGTCGAGGACTATCTAAACCTCTGCTGTTCTATGGGTCACCGAACCGAAGTTCTCCCCTCGATTTGGGTATAAACCACAGCCACCACGATACTCCCCGAGGGGCAGCACCATATAGTCAGGCCAGAACAAGTTCTGGGGGCTCCTGACTACCCGTGGTACCAGAATAAGGTCTCCGGTCAGACCTCGTAACCAAAAGGCTACTCCCAGTTTTTGTTCCATACAACATGGGACTGGTCACCCATAATAGCACACGCTACAATCGATTTACTGAAAGGCAAATTCGGTGAACGTGTTGTCTCGAGAAATGGTCCGGTCGAATGGCCACCTTTTTTTTTATCAATTTAACGCCATTGAATTTCTTTAATTCATTAGTCTATGCCAACAAGCCAACAACTAGACTAGACGAAAAGAGAGACAATATCCAAAGCAAAATTAACAACGTTCCGGTCGAAATGGGTGCAAGAGCGGTGGGAAATTTGGTCCAAGGAATAGATCACGGGTTCGCGGCTGTCATACGACCGAAATCGAATTTCATTCTTAAAATGTAACATTTGCACTACACCTGGAGTTCTGATTTGAACCTTAAATTTAGACAAATCTTAAAAATTAAAGCATATTGAGATTAGTGGGGATATACCACTGTTCCTGAGGGGACCTAATTTTCGGCACTTTAGGGACTTTTGACATATGGACCCAGACCTCAAATATAGCCAAGTCGTACAATTAATGTTGTTTCGGATTAAAGAAGAGAATTGTAAATGCGTTTTGTTACCCATTTGTCCATAGTTGATGAAGTCCCATGCAAAAGTTGTCTATAGGCTGCGAAATTAGGGACTTTAGACCCATTGGCCTCAAAATAATTCGAATTGTAAAATGAGTATAATATTTAGATCCGTGTCGAAATATTATTGTTTTTTTTTTTTAATAAATGTCCTAAGGTCTATAGTTTAAAGAGTCAGATATTAAGATTCCTCGGGCCCATATGGTCCAAATTCCCAATTGGAGTAAGCCCAAAATATAGGTACATACTTGGATGTGTTAGAAAATTTTACTGTTTCTGGAAACCCGTATGCTCCGAACAATTGGGGAAGGTTTTTAGGACCATAGAAAACGCCCATTGGTCAAACCCTCAAATTAAGCAAAATGGTAAAATTAATGTCATATAAAATTCCCCTGTTCGAAGGTGGCTATTTTTTTTCACCCTTAGGACCTTACTCCCATGTGTCAAGGCCTCGGATTTCTTCGAATCGTAAAATTATTGTTATGTTCTGGGTGATAGTCCAAGGAGGCTGATTTGAGGGTGCTTTCGACCTATATGTGCCTAGGGAGATTACTCTCATGGGTCTCAAATTTCTTGAAATAGTAAAATTAATGTTATAATTAATATAATTAATGTTAGATTAGCGACGAAAAATGTCCTTAGTTTAAGGAGACCGAGTTTTGGGCCCTTTTGGCCAATGTGGTTGGAATCCAAAATTGGTTTAAATCTTAAATATAGGAACATATTCAGATTTGTAAGAAGACTTCGCTATTCCTTGATGCCCATATGTCTCCGAACATTAGGGAACCGTTTTTATGCCCCTAGGGCACCCATTGACCACTCCAATTTTTAAGGGAAAACTAAATAATCTATGACTACCACTTCCATAAAAAGCTAATTTAAAAGTTAAGTTATACAATTTTATAGCAAAAATATCAAAAAAAATAAAAACTGGAAAACGAAATGTTTTCCTTCTGCCCGAATTGGTCCATGTTCAATACCACCCAAACGCAGCTTTTAAGACATATATCTGGTATGCTTTAAGACTCTATCTCTTTTTGTTTAGACTGAATCGTGCATTTTATAGACGGACATGGCTAGATTGCCATAGAATTTTATGGAGATCAATAATATATATTCTTTATTTGGACGGAAATAAGTATTTCAATTTGTTACAAACGGAATAGAAAAAAACTTGTTTATATTCCCATCCTTTGGTGGATAGTAAAACAACTTATATACACTCCCAACCTATAGTGGAGAGTATAAAAACAAGTAACTACGTCATTAAGTTCGGCCACGCCAAACATTTATTCGCCTCCACCGTCAGTTAACTTTTAAAGGGAACAAAATTACCCGTTTTTGAACCCCTTCAGTCCATAATTGATACCATACTTTTAGACAAATCTTCAAATGTAATCCATATTTGGATTCGTTACGAAATATGCATTGATTTTCTAACCCATAATTACCAGTGGTGCCCCCTTTAGAATAAAAGGGTCTTTTTTGTCCCCTTTTGTCCAAAAATTCCATAGTTTACAGGTTTCGACCAGATGGCTAGTTTTTTGGACCACCCAATACAAAACTTCCGCATATATATCATCTTTATAAGGATTCATTTATGTCCGTCCCGACTTGCTGTTCCCATTTTAACCATTTCTCGCCCATTAACAATTATGATTTGTATAGCAAATAATTAAATCTAAACAACATATGACCAGAAGCCATCATAAAGCCAAACTTCAGTTGTCAATACAAGAGGGATTTATTGTAAAACTTCAGCATTATGCCTACTTTCTTTGGGTCCTCTTGCATTAAGCGAGGGAATATCAATTGTCTTTCCGGCATATACTTTTCATTCTGAAAAAATACGTAGTAAGCAAAAAATGTTAACATGCATTTCTCTTTTTCATTTTTTATTTAATCGTTTTCATTTAATTAAATCATTTGTTGTTGTTTCCAATTGTTGATCACAAAGAAAAATTTCACACAAAACTATTAGCTGCCACAAAGGGCGGGTTTGGCAACCAATTTAAATATTAAACATCCATCTATTAGTATACCCTTGTTATTAATCTAAGCATTCAGGTTATCATAGCAATCATCTTATTATCGTTGAGCAGATTTTCTAAAAAGATTTTTAAAATTTGCTAACTGCAACATATTTTATGTAGTTTGGACCAATTTTTAATTAAATTTTGCTCTTGCTTGCTTGCTTTTATTTTCCATAAGTTTGTTATACAGATGTTAGGTCTATTTTATATATAGTTTTTCTAACACACGTAGTATTTACATAGAAATTTTAACTTTTATTTTTATAAATAAATAACCTGAGGCCAGCCCACCTAATGATTATTATTAATTTGAACATCGTCACAATTTGTTTTACTTTCCTGCAAAAATTGAAATATTAATATTGCTCTATGTGTACGATCTATTCAATTAATTTCAGTTTCGTGTACTGAAAATAGATACTATTTTTTCATGTGTAGTAACCGTTTTCATTTGGTTCTGCTGATGGAAGACATGAATACCACAGGTAACTATAACAAATTTGACAATTGGTTCTGCTGATAATATTTATGAATAGCACAGTTAACCATACAAAATTCGCTGTATGTTTTAATATAATTTTAAACGAAACCGTTGTTTGCCAAGATAATCACATGTAGTTGCTCTCCAAGTATACCATCAGTACAACCACTTGTTAATTGTTTGTACTAATATATGAACAAACCGTTGGGCAAAGAGACTCGATTGTAACCCTGAATACGTTCTCTGTGTACTCTAATTGGATTTCTACAGAAATCGTTGTCAATATTCCACTTGATTTCCACATACCTTGCAATTACGATTTCAATTTCGAACAGTCTCTCCACCGTTAATGACACCTTTCAAAACTCCATTGATAACACATGTTCGGCATTCAAAATTTCCTTTGGTAACAATTAATCATCATTAAAATCATGACAAGTCACAGCGGTGACACACAAACTCAGGCGAGCACAGGATTTCACATTTACCAGAGCAAGCCAGCGGCGAAAGGATATGAAAATGCACTTGTTAAGCGCATAGAAAATATCAAAAAGATTTTCTACTTTAGCTTTTCTATGCTTCGTTACGTTTCGTTTTGGTATTACGAGTATTACTTTTTTTCTATGTGCATGTAATGCAAAACACAGGGACAGACTTACACAAACGACAGGATACAAAAAATTTCAAATGAAATTCAACGGAAATATTTGTCCCTTTTTACTTGAACTCGCACAAACGCACACACTCGCGACGAGAGCGAAAGAGGTTAACAAACTTTTGTTTGCTTTTGTTTTGTTGCGAAGCCGTTTTTCAATTTGAGGTTATTTCGCTGCTGTAGGTGAAATTGAATGAACTAGAAAGTTACGAGCCTTGATTGAGTTATTAAACAAAATGCAGCCAGAGAATAGTTTCTGACGGAACTAATCTAGGTAGCGGTTGTATTAAATACACTTTTATATTATAATATTTTTTTTAATTTTTTTGTTGTTATTAAATATAATTAATTTCTATAATCACGTTATAGCATTTCGTTATATTTTTTTTTGGTTCACTCTGCTTGCACAGGTTTTGTTTCCGTTTATTTTTTATTCATTCGTTTTGCTACCTTACGCACTCTGCACACGTTCGTTTGCTGGTAGAGCAAATTATCAACTAAAGTTTTTATGGCATTCTTCTACGTCAGCCTGTGATTGCTCGCGATGCAAGTCGTCTTCGCCTCGTTTTGCTGCCCCCCCACGCCCCACTCGCAGGTTTTACGAAATGAAAGAAAAGGAGAACTGAACACGATTTTGTGGTAAGTTTTGTTTTTGTTTTGCCAGGACTTCGCTGTGATTGTGTTATGGTGGCTGCATGGAGATGGCATGGATGAATTATAAATAATCGTGCATTGCCATACATCGGGCCAAATTATGAAGTTATCCCGTGTGTGTGTTGAGTTTTTCGCTGTGAGAGAATTCCTTACTCCCGCTAGTGGTGCGTATGAGAAATACACCTCATGGTGTTCTGTTTTATTTGGGTTATAAATACACTCAAAGGAGAGCGAGAGAGTACGGAAGTATGAGTGAATTTGCGAATGAGAGCAGAGCCTTAAGTAAACAAGCAACAAGTGTGCCTAAATTTACTCTTATCATGCTCAGAGCCAGTATAACAGTTTGGTATATGCCAGTGGCCCATATGTGGTGAGTTTCAAAGTCAATAGGAAATGACATGAAGATTTTATAAACAACACTACCTTTGAATTGTATTTTGCAAAGTCTTTAGGTACGACATCATCGATTGTGGGAAACCTAGATTATACCTACATATATAGGGTTATCCATCATGAGGTATTTTTTCGATAGCCTCTTTTCACAGATTTCGCGAGAGTTGTGTTCAACTTTATTTTTTTTTCTTTTCATTATGGTTTGCCATTTCATCATGGAAAGACCTACACCGAAACAACGTCTCAAAATTGTGCAACAGTATAATGAAAATGAGCGTTCGGTGAGAAACGGTTTTCGACTACAATTTTGTTCAGAGATGAGGCACATTTCTGGCTCAACGACAACGTCAATAAACAGACTTGCCGCTTTTTGGCTGAAGAGCAACCATAAGAGGTTCAAGAAGTGCCACTATACCCAGAGAAAACCACGGTCTGGTGCGGTTTATGGGCTGGTGGAATAGTCGGTACATATTTTTTCAAAAATAATGATGGGCGGATCGTTATTGTGAATGGGGCTCGCTATCGCGCCTTGATATCGGACTTTTTACTTCCTGCAATTGAAGCCCGTAATCTTGACGACATTTGGATTTAACAGGACGGCTCCACTTGCCATACAGCTGCTCAATCAATCTATTATCTATTAACAGATCATTACAAAGAGCAGCCAATTTCACGTTTTGGACAGGTGAGTTGGCCGCCTAGATCGAGAGATATCACACCTTAAGACATTTTTCCTTGAGGTTCCGTAAAGTCCAGGGTCTATGCTAACAAACCAGCTACGATTCAGGTTTTGGAAGCCAACCTTACGCGTGTCATTAAAGCCATACCGGTCGAAATGCTCGCAAAAGTCATCAAAAATTGCACCCCCAGAATGGAAACCCTGAAGCGTAGTTGCGGCCAACATTTGAAGGAAATTATACTCAAAAAATAAATGCCACAAAATGTCCTTTCAAATTACAAATAAAGATTCTACACTTGATTTGAATTTTTTTTTTTATTTTTTTTGCAGTTTTTTGCAGAGTCTTTCTGGTCCAACGAACATTATCGATACTGAGAAACCTAGATTATACATATCGTCGTAGTTCCCAGCAGTAGGCCTATTTGTATTTTTTTATTGTTACTTTTAGTAGTCCTATTTGTCATACATGTACCCACCAAATCGTTTCAATATCGTTATTGGTTCGGGATTTAGAAAAAGGCCTTTGTGCATATTTTGCACTTTTGTACAGGGTGGCGCAAAACTACCATTGTGGTTTGAATGTTTAATAACTATTTTAATTTATTTACAATTGGTGATCCAAGTAGAGATACATTTTTCAATAGCCTTTTTTTGACAGATCACGTGTGAGTCGTGTCATGCTGTCATGTTATTTTTGATTAGAATAGTTTGGTACGCCTTAAGAACGTTTACTTAACTTTATTACGAAAATTCACGTTCTGTGAGGAATGTGTTTTCGTGCACCATCATCCATCTGAAGACCCATCATTTATTATTGGATAATATTCGACCGAATAGACCACGCCCAGCACGCAGTGAAGAAAATGTAGCGGCCGTAGCTGAGAGTGTACACCAAGGCCGTGGAGAGTCGATTCGGCGCTGTTTGCAGCAACTCGGACTCACATATGGAATGACTTGGAGCATTTTACGTCGAGATCTTAAATTGAAAGCGTACAAAATACAGCTTATGCAAGAACTGAAGCCGACCGACGTTCCCAAGCGACATCACTTCGCTCTATGGGTTCCAAGAAGATCCGACGTTTTCGAGCCAAATTTTGTTCAGCGATGAGGCCCATTTCTGGCTCAATGGGTATGTAAACAAGCAAAATTGTCGCATTTAGAACGAAGATCAACCAGGAGATCTTCATTCAGAAAAAACAACGGTTTGGTGTGGTTTGTAGGCCGGTGGAATGATCGGTCCATATTTTTTCAAAAATGATGCCGTTGACATCGTAACCGTGGCGACCGTTATCGTGCCATGAAAACCGGCTATTTGATGCCTGAAATTGAAGCTCGTGATCTTGGCGACATTTGGTTTAAACAAGACGGCGCCACTTCCCACACATCGCATCAATCAATAGATTTACTTATTGAGAGAACACTTCGGTGAGCAGATAATTTCATGTTTTGGGCCGGTCGATTGGCCACCAAGTTTGTGTGATATCACACCGTTAGACTATTTCCTGCGGGGATATGTAAAGTCTAAAGTTTATGCGGACAAACCCGCTTCGATTCAGGCCTAGGAGCAAAACATCACGCGTGTCATTCGCCAGTTACCAGTCGAAATGCTCGAACAAGTCATCGAAAATTGTACTCAACGGTTGGACCATCTGAGACGTAGCCGCGGCCAACATTTGATATACAAATATATACAAAATAAATGTCAAAGAAGGTTCTTTTAAATGATAATAAACATTCCCCATTTAGTTTGAATTTTCTGTGTTTTTTTCTTTAAAAAAAGTAGGGAACCTGGATCACATGTTATTTTTTATTTCATAATTTTGTGAAACAAATTTGGGTAATTTGAAATGGAACACTACACAACAGAACAGCGATCAGAAATTGTTGAATTTTTTAAAAATCAAGAGTCAATTGATTCGACAAAGCTTGCTTATCGTCGCTTTTTCAATGTGCGTACTGGACCTTCAGATCAAACAATAAACCACTTGGTTGAAAAATTTCGACAACATGGTACAGTTGAATACCTTCCATGTACCGGAAGACCACGTACTGTCCACACGGACGAAAATATTCAACGTGTTGTGGATAATATGCAGGAGAGTCCAGAAACATCGTAACTAGGGCTGTCGTGGAAAGAGCACGAATGTGAGCGGCCGAAAATGCACACCACATGCGGCATATTATTTAAGCCATTAAACATTCAAACTACTTAGTAGGGACATAAATACTGTTACACAATTGGACACACCCATTTCAATAGTAGAACTATACATACCCCGTTAATGTCATAGGGGTTTTGAAAACTAACCTCAATAGCGTTAGTCTGTAACGGAATTTTAAAATAGTTCAGTTAATGAGAACCCTATCGCTGTAACAGCGCTTTTCAAGTGTGAAATGAAAAAAAACGATATTTTCAAAAAGCTCCGGCCACTAGGAATTAGCCGCATGTTCGTCTACCGATGCATAAAACTGTTTGAGGAGACTGGAAATGTAAAAGACCGCCACCGCCCACGCTCTGTTCGAACACCGCATTTCATCAAAGCCGTTAAATCAAGAATTCACATAAATCCGCTCCGAAAACAGAAAATCATGGCCCGTGAGATGAATATCACGCAAAAGTCCATGAGTCGAATCATTAAGCTTGGAGCTTTCAAACGACGTACCGGACATTTATTGACTGCAGCTTTAAAAAAAATAGGATTGAAAAATGCAAACGTCTTTTGGTGAAGCACGCTGATAACTTGCACAGAAAAATGGACGAGGTTCGTGCAGCTATTGACGATTGGCCAGTGCGACATAAGGCGTGTGTAAAGGCAAAAGGCGGACGTTTCGAATAAGTAGATTTTTTTTTTTTTTAAATAACCAACACTCAGGGGATCCCCCTATACATGCGGTGCATTGCGTTGGCGAGTGGAAATTAATGGATCGGAGGGGGGAAAGAGGGTATATTTGTTGACGATTGCCTTGAACTTCTGGATGTCGCAATTAGTGGAAAATACATTTGCCGGAAGTCGATTCCACATACGGACTGTACGAGCGAAAAACGAATTTGATCTGTAGTGTTTAGTGCGGTCAACTGGCCAATCGATAACAAACGGGTGTGAACTCCTAGAAAGTCGCGTATCACTGCCGAACATCCTCACGTCAGGAATAAGGCGACGGATGTCTGATGAACACACACCATGAAAGTAACGATAGAACAGCGTCACGCAACCCACATTCCGACGATGCTCAAGGGAAACAATAGAGTTGGATACCCTACTGTCACCTATCAGCACCATCGCTCTCCTTTGAACACGGTCAAGTAGCTCCAAGGATGATTTTGGAGCACCTGCCCATATATGGGAGTTGTATTCCATCTTTGGCCTGATGTAAGTTGTATAGATATTGAAAAGATCAGAAGGAGTGAAATATTTCTTGCACCGCTTTAAAAGGCCTATGCACTTGAGTGCTTCTTTCGACACTTCGAATACATGTCTCGCCCAACGAGCGTCACATTGTATTTTTATGCCCAGAACATCGAAAGCTTCTGATTGTTCAATATCCGTACCATCGAGAGAAATTGACGATATTGTTGGGTCAGCGAATCGCTTGTGAGACAACAAGCAGCACTGTGTCTTACGTGCATTAAAATCTACTCTATTCACTCGACCCCATTCGGAAATGGCCAGTAGTTCACGGCCAAGTGTCTCATCCATAATTCGCCTTTTGTCTTCAATATCTTGAAGGCTCGGCCTACGGTCGAATGAATATGAATGACAGAGGTTACTATCATCTGCGAAAGAGTAGATTGGATTCACGGTCTGACCCAATAGATCGTCAATGAAAATAAGAAATAAAGAGGGAGAAAGGACAGAGCCCTGTGGTACACCTGCGGTCAGCCTATGTGTGTTGGATGAGAACCCAACTACAACAACTCTAATAGTGCGATCTCTAAGAAAGCTCGATATAAACCGAGCAAACGTATTACCGACATGGTTTGTTCGGAAGGTTTGGAAAAAACTCCGCTAAAAACCGACAGCAGCAAATATCACAGTCTACAATCACTTAAAAAATTCATGCCTAGAGATTACGAGAGTTGCTATATATATTTCTGGGCTGCCGAAATGGCCTAAACTATACTATTCTAAACTATTCGTCGTGTCAAATTCCATCGAGATCAGACTATAAAGGCAGCTTTTAGAGTGCCGGTTAGTGAGCTTGGGAAGATACTTTGTATGGGGGCGATATCAAGAGATTTAACGATTTGGCCCATCGGCCTTGTACAAAAGATCGTTTCATACGTAGTTTTCAATTAAAATCAAATTAAAATGATCGAAATAGACTTATAAAATCATATACCTGCTGTTTCTATCCATCACAGTTACGGTAAGCCTAAAGTAGAAACTATTCTAAGCCCGGCTTAGTTTTTCCTCGCATATGTACTCATCCTGATATCTTGTGATGTTGCCCGCCTTTTGCACGAATTCTTTGATAATTAGTTTGTTTACCTTACATCTGTTTAGTCCAATAATGATAATGATGTCACCACAAATTCAACCAATTTTTTCTGTTTCTCTGCTGGGAAAGTTTTTTTGTTTCATTAGTTTTACAAAAAACTCCAAATGAAATGATTTGTGTGTTATTACCATCATACATATGAGCCATTTCATGTAGAATCAAACACGTTATTGACATAAAAGAAATTGACTTTAGAAAAAAACTAACACAGGATTCGGTACCGCAATCATGGTAAGGTTGTTTGTCTAATGTTTTTTTTTTTAATCACATGCTATTTAGATTCCAGCTCGAAATGTGAACAGTAATTAAGTATCATATATACAGGGTGGACCAAAAGTTACCATGGGGCTAAACACTTTAATAACTTTTTCATTTTTTCCCATTATCTAAATAACACTTGGAGAATAAACAATGGAGAGATTCACAACTGAACAAAGAACCAGAATAGTAGAATTTTAATATTTAAATCAGCGATCAAAGAAGCTTATGTTCATTTGATTGGCTTTGTTAATAGCAGAACTGTCAAAATTTTTCTGGTATACTACTGTTAATCCGACGAAAATTGCCAGAGTTATAGCAGTTATTGTAAAAATCATAGGATAATTTCTTAACAAAAATCATATGATTTTTACAAAAAAAAATTCACGCAATTTTGACGATTCTGTAAGTGATGGGCCAAAACGGACATTCAAATCTAATACAGGTGATCATTTAATAAAAGTATCAGTTGGATTTGTCTAAAGGAGGGCTCAAAAGTTAATTTTTGCAGAACAGTGTAATTTAAGAACGACTTGGACGTCTGCTAATTATGGTTTGTTCCTTAAGCGTATCTTAGTTCGTAGATTTTGCCAAATATATTTTTTTTTATTAAATTTATTCAAAAACGTTATAATAATTCAAAGCTTACAAATAACAAGGGCCATAGCGCCGCAAGTCATTTTTGAGGCAAGTTGGCAAAATTATCGATTAGAACTATTTTTAATTTAAAATATTATTTACGTTACAAAAGAAATTTTTACATATACATTCGGATATACATATGTAAACGTATTTATCTCAGGAGCTCATCCATATTTTGCGTTAAAAAATCTTTTAATCTTGATTTGAAAAGAGAAATTGTTGTGATAGACTTAATTTCATCAGGTAAGTTATTAAATTCCCTGCTACCAGAATACTCTATGCGTTGTTTTGTTGTTTCTGTCCGAAAAATACGACGCTCGAATTATCATTATTGCGAATGTAAAATCGCTGTTGGTTTTGGGAAAACGAGATTGTATGGTGACCTATGTTATGCAGCCATTTGAAGACATATAATAATAATTGCAACTTATATGTTGCTTGTATTGGTAAGATCGACGGAAAGATATCTGCATACAAAGAATATGTCGGATACCGAATTGGAAGTTTTGCCACAGATTTTAAGGCTTTGTTCAGGAGACGTTGAAAAGATTTTAGCTCTGTGCTTTTTTTATATCCATATATAACAGCTAGGTAGTTGCAATGGAGCCTGATATATTAACAATTTCGATTCATGATCAAACTTGTTTTTAAATTTTTACAGCAAGCCTACAGCAGGTGCAAACTTTGATTTAACGTGTTGTATATGTTTGCCCCAAGCCAGGTTTGTTTGAAGATGAAGTCCTAAATACTTCATAGAAGAAACTTTGTTTACTTCCCTGCCGTCCACAAATATATTGTAGGTATTATTAAAACGGAAATGAGGTATAAAACTCATAAGTTTTGTTTTACGCGATTTATAAATAATTTGTTTATGCGTGCATACTCCAATATCAATGCCGCATCTCGTTCAATATATGATTTAGCTGTCTCATGCATATATAGATACAGCATGCATATATCATCTGCATATACGAACAGTTTACCAGACAGCTGAAGATTTACTAAATCATTG
Source organism: Hydrotaea diabolus (assembly GCA_963513945.1). Taxonomy (NCBI): domain Eukaryota; kingdom Metazoa; phylum Arthropoda; class Insecta; order Diptera; family Muscidae; genus Hydrotaea; species Hydrotaea diabolus. Next base: position 49,077,412 of record OY740717.1, on the reverse strand, counting down.
ATGTAAACAGAGAACAACAATGGGCCTAGTACACTTCCTTGGGGTACTCCGTATTTAACATTAGCAATTTTTCTCTTATGCGCATTAATTTGAACAAACTGTTTTCTGTGCTCTAAATAGCTCCATAAAAAACAAAGTTCAGCATTATCCACGCCATAATATTTAAGTTTTTGGATTAATATAGCATGATCAATAAGATCAAACGCTTTACTGAGATCATAAAAAACACTAGCAACACCACTTATACCTTGATCAAGACCTTTACATATACAATTTTGAACGTTGACCGTGGCCTCCTCTGTACCACAACCTTTTCGGAACCCGAAGTGATAATCGTTGAGTAAACTGTACTGTAAACGTCTTTAACACACTTTGTGCATCGCTTAATCTGCCTTTGCAAATAGCAGTTTCCATCGAACTGTCAAAAAAACACATTCCTACACGCAGAGAAAAAATATGGTTACTATATGGCCACGGCAACAATAATATGTTCTCTGCAATAAAAGTATGGTTGTCGAAACCTTAGAATTGTTTTTTTAATTTAATTTTGACAATAGTATAATTGCGGCAATATTAATATTGTTGAAATGTAACAAAAGCATTGTTGCAAAATTGAAAAATGAAAATATGGTTGTAGCAACAATATAAATATGGTTGGCGGGACAAAAGTATTGTTTCGTGGGTTTAATGTTAACCATAACATGATTACGGCAATCATACAGGCAAAATCGTAATTTATTTTTAATTCGACAATGTTATTACGCAATAATAGTAGTTTCAATATATAAATTAATTTTTTTCAAAACAAACTACGGCTTAGTATAACTGAAATATTTTTCATAAATGAATTGTTTCTACTGTTAAATAAATCACTCCCTTTATAAAGAGTTTTATGTATTTTTACATAACTTATTTAATTGTTACCCCAACCATACTTCTTTTCTGCGTGTATTATCAGAAGTTTCCCCTTTGTCTCTTTATAAAATATTGAGTGATTTAAGAAAGTATTTTTATTTTCCGAATTGTTCAGTTCAGTATGGAATCCCAGCTACACACCAGAGTGTGTTTCATATTTAGTTTTTTTACCTTTTATTTCCGTTTTTAATTATGCTTTCTATATAAGTATTATTCAGTCATTCACAATAGTCGAGCATGTTGAACACCTGTGCATACAGTCATACAACCACATGTAGACAGACATTTCTGTATGAACGCATTCATAGATGTAGCAGAGATTCAATGCATGCTGCCTGCCGCCATTGAATTGTCAGCCCAGCCAACACGGCAATGTCACACAGCTGCACCTGTGTCTGTACAGATTCATTCAAATACTTATGCACAGACACCGATAGATACTTTTGAACAGACAGTCGGATGTTTAAAAGGATTTTTCGTATAATTAAATTAAAATAAATAAGAGGCACACCTCTATATTTAACGCAGCCATATAAACTGATGCATAAGGTACATACTTGTGTGTATGTTAACATATACATGTAAATACTATTTCTCTTGGGAACTACGGTTGAATGGATGCGTAGAATAAAAGACGCCTTTTCAGCAGCGATATGTCATTGATAGCGATGATGAACAAAAAAGAATTATACAAATTGTAGAAAACAAAAACACACATTCTCATTGAAGTTATAATTAAATTATTGTTTTCAGTGTCAATTGAAATTATATCACAAGAAATTGTGAATGGGATGTAGATGAACATCTACATAAATTTAATTTTCATTAAATTTAATACAAATTAATTACAATCTTGAAAACATGTATGTCCAAAGCGCTCTTTATACACGCAGAAAAAAGTATGGTTGTGGTGACAATATTCAAAGAGGATAATACTATTGTTGGGTATATGGTTGTGGTACAACAATATTATGATACTCACAACAATAGTATGATTCAAATACAACCATACTATGATCCTCACAATAATAGAGTGATTCACACACAACCATATTATGATTCACACTCAACCATACTGATCTCCACAACCATATTATGATACTCACAACCATAGTATGTTTCACATACAACCATAGTATGATCTTCACAACCATAGTATGATCTTCACAACCATAGTATGATTCACACGCAACCATATTATGATCCCTACAATCGTAATATGACCATACATAATTATACTATGATCACTAATAATATTTAGTATTATATATTTATTAGAATTATGACAATGATTTAAAAAAATACATAAAATTCAAAATAATAGAAGTGATTTATTTAACAGTAGAAAAAATAAGTTTAAAACATCGTAAACGTTTTTACTAAAAGTATTTCAGTTTAACAAAGCCAAAGCAGTTTGTTTGAAAATTTTTAATTCCATATAAAAAGTACAGTTAGTCCGTAACAACAACATTGTTCTAAAAAGCATACAAATAAAGAAAAAATACAATCATACAGTAAAATTGCCGTAATCATATTTTTGTTAGCATAAAACACAAAAAACCATATTTTTGTCGCACCAACCATATTTATATTGTCGCTATAACCATGTTTTCATTTTTAAATTTGGCAATAATATTATTGTTACATTTCAACAATATTAATATTGCGACAATCATGCTATTGTCAAAATTAAATTCAATAAACAATACTATGGTTGCGACGAATATACTTTTATTGCGGAGAACATATTATTATTGCCGTGACCATATAGTAACCATATTTTTTCTTTGCGTGTACAGGGTGGCACAAAACTACCGTCGTTATTTAAATGTTTAATAACTTTTTGAATTTACGAGGGCTGCTATATATATTTCTTGCCTAATAATGAAAATATGACTATTTATAATAAAAAACGGTTTGATTGTTTTTCAAAGTATTCTACAGTATGATTTATACACGTTCGCATGCGCTCAAACCAATTGTCGAAGCACTTTTTCCACTCCGATTGAGACACCTCCAAATCATGGTTTTTGAATGCTTCAACGCTTCATATTCTGGAAAAGAAAATCGTTGACCACGCATTTTTTTCTTGATATGCGGATATAAAAAGAAGTCATTGGGTGTCAAGTCAGGGCTGTACGGCAAATAACCCATCAATTCGACGTTTTGGCCGGTCAAAAAGGCGCTGGTTTGAGCCGATATGTTAGAGCTAGCATTGTCATGGTGCACATTAATTCGTCTTCTCTTGTTTGTTTTTCGAATTTCTCCGAAGACTTCAGGCAAAAAAATTGTGGTGTACCACTCAAAATTGACCGTCCTACGTTGCTCAAGCGGAACAGTCGCCACATGACCAGTTTTGCCGAAGAAACAGGCGACCATTTGCTTCGAAGTGCTTCTTCTACGAACAACTTTCATTGGATTTGGCTCGTCTTCGAAGACCCAGACAGTCAATTGCTGTTTTGTTTCAGTCTCATATGCATAGATCCATGATTCGTCACCTGTGACGATCTTTTAAACGTCCTTTGAAGCGCCGCGATAATATTTTTTTCAAAATTTCTATTCACCAATCGACACGAGCTTTTTTTGAGCCATTGTGAATTTGTGCGGGATCCAACGAGAATAAACCATTTTTAAGCCCAGGTGTTGTTCATGCAATATCGAATGTATGCCCAGGGATGCCTCTATCTCACATTATGTCACATGATGATCTTGCATTATCAGTTCACGCACGGCATCAATGTTCTCTGGCACAACGGCCGTTTTTGTACGACCTTCGTCACGATTGAATTCATTAAACCAGTTTTCACAGTGCTATAGGATGGTGCTTCATCGCCATACAACGATTGAAGTTCATCGATGTACTCTTGTCGTGATAATTCACGTCGAAAGTTGTGAAAATTATCGCACGAAAATATTCACAAGTAAATTCCATTTTTTTGCCAAATCGATTTTTTCATGTCGCTGTAAATAGCAAAAATGATGGTCGTACGTCAGGCATACGGGCGGTTCGGTAACTTCTTAGCCTAGCACAAAAAGCGCGGTATAAACAGAAAAAAGTTAAGTGTTTGGAAATTTCCATCTCTGCTATGAATACATGTTAAATTTTGTTTCGATCTGGCAACTCCACCATATAGAAACGGGTGTTCACAAAAGACGCATCCGCGATTTTTTTACAATGGAAAAATTAGAAATGCGTGGTGTCATTAAATATTTACATAAAAAAGGTTTATCGGGACAAGAAATTCACATTGATATGGTGAATGCGTTAGGTGAAAGTGCTCCTTCATATGCAACAGTAACAAATTGGGTTGCTGAATTTAAACGTGGCCGTACATGCATTGAAGATGAACCACGTAGTGGACGTCCAAAAACAGCAACAACAACAGAAATTGTAGCCAAAGTGCATGATATGGTATTAAATGATCGACGAATAAAAGTGCGTGAAATAGCTAATATCATGGGCATCTCAAATGATCGAGTCCATTTAATTTTGCATGAAGAACTACAGATGAAAAAGCTTTCTCCAAGATGGGTGCCGCACTTGTTAACAGTCGACCAAAAACGCATAAGAATGAACATTTCTCAAGCTTGTTTGGATCGTTTTCAGCGAAATAAAATGGATTTTAAGCGTCGTTTCATAACTGTTGATGAGACATAGATCCACTACTATACTCCAGAGACAAAAGAACAATCCAAACAAAGGACTGAAGCTGAAGGAAGTGCTCCAAAGAAGGCAAAAACAATTCAATCGGCTTGTAAGGTTATGGCAACGGTTTTTTGGGACTTCAAAGGTATTTTATTGATTGACTATCTGCAAAAGGGTAAAACAATAAATTCAGTGTACTATTGGAACCTTTTAGATCAATTAAATGTACAAATTCGAGAAAAACGTCCTGGCTTACAACACAAAAAAATAATTTTTCATCAAGACAACGCACCAGCGCACAAGAGTGTTTTAACAATGGCTAAAATCAACGAATTAAAGTACGAGTTGCTTGACCACCCACCTTATTCTCCTGATATAGCTCTTGCTGGCAAGCGTTTTACCTCAAATGAAGATGCAATTACAGTTGTAAACCACTATTTTGAAGACCTTGAGGAAAACTATTTTAATCAAGGGATAGAATTGCTAGATAAGCGTTGGACTAAGTGAATTGAAGTTTCAGGAGATTATATTGAAAAAAAAAAATATATTTGAAAAACTAACTATTCTCTTTCATTGATAGGCTAAGAACTTTCCGAACCGCCCTCTACACGTCTGAGTACGTCTATGCTAAAAAATGTCAAATTTTCCAATGGAAATGTCAGATGGCGCCAGGCAACACTTAATGTTGCCTAGGCCAGAAATATATATAGCAAACTCGTATGAGTAGTTTGTAGTTTTTACCAACGTAATTTGAATTTTGTATATCGTTTTATATATGTATATATATATATATATATATATATATATATATATATATTTATGTTCGCAGCCGTGGTGTGATGGAAGTATGCCAGCCAAGCATGCCAATAAGACCAGGTTCAAGCCCGGGTAGGAACATCTAAATAATTTTTAGCGATGGGTGTTCAACCTCGTAAATACCGGCATTAAACTAAGTCCTGGTCAGTGAGTATAATCGAGTATAAATCGAACACAGCTCATTAATATGAGAGAAGTTTCCTTAATGGGACGTCGTGAAACTACAGTATGTAGTTTTAACTATTTTAATAAAAAAAATAATTTTGTATGATTAATTTTGTATAGTTGACGAATCTCAAATATACTAAGTAGCATCTTTCGGTAGGGTAATAAATTGTGATCCACAAAGGTAACAAACATCGATTTTTCATATAGAGTAAATTTAAAAAATTATTCACCGTGTTTTGATTTGGAAAGCATGAACACTGAATTGGATCGATATTGGACAATATTTCTGTTGCTGGCATTACTACAGATAGATCATTTATGGATATTAAATCTGACCTTATAAACAAATAAAATTTATTTAAAGTTTTATGAAGCAAGTAGAAAAACACTGGAAAACGTCACCAATGCATTCAATGCACTTCAGACATAAAGTTAACATCACATGAAAGCGAAAGATAATTTGTTACAACTGTGCAGTTTGTAAATAAAATTTGAAACAAACTGTCTGATAAATCCGTTAATGATCTTTAAAACATATTTTATTTTTTGCTGTGAAAACATATTTTCGAAATGTATTTATTTTGCTATTTATACTTCGGGTCCGGTTTTCTTCGTTTTTTTTTCCAGATGCTAGGAAATAAGAAGAAGTCATCGGGTACCAAATCAGGGCTGTACGGTGGATGGCCCATCAATTCGAAATCTTGAGTGGTCAAATAGCTCATCGTTTCAGCTGATGTGTGAGAGCTTGCTATGTCGTCATGCAAAATGATCCGTCTTCTCTTATTATCTTTCCTCATTTCTTCTAACACAGTTGAAATACAGATGGTTGTTTACCAGTCAGAATTGACCATTATGTGGGATCCAACAAGAACAAATTGTTTTCACGGCCCAAGGGTGCCTCAATCTCACGGTATGTCACATGTTGGTCATGCTTAATCATTTCAGGCACAGAATCAATGGTTTCTGGCAAAGTGAACAAAGTTGGACGTCCTACACGAAATTCATCCTGGAGCGAAAGGCGTCCGAGACTGAACTCTTGGTACCAGCGATAAACAGTGGTTTTTGATGGTGCTTCATCGCCAAAAGTCGAAACAAGTTGATTTAACCACTCTTGTCTCGAAAATCGTTAAAAGTCATAGCACGAAAATGTTCACGGGATAAATCCATGTTTTGACTGAGATGAATTTTTCAACACAAAACGTTCTGAGTGAAGTTATGCTGAAAAATGTCAAAGTTTCCAATGTAAGTTCCAGTTTGCATCTAGGAACACTAGTATTGTCAGGACGCGAAATATAAATAGCAACCCTCTTAACACTTACTACTGCGGCACCCACTCCCTGGAGTAGGGTTCAATACATTCGGCAAATCTGGTCTGCAGGCCAAACCGCGTTGAATATGGCAAAGGCGTGAACTAAAAACGAACTTCTTCACAGCTCCTTGTCGCTTTAAATTAAATGCATGTACTCGCTCTGTACACACGCTTACTCCTTCTTTATTTTGCTTTTATTTTTTAGGTCTACCATAATCACTTCTTTTCGGCTCCGCTTTTTGTGCGGTGGATTTGTGTAATTTTTTACTTGTTTGTGTTCGCTTCAAGTGTGAAAGGTAAAATATGTTGTGGGTTTTGGGGGTACTATCACGTTTTACTGTCTTTGTTAATCTACAGCCATGTTTAGCGACCCTTTTGTGACACCACCCACGTCTAACCGACGTTACCGCCCGCAATCCAAATCTCGGTAAAGTGCCAAGGAACGAGCCTACCAACCAGCCCAACAGTCCTCCAGCCAACGAAGAAAGCAACGGCAAGGCAAGAAAGATGTTGTCAGCTTTTGTCAGTAAGGCGTAACTAATTTATATTTAAATTGTGTGTTAAGTCGTGCATAATCTGTGGGATACGACGGCAGTATCTTGTTTTAACATTATCAAAATTTATGCTGAGATTTATGAAGAGTTAATACACACACAGAGGGGCAGAAAGAGAGAGAAAGACACCGAAGGGATTCATTCGTTCGTTTGTTTTTATCTTTGCCACTAGTTTATGGTGGCTTGTAACGAAAATCCGAAAAGACGTGTTGAATGTTAACTTTGTCTGGTAATTGGAATGGACTTTTAATGGATTTCGTGTATTTCGAAATAAAAATTCTGATTAAGATGTATGCATACAGTAAGATTACCAGTTTAGGAGGATATATAAGCAGCTTCGGCGAGTAGTGCGATTCGAAGCAAGGAGGCAAAATATTAGCTTGCTCCAAATTTGTCTGATTTCTCCAGCTGATAATAAAAGGGTTTCAATATTATTTTCTAATTGGGTTCCACAATTATTTCCTACCTTATTGAAGGGAAAAACGTGTGCAATTTCAGAAGAAATATAAATTCACAGAAAACTTTGTTCGTATGCGTTTATTTTTTTCCTAACTTTTTCCCTTAAAAACGTGTGCAGTGTCATTTATGAAAAAATGTGCATCTACGACCATGCCCGAAAATGCAAAGGGGCGAAATGGCAGGGTTTTCCCTCTAAAAACATATGCAGTGTCATTCATGAAAATATGTGAAAATACGACCATGCCATAAAATGCAAGGGGCCGAAATGGCAGCGGTTTGAAAAATTTCGGATTGGTATGTATGTATGTATGTATGTATTTATTTTCTATCAATATTACAGAGTTTGGTATTATTTACAAGTTTTTGAGTTTTTATCTTATAAATATTTCAACAAATAATTACATTTAAAATGTTGACATATAAATAAATTTCAAATTAGGATAGGAAAAAGATAGTAAAAAAAACTATAATTAATATCACAAAAATTATCAATAAGAAGTTTTGGAACCAACCGCGAAATCATTCTATAATTGTATATAGAATGAGTTAATTATTGATCAATTATCAATCAATGAGACCTTCTGCATTTTTCGTTGAATGTCAGAGTCATGTCATTTATTAAGATCTGAATCGTTTTCTGTCTAGACCTTCTATGCAATTCTTCAGTGGAGAATCTTTTTGGCAAATTGTTTATAATTTTCAAGTTTTTATTCTGTATAACTTGCAAAGGTTACTTGTGTGTTTTAGCACAATTTCTCCAGATCGGACACCCATACGTCAGAATTGGTCTGATGCACATTCTATATAAAAGCAGTTTATTCCTGAGATTAAGTTTAGCCTTTCTGTTCAAAAGAGGGAAAAGTGCACGTCCGCACCTTACGGCATTTTGACATACAGAATTTAAGTGTACTCTAAACGTCAGTTTCTGATCCAGGATAATTCCCAGATATTTAATCTCCTTCGAAAACTCTATTTCCCTCCCTTGAACTCTAAGCCTCTGAGTAGGAATTCTTTTTGGAGATTTATTGAATGGAAAAACTATTGCCTGAGATTTATCCTCATTTATCTTTATTTTCCAATTTGTAAAATATTTGCTAGCTGAACAAAATGTCTTTTGCATACGCTTGACTATTGCAGTAGAAACCTTACCACTGCATATAAATGCGCTGTCATCAGCGTAGAACACTACGTCATTTCCCACTGGAAGTTTGAAGTCTGAAGTGTATAGAGTATATAATAATGGTGATAAAACTGACCCCTGAGGAACTCCAGCAGGAATACTCTTTGAGGCGGATTGTTCTCCATTGACTTCGACAATGAATTTGCTGTCCGTGAGAAAGCTTTTGATTAACTTGATTAAATACATTGGACGTTGCATTCTATGAAGCATGTATAAAAGTCCATTGTGCCAGATAGAGTCAAAAGCCTTTTCAATATCCAAAAAGAGTATTCCTGTAGAATGACGCCGGTCCTTATTGCGTCTTATCGAATTCACAACTCTCTTAAGTTGGTGCGTAGTCGAGTGCTGTGATCTAAATCCACATTGGCACTGTTGTATAAGGTCGTTCTCCTCTACAAATGTCGCTACAATTTTCTCAAAAACTTTGTCGAGACAACTCAGTAAACCGATTGGACGATAACTTAAAGGCAATTTCGGATCCTTTCTACTCTTACCTATTGGTATAACCTTAGCCCTTTTGAACTCCTTCAGAAAGTACGAATATACTCGTACGAATAAAGTACGAATAAAATTGCTAATAATCCAACCACGGGTTCAGAACTTAGCAATTTTACCCTAGTACCCTCCGACCACCAATCCGAACGTTTTAAAACCACAGCCATTTCGCCCCCATACATCTTCGTAGATGTACATTTTCATCAAATGGGCCAAGAAATATGTTGGTGAAATTTTTCCAGCCTTGAATGAATCACCCTGTACTAAGAATGATTAAAATACTTCAATATCTTCTGATTCTAAATTTTAGTTATTGAAATATCTGTATTGCTAAAATAATATCTCATAAAGTAAATGTTTATAAAAAAATATAAAAATTGAAAATAAAGAATAATTTTTGAAACTGAAAACAGAACACATTGTTTTAGTAGAAAATTTATTCACAGTAAGATATGTGTCACTCGTAAAAAAAATGTTCAAAGCGTTTGGTGGAGTTTAGCGAGGTCTATTCCTATCAGAGCTAATTGTTTTTGGTGTCAATACTGATTTCTCTCGATTCATTTCAAACAGCACATATAGAGACCGCTCGATACTTATACGTGCTGTTATAGGCAGAGTCTCATCCGATGTTATATGTTAAAAATGCAGAAGCACTGCAACAATCTGTTCTTCTCCCTCTCTGTTTCGTACTTTCCTGACCTCCAGAAATCCTATTTACTTGTTTGCTGACGACTGTCGACCGGGCCTAAAAGATACAGAGGCGATGAGGTCAGTATGGCACACTCAATGAAGATATTGTGGGGATCTCAGAGTGGGGAGGGTAGGGACGAGTGTAATAATAACCGATGGGATTGTTGTCGAGGAGTAGGAAGCTCTGCGCATAAACATTCAGTGTGATGTTCGCTAAAACAAACACATTTTTGAAGTGTCAAAAGATTCTTTCTTAATATATTTGATGATATATATTGTATCCAAAAAGAATCCACTTAAGTCGCACTGGTCAAAAGCTGCACGAGCCTCGTCCATTGTTTCGAAACTAGGCCTGGGACGTTTTAGACTTATGAGCCGGCGCAGAATCCTGCTGGAAAGTCCATGGCTGGTTTTGGAACAGGAAATTGTTAAAAGTCTTCACAACAGCTTCCAAAACGGTTTCTTGGTAAACTTTGGCCGATGTTTTGACTCCTTGTTTGCAGAAATGCAGGTCAGTGACCCCATCGTAAGATCAGTTCAGATGCTTCCTTAGATGACCGCGCATAAAGTCTATCATTTTGCTTGTTAAATTTTTCCTGAACGGTAAAAATTTTTTCATCAGTGAACAAAATTTTTCTGTGCAAGTTATCAGCGTGCTTCACCAAAAGACGTTTTTTAATCCTATTTTTTTAAGGCTGCAGTCAATAAATGTCCTTTACGTCGCTTGAAAGCCCCAAGTCCCAAGTCTTTTTTAATGATTCGACTCATGGACTTTTGCGTGATATTCATCTCACGGGCCATAATTTTCTGTTTTCGGAGCGGATTTCTGTGAATTCTCAATTTAACGGCTTTGATGACAAGCGGTGTTCGAACAGAGCGTGGGCGGCCTTTTACATCATCAGTCTCCTCAAACAGTTTTTGGCATCGGTAGACGGATATGCGGCTAATCCCTAGTGGCCGGAGCGTTTTGAAAATATCGCTTTTATTCATTTCACACTTGAAAAGCGTTTTTACAGCGATACGGTTCTCATTATCTGACCACTCCATGATGAAAGTTGAAACAATTTTAAAATCCTGTTACAGACTAACGCTATTGAGGTTAGCTTTCGAAACCCATATCACATTAACGGGGTAAGTTCAGTTCTTCTTTTGAAATGGGTGTGTTCAATGTTGTAACAGTATTTATGTCCCTACTAATCCAAATGGAGTGTAACCCCCACATCTGGGCTTGTGCCTTAAGGACTTCTTTAAAGTTTCTCGACCGGGTATAAGGAAAGGCGCTAAAGGATTGTTGGATCGCTCCAGCATATATTCAAAAAAATATATGACATAAAATGTCCTTTCGGATGATCCATAAACTCTTGATTTGAACTTTTGTATTTTTTTTATTATGCCAAAAAATCTCTAAATATAAAGGGGGCCTTTTTTGGGCCCCAAAAATTTCTGTATGAACTATATCAAAAAATAAGCCTATATGACTCAAATCGGTCCTAAATTAAGTGCTTGTCAATCGAATATACCATACCAAATTTGATTAAAGTCGAAATTAAAATGGATGTTCTATCACATGAGTTCTTTGCACTAAGGCTATATACGTTTGGAAAGACCAGTACGACCCATTTTTAGCTGAGCTGCTTACGGATCGATCTTAATGAATTTCATCAATACTGGATGTACTACATTGTACTTAGTAGGGACATAAATACTGTTACACACGTTTTATGCGGTAAAATAAAAAAGTACTGAATGTTTTTGGGCCAAATATTTTTTTATATATTTATTGATGTATATTGTATCCAAAAAGAATCTACTTATTCAAAATGTCCGCCTTTTGCCTTTACACACGCCTTAAGTCGCACTGGCCAATCGTCAATAGCTGCACGAACCTTGTCCATTGGAAAATTGGCCACAGCTCGAACCAAAGCAGTCTTAAGAGATCGAATGTTGGGGTATCTTTTGTGATAAACCTTGTCCTCTAAAACCGCGCACAATTTGTAATCCAATGAGTTCAAATCTGGACTGATTGAGGGCCATTCTTCAGAGGAAATAAACGCTGGAAAATTGTTTCGAAGCCAGGCCTGGGACGTTTTAGCCTTATGGGCCGACGCAGAATCCTGCTGGAAAACTCCATGGCTGCTTTTCGAACAGGGAATTGTTAGGAGGCTTAACAACAGCTTCCAAAACGATATCTTGGTAAACTTTGGCTGATGTTTTGACTCCTTGTTTGCAGAAATGCAGGTCAGGAAGAGACACCCCACCAAACCATGACTGAAGCTGGGTGATGACCCTTTTCCACCCTTGGGATCAGTTCAGATGCTTCCTTAGATGACCGCACATAAAGTCTATCATTTTGCTTGCTACATTTTTCCTGAACGCTAAAAATTTTTCCATCGGTGAACAAAATTTTTCTGTGCAAGTTATCAGCGTGCTTCATCAAAAGACTTTTGCATTTTTCAATCCTATTTTTTTAAAGCTGCAGTCAATAAATGTCCGGTACGTCGTTTGAAAGCCCCAAGTCCCAAGTCTTTTTTAATGATTCGACTCATGGACTTTTGCGTGATATTCATCTCACGGGCCATGATTTTCTGTTTTCGGAGCGGATTTCTGTGAATTCTTGATTTTACGGCTTTGATGACATGCGGTGCTCGACCGGTGACGATCTTTTACATCTCCAGTCATGGATAACAAACTGTGGACGGTTTTAGAGGACAAGGTTTGTCACAAAAGATACCCCAACATTGGATCTCTTCAGACTGCGTTGGTCCTAGCTGTGGCCAATTTTCCTATGGACGAGGTTCGTGCAGCTATTGACGATTGGCCAGTGCGACTTCAGTCGTGTGTAAAGACAGACATTTCGAATAAGTAGATTCAATATACATAAATAAATATATTAAAAAATATTTGGTCCAAAAACATTCAGTACTTTTTATTTTACAGCATAAAACGTGTGTAACAGTATTTATGTCCCTACTAAGTATAATGAGAGAGAGGTCCAGTTTTAGAAGAAAGAGCCTGTAGATCTTCATATTTAGCAAAAAGGTCTGAACAGCATTTACGCTGATGAAGTTGGAGCGGAGTGTCAAGCTAGAGCGGAAATGTAGTGATTTATGCTAGGATCACTCCTTCCAGGCAGATCATACATGACCTCCATGGTCTTGAGAGAGAGAGAGAGAGAGAGAGAGAGAGAGACAGACAGACAGAGAGAGACAGACAGAGAGAGAGAGATTGAGGTCCAGTGTTAGAAGAAAGAGCCTCTAGATCATCCTACCTACTAAAATGGTCTGAACAGCGTCAATGTCAAACTACAGCGTTAATGTAGTGCTTTGGGGAACATTCCGCGTAGATTCCACCAGAGGATAAAACGTTACCTCGGCAAACCCGTGTGTTTCTAGCTCATCTGAGATCTTTATGGTGTAGTTACTTTACTTCATATTAGGCAACGTCCGGACGCGCATGACTTGCTGAATCTCTTTAACTGTCCGACAAAGCCGACACAGCTGACCCCCATGGCACATCCTTTTTTTATGCAATGCACTTTGCAATCTTCATCATACTGTTGTTGCAGTGGATCCAATTATATTTGCTTGTCCAAGAAATTCTTCACTCTTTCAAGCAGGAACATTTTACTTATCCATTACAGTTAAAATCAATTATAGCACTTTGCAAATATAGAACTCAATCCATTTTATCCTAGTACATACAATAATTAATTGACATTGGAGTTGTTAAAAACTGTAATTGCTAAAGCTAAATGTACGGGTATGACTAAATCCTCTATTTCACTTTTATTTCAATTAAAGACAATATCGAAATTATTAAAACAATTACACATCAATATCTTTCATTCTTCATTAGGTGAACTTTAATGAAATTTACTGCCAATCGTTTGGCCCTGCAGCCCTTTAAACTCAACTGTTGCTATTTTTCCCTTTTAGTGCTGCCTTTCGGTGTTTCATTTAACCTTTTCCATGCTGAACTCATCTCCTTCTCCGCCATCTGATATCTATCCTCCAATAATCTTTGCAGTGTTTAGAACATTCTTTGGGAAGCCTTTCGTTGCTAGTGAAAGCACATTTGCCAGTAATGTTGGCTATCGACTAGTGCTGCTGCCGATGCTGATGCTGAGTTTGCTCCTGTTGAAACAATTTAATTGGCCATAATTGCTTAAAGGATCTAAATATAATTGACAATGTAATAAAGGGAATTTATTACACCACTTACGTCCCTTCACCATTAGGACGGTCATACAAGCAGCATCGGCGGCAACAAAGCGAAATACTATTTATCGAGCCGGGGGTTTAAACTTTAAATTGTTCTAACTGTTGTATAGAGAAATATTTCCGAACGCTATTATAAAGGTCAAAGTGCGGCGGCAGTTTGCCAAATATTATGGCGAAGGATGATGGTTTTAATGGGAAATTTAATTTAAATTCATGGTTATAATGAATGAAACAATCAATTCTATAAATAAATAATTGAATTTAATCAAAATGACTAAACTTAGGCAAAAAAAATCTAAAAGAAATGTAAGAGCTTCTAGGGCGGGCCATGGTTCAAACATTTAAGATTCCGCTTAAATTTAAATGCTCTAATTAATTATAGAAATGGTATTCTATTGTATCAAATGCTATTTTAATCGATAGAGTTTTTCAAAGAATGTATTCTGTTTCAAGTTTAGACACAATGAAAATAAATGCTCAGAATATATTGGCCAGACAGTTTTCAGACATTTTAAATACCCTCTTAGCATTTAAAATCATTCATAGTCTATAATTTCCAACAATATACGCAAAAATGCCAAATAATTTAAGATCAAATGATTAAAATATATACTGAATTAAAAGCTGTTTAATACGAGTAATATAACATTATCACTATAAATCCAGAAACACTAGCAGACCACCCATCTGTCTACCAGGAGTGATAGGTTGACAAAAGGATTGACATCTGTCACTTAGCCTACGTCCAAACCGTTGATGTTTCATTTATTGGAGAGTACATAAGTACAAGTATATTTAAAAAAACAAGCATACTGGAAATAGGTCACATACATTTAAGTTGGCCCAGCCGGTAAAAACATTTTCCAACTTTTATTAAACAATTTGCTAATTAAATTAAAAATATTAAAAAAAAACAAAAGTGGAGCGTGGCTAGCTATACCTATATATCACCTTTCACTTCTGGATTTTGAGAAAAAGTATCTGAAAATTGATTTTTGGACCCCCATGGACGGACTCAAAATATAACCAGATTTTAAAACTAAGGGCATAAATGAATTTAAGAGTAAATTTCATTGTAAAGGGCTTTTTTTAGACGTATGGTTTTCAATCTGGTCACACTTTTTCGGAGTTGGTATTTTTGACAGCTGTCACTTGATTTATGCTTAGGCTAGTTTGCCATTTCATAATGAATGGACTTACTTCGTTACACGCAGAGAAAAAATATGGTTACTATATGGTCACGGCAACAATAGTATGTTCTCTGCAATAAAAGTATGGTTGTCGCAACCTTAGTATTGTTTTTTGAATTTAATTTTGACAATAGTATGATTGCGGCAATATTAATATTGTTGAAATGTAACAAAAGCATTGTTGCCAATGAAAATAAGGTTGTAGCAACAATATAAATATGGTTGGTGGGACACAAGTATTGTTTCATGGGTTTTATGTTAACAATAACATATTCACGACAATCATACAGGCAAAATCGTAATTTATTTTTAATTTGGCCATGTTATTTTTACGAATCTTACGCAATAATAGTAGTTTCTATATATAAATTAAATTTTTTCAAAACAAACTACGGATTAGTTTTACTGAAATATTTTTAATAAATGAATTGTCTCTACTGTTAAATAAATCGCTCCCTTCATAAAGAGTTTTATATATTTTTACATACCTTATTTAATAAAAATCTCTATTGTTGAATAACAACTTAACCCAATCTTTACAAAAAAATTTGGGGATCATAGCATGGTTGTGTGTAAGTCATACTATGGTTCTAAGGATCATACTATGTGCAACATACTATGGTTGTGAGGATCATAATATGGTTATGGAGATCATAGTATAGTTGAGTGTGAATAATAATATGGTTGTTTGGATCATAGTATGGTTGTGTGTGAATAATTCTACTATTGTGAGGACCATAATATTGTTATGGGGATCATAATATGGTTGTGTGTGAACCATACTATTGTTGTGATGATCATAATATTGTTGTGCCACAACCATATTACCAACAATAGTATGATGCTCTTCTAATATTGTTACCTCAACCATACTTTTTTTCTGCGTGTACAAAGTTTGCATATCGTGATAAGTGGGCCCAACACGAGATAGCCACCGAACCTGATTTATAAAGAGTGGTTAAATTTTCTTGTCTTTTTGACAGCTGTCACTTGATTTATGCTAAGTTCAGTTTACCATTTCATAATGAATGGACTTACTTCGGAACAAAGTTTGCAAATCGTGGTAAGTGGGCCCAACACGAGATAGCCACCGATCCTGATTTATAAAGGGCGGTTAAATTTTAAGGGCTAATGTTGATTTTGAATAAAACACAAATTATTTAGGAAATTATTGTCATTTCTTTTTATTATAATAATACATGTATGGTTCAACTATGGATGGAACAATATAACGGCCGAATGGCCGCCGCGACCTCGGCGGCACACCTCCATCCGATGGTCTAAATTTTCGATAACGCTGAGGCATAATTGAGGTTCTATGCCGTTAATGTGCCGAATTATCTCATCCTTTAACTCTTGAATTGTTGCTGGCTTATGAACGTACACCTTTTCTTTCAAATAACCTCAAAAAAAGAGGTCCAACGGTGGCAAATCAACATCACCACGACGTGAGATAACACGGCCATTAAATTTTTCGCGCAAAAGAGCCTTTGTTTCGATAGCTGTGTGCCAAGTGGCACCGCCCTGTTGAAACCACATATCGTCCACATCCATATCTTCCAATTCGGGTCGTAAAAAGTTCGTTATCATCTCACGATAGTGAACACCATTTACAGTAACTGAATGACCGGCCACGATGATGCCGCCAGCTCATAAACCACACCAAACAGTCGCTATTTGTGGGTGCATTGCATATTCGACAATCACTCTTGGATTATCATTCGCCCAAATGCGGCAATTCTGCTTATTGACGAATCCACTAAGGTGAAAATGTACCTCATCACTGAAGATGATTTTCTTCGAAAATTGGTTTTTCTTTTTCATAATAAGCCTGAATAACTTTAACGTGTTGCTCACTTGTACATCTTACCACGGTTCAAATTGAATTAGTCTGAAATTGGGAAATATCTAATGAAATGCAAAAAAACTTGACGTTTCCTTGTGGTTCACATTCAACATCGTCCCTTAAAATGTAACCACCCGTTACAAGATAATGTTGTTCAGCGATGAAGCTCACTTTTGGTTAAATGGATACGTTAATAACTAAAATTGTCGCGTTTGGAGGCCCCAAATGCTGCTAAAATATAATGGCAAATCCTTATCTTTATACGAGGGTTGCTATTTATACTTATACGTATATTTCTGGTCCTGACAATACTAGTATTCCCAGATGCAAACTGGAACATCCATTGGCTATTGACATTGTAAGCATAACTTTACTCAGAACGTTTTGTCATTTAAAGGCGAATTGTTTTGTTTACAGTGCGTTGAAAAATTCATCTCGGTCAAAAAATGGAATTATCCCCTGAATATTTTCGTGCGATGATTTTTTACGATTTTCGGCGTGGGTTATCGAGACAAGAGTGTTTAAATCAACTTGTATCGACTTTTGGCGATAAAGCACCACCAAAAATCACTGTTAATCGCTGGTACCAAGAGTTCAGTCTCGGACGCCGTTCTCTCCAGGATGAATTTCGTGAAAGAAGTCCAAATTCTGCCACATTGCCAGAAACCTTAGATGGTGAGTGGCAACTGATTAAGCAAGACCGACATGTGACATACCAAGAGATTGAGGCATCCTTGGGCTTTAGATGACAAGCATCAATAAGATATTGCATGTTCATTTGGCCGTGAAAAACATTTGTTCTCGTTGGATCCCACATAAAGGCTCGTATGGATTGGTGCAAAGAGATGTTGAAAAAGTATAACCACGGTAGCTCAAAGGCAGTGTTTAACATTGTCAAAGGTGACGAATCATGTATCTATACATATGAACCCGAAACAAAACAGCAATAGACCGTATGGGTCTTTCAAGACGAGCCAAATCCAACAAAAATTGTTCGTGGAAGAAGCACATCAAAGCAAATGATTGCGTTTTTATTTCGGTATAACCGGCCATGTTGCCACACTGCATTTAGTGAAACGTAGTACGGTTAATTCTGAGTGGTATACAACAATCTGTTTGCCAACAGTGTTAGAAGCAATGAGGAAAGATAACAAAAGAAGACGGATCATTTTGCATCACGACAATGCGAGCTCTCACACATTAGACGAAACGATGAAATATTTGATTACTCAAGGTGTGGAATTGATGGGCCATCCACCGTACAGCCTTTATTTGGCACATAATAAATTCTTCTTATTCCCTAGCATCAAGAAAAAAAAGCGTGGTCAACGTTTTTCATTGACGGAAGTAGCTGTTGAGGTGTTTTGGAGGTGTCTCAATCGAAGTGAAAAAAGTGCTTTGAATATTGGTTTGTGCGCATGCAAAAGTGTATTGATCTTAAAGGAGAATTTTTTGAAAAACCATAAAACCATTTCCAACGATAAATTATTTTGTTTTTATTGCCGGACCCGAAATATAAATAGCAACCCTCATAGTAAAGCTAAATTCTTGGCCATAACATTATATGATTTGCGTTTTATTTTTCTTGGAAACCACATGTCTAAAAAAACTCCCTTCAACAACTTTTTTTTGTCTTCGTCAGAAAATTGTATACTTGTTTTAAAATTGTATACTTGAGCGCTGTGTGTAGAGAACAGATTCGCTGCCACAGCCAATTTTTTTTGCCAACCGAATGATTGAGGTTACATGCACCTCGCCTATTCCTCCAGTATAACCGAATGTTGGTAGATGCCCTGTAATTTTCAGTTGTTAGATCTGTAGTATCGGGAAAATATACCAAGTATCCAAACCTTCAGAAAATAAGTCTGCTTCTAATAACCCAAATAACACAGATGTTCAACGAAAACAATAAAAACGTTTGTCAGAGTCGGAAAAAAATGTTTGCTTACACAATTTGATGTACTTGAAGTACTCATGGAAAAAAGTAAAAAAGATTATGCATTTTTACTGCAAAAATATTTGGTTAATCGATTGGCTTAGAGTCAGTAATAATCGAATTATTTTATTTAAAAAAAAAATCATTAAGCTACCAAGTTTTGGTTATGATTGAATTTTAATTATAATCTATAATAATAAGTTACCACAACAAAAAAAAGTTGCAAAACTATTGGTTGCGACAACCACCAGTTGTTGCACCTAAATAACTTTTTTGCGTTTCATTGGTATGACCGTTTCAATAAGTTGTACTAATTATTTTGATCTAAGCCGATTTTCTGAAAATTTTAAAATATTATTTCTTGGTCGAAAAACAAACGTGTGACCAATTTCATCTAGACTGGATGTTATAACGGGTGATCAATCTAGAGGGGTTTTTTTTCATAAGGGTTTTTTTCACACATTAAACGTGAGTTGTGTTAAACTTTATTTTTTATCCTTTTCAATATTGCTTGCTATTTCGACCAAAATTTTGTTCAGTGGTGAAACCCATTTTTGGCTCAACGGCAACGTCAATAAACGATACGTATTTATCGCTTATATGCACATCGAAATTTTCACGAATTTCAGTGCTTATAAGCAAAAGATGCATTTATAAGAACTCAGTTCGTATAAAACCAAATTTAAATTGTTCAAGTATGCTGCATATAAGCGATAAAAGCTTATAACCGGTGCGCATGTAAGCGATAAATACGTATAACCACATTTGCGCTAAAGAGCAATTAGAAGAGGTTCAAGTATGGTGCTGTTTATGGGCTGTTGGAATCATCGGTCCATATGTTTTCAAAAATGATGATGGCCGGAACGTAACCGTGTATGGTGCTCGCTATCGCGTCATGATATCGGACTCTTGCTACACGCGGAAAAAAATGGTTACCATATTGTCACAAAAACAATAATATGTTTTCTGCAATAAAAGTATGTTCATCGGAATCTTAGTATTGTTGTTTGAATTACATTTTGAGAATAGTATGATTGCGGCATTAAAAAAATTGTTGAAATATAACAATAGTATTGTTGCCAAATTTAAAAATGAATATATGATTGTTGCAATAATATAAATATGGTTGGTGAGACAAAAGTATTGTTCTTTGGGTTTTTTGTTAACAATAATATAATATCAATGATGCAATTTTTCTTAATTTGAATATGGTTCTTAGAACAATTTTATTGTTACTAATCTTATTCAGTAATAGTAATAAACAAACTGCTTTGGATTTGGTCAACCTTAACATATTTAATAAATGAACGCTAACGTTTATAAACGGATTTTTTCTACTGTGTTTTTAAATAATTGACTTAATACAAATCTCTATTGTTGACAACATAACCCAGTCCTAATAAATAATTTTGGAAACCATACTATGGTTGTAGGGATCATAACATTGTTGTGCGTGAATCATACTATGGTTGTTAGGACCAAACTATGCTTGCATGTGAAACCTACTATGCTTGTAAGGATCTCAACATGGTTGTGGGGATCATAGTATGGTTCTGTGTGAGTCATGCTATTGTTGTGAGGATCATAATAAAGTTGTGGGGATCAGAGTATGATTGTATTTAAATCATACTATTGTTGTGAGGATCATAGTATTGTTGTGTTCACAACCATATAACCAACAATAGTATGATTCTCTTCGAATATTGTTATCCCAGCTATACTTTAAGGTATACCTAAAGGTAAAGCACGTATTCTTGATGACATTTTATTTCAACAGGACGGTGCTACTTGCCATACAGCTACTCAAACAATTGATCTATGGAAAGGTCATTTCAAAGAGTAGCTAGTGTTTTGGACCGGACCTAGATCGTGTGATATCACACCTTTAGACATTATTCTTTGGGACTACGTAAAGTCCAAAGTCTATGCTGACAAACAAGAAACGGTTCAGGTTCTGGAACACATCATTACACGCCATATTGGTCGGAACGCTCGAAAAGTTGGACCCTCAGAGTGGAACTGAGGCGTAGTTGCCGCCAATATTTGAAGGAAATTATATTTAAAAAATGGCAATGGCATAAAATGTCCTATCGAATAAACAATAAAGATTCCAAACTTGATTTGAAGTTGTGTATTTATTTTTAAAGTATTTTGAAAAAAAATACCTCTAGATTGATCATCCGATATTAAAAGGTGTGGAAGGTTTAATTCTTAACAACTTTCTGTTCAACATGCAACGCAATGACGATTATACTTTACGACCAGTAACGCGGGCCGCTCGATTTGTATGTCAGTAAAAATAACGAAAGCGATTAAACGAATTAGCCTAGGATCCTGAAAGTTTCCATGGTGATGGTTTACCCATTTTCAATTAAAAATGGGCAAAATCATATTAGGGAATACAAAATTTCCCAACAAGGAACTGAAGTCTGCTCGAAAAATGTCACACTTTATTGAGTATTAACTCAACAAATCACAATGCCTTATGAATTGTTTTATTGGGGACTATTAGCTCAAGAGCACTCATTGCACCAAACTATGGTTTATTTGCCGGACGTTTCAGCTCAGGTGGTACAGAATCCGGCCCGTTTGGTAATAACTAGCAGTCAGTAGACAATATAACTACATGGGTACTTTAATTTAAGCAAACTTTACTTAGAGTCAAGATAAGGAATTATTTTAAAAATTGGCTAAGATAAGGGTCACATAAGGGAACACATGGACCGAAGAGGCACAAAACGAGATCCTTTGTAGTGTTATCGATTATTGAAGTATATTGATTATTTATGTTATGTCATCCCTAGCCTTGATTACAGCTGATCGACAGCTGATTAGTTCTAAAATATTGTTTAGTTTTAAGGATACATGAATAAAAAAAATTAGAATTAAGAGTACCGTTAATTATGTTTAAAATAAGATGTTTTTGGAAATAAAGGACATTAAAGTTTTAAAGTCAAAACTGCCAATAACTCGGCATTGTTTTATTTTCTACTACTATAAGAAGCACTAATTAGAGTGCTGACAAAAACTGCTTTAGCTCACAAGCAATTTCCTTTTTTATTGCCAGTGGCGATTTTAAGCGCCGGCACAATAACCAGGCAGGCCTACAATAGAACAACAACACCAATACCATCACACCTTACTGTCAAACTAGGGGACCACCGGTATATATAGTCATATGTGTACTCGTATATAAGCCGAATTTACTAAATATTTTATTTTGCATATTTGGTTGACTCAATGACCCAAGGCGGAATAATACTGACCCCTTCAATACCGAATACACGGTAAAGGGTAAACTGAATTTAACCCGGCCGAACTTAACTTCTTATAACTATTGTTTTTTAGGTCAGGTTATCGATTATGTACAGATATCTACTCGTACTACTTAGATAACTTAGACTATACACTGTTGTTGTTATTGATGCTTTTGTTCCTTTTTTGTAAAACATTTACTTACCATTCCTCAACTCTCTGTTCTTTTGCAATCATACAAATTAAGAATTGTTTAACTTGCTATCCCTACAACAACATGTATTTTTTAACATTCTTTTGCTAAAACACACTTTTAAAGTGTTTATTTGAGGAAAATTCTATGCACAAAGAAAATATTTGCAAATACACGCTTTAATGCAAAAGACTTGGAAGAACGACAGCGACAACTTTGCATGTGTAACAAAGTGTCGACAAGGCAACACCAGGACATGCGAGAAAAGAAAAAACAAATTCTTTGCTAACTACCCACCCATAAGAAAGGGGTCGGCAGGAGAGCAGCAACATTTCGAAGATATTTGTTATACAAATTTTTAAGCAGCACTTGTTAAAGGTATACAAGTATTTGCCCGAATACACCTATACATACTCGTACATACATACGTGGCGGTAATGGTATAGTATGTGTTTTTTTTGTATTTTCGTTTTTTATACACTCTACCAACGGTATATTCGTCGCTCCAACCCTGTTGATCCTTTAACTAGGGATCTCAAATCTGAGATCAGTACCTACGTAGGTTGGTCTACTAATATAAGAAGAACAAATGGCTAGATCAATTATAGTAGTGTAACCTCCGGATTGTTAAGTTGTGGACAACGGTCAAATCGCTCTCTTACTCTGAAAGAATGAATGATCGGACAGCCGTCTCGTTCGAGACAGAACAGTGACTGATCGGAAGCGATGTGTGAGCTTAACTGGGGTTTTATTAAGCAATCAGAGAGCAGTAAGGCAAAAAGGAGAGTATTGCGTAAAATTAGCGCTCTTCAAGTCGAAAAGTCACCACCACAATTAACAGTTGGCGAAGTTCCATGTCATCCACTGCACAAAGCCATCAAAGGCGGTGGGTACGAAAGAAATCTCAATGCTGATGTTGAAGCACTTGGATACCCCGGAAGTAGAGTACTTATATATGACCAAATTCCTTAATATGTCGTTAGACTCTTACATATTTTCAAATGCCTGGAAAATGTGCCCATTTGTGATGAGTTCTAAGTGGAACCGCTACTGAAATCAGGCAAAGTCGCAAACAATGAAGAATCGGACAGGCCGAAAACTGTTAAGCGCGCCGGCCAGTTCATAACATACCTCAAAGCGATAAGCCGTTCAGGAAACATTTGCCCCAAACAATTCATGGTAATCCATGGTAACGTTGTGTGTGCAGTGGCACCATCCTGTTGCAACCATGTATCCTCTAATTGCATTACCTCAAGAGCCGGCTGAAAAAATGCTGTATCATAGTCAAGTACCGTTCGGAATTCGCAGTTACGGCAAGACGGTTATCCTGTGGAAAGTAAGTGGCAATGATGCCCACCCGTGATATGGCGCACCACACAGTGATGCGGTTCAAATGCAGAGGTCTCTGGTGAAGTTCTCTGGGGTTTGTTTCACTCAGCATATTTGGGGGAACAGCGAATCGCAAACGAAAAGCACGCTGCACTGCAATGTCCAAGTGCGCATTTGAAAAATACGCTTCAACACAAAAAGACCTCTCCTCAGATGTCCAATGAATGGAGGCAACTGAAAGGCTGAGCACTATAAGCCACGACACTCTGCATTCTATCCGACCAACAGTGCCGCGACAGACTGCTGTGCAAAAAAGCAAATTTACGCGCTCCTCCCTGTAAATATATTTTTGATCTTTGTAAAATTCTAAGACGATCTAGCCGTGTCCGTCCTTGTGTCTGTTAAAAGCACGATAGCGGCCAAATGAATTAAATAAGAATTTGGATATTTTGCATGATTATGGCCTATGGCAACAAGCTGTTTGGGATTGTAAATAGGCAAAATCAGAGAAAATCGGAGACAAAAAAATCTTTAAGAGACAAAAGGTACCTCATATTTTTCTGAATATATCTTAGCAAATAATATTGTTTTGCGGACAGATAATAGTTCAAATGGGTAATGTTATTTGCGATTTACTAAGGGCACATTTGCTGGACTTTCTGGCTCATGTGGCCCCAAAAAAACGTACCCTATGGTTAAAAGGGCAATTATTAGTAAATTTGGACCTATGTGTACTCAAATTGAAACAAAATTTACTACGAACCTAATCTTAAAGTAATTGTAAAGTTTTGGCTGAGATAATGGAAGGACACATGGGCCCAAAGGGCCTAAAACACTTACTTCTTTATGTGACGGTGGAGGGTACATAATGTTCGACCTGGCCGAACTTATTGACATTTTTACTTGTTTTTTGTAAAATGTGTCTTATGTGTTTGTATTCGAAATACAAATATTTGTATAACAAATTGTTGTCAAAGCAAAATGCGATAAAGATTTATTTGGTTAAGGTAAATATTTCAGCAGCTCCAACATTAGCGACATTCACAGAAAAACATGTCCTCACTCTCTCGCCGGCTATACAGGCATGTCAGTGTATGTGTACAGACAAACACCATTACGTTTCAACTTTCACTGACATTGCCAAAAATTGATGTACTTGTGTTAGTGTATCTCCCTTTTTTGTTGGTTGTCTGTTTGCTTTAGCACACATACGAGTGTGTATTGATTCATTAGAGGCTTAACACGTTATTTGGTGGCAATGTTTTCAAATACTTTTTTTTGTTCGTGTTTTAATACAAAGTGTTTTATTTGCTAATGATTTTGAAAAAAAGCTTCGAAATTGTGTGAACATTTTGTTCTCAATTTAATGGAATTGTTAATGTTATTCCAGTTTGATCATAACAATACGAATTTCGTACTCCAGCATATAGTAAGTACATTTTTTTTAACTAGTTTTAGAAATATCTGAAACAGATTCATATATTGGCGGCACCCTGTTGAAGTTTAGAAACCCTAAATCTTCTCAACAAAATAATAGCCAGAACTACTTTTTCTTCGTTATCCTGTAACACTTATTGGTGAAAACACGCTGTGACTTCTATTCGGAGGGCTTACATTTCCGTGGGGGCTTTTTATAAACATGCTCCGATTTCCACTTATTTTAATACCGATCGTTTTTAGGCGGAACGCTGCAAACAAATGTAAGTGTTGAAATGTCGCTTTCAATCTACAGGTTGGAGCGCGGAAATTGGTTTTTTTGCACTTCAGGCTGTGGCGGCACTGCTGGTCGAAGAGTGTGGAGAGTGTGCGCGGCTTATTTAGATGTCATCATGCATTGGTCACGTGAGGAGAGGTCATTTTGTGTCGCAGCGTGCTTTTATTTTACGATTTGCAGTTCCCACACGCGGACGTGTTCCTGGACAGCAATTGTAAATTGGGTAACTTCATTGAGAACAGCAGGACACAGTATGAAGCTGTCCTAAGAGAAGGATTTCAACACCACAAAACACCGATAGAGTTAGAGCAGCAGTACTGCAATCTTCGAAACGCTCTTCTAGGGAGCAATTACTTGCTCTTGTCATTTCCATACTTTTTTTTCAGCCAGCTCTTGAGGTAATGCAATTAGAGGATAAATGGTTGCAACAGGATGGTGCCACTGCTCACACAGCAAGGGCTACTTTAAATTGTTTGAGGTAAATGTTTCCTGGACGGCTTATCTCTTTCAGGTGTGATGTGAACTGGCCGGCACGCTCGCCAGACTCAGCCACATGCGATTTTTTCCTTTGGGGTTACCTAAAGTAATTAGCAATATTGAGGCCGAAATTGGCAGAATACCAGTCGACATGCTTGTTAGAGTTCACAAAAACTTCAGAAAACGTATGCAGCAGTGTGTGGATAGCGAAGGTCGACATTTGCTAGATACACCATTTAAAATCATGTAATTCAAAAATTCCCTAGCTGTTCAATATAATTAAAATATAAAGTAAATTTTTCTAAGATTCATAATTTTTTTATTTCCTTGACGTTTGTAACAGCTTGAAAAAATTACCTACGAACCTATAAAATATATAGGGTGATCCATCTTGAGGTATTTTTTTCAATAGCCTTTTTTCACAGATTTCGCGTGAGTTGTGTGCAACTTTATTTTTTTTTCTTTTTAGTATTGTTTGCCATTTCATCATGGAAAGACTTACACCGAAACATCGTCTCCAAATTGTGCAACTGTATAATGGAAATGAGCGTTCGATGAGAATCTGTTTTCGACCACAATTTTGTTCAGTGATGGGGCACATTTCTGGCTCAACGACAACGTCAATTTTATTTTGAAAAAATATCTTTAGATTGATATACTTAGTATTGACATAAATACTGTTACAACATTGAACATACCCTTTTCAATAGTAGAACTGAACATACCCCGTTAATGTCAAATTGGGTTTGAAAGCTAACCTCCGTAGCGTTAGTCTGTAAGGGGATTTTAAAATAGTTTCAACTTTCATCATGGAGTGGTCAGATAACACAGTGGAACATTTTTGGGGTTATTGTCTGGGGGGTGAGAAATTCCAAGTCAGGGTGATGGTACTAGGTCAGTATATAAAAACCCTCAAAGGGGTTTGCGTTCGTATGTGCCAGTTTTTTTTATAACCTTTTACATTTTTCCTTATCTTGATGTTTTTTCGCTTAGTTGTAAAATGTTGGCAAAAACGTAGTTTGACATAACTCGAGAACGACTAGATCGATTTTGCTAAAATAAATTGAGAAAAATTAATAATTACATTTTCTTTAATCCATTAATATACTGTTTCTCTACCAAATCAACATTTTTGCAATTAGAAATAAATTTATGAAGAAAATTTTGCCCAAAAAAAAATTTTTTTTTTTTTAAACATATAAATCCCAAACGGAAAAACGTGTAACTTTCACGTAAAGTCACATAACCTATAAACAAAATGCGACATAGATCATAGAAATCGATTAACGCGTTCTGCTTTTATTCAAAATTAAGTAAAGGTATGAATTTCAAAAATTTGCTCGAGATATGTTCAAAATTCCTTGGAAAAAAGGTTGATGACTTTTTTTATGATTCTTAGAAATAAAAAAGAGTAATAAACAAAAGGTTATTACATTTTTATGGTTGCTGTAACAAACTAAAAAACGGTCATAAATGTGCGTGAACAATTAAAAGGAAAAAAGCAAGGGCACTTTTGTAATTATTTGGGTTTTTTCTGTTGGCTACCTGCATGATTTTCTTTACACGAATTCCACCCACATACATGAGTGGTCATGTTTTAGAACGCTGCAAGATGCACCAATTCATAAGTACCTGTCGGTAAAATATTGAAAAATATGAAAATGAAATAGTATAAATAGGTGTTCATTGTTCGTTTTTTTGTCATTAAACAAGTGCCGACGAACGCAAAGAGAACAAGTATTTTCCCTCCAGTTTTTTAAAAGTGAAGAAAAGTGAATAGAATATGGAACTGTGCAAGCCAGATATAAATAGCTTCTGCTACTGCTGTGGCCAATATGTCTCAACACATAAAAAAATGGGAAATTTCAGTACTGCTTTTGTTCAAATATACGAGATGTACTTCAGCCAAAATGTTATACTGAACAAAAATTGGGTACCAAATGTGGTGTGTAAAAGCTGCTACAACCGTCTAATGGATTGGAAAAATAGAAGTCGTGAAACTATGCCATTCGGTATCCCAATGACTTGGACTTATCCTGACGAAGGTCACAATCCATTGAATTGCTATGCATGTGCGAATAAAGGAGCCGCAAAAAGGATAAGAAAAATCGTATAATTACGTTGGTGTTGCAAGTGCCGCAACACCATTGCCTCATTCGGACCACATTCCTGTGCCAAAAGCTTCTAGCCCAGATATTGTATCTTCTATGACCACTCCGAGTTTTGCAGCAGCATACGGTTTAAGTGATGATACCTCATATAATCCCGAACCATCTGTGTCCAATGAGCCTATTTTAGTAAATCAAAATAGCCTTGATTCAATTGTTGCCAAATTGAAACTAACACAGCATAAATCAGAAGAACTGGCTTCTTTTATGAAATCAAACAATCTTTTGGCACCCGGTGTGAAATTCACAGCTTATCGAAGTCGTCAGGCAACACTCCAAACTTTATTCCTTGTGAATGATGAAAAAACTTCTGCATATTGCCCGGATGTATGAAAATTGATGGACGCAATGGAAATAAAATATGAAGCAGATGACTGGAGGCTATTTATTGACAGTTCAAAACTCAGCTTGAAGGCGGTTTTACTGCTTAAGACCAATAAAAAACCTTCAGTTCCAATCGCCTATAGTACAGAAACGAAAGAAACATATGATGCACTGGAAAATATTTTAAAAATGGTTAACTACGCCAAGCATATGTGGCGAATATGCTGCGATTTAAAAGTTGTAGCAATGCTTTGCGGCCTTCAAAGCGGCTATATAAAATATATGTGCTTTTTGTGCGATTAGGACACACGATTTTCCGGTGACCAATATGCATGCCACGGATGGAAACTCAGAGAGCACAGCAGGTTACAAACGTCCAATATTATTCGTGCGCCTCTAGTGCCGAAGGAGAAGATATTGCTGCCTCCACTGCATATTAAACTTGGAATTGTTAAGAATTTCATCAAAACTGTCGCCAAAAGAGATGAAGTTTTCTTGTGTTTGAAACTAATTTACCCGAGACTCAGCGAAAGTAAAATTAAAGAAGGTAAATTATAATATCACATTCATTTCCCATGATTTTCCATCTTAACAACTTCATTTTTTCCAATCAGGCGTACTAAATGGTCCAGATATATGAAAGCTGATTAAAAGTGGCGCATTCAACAATATTTTGATTGACGCTGAATTGGACGCATGGCAGGCAATCAAAGAAGTAATAGAAGGATTGTTGGGAAAGCATCGTTCTACCAACTACGATGTTTCTGTCGCAAGGATGTTATGATCGTTCTCGGAAATTGGTGTCCACGTATCCTTGAAAATCCATTATTTACATCATAATCTGGACTACTTCAGCAAACAATTGGCTACCGAATCTGATGAACAAGGCGAACGCTATCATCAAGTTGCTATGCCATTTGAAATGAGATATAGAGGGAAAAAGTCGCCGAGTGCAATACTTGCGGAAATTTTGCTGGTGGAGTAAGCTTGTGTGTCAAGACAAGGATGATCCTGATGATAAAGAATTTTCAGGAGGTGCAGAAGGGCCAGCAGTGGAGTCACACATTGACATTATGCGTGGTTCAGAAACTGATGACAGCGATGAATGCGATGCCACTAGTCCCAAACAACCACCATCGAAAAAGTCTAGGCAATATTTATTAAAATAAATAAATAAAATAAAAAATTATAAAAATTTTTTACTTTATTTTTTTAGTAGTTTATGGCCAGAAGTCTGGAGTTATTGGGGAAAATTTATAAAAGAGGCGATAAATGACACTTTTTTGAATAAAAACATATATCAATATTCTTGTCAAAATGGGATACCTTCACTTAATTTTGAATAAAAGCAGAACGCGTTATTCGATTTCTATGATCTATGTCGCAATTGTTTATAGGTTATGTGACTTTACGTGAAAGTTATAAGACTCTACACATTTTCCGTTTGGGATTTATACGCTTTAAAAAAAAAATTTTTTTTGGGCAAAATTTTCTTCATAAATTTATTTCTAATTGCAAAAATGTTGATTTGGTAGAGAAACAGTATATTAATGGATTAAAGAAAATGTAATTATTAATTTTTCTCAATTTATTTCAGCAAAATCGAATTAATCGTTCTCGAGTTATGTCAAACTACGTTTTTGCCAACATTTTACAACTAAGCGAAAAACATCAAGATAAGGAAAAAATGTAAAAGGTTATAAAAAAAACTGGCAGATACGAACGCAAAACCCTTTGAGGGTTTTAATAAACTGACCTAGTACCATCACCCTGACTTGGAATTTCTCACCCCCCAGATTGGCTGTTGTACTGTGTAATGAGAACCGTATCCCTGTAATAGCGCTTTTCAAGTGCGGAATGAACAAAGCGACATTTTCAAAACTGTCCGGCCACTAGGGATTAGCCGCATGTTCGTCTACCGATGAATAAAACTGTATGAGGAGACTGGAGATGTAGAAGACCGCCACCGGTCGGGCCGCCTACGCTCTGTTCGAACACCGCATGTCACCAAAACCGTTAAATCAAGAATTTACAGAAATCCGCTCCGAAAACAGAAAATCATGGCCAATGAGATAAATATAACGCAAAAGTCCATGAGTCGAATTATTAAGAAAGACTTGGGACTTGGGGCTTTCAAACGACGTACCGGACATTTATTGACTGCAGCTTTAAAAAAATAGGATTGAAAAATGCAAATGTCTTTTGGTGAAGCACGCTGATAACTTGCACAGAAAAATGTTGTTCACCGATGAAAAAATTTTTGCCGTTCAGGAAAAATTTAACAAGCAAAATGATAGAGTGTATGCGCGGTCATCTAAGTAAGCATCTGAACTAATCCGAAGGGTGGAAAAGGGTCATCACCCAGCTTCAGTCGTTGTTTGGTGGTGTGTCTCTTACGATGGATTACTGACCTGCATTTCCGCGAACAATAAGTCAAAACATCGGCCAAAGTTTACCAAGAAATCGTTTTGGAAGCTGTTGTGAAGCCTCTTAACAATTCCCCGTTCCAAAACTAGCCATGGAGTTTACCAGCTGGATTCTGCGCCGGCCCATAAGGCTAAAACGTCCCAGACCTGGCTTCAAAACAATTTGCCAGCCTTATTTCCTCTGAAGAATGGCCCTTAGGCAGTCAATATTTGAACCCATTGGATTACAAATTGTGGACGTTTTAAGAGGACAGGGTTTGTCACAGAAAATAACCCAACATTATATCTCTTAAGACTGCTTTGGTTCGAGCTGTGGCCAATTTTCTAATGGACAAGGTTTGTGCAGCTATTGACGATTAGCCAGTGCGACTTAAGGTGTGTGTAAAGACAAATGGCGGACATTTCGAATAAGTAGATTTTTTTTGGATACAATATACATCAATAAATATATTAAAAAATATTTGGTCCAAAAACATTCAGTACTTTTTACAGCATAAAACGTGTGTAACAGCATTTATGACCCTAAGTATTTATAATAACATGAAAAGTAAAAAAATTGCGGCATAGTTGTGTCATTATGCTGTAAATGAGATTTCCTTTCAACAATAAAATCAGTTCTTCCTAATCAAGTCGGTTAACTTTTTCACTATTTTCTTTATCCAAAATTTGCAATAATTCATTTATATTTTTTCCACTAATACGTTTTGCTTTAACGCTGTACATCAAACTCTTTATTCAGAGTGGGAGGTACAACAAAATAATAAAGGCTTTAAAAATGTATAAATAAAATGTTAAAAAAAATAAAAACAGCGTCAACACAAACATTATACAAAATTTCACAACAATACGAAATGCATGATTTTGATGGGAAATTGCACATCATATCTATCAGAAATAAACAGGATAATATAAATGCATATATTCACATCTGTATTGTATTTAGAAAATTCGCATAGTGGTTTTGTTAGTTGTGGTTAAATATTCACCTGTGATGGATTTTGTTTCATAAAAAGCGACAATTATATTTCTCTGAATTTTTAAATGTTTTGAACATGAGTAAAACGAAGTTAAATTTTTGCACCAAAGCTCCACTTATTTAAACTGCAATTGAGAAAGGCTAAAAGAAAATTATTTTAATCCGATTGTAGCTTGTCACAAGAAAGACATTGTCCAATGGTTTAGCTCGTATATTTTGGTACAAATGGATAGTTTGCAAAAATTGCTAAAAATTTGCTAAATTCTTGTGTACTCGTTCGATGTAAAAGTAACCACAAACATACGTACATTTGTAGACACGTTGGTTTTATGGCATTATCCTTGGAGATAAGTATGCGAAGAGTAGGAGTTGACGGGCAAGGTCGACCTAGTTAAGAACTTCTTTTTTTGTATGTCAGTAGACTAAAAATAATGGAAAAAGCCGTAGGTCTTGGCCGCAGTAAAACTTTTTTCTTAGTTCTTTTTATGAAGATGTGAACATTTTTTCAGGTGAAGGGTGTCTAATCTGTTTCGCTTATGTTTTACTAAAGACGGTCTTTAAATCAATTATGCTTCTTTGAGAAAGTATCATTGCGCTAGTTTTTCTTTAAGAGGAGTTGGATGCGAGACATACTTGGATTAGCTGAAAGTGAGATAGATTGTTAAGATACTGTGCGATTGTAGCATAAATCAAGTCGAAATTATGATTATAACGTAAGAATATCCTTATTGTTAAGGATAGTGAAGCTGCTATTAAATGCCTGATGAGTGTTTACACCACCACGAGAATTGTTCAAGAGTGCAAGAAATCTTTGGAGAAGATAGTGGGATGTTCGATAGTTAATTTTTTAAGGGTATCGCGACAAAGCGACTTTGATAGTTATAGCACGACCGATGCGTTTACTAAGGCTAGCTCCACCCTAGATTCAAATGGGTATTGTAGTTAGATTGGTATTCATCTTTAGAAGAACAAGCAGCTCATCTCTATTTGTGATCAATTTTTCCTAAGGTCAAAAATGAGAAAAAAAATCACATCAAAATCAAAATTGGCTATATCTTCTAAACTAAGCGTCTAACCTATAAAAGGGCTATAATTCGGGATAACTTTTTCCTTTAGCCAAAAATGTTGGAAAATCAAAGGAAAACTTAAATTGTCTATATCTACTTAATTAAACGTCTAATAGACAAAAGAGCTAAAACTCTAAAGGAAGAAACACTTAAATTGACTATATCTTCCAACCTAAGAATATAATTGATAAAAGGGCTATAATTCGCGATCACTTTTCCAAAGGCCTGTTTGATAGTCACGGTCTAATGGGTTTCCAGGCAAAGTGACATTTTTAGTAATTGCACTA
The DNA here is from genome assembly GCA_963513945.1 of Hydrotaea diabolus. Classification (NCBI taxonomy): domain Eukaryota; kingdom Metazoa; phylum Arthropoda; class Insecta; order Diptera; family Muscidae; genus Hydrotaea; species Hydrotaea diabolus. The sequence goes on along the minus strand of OY740717.1, from coordinate 49,043,772 downwards.
AAGACCGATTTATTCATGCTGGCGCCACCCTGGATTAAAATAGGTATTGTGGTGATATTGGTGTTCCTCTTAAGAGGAGCTAGCAGCTTATCTCAGAGGCTAGAAAGATCTGGTCTGGCATTCAGTTGGAAATCGGTCCGAACTACATATATTCGGTTGGATAAACATACTTTCTGTTGAAATCGCCAACATTCCATGGTATCAACGGTTGTGTGGTTAGACTTACCATTAGATGGGAGCTACTATTGCGATTAATGCAGCCAATAAGTCGGTTATACCAACCGAATCCAGTTAAACTATTGGCAGCCACAACTGGTAATTATTACAACCACCCAATAATGAAGTTTATTTAATTTGTATAGCAATAACTGGTGGAGATAACAAATAAATACTGTATAGTAACCAAACCCCGTTTAGTTCTCTGATGTAAAATATTACTTTACATACACACGCAGAGAAAAAACATGATTACTACATGGTCACGGCAATAATAATATGTTCTCCGCAATAAAAGTATGTTCGTCGCAACCATAGCATTGTTAACTGAATTTATTTTTGACAATAGTATAATTGCTGCAATATTTATATTGTTGAAATGTAACAATATTTTATCGAAATTAAAATTTTTTAAACAAGCTGCTTTGGCTTTGTTTAACTGAAATATTTTTAATAAAAACGCTTACGTTTATTTAAACTTATTTTTTCTACTGTGAAATTAATCACTCCTGTTGTTTTGAATTTAATATATTTTTGAAAATTTTCATAATTCAAATCTATTTTTACAACTTAAACCAATTATAATAAATAATATTTGGGATCAAATCTATTGTCGACTATTCTAATAAATTATATTGCGGATCATAGTATAATTGTGTGTGATCATACTATGGTTGTAGGGATCATAACATGGTTGCGTGTGAATCATACTTTGTTTGTGAGGATGGTTATGGTTGTATATGAAACATACAATGGTTGTGAGGATCATACTATGGTTGTGGAGATCATATTATGGTTGAGTGTGAATCATACTATGGTTGTGGGGATCATAGTATGGCTATGTGTGAATCATATTATTGTTGTGAGGAGCATAGTATGGTTGTATTTGAATCATACTATTGTTGTGAGGAGCATAGTATGGTTGTATTTGAATCATACTATTGTTGTGAGGATATAATATTGTTGTAGCACAACCATATACCAAACAATAGTATTTTCCTCTTCGAATATTGTCACCACAACCATACTTTTTGTCTGCGTGCACTATGCCACAAAAATTCGAACTTTCTCGGCGGGCAAATGAGTTCTTCTTCTTTTAGAAAAGAAGGGCTTAGGTGGCTATAGTATATTTCCAAAAGAGCGGTTCTCGTATGTCCGAGCTATTTCTGACGTGCCAAGGAAATCTTTATTTTGTAACGCTATGCCATATAAAATTACCTAAAAAGTAGTAAATATTCATTCGTTTTATCTAATTTTCGTGAAGAGATGACTTAAGTGAAATCGTGTGTAGTTTATTCTGGTAGAAAATTTTAACATCCTATCTCTAATATTGGTGTGACCTTTTCGTGCTCTTTTGGAAAAAGTGAAAGAATGTCCAAATAATTTCATGTCTTGTTTTAATGAACTTGTATAAATGTTTTTAATAATTGCGGTTTTTAGGTTAAAGTGTTGTACTAAATTACTGCAATTATCGTTTTAGTATTGATTGTCTAAAATAAAATCAGAGCATTTTCAAGATAATCTAGCCCTATATAAAATAATTTAGTTTTAGAAGGGAAACCAGAGTAGCGATTTATTCAATAATTTTTTACCCATTTTTTTAATTAACCTACAAACCAACAAACCTATATGTGACAGCGCATAGAGAAAGGAACCTAAGGGTAAAAAAATCAATTTTCATTTTTTTTTCTTTTTTTGATGTGGATAACATCTGAGCATCGAATGAGACCGATCCCATGCCCCAAAAGTGTTCCCTCCCAGAGATATGCTAGTTTTATGAAAGTGAAGTCGACGATTCTAAGCGCAAATAGAAAGGGACCTAATCTTTAAAATGGCTCTCCTGAACAAAACTTTTCATCAACTTTTCACTTTTTTTTTGATGTGGACAACATCTGAGCATCGAATGAGACCGATCCCATGCTCCAAAAGTGTTCCCTCCCAGAGATATGCGCGTTTTATGAAAGTGAAGTCGACGATTCTAAGCGCAAATAGAAAGGGACCTAATCTTTAAAATGGCTCTCCTGAACAAAACTGGTTTTTAACCTTAGGTCCCTTTCTATTTTGCGCGTCACATATATATTTATTTCAATATATTTTTTATCACAGTAGCCAAGACTTCATGAATTCAATTAAAGCATTTCTGCAATATTACAAATAAGTAACGGAAGTTTTTAGTTTTGAAATTTTACTTTACTTCACTTTAATAACACAGAGTGACAGAGTGACTCCATTTTGGAAGTGTTGGGGAAATTCCAAAACGAGGCTCTTGTTGTCCTCAGCAAGATCTTCCCACAAAAAACAATATCACTTCCCAGGTACGAGTATTTCGACTTCATTCTTTTTTTAACACTGTGTAATTTATCATTATCAGCTTTATTTTAACAAAATATAATTTTTGACACTTTAAAACCAAAATGACATTTTTTGACCCACTCTAGTAATTTGCTGCATAAAACCGTTCCACTTGTGCATACAAACCATATCATATTCCGAAATAAAAAACAAGTTTTAAAAAACCTGCTAATAATTTAAAAAAAAAAGATTAAATATTTTCAAATCATTTAATATAAAAATTAAATTATAAAAACAAATAAAATTGAAAATTATACAAATATTATTGTTTCGGTCAGTTTCATAAAATTTAACCTTCAGTTGGTCCAGTTACCGAATGTTTGTGGTAATGACAACCAAATATAAAGTGTTCTTTTAGCCTAGTACCAATAATCATCCTAATTAGTAAGGGTCTCCGATACTTTGTCTCTTTCTGTCAATTTCTACAACTGAAAGTTGCCATGTTCTTAATCAACATACGGTTGTAATGATTAACTTTATGGATAGTAAGTGCAGCCCCTTACATTCGGTTGACAAAAATTGCGGCTATGGCAACAAATCTGTTCTCCGTGTGTAATAAATCGAACGTATCTGAGACGAGATTATTTGCCAGTAAAGAGGAGTCGAGCTAATTCGTTGCTCCAGATGTACAAAACTAGCCTACCAATTTTTTCAATTTTAATTTGGAAAGTTCCATTCTTTGTACACACACAGAAAACTGATTCGTTGTCACAACTGAATTTATTTGCGAACCGAATGATTGAGGTTGCATGTACCTCGAGTATGCCGTCATTACTGCCGTTAGTTGGTTCTCCGTTACGTTTAATAATTGTAACTATAAGGTAAATATCGGTAGAAACTACGAATACTCGTAATGCGAACCTCCGGAAAAGACTTAAAGCCCTTTGCCGCAATTGTTTAACGGAACAATTTTAAATTTTCAGTAGAGGCAACCAACTGTTGTCGTATATACTTGAAGTTCTTTTAAGCAAAGGGAAAGGCATGTCGAGGAAAAAGAGGAAAAGATGCAGAAGGATTTTTACTGAATAAATTCGACTAAACGATCTGCTTTAAGCAGTAATAATAGAATTATTTCGATTTTGGTTATGATGAAAGTTAATTTAACATCACCAATATTCGGGTGCAACAACAAAATGTAGGCAAAACTATTGATTGCCACAACCACCAGTTTTAGCAACTAAATACAGTTTATGCATTTTATTGGTATAACCGATCAATTAGTTGCGTCTACAATACAATAATCATATTTATCATCTTGTGGTATTTCGAACCGAATATCCATTACGATTATAAATAATTAGTGATTGCAACTGAAATTAATTTTTTGCAACCGAATCATTGTAGTTTCAACCGATGTCCAACTAATTTTTTGCAGAGACTTAAATGAATGGTAGATAATTTTCGTTCTTTGTTTGAACAAAGCGATTCAGACGTTCGAATTATAAAAATTAAGTGTTGAACTAAAGGGTGATACATCTAGAGGTATTTTTTCAGAACAAAACAAATATAAAAATTCAAATCAAGTGTGGAATCTTTATTGGTAATTGAAAGGACATTTTATGGCATTTACTTTTTAAATTAATAACCTTCAAATGATGGCAACTGTTATATGTGACGCGAAAAATAGAAAGAGACCTAAGGGTAAAAACCAGTTTTGTTCAGGAAAGCCATTTTAAAGATTTAAATACGTGTATCTTCGGTGTACCATCACTTTCATAAAACGAGCATATCTCTGGGAGGGAACACTTTTGGGGCATGGGATCGGTCTCATTCGATGCTCAGATGTTGTCCACATTAAAAAAAGTGAAAATTGATTTTTTTACCCTTAGGTCAAAATCTTTATGCGCTGTCACATGGAAATGAGCGTTCGGTAAGAAACGGGAAGATCCGCTGTTTTCGACAAAAATTTTGTTCAGTGATGAGGACCATTTCTGGATCAACGCAAAGTCAATAAACAAAATTGCCGCTTTTGGGCAGAAGAGACACAAGAATAGGTTCAAGAGATGCCATTATACCCAGAGAAAACCATGGTTTGGTGCGGTATATAAGCTGGTGGAATCATCGGTGCATATTTTTTTAAAAATGATAATGGTCGAAACGTAACCATGAATGGTGCTCGCTATTGCGCCTTGATATCGATCTTTATGCTACCTGAAATTGAAGCCCGTAAGCTTGGTTAATTTCAATAGGACGGTGCCACTTGCCATACAGCTGCTCAAACAATGGATCTATTGAGAGGTAATTTCGAAAAGCACCTAATTTCACGTTTTGGACAGGTGAGTTGGTCGCCTAGATCGAGTGATAAAACACCTTTAGACATTTTTCTTTAGGGTTACGCAAAGTCCAAAGTCTATGCTGACAAACCAGCTACGATGCAGGTTTTGGAAGCCATTATTACGCGTGTCATTAAAGCCATACCGGTCGAAATGCTCGAACGAGTTATTCAAAATCGGACCCTTAGAATGGAAACCTTGAGGCGTTGTTGCGGCCAACATTTCAAGGAAATTATATTCAAAAAATAAATGCAATAAAATGTCCTTTCAAAGTACCAATAAAGATTTTACACTTCATTTGAGTTTTTATTTTGTTTTTTTGTTCTGAAAAAATACCTCTAGATGGATCACCCTATATTAAGACCAGTTAAACTAGTTATATTGTAAAACTACTTATTTCCCCTACTTATGTCTTGCAATACAGCATATGTTTCGTTTTATTAAGACTGCCTACCCAAAAAATATAGTTTAGAAAAGTGTTCCATATGTACTATCTTCGGTTTTTATTTGGGCTCCCCCCGGAAGACTTAATAAAACCTCTTTAGTTTCCGGTTTTACAATCGCAATAATCGTCCAAAGATCACACCAACAATAGCAGCCGTATGTAGTAGGTAGTAGCTCTGCTGGTAGCTACAGGACATCCAGACTCACAAAAAATATGTATTAAAGAGCTATTGAACATCTCTATTACATTATATTTTAACATGTTTTTCTCCATTGTCCTTGGGATTTTTCCTTCCTGTTTTGCCAACGTTTTTTTTTCGATTTATATTTTCTTTGGTACAGTTTTCTTGCTATTCATTCTGGTGGCTCAACAATCTTTTGTGCACAAAAGGCTATCGTAGTAGATAGTTCTTTACTACAAGGAAAGCAAGAAATATTCGTCCTGTTTTTTTTTGGTGGGTAATAGGGGGGGAAAGGGATGAGGGAAACAAATTCTCCGAGAAGAATATTCCTTTTTGCCTTTTGCCATTTCGGCACATAGTAAAGATTGAGTTTTTACATACTCCTGTGTAAGGACTTTGGGGTCCTTGTCTGGCATATCAGGCAGTGTGAGCGTATGTGTGTGTGTATGTCCTACGTATGGCGTAGTTATTTGAAATTTGTTCCTGATTTACTTTAAGGATTAAAGTGCTGTATAAGTAGTATTAGTTAAGTTTATTTTATGTCGTCAGGGACAGTTTTTCTGTTGGTGCTGCTGCTTCGACTCCTACTGCTGATGTTGTTCCAGTCCTTCCTTTGTTATGTCTCATTTTTTGCCTTCTAATATGCCAAATCTAGATGTTTTGCTGGTAACAATGGCAGTGTGGATGGAAAGCAAAAAAGAAATTGAAAGTTTTTCTTTCGTTTTTTTTTTATTTGCTCAGGCAATTTTTCGTTTACTGACAGAAATTGGATAAAATTGTGGAGACAATTTGGGCAAAAGACTACTAGAGTAGAGTAGAAGATAGTGTTAGAATTGAAATCAGGTAAATAGGTAGCAGAGAAAATTGTCCTCAGCTCTGGTTAAGAAAAGGCAAAAGTGTTATCCTCAAGATTAAGTCCTTTAGCTGGCATTTAAAGGCAAACGGCATAACAAGCCACATCAAATCTTAAAGGAAGCATCAACATTTGTTTTAAAAAAGTTTTTCTCAAAATTCGGACAATATTTGGACACTTCATCACTTGTTTTTCTTTTTTAATTTTCAACACAGTGGAAAAAACTAAATTGAACAAACTTTATGGGGCTCTCCCACATCAATGCGAAACCTGTTCATTATTTCTATACTCAAGTGAACTCAGCTCGACTTGGTCCGGCTCGGCTCAACTCCCTCCGGTCATCATCATCATCACCATCAACATCTACCGGTTCTAATAACAAAGCCCATCTGAAAAAGAAATAGTTTCCTGTTGTTGTTTTTGTTGTTCTATTCTCTGGTTTCTATCAAAACCAGAAACCATCAGTTTCAGGTGATGCCGAGGAAGGAGTTGATGTTGAATATGAGTGCCAGCAAAAACAAATCTAGCTACACAAATTTTCAACACCTGCCGCTCTTCGGGTGTTTTTGCTGCTCGGTTGCGGAGGTGCATGAAAGATTAGAACGGACATGCGACAATAGCAGCAGCAGCAGCGGCAACAAAAGGACAACAAGGAATCCTGTGTGTGACCGAAAACTCTTACAGTCTATAATTTGTGACAGGCAACATACAAAACAGAAACTCAACTAAGCAGAACATGGAATACATGAAAATGACCTTTTTGGCCTGATGACAGAGACACAGAGGACTCACACTTAAATGCCCAGAGACATCTACACATGTACGGAGAACTACCTAAACATATCGTAGTCTACACATGTATGGGTTGGTTAATGCAGGCATATACGTATATGTATGGATTTGTGTTAGTTAACTCATGGACATGAACGAGGATGATGTGATTAGGTAAGGACCCAAAAGCATTCTTTTTTCTCTATCGCTCAATAGATGATGTCCATATATACTTATACTTTATACACTGCATATTGTTTGTTAAGATAAGATGGACTTAAAGAAGCCGAAAAGAGGGCATTAATTTAGCTGAACCAGTGGCTGGAATCTGTTCCTATCTGTGGAGGATCCTTTCCAAATACGCCCATATGATTGCATAAAGAATTCTCCTTGTAATGCTTCGTACCATCCGCAGGCCTACAAATAGAGGCATGGACGATTAATTATAAATAAGCGATTACTACGAGAAGACACTCTGAACTCGGCAATAGGTCAGAGCAAGTAAAAATGTCGTTGAGTTTGGTCAGGCCGGACCGTATATGTGACAGCGCATAGAGAAAGGGACCTAAGGGTAAAAAAAATCAATTTTGACTTTTTTTTTTGATGTGGACAACATCTGAGCATCGAATGAGACCGATCCCATGCCCCAAAAGTGTTCCCTCTCAGAGATATGCTCGTTTTATGAAAGTGATGGTACACCAAAGAAACACGTATTTAAATCTTTAAAATGGCTCTCCTGAACAAAACTGGTTTTTACCCTTAGGTCCCTTTCTATTCTGCGCGTCACACATGTGACATATGTGGTGTACCATCACTTTCATAAAATGCGCATATCTCTGGGAGGGACCACTTTTGGGGCATGAGATCGGTCTCATTCGATGCTCAGATGCTGCCCACATCAACAACAAAAAAAGTGAAAATTGATTTTTATGTCCCTAAGTTGCTTTTCTCTATGCGCTGTCACATATACAAGGTGGGGCAAAAGTTACCCTGGGGTTTAAAAATTTAAGAATTTTTCGTTTATAGTATTGTTTGGCATTTAATCATGGAAAGACTTACGCCTGACCAACGTTTACAAATCGTTCAACTTTATTACGAAATTCACGTTCTGTGAGGAATGTGTTTCGTGCACTTCGTTCTACATATGGTCAACATAATCGGCCTACTGAGCGTACTATTCGCAACACCATTATCCATCTAGAGATCCAGCATTCATTATTGGATAATATTTGACCGAATAGACCACGTCCAGCACGCAGTGCAGAAAATGTAGCTGAGAGTGTACACCAAGACCGTGGAGACTCGATTCGGCGCCGTTTGCAGCAACTCGGACTGACGAATGGAACGACTTGGCGCATATTACGTCGAGATCTTAAATTTAAAGGGAACAAAATACAGCATGTGCAAGAACTGAAGCCGCCCAATGTTCCCAAGCGACATCACTTCGCTCTTGCAAAGATCCAAGAAGATCCGACGTTTTCGAGTCAAATTTTGTTCACCGATGATGCCCATTTATGGCTCAATAGGTATGTAAACAAGCAAAATTGCCGCATTTGGGACGAAGAGCAACCAGAAGAGGTTCAACACACCAGAAAAAAACAACGGTTTGGTGTGGCCGGTGGAATCATCGGGCCATATTACTTCAAAAATGGTGCCGGTAAAAAAGTAACCGTCAATGGCGACCGTTATCATGCCAAATAACCGACTATTTGATGCCTGAAATTGAAGCTCGTGTTTTCGGGGATATTTGGTTTCAACAAGAAGGTGCCACTTCCCACATATCGCATCAATGGATATATTGAAAGAACACTTCGGTGAGCAAGATCTTGTGATATCACACCGTTAGACTTTTCCTGTGGGATATGTAAAGCCTAAAGTTTATGAGGACAAACCCGCTTCGATTCAGGCTTTGGAGACAAACATCACGCTTGTCATTCGCCAGTTACCAGTCGAAATGTTCGAACGAGTCATCAAAAATGGGACTCAACGGATGGGCCTGAGAGATGAGACGTAGCCGCGGCCAATATTTGATTGAAAAATTTATAAAAAAAAGTTTAAAAATTTTAAAAAAAAAGTTTAAAAATTTACTAACTTTTTCGTTTATATATTTTGTTTATGTTTTTCAGATTATATAAATAACACTTAGAGAATATAAGTAAATAATGGATAGATTCACATCTAAACAATAATAAAATTTTATTATTTAAATCAGCGATCAATTATTTTAAAGCATGATTGATTTACTCATTTTCATTTTAATGGCTTTGTTAATAAGCAGAACTGTAGGTTCTGGAGTTCTTAAAATCCAAGAGCCGTTCGTCAACGCCAATTGCACCCCATTAGGTGTACATTATGGTGTAGGATCAAATCTGAAAATATCAATGGCCCTTACTTCTTCGAGAATGAAGATGGAAGTGCTGTAATCGTTAATAGAGAGCAGTATCGGTTTATGAGAGAACATGTTTTACGGACTGCTCTTGAAAACAAACCTGAGATGTGGTTTCAGCAGGACGGAACAATGGAACTTTTAAGTCAAATTTTTGAAGAGCGAATAATTTCCAAAAATTGGGAAATTATTTTCTTTGGAGTTAATTGAAGGAGCGAGTATATAAGTATGTATACAAGCCCGAGACAATCGAGAAATTATTTTTGATACTAAGTGAAAAAAACTACATATTATATAATTAAAGTTTTTAACCCCATGGTAACTTTTGGCCCACCCTGTACCCTCCAACTTACGGAACTCAAGCGACAAAAATGTCAGTTTCAAAACTACTATGTGTTTAGATTTGTAGTAAAATTTGCTCTAATTTGAGTACCCATAAATCCTGTTGACAATTGATCGCCCGCTTTGACCATACGTTTTCTGAGCCACATAAGTGCTAACTAAATGTGCCCATTTCGTCCACGAAAAAATAAGATTTTCTTACGAAATACTCAGAAAAAAAGTGTACCAGGGCGACCGCAAAAATAACTGGCCTAACATAAAAAGAACCGTTTTTTTGAAATTATTATTATTTATTTTTCAACATAATCTCCTTCCAAATCAATACACTTCATCAAACGTGTTTCAAGTTTTTTAATTCCATCCGAAAAATAAGATTTTCAAGACCTTCAAAATATGCCTCAGTTTCAGCAATAACCTCGCTATTGGACGAAAATTTTTTGCCACCTAAAATTTTTTTTAAATTTGGAAACAAGAAATAATCTATATGGTGGATGCGGAGCAATTTCAAATCGTAATTCGGCCAGTTTTTGTTGAGTTAAAAATGCAGTGTGTGAAGGAGCATTATCTTGATGAAAAAAAACTTTTTTTTTTCTAAATGCGGTCGTTTTATCTTGATTTCTTCACTCAACCGATCCAATAATGCACAATAATATTTACTATTTATAGTTTTTCCTTTCTCAAGATAATAAATAAATATTATACCCCTTGCATCTCAAAATACTGTGGCCATTACTTTTCCTGCTGACTTAACAGGTTTCGCCATCTTGGGACCACTTTTACCATCTTCTATCCATTGTTTTGAATGTTCTTTGCATTCTGGGATGTAGTGATGGATCCATGTTTCATCAACAGTTATGAATCGGCGCAAGAACTCTATTGGATTACGCTGATAAATCGCTAAAAGCTCCTGGGAATTGGTCCAACGGACGATTTTTTGGGGCAAAGTCAACAAACGCGGCACCCATCTTGCGGATAGCTTTTTCATGTGGAGTTCATCATGTAAAATACTCCAAACTTGTTTTTCGTGTATTTTAACATTATCAGCAAGTTCTTTGAATTTCATTCGTCTATCTTTAGTCACTCATTCAATATTGTTCTAAGGTTTTCAATAGTAGTAGCAGTTTTCGGTCTTCCAGAGCGTTGTTCATCTTCCGTACTTGAACGACCCATTTTAAATTGTTGAACCCAGGATTTCATGGTGGGGTATGATGGCGCATTATCACCATAAACAGAATCCAATTCATCTTTGATTAATTGTGGCGTATAACCTTTCATATAAAAGTGTTTATTTACCGCACGAAACTCTTTATTTTCCATTTTTCAAAAATTATAAAACTTGTTTACTTCAATCACCTGTAACAAAGAAAATAATCAATAAATATTCCGGAAATTTTGACAGATGGCTTATAAAAGATTGCTTTTAAAAAACAAAAAAAAAGTTGCTAGTAAAACAAAAAATGTGCCAGGCCAGTTAGTTTTGCGGTCGCCCTCGTAAATTATATGAAGTACCTTTGGTCCCTTCAAGGAAAACTTTTTCCCCCTTTGCCGACTTCGACCACGTACAAACCCAAATAGCTTATGACCATAAGCCATCACCATGCCTTATTTCGGGATCCTAGGAGGATTATTTTGACCTCTATTGTGTCAAAATATATGGACGAACGGACACGGTGAGATCGTCTTAGAATTTTACTACGATCAAAAATTTAAAGAGTATTTTTTTTTTAAACGTGTGATTTTCAATGTGGAGTTAGTGTTACGGAGTTAGTGTTTTTGACAGCTTCTACTTTATCAGTTTGGTTTGCCATTTCATAATGAATAGACTTTCGATCATCGAACGCATCGCGCGTTCGGTGTATGGCCCAAAACGATTTGGCCACCGATCATGATTTGTACAAGAAAATTTTGTTCAGCGATAAAGCTCTGTATTGGTTCAATGGGTACATTAATATCCTAAATTGTCGGATTTGGAGTAATGAAATATGGGCAGAGGAAATCATTGGTCCATATTTCTTCAAAAATGAAGCCGGCCATAATGTTATAGTCTATGGGGAATGCTATAGTGCCATGATTATTGACTTTTTCCTGAATTGTAGGATGTTGATGTGGGCGACCTTTGCTTTCAACAAGACGCCTACGAAACAATCAATTCATTAAAGGAAACTTTTGGTGAACGCATTACCTCGCGTAGCTGGCCTGTGTGCGTGGCCACCAAGATCGTGCAATTTAACACCGCTAGACTATTTTTTCTCTGGTTATGTGAAGTCGCTTGTCTACGCAGATAAGCCCGACACGATTGAAGCCTTGGAAGAGAATATTCGGCACGTTATCGCTGACATACGGCCCCGCATTGCTGCAAAAAGAGGCCGATAATTGGCCCTCTCGGCTGGAATTTATTTTGAGCCAGCCACTTGCCCGAAATCAATCTTTAAACATATTGGCAGACCCCTTTCTTTATAATAAAGCTAAATTCTTGGCAATGACATTAAATTATATGCCTTTTATTTCTTCTTGAAAACCATATGACTGAAAACGCAGCAGCCAAAATTCTATAACTTTTGGTCTAGTAAATATATCTGAGTTCTGTAAAAAGGGCAATAGCAGCCAATTTGCCAGTGTGATAACTCTTAAAATGTGCGAGATACTGTTCGACAAGTCGAAAAAGTAAATCTAACTTTTTAAATTTTCAAAACCTTGAAAAAGTAAAAATCGGCAATAAGGAAAAAAAAAATTTTTTGGGGAATTTTTTTTTTTTATTTTAAAACCGAAAAAATACTAAAAGTGGTCTCCTTCAGGCCGATTTCTAAAATATACCCAATAGCCCAATTTTAAATGTTAAATTAAATGTAGCCAAGGCGTCAAGGATTATTTTAAGCTAAATAATCCTTGACTAATTGGCTGCAACTGCCCTTTTTACAAATATCTATATTTACTAGATCAAATATACTAGCTCAAAAATTATTACTAGATCAAAAGTTATAGAATATTGGGCGGTGGAAATCGATCCTGGACCAATGTGCGACGCCGAGTTCGTGGGAGCACACAAAAACGACTGTCCGAGGCCCCGAATATATGATTTAGTCCAAAACAACGTAAAAAATCCTGATGTAACCCATTGAAGATCACCAGATTTAAGCAGCTGGATCGCGGCCAAAGGCCTGCATATGTTGGAAATAAAATTAAGTTGTTGCAGGCGGTTTTTAAAATTTCACCAGCCTTATCATATCATTGCCGTAGCTCATTCATTCTGGTAATTTGAATGTCATTTTTATGTTCAGTTACGTTTTTCCATGCATAGGAAAGTAAATTGTTTGTACGAGTATGTATGTACGGTTGTGTATGAGTATTTGCAGATGAACAAAAAAGTATGTGATTGTAAGTACACATATGTAGACACATGTACAAGTACATATGTACGTATATATACGTCTGCTATATGTGATACTACTACACATGTATGTATGTGTGCACACATACATATGCATAGGTACCATTTGTATGGAAATAACTTGTCTTGTTTTAAAACTGACACTTAAACAGGGGGTTTTGTCCTGTTTTCGCAACTTTTTTCCTTTTTTTGCTGAAATGAGAAAAACTTTTTGCGTTTTTCGTCTGTTTTGACTATTTGTGTGTCTGTTTGTTTTTGTAACAACTAATTAGGGCATGAATTTAATAAGAGCCGCCTGTCTATTTGCACATAGTTATGCCTTTGTGTTGATATTGTTTCCGTTTGTTTTTTTTATTCAGTTTTCAGAAAATTTTCAACTAAACTTTAAATATTATAAGTAGTTGTGTATTTTTTTGTTACGTATTCCTGATATGAGTTATTCTACTCTTCTCACACTACATATTTTACTTCACTTCCCTTGCTCCTTTTGTTTTTATTTCCTTCTAGCAAGAAATTCGTGCGAAAATCTCTTTAAGTAGTTTTTCATTGAAATTCTCTTATGTTTGCTTAAAGTGCTTATATGGATACACACATACTTAAAGGTTTCACACGTACATACACACATGAGCACTTACTCATACATACACATCTGTTATTATAAAGTCATAAAAGTTCCTTTAAACATTTCGAAGGATTATAAAACTAAACGATGATTTTCTTTATTTGTGGCAGTAGCGTAGATATTTGAGAGAATGGGGCATACAGACAGTGTTAAATATATACAAAAGAAAGATTAAAAGGCGGTGATTTTGCCCAGCCTCTAGCATATAGAGATAGCGTTAGTTTCTCCTGCGCTCAGTGGTCCAGGATCGAATTCCTTCGGACAGAATTCTATAACTTTTGATCTAGTAAATATTTTTGAGTTCTGTAGAAGGGGTAAATGTATCCAAGGAGTCAAGGATTATTTTGAGCTACTAACATTTAAATCGGCCTATTTAATATAAAGGGTGATCCATCTAGAAGTATTTTTTAAAACCAAAAATATATAAAAACTCAAATCAAGTGTGAACTCTTTATCGGTAATTTGAAAGTACATTTTATAGCATTTATTTTTTTAAAATAGTTACCTTCAAATATTGGTAACTGTATTATGGAAATGAGCGTTCGGTGAGAAACGGGAAGATCCGCTGCTTTCAACTAAAATTTTGGTCAATGATGAGGCCCATTTCTTGCTGTATACGGGCTATTTGCACTACATCTGGAATAAATTTGAACTCTATATCTTAAATTTTCTGTGTTTTATTAATATATAAAATTGTTATGTCCTTAGAAGAAAACCCTATAGTTCCACACACAGAGAATAGATTGGTTACTATATGGTCATGGCAACAAGAGTATGTTCTCTGTAATAAAAGTATGTTCGTCAGAACGGTAATATGGTTTTTTGAATTTTATTTTGACAATAGTATAATTGTGGCAATATTTATAGTGTTGAAATGTAACGATAGTATTATTGCAAAGTTTAAAAATTAAAAGATGGGTTTAGCAACAATACAAATACTGTTGGCACGACAAAAGTCCCAGCATTTGAAGGAAATTATTTTCAAAAATTAAATGCCATAAAATGACCTTTCAATTTACCAATAAAGATTTCACTCTTGATTTGAATTTTTATATTTTTTTTTGTTCTGAAAAAATACCCCTAGATGGATCACCCAATATAAATCACTCGCACTAGTTTGAATTTAATGTATTTTAAAATAGTTTACTTAACATAACCCAATTCAAATAAATAATTGTAGGGATAGTATGGTTGAGTGGGATCATACTACGGTTGTGGGGACCATAACATGGTTGCGCGTAAATCATACTATGGTTGTACGTGAAACATACTAAAGTTGTGAGGGCATTATTAGATTGTGGTAATCATACTACAGTTGTTGTGCAACAACTATATATCCAACAATAGTTGGATACTCTTTGAATATTGTTACCCCAACCATAGGCTTCGGCCGATTGGGATACATTACGAAAAATTTAGTAAAATTCCAAAAATATATAATTTTAAGCTTCGTGGAAAAACCTCTTTGTTAACTAGTTATCGTGGTGGAGACTAATTACAGGCTTAAGATGGGCAGTAGACAGACGGATGGACAGACAGACATCGTAAAATTAAATAAGAGTTAAGATAAACCTAGCTTAAATATTTTGATAGGTAATGTCTATAATGAAACATGAAATGTCCATTCTCTTGTGCGAATACGAATGTACATTAGGGTGGAGTGAAATTAAAAAAAAAAAAGTTAACCTCGGAAAGAGATGTAGTCTGGGGTCCTAAAGAGGGGAAAAATAAAGAAAAAAATTTAAAAAAAATTTTAGGGGTCGCGCCACTCCCTAGAAATTAGGAAATTATCGCTATTTTGGCGTTGATTTTAGAAAAATCCTAAAAATTAACGACTTAACTTATTCGAAATTTAAAAGTTTGAGCTTGTTCAGTGCCCAAACAAAAGTATTTGAGGCAAATATGAGGATAATCGACTAATATTTGTAGCTTTGGTGGCGATTTCATTGTTCAGTCAATTTTCTGAAGAAGGGACGATTTGACTTATTTTACTTTTTGAAATTTTTGAACAATGAGAAAAATTTTTTTAAATTTTTTCATGCCCTTATTTCATTTTTTACGCTATTGCAAACATTTATTGACATGAAACTTTAAAATCGGTTCAGGGGTTAGGAAAATTCACGCCTTCAAACATGTGTATTTGTTTATTTTGGCGCGACCCCTAAAATTGTTTTTAATTTTTTTTCTTTATTTTTCCCCTCTTTAGGACCCCAGACTACATCTCTTTCCGAGGTTAACTTTTACAAATTAAAAAAAAAGCATGTTTTCACTCCACCCTAATGTACATTATAACCCTTATTTTTAACCTTTTTTCTTGCAAAAATTTTATTGCATTATTTATGGAAGCCAACGGGTATCGTGGATACCCCGATGGCTTCCCTTCATAATATATAAACATGTATTTCAATGTTTTTTTTTTTGTTAAAAACCTTAATTTGTTTTGTATTTCAAAACAACCACAGAGTTTGATTGAAGCTACACCTGCAATGGCCAGCCTAAAATATATTATGATATAAGCAATGATCCTTTGACTGCCATTATTGGCACTTTAGAAGTACTTCAAGTCGCATCGAGTTTCAATCAATTCGTGTTATTTTTATTTCTTTGAGTTGTTTGTTATGCAAACCCTTTCCCTGTGGGTTGTTTTGACCTTCGTCAACACTTGACCTAAACAAGCGCGCCAAACGTCTGTTGGTTTTTGTTTTTGCCATGCATTATTTTTTCCATTGGCATATCAATTTCAATACGAAACCTGATACAAGACCCACGGTTAACCTGTTCAACATGGCCAAGCTTTCATTGCTTTTTGTGTTTCGAACAATTGTGATCCTTTGACACATATTCATGCCCAGGGACGTCATTGGATGTGCTGTTAAATATTTCATTTTCGTTTTGCGGTTCATTGATTACTCACATCACATATGCGTGCCGGAAAGTAGACATTGAAATGAATACAGTGCGGAGTAGAATTCACTTCCTGTTTATGGAAGGTAATCACGATGGTGTGGATGATGATGCCGTTGCTCATGATGTTATTTGTGATTTATTTCCATATTGAATTTGTACATGTTTATGTGGCTGTGTGAGTGTTTCTGTTTTTTTTTTGCTGGATACCGGTTCATGAATTTTTAATTTACACGTTTTACCATAAAAATTCATTTATTCACAAATACATTCCCCCGACCAATCTAACCGCTCGGTAGGCATTTGATTGACAGTAAATACGCAGTAGATTCCACTCAAGCCGTTTGCCATTTTGAGCACATCTGGCGATCTGTTGATATCCTGTATCCGTTTGACGGAGAATAACAGCAAAAAATTTACAATTGGCAACAGAAACCAAAACAAATGAATAAC
The DNA here is from genome assembly GCA_963513945.1 of Hydrotaea diabolus. Taxonomy (NCBI): domain Eukaryota; kingdom Metazoa; phylum Arthropoda; class Insecta; order Diptera; family Muscidae; genus Hydrotaea; species Hydrotaea diabolus. Next base: position 49,026,586 of record OY740717.1, on the reverse strand, counting down.
CAAAACTAAATTTGTTGTTCACACTTTTCCACAAAAAAAATAAATTTGAACAAAATGTGCGAAATACACGTAAATAAGAGATTATTCATTCATCGCAATACAATTTTAATGAAGTACGATAGTCGAAGGAAAAACCAAATTTAAATTTTCTATGATATTCGTATTACGTTTAGAGGCAATCGTCTGAACATCTTTCCAAGGGTCAACAAAATTTAATTTCGTTGTGAAAAATTTCCGAAATACAATGCTATAGAGGGCTGCTATATACATATTTCTGGCCTAATAATGAAAAAGGAAATATTTCTTATCAAAAACTGTTTTATTGTTTTTCAGAGTATTCTCCAGCATGATTTATAAATTTTGCATGCGCTCAAACCAATTGTAGCAGCACTTTTTCCACTTCGATTGAGACACCTCCAAAACATGGTTTTTAAACACTTCAACAGCATCTCAGGTGACGAAAATCGTTGACCACGCATTTTTTTTCTCGATGTGCGGGAATAAGAAGAATTCATTGAGTGTCAAGTCAGGGCTGTACGGTAGGTGACCCATCAATTCGAAGTTTTGGCCTGTCAAAACGCCGCTGGTTTGAGCCGATGTGTGAGAGCTTGCATTGTCATGGTGCACAATGATTCGTCTTCTCTTGTTCGTTTTTCGAATTTCTCCGAAGACTTGAAGCAAATAAATTGTAATGTACCGCTTAGAATTGACCGTGCTACGTTGTTCAAGCGGAATAGTCGCCACATGACCAGTTTTGTCGAAGAAACAGGCGACCATTTGCTTCGAAGTGCTTCTTTCACGAAAAACTTTCGTTGGATTTGGCTCGTCTTCGAAGACCCACACGTTCGATTGCTGTTTTTTTCGGGCTCATAGGCATAGATCTATGATTCGTCACCTGTGATGATTTTATAAACGTCTTTTAAAGCACCGCGATCGTATTTTTTCAAAATTTCTTTGCACCAATCGACACGAACATTTTTTTGAGCGATTGTCAAATTGTTCGGGATCTAACGAGAACAAACCTTTTTAACGGCCAGGTGTTCATGCAATATCGAATGTATGCTGGTGGAAAAAGTGCTCAATGATGCCTTTATCTCACGGTTTGTCACATAACGATCTTGCATTATCAGTTCACGCACGGCATCAAAGTTCTCTGGCACAACGACCGTTTTTGGACGACCTTCGTATTTGAGCGTGCTTCGGCCACGATTGAACTGGTTTAATGAACCAGTTATTCACAGTGCTATAGGATGGTGGTTCATCGCCATACAAAGATTTAAGTTCATCGATGCACTCTAGTCGTGATAATCAACGTCGAAAATTGTGAAAAATGATCGCACGAAAACGTTCACAATTTACTTCCATTTGTTTGCCAAATTGATTTTTTCAAGTCACTGTAATCAACGCAGATGATGGTCGTATGTCAAAATGTACTGAGTATGTTTATGGTTAAAAAATCTCAAACTTTCTAATGAAAATGTCAGATGGCGCCAGGCAACACTTAGTGTTAATATATTGTGATTCATTTAGGGCTATCTTTTCAGAACAAAAAAATAATTTTAAAATTAAAATCAAATGTGGAATCGTTATTGGTAATTTGAAAGTACATTTTATGGCAATTATTTTTTAAATATAATTTTTTTTCAAATGTTGGCCGCAACTATGCCTCAGGGTTTCCAGTCTGAGGGTTCAATTTTAGATGACTCGTTCGAGCATTTCGACCGGTATGGCTTTAATGACATGCGAAATGTTTTCTTCCAAAACCTGAATCGTAGCTGGTTTGTCAGCATACGAGGGCGGCAGCAAAACTAACTGACCTGGCACATATTCTGTTTTACTAGCAACTTTTTTGTTTTTTAAAAGCAATCTTTTATAAGCTATCTGTCAAAATTTCCGAAATATTTAATGATTATTTTCTTTGTTACAGGTGATTGAAGTAAACAAGTTTTGAAAAATGGAAAATAAAGAGTTTCGTGCGGTAATTAAACACATTTATATGAAAGGTTATACGCCACAATTAATCAAAGATGAATTGGATTCTGTTCATGGTGATAATGCACCATGATACTCCACCGTGAAATCCTGGGTTCAACAATTTAAAATGGATCGTTTAAGTACGGAAGATGAACAACGCTCTGGAAGACCGAAAACTGCTACTCCTATTGAAAACATTAGAAAAATATTTAATGAAGTGACTAAAGATAGACGAATAAAGCTCAGAGAACTTGCTGATATTGTTAAAATACACGAAAAACAAGTTTGGAGAATTTTACAAGATGAACTCCACATGGAAAAGCTATACGCAAGATGGGTGCCGCGTTTGTTGACTTTGCCCCAAAAAATCGTCCGTTGGACCAATTCCAAGGAGCGTTTAGCGATTTATCAGCGTAATCCAATAGAGTTCTTGCGCCGATTCATAACTGTTGATGAAACATGGATCCATCACTACATCCCAGAATGCAAAGAACAGTCAAAACAATGGAAAGAAGCTGGTAAAAGTGGTCCCAAGAAGGCGAATACTGTTAAGTCAGCAGGAAAAGTAATGGCCACATTATTTTGGGATGCAAGGGGTATAATATTTATTGATTATCTTGAGAAAGAAAAAACTATAAATAGTGAATATTATTGTGCATTATTGGATCAGTTGAGTGAAGAAATTAAGATAAAACGACCGCATTTAGAAAACAAAAGTTCTTTTTTATCAAGATAATGCTCCTTCACACACACTGCATTTTTAACTCAACAAAAACTGGCGGAGTTACGATTTGAAATTGCTCCGCATCCACCATATAGTCTAGATTTAGCTCCTTCTGATTATTTCTTGTTTGCAAATTTAAAAAATTTTCACTGTGGCAAAAAATGTTTGTCCAATAGCGAGGTTATTGCTGAAACTGAGGCATATTTTGAAGGTCTTGAAAAATCTTGTTTTTCGGATGGAATTAAAAAACTTGAAAAACGTTTGATGAAGTGTATCGAGTTGGAAGGAGATTATGTTGAAAAATAAATAATAATAATTCCAAATAAAAACGGTTCCTTTTATGTTAGGCCAGTTACTTTTGCGATCGCCCTCGAAGACTTTGGACTTTACGTAGCCCCAAAGAAAAATGTCTCAAAATGTGATATCACTCCATCTAGGCGGCCAACTCAGCCAAAACGTAAAATTAGCTGCTTTTCGATAGGACCTATCAACAGATCCATTGTTTGAGCAGCAGCTGTATGGCAAGTAGCACCGTCCTGTTGAAACCAAGTGTCGTCAAGATTACGGGCTTCAATTTCAGCTTGCATAAAGATCGATATTATGGCGCGACAGCGAGCACCATTCACGGTTACGTTTCGGCCATCATCACTTTTGAAAAAATAAACACCGATGATTCCAGCAGCTTATAAACCGCACCAAACCGTGGTTTTCTTTGGGTTTAATGGCACCTCTTGAACCTCCTCTTGTTGGTCTTTAGCCTAAATGCGACGTTTTTGTTTTTCTGACTTTGCCGTTGAACCTGAAATGGGCCTCATCATTGAACAACATTTTGGGTGAAAACAGCGGATCTTCCCGTTTCTCACCGAACGCTCATTTCCATAATACCGTTGAATGTTATTATTTTCAAAAAACAAATGCCATAAAATGTCCTGTCAAATTACCCAATAAATATTCGACACTTGATTTGAATTTTTATATTTTTTGTTTGTTCTAAAAATATACCTCTAGATGGATCACTCTATATAAAGCTAAATTCTTTGTCATAACATGTATATGCATTTATATCTTTCTGAAAGCCACACAAAGAATTATCATTGACTAATAATGTCCTCGTCCTTGTGGCGAATAACTGAATTTTTTATTAGAAAAAAAAAATTCTTTAATTAGAAAAACCAATAGTTCTATGGATCACTTTGAAGTTATAGGTTATATACTAAGACAATTGGATCTTTTGTGAGGTCGGTGAGTATTATAGAGTCCGTTCCGACTAGATTGAAAGTTTTTTAAGTAGCATCAATTTATTTTTCTTCCTATTTTGCCTGGTCTTTCTGTATATCAGTCTTTATAAAAAATAATACAACGCCTCATTGAAAAATCATTTTGAGGTTAATGCAAGGCTATTAAAACTCCAATGAATGTAGTCGTACATTTTTAAAGAGTTTCCGTTTTAACAGTATACATGTAATAAAGTGAACTAAAAAGGAGCTACGTTATCTAAACTACGTACGGACGGACATACCTACACACACTAATGTTATTAAATTTCCTGGAACATTTGTTTTCAATTGCCTTACAAGGATATCAGCACGTTCCGTTTTCCCATAAATATTTTCATCGGAACTTGCAAGTTCAAAACCTTTATTCAAATTTCGAAATCATTTCCACATTATTATTGCATAAATTCCGAAAAATTTCCTATTCCATTTTGGTGTGTGCAGACAATAACAGCTTAAATCATTCAATTGTATGCGATTTTTGTTTTGTTAAACAAAAAATTCAGAAAAAAAAAATCATTATGCATATTTTGCAATATAGCACAGGCCAGTACAAAACTAAACAAAATGCCGTTTCATTATATTGGAATTGATTTTATTTTTGAATAGAAACGCACACACACACACATGTACACATTTTGATATGAACAACATATTCGAGCTCATACATGCAGGCGATATACGAACATATGTCATACAATTAAACATGTGTGTGTTTTGCATACAGTGTTTGTGTCCTTTTTGCATTTGTTTTAGTTACTCTGTGTGTGTGTTATTTACAATTCAAATGGGGCCAAAACAATACATACCAATTTTCGAAATGAAATTTGAAAATATTTGAATATAACATTTGTGGATATCTACCCGACCCAACCCGACCGAGCGACCCCTCGTCCGTCTGACCAACCAGCCAGCTTGCCTTTTACACATCTATGGCTTCAGTTGTCCAGTTTTATATGTCATGGTCAGCATTTAGCATCCAAAAATTTGTTCTGCCTACATTTATGTTTGTACTCGTTTGTAGATATTTTATCATATATTTATGGAGACTTATGTTTGTTAGAGGACGCTTTTAATGGCAATGAATGATACCGGCATGCAGACATAGAAATAATTTTTTTTTTTTGTTGGTGTGGAACGGAATATAATTTCGACGGATGGACAATGGAGACGTGAAATAACTAGACATTTATACGAATGTGTGGGTATAAAAGAGTGAGCTATTGTGGATTTTATACACACCCTTAATGTCAATCAGCCTTAAGTTCATTTCGCTGAAGGCCCTTAAAATTTCACCACCCTTTACATGACTCTTTACAAAAATAATCGGTCGTAGGCACCCCTGCTCTACGGTAAATCTTAGGTTAGTAAAGAAGTAACTAAAATGTTGAAAATCAAAAAAATTTGGAAGGACTTGTAACTCTACCATTTGTTGCCCAATTTTTATAAACTATAGCTTGTTTTGTTTTTTAATTATTTTCAATTTAAAACAGTAATTTTTGCACTAAAAATTAAATTTTTTAAATGTCTACCGTCAAAACTATTGTACTGTACTAATACCTTGTAAGAAAAAGTTGGAAAGAAAAGCTAATTTCCTTTCATATGATACCACTCTTGACCAAATCGATAAAAGCGTTAAGGAGTTATGGTCGTTTAGGAGTAATGGTAAAAAATTCCATAAATTCCATACACTAAAAACTAAGGAGAGGAAAATTTTTAAAAGTCATTTTCGTGTATAGAAGGCCAAAATCTATTAAAAAAAATATTTACTCGTAGAAGTCTGGACCAGGAAAAAAATTATAATTTGCAAACTAGTGTAATCAGAGACCCTATAACTTATATGTATTATTGATCGTCATAAAATGCTAAGACGATTTTGCCATATCTATCTGTCCATGTGTCTGTTGAAAGAGCGATAGCAGTCGAACGAATCAATCTAGGATCCTGAAATTTTGAATGAAGATGACTGATAATAAGCTGTTTGGACTTGTGAATCGGCGAAATCGATCCAGGTTAACGATTTTGCACTAAACACCTTATGCAGTTAGTAAGCACTAAATACCTAAAAAAAGTTCATAGTTGGACTTAAACTGAAGAAAATGTTGTCACTAATTTTAAAGTTTTGGATGAGATAAGGCATAGACGAGTTGGCCGAAAGAGCACAAAATTGTACCATTTTTTGTGCTCAATAGTAGCGGAGTAGCGGTGGATGGTATATAAGGTTCTATTACGACGAACGTAGTGAAGTTTTTACTTGTTTTTTGTCAATATATTGCTGGGATACATCCACTATTTTTAAAAGATCAAAAAATTCAAAATTCCTTCATAGAGGGTTGATATATATGTGACGCGCAAAATAGAAAAGGACCTAAGGGTAAAAACCAGTTTTGTTCAGGAGAACAATTTTAAAGATTTAAATTTCTGACCTAGGCAACACTAAGTGTTGTCTGGCACCGTATGACATTTCCATTGACAATTTTGACATTTTTTAGCATAAACGTAGTCAGAACGTTTTGACGAACGACCATCATTTGTGTTGTTTACAGTGACTTGAAAAAATCAATTTGGCTAAAAATGGAATTAACTTGTGAACATTTTCGTGCGATCATTTTTCACAACTTTCGACGTGGATTATCACGACAATAGTGCATCGATTAGCTTTAAATCTTTGAATGGCGATGAAGCACCATCCTATAGCACTGTGAAAAACTCGTTTAATGAATTCAATCGTGGGCGACGCTTGCTCTAAAACGAAGGCCGTCAAGGTCGTCTTAAAACGGCCGTTATGCCAGAGAACATTGATGCCGTGCATGAACTGATACTGCAAGATCGTCATGTGACATACCGTGAGACAGAGGCATCCTTGGGCATTTCTTTCACCAGCATACATTCGATATTGCATGAACACCTGGCCGTAAAAAAGGTTTGTTCTTGCTCAAAAAAAGGCTCGTGTCGATTGGTGCAAAGAAATTTTGAAAAAATACAATCGCGGTGCTTTAAACGACGTTTATAAGATCGCCACAGGCAACGACAGCAATCGACCGTGTGGTTCTTCGAAGACGAGCCAAATCCAACGAAAGTTGTTCGGGGAAGAAGCACTTTGAAGCAAATGGTCGCCTGTTTCTTCGACAAAACTTGTCATGTGGCGACTGTTCCGCTTGAGAAACGTAGGACGGTCAATTCTGAGTGCTACACCACAATTTGTTTGCCTAAAGTCTTCGGAGAAATTGGAAAATCGAACAAGAGAAGACGAATCATTGTGCACCGTGAAAAAGCGAGCTCTCACACATCGGCTCAAACCAGCGCCTTTTTGACTGGCCTAAACGTCGAATTGATGTAGTATCCGCCGTACAGCCCTGACTTGGCACCCAGTGACTTCTTTTTATTCCCGCACATCAAGAAAAAAATGCGTGGTCAACGGTTTTCGACTCCAGAAGATGCTGTTAAAGCGTTCAAAAACCATGTGTTGGAGTTGTCTTAATCGGAGTGGAAAAAGTGCTTCGACAATTGTTTTGGGCGCTTGCAAAAGTGTATTAATCATGCTGGAGAATACTTTAAAAACCCATTAAACCACTTTTGACGATAAAAATTTGCATTTTCATTATTAGGCCATAAATATATAGCAGTCCTCGTATCTAACCTGTCTTCAATTATGTTTTACATTAAATGCTTTAAATAAACATCCGATGTGTTTGTCTTAGTCTCGATACCGCTGACTGTATTCTTTCGAAAATAAGTCGTTAATATTTGTGCAGAAATAAGTGGAAAATGAATACCAAGTTTTCCAGTTACTCGAATATTAGTCATCTATATTTGAACAAGGTCTTTGCAATAGAATCCATTTGTATGATTCCACAATTTGTTTAAAAAACTTGGAACCTTGTGCATTTGCATGCCTTTGCTAAACAGGTCGCAAGTAGAGGTATTATAGATTTCACATTATTAGGTACAGCATATTGAGTTTACAATTTATGTGACCTCATTATTATATAGTCCAGAAGTAATACAGAAGTCATCTCAGGACAGAGGAGCACAGACAGTATTGGACTTTTGTAGAAGGCTATATTTTCCGACGTTTCACAGCTTAAAGTATAACTCTAATAGCATGAATTCTTACAAGGATGACGTTGTTTTGCTTTTCTGTGAAATGTTCTTTTGGAAATGTTCTGCTTCTTATAGTTTGCCATCGTTGTGGTAATTACAGCCTGCCCAAGCGCAGAGTGTAGCCAATCCATTTTGTTTTCATTATTTTATTTGTTAGATATAGTGTTCAGCAAAAATAACCTGCAGATAATTCGTAAGAATTTGTTTATTTGGGCTTGGATTTTCTGGATAAATACATTTGTTGTCATTCATGTTTTACTTCTGTACAAAGGCGGGGGTTTTACACATGCTTTGAATAAACGTTATTTGGTGTAATGGAATATTTTCGTTGAAAACCATACTTTCCTTTCCATAGTTTCGAAATATTTCTTCAATTTGTTTTCATATCATATCCCCTGAAGATTCACTTACGCCCTCGTCCCAACCTGTGGAATCCACAACAATACAATCAAATACAACTGAAAACCGAAACTGTTTTTATTACCACAATAAAATAATTGACTTTATTACAAGTCGTCACTTAAAAATGCACCCTCTTCAACACACAACCCGTATGGGATGTGCTGAATGTTATTTCTATCTGTCTCTCCCCGATCATACGGTGCTGACTTCTCCCCCTGTAATGTTATTTCGTCATATATCTTTATCATATCAATTGTTTTTATCTTTCATGTCATTTACTTTGAACCCACAAACATACATTAACGCATATGTCAACATTTGTGTTTTTTCTTGTCTGCAGACAGAACAAAAAGGTTCGACGAAATTGATTTTCACAAGCAATTTCGGTGTCCATCCTTCCTCCCTCCCTTCCGAGTAATAGCAAGAATGTCAGCAGCAATAACTTCTCCCTCTTCAATGTACCGAGAAGATATTTTATTTAAGAATTTGCCGGTGTTTTGCACAGGGTTATGGGTACGAGTAAAAGAAAAATTCCCATTGCCATTGATGCAGTGTGTGTATGTGTGTGTTTGGGTGTATTTACCACCTTAACCAATAAGTAGACAATCTGTCTAAGTTAGTTAATATGCGTGTGTGGGACAGAACTCACCCCTCCTTTTGGGCATGCCGACACTCACTCATACTACCATAATCGCTCATCCTCACTCACGCTCTCTGTTATTGTCACCCTCACATCATCGCACCCTCTGTTGGTAACAGCACCGGCACAGCACACGTTCACACACACATAACTTTCAATCGTTATGTTATTACGGACGGCAGCACGTGCTGTAAATGGGGTTGATATTCTCAGCGGAACAAGCACGTTATAAGGCCAGTAGTTAGTAATGTGCTGGCATAACCGGCATATAAAGTACGCATCAGGCTGAATTCGATCACGGCTTGTGATGAATTTGAGAGCACCGGTCGTGTGAGATATCAACCTTTTTTTGTTTTTATATATGGTGATCCATCTAGAGGTATTTTTTCAGAACAAAAATAAATATATAAAAATTCAAATCAAGTGTGGAAAAGTATACAACTATTAATATCTATAGTAGTTTATTCGTTTTTGTTTCTTAATATATGAATTTTAACAGACTCCTGTGCATAGCCACCATCCTTGGGCATTTCTTCCACCAGAATACATTCGATATTGCATGAACACCTGGCCGTAAAAAAGTATTGTTCTCGTTGGATCCCGCACAATTAGATAATCGCTCAAAAGAAGGCTCATGTCGATTGGTGCAAAGAAATTTAAACAAATACGATCGCGGTGCTTCAAAAGACGTTTACAAGATCGTCACAGGTGACGAATCATGGATCTATGCGTATGAGCCCGAACAAACAAAATAGCAATCGACCGTGTGTGTCTTCGAAGACGAGGCAAATCTAACGAAAGTTGTTCGTGGAAGAAGCACTTCGAAGCAAATGGTCGGCTGTTTCTTCGGCAAAACTGGTCTTGTGGTGACTGTTTCGCTTTGTTTGTCAGAAGTCTTTGGAGAAATTCAAAAAACGAACAAGAGAAGACGAATCATTGTGCACCATGACAATGCGCATCGTCTTAAACCAGCGCCTTTTTGACCGGCCAAAACGTAGAATTGATGGGTCATTCGCCGTACAGCCTTGACTTGGCACCCAGTTACTTCTTTTTATTCCCACAAGAGGTATTTTTAAGTGTCGGTAGATGTTTTCGTGTCTCATATATCAAGGGACACCGGTAATCAGCCACAATGTCTTCGATTGAACTCTTTGGATTTTGTCGAGATTGCTCGAGCTTGCCTTGCCCCACAGCTGAGCATCTGTGCATAGCCACCAGACCTTGCTAAAGCAAAATGACCTTACGTAGGTGGAGTCCAGTTAGACCTCGCACTGCAAATTATACGGAAGTCTTTCTGTACGGTCTGTACAGTATATTCCACAGATAAATGGTATTGGCAGATAGACCTAGCAAACTGAGACCAAATAGACTTCTAAGTTGCAGTTTCGCTATCAAGTTGAGGGTTAAAAAACCTGACAAACCGGGAAGTACTGCTAGTGTTCCGTATACTTCGTGCTAGTGTTGTATGTTGTTTAAACTTTTGTTTGTGGTTTGTTTTAATGTTTCTTATTTCATCATCGACTTATGGCATGTGCAAGTCCTTGTAATTATTGTAATTTTTGAATGGGCGCTCAGGATTTTGGCACTGTTACTGGTGCTGTCATTGCCCCACATTTCGCTCTTATACCAACATCGCTGCTTGCCGTTTTGTCTTACGTGACACCAAAAGATGGTTATATATCCAAATGCAAATACGGATTAATTTTAAAATTTTGGATTTGATTATGGTCGGACTTATGCGCTGATGGAAACAGCGGAAACTTTGGGTATTCAAATTAAAGTCGGTCCTAGTGGTCCCAGATGCAAACTAAAACTTCCATTGGAAACTTTCACATTTTTCAGCATAACTTCACTCAGTACGTTATGTCATTTGAGGGCGAATTGTTTTGTTTACAGTGTGTTGAAAAATTCATCTTAGTAGAAAAATGGAATTACGTGGGCTGCTATATATATTTCTGGCCTAATAATGAAAATGCGAACATTTATCATCAAAAAAGGTTTTGTTGTTTTTCTCCAGCATGATTTATAAGTATACACTTTTGCAAGCGCTCGAACCAATTGTCGAACACTTTTACCATTCCGATTAAGACACCTTCACAACATGGTATTGAACGCTTCAACAGCATTTTCTGGCGACGAAAATCGTTGACCACGCATTTTGCTCTTGATGTGCGGGAATAAAAAGAAGTCATTGGGTGCCAAGTCAGGGCTGTACGGCGGATGACCCGTCAATTCCACGTTTTGGCCGGTCAAAAAGGCGCTAGTTTGAGCCGATTTGTGAGATTTCGCATTGCCATGGCGTACAATGATTCGTCTTCTCTTGCTCGTTTTTCAAATTTCTCCTAAGAATTTTGGCAAACAAAATTGTGGTGTACTACTCAGAATTGACCTACGTTGCTCAAGCGGAACAGACGTTACATGGCCAGCTTTACCGAAGAAACAGGCGACCATTTGCTTCGAAGTGCTTCTTTCTCCAACAAAGTCTTCGAAGACCTAAACAGTCGATTGCTGTTTTGTTTCAGGCTCTTTCGTCAAACGACCAATCGACACGAGCCTTTTTTTGAGCAATTGTCAAATTGTGCGGGATCCAACGAGAACAACCATTTTTTATGGCCAGATGTTCATGCAATATCGAATGTATGCTGGTGGAAGAAATGTCCAAGGATGCTCTATCTCACGGTATGTCACATGACATTATCATGCATTATCAGTTCACGCACGGCATCATTGTTTTCTGGCACAGCGGCCGTTTTTGGTCGGTTTTTGAGAGAGCGACGGCCACGATTGAATTCATTAAACCAGTTTTTCACAGTGCTATAGGATGGTGCTTCATCGCCATACAATGATTTAAGTTCATCGATGCACTCTTGTCATAATAATCCACGTCGAAAGTTGTGAAAAACACTTAGTGTTACCTAGGCCAGAAATATATATAGCAACCCTCGTATTCCGTGAAAATAGTCGTGCGATGGTTTTTTGCGATTTTTGGCGTGGGTTATAGAGACAAGAGTGTTTAACTCAACTTGTGTCGACTTTGTGCGATGAAGCACCTTTAAAAACCACTGTTAATCGCTGGTACCAAGAGTTCAGTTTAGGACGTCGTTCGCTCCACGATAAATTTCGCGAAGGACGTCCAACTTTGGTCACTTTGCCAGAAACCAAGACCGAGATGTGACATTTCGTGACATTAGGGCATCCTTGGGCATTAGTATGACAAGCATCAATAAGATATTGCATGTTCATTTGGCCGTGAAAAAATTTTGTTCTCTTTGGATCCCGCATACTTTGACGAATGCTCAAAAAAAGGCTCGTCTGGATTGGTGCAAAGTGATGTTGAAAAAGTATAACTGCGGTAGCTCAGAGGCAGTGTATAACATTGTCACAGGTGCCGACTCATGGATCTATGCATATGAAACCGAAACAAAATCGACCGTATGGGTCTTTCAAGGCGAGCAAAATCCAACAAAAGCTGTTCGTGGAAGAAGTACACTAAAGCAAATGATTGCGTTTTTTTCGGTATAACCGGCCATGTTGCCACAGTGCATTTAGTGGAGCGTAGGACGGTCAATTCTGAGCGGTATACAACCATCTGTTTGCTAAAAGTGTTCGCAGAAATGAGTAATGATAATAATAGAGGACGGATCATTTTACATCACGACAAAAGGAGCTCCCACACATCAGCTGAAACGATGAGCTATTTGACCACTCAAGATTTCGAATTAATGGGCCATCCACCGTACAGCCCTGATTTGGCACCCAATGAATTCTTCTTATTCCCTAGAATCAAGAATAAAATGCGTGTTTAACGTTTTTCATCGCCGAAGCAGCTGTTGAAGCGTTCAAAAATCATGTTTTGGTGGTGTCTTAATCGGAGTGGAAAAAGTGCTTCGAAAACTGGTCTGTGCGCATGCAAAAGTGTCCTAATCGGAGTGGAAAAAGTGCTTTGAAAATAGCTTTGTGCGCATGCAAAGTGTGTTGATCATTGAGGAGAATATTTTGAAAAACCATTTCCAATGATAAATTATTGTGTTTTTTATTGCCGGACCTGAAATATAAATAGCCACCCTCGTATGCTTGGAAATCTTGTCATACTTTCCATCAAATTATGTATTCCGGAAACGTTTCTTGCTGTTTATAACAAGACAATGAAAGTTATAAGTTTTAATATAATGAATACAGCGGTATTTCGGTACTTTTGCTTATATCCACAACGTCCAAGCTAGTACCGGCTGTAGTTACTTCCTTTTAACAATGCTGACCAATGAAATGAAAAACTCTATATGCTTTCCTTATACAGTGTAGCGTGTGCGAGCGTACTAAATTAATAACCAAGAAAAACTACTAAACCAATGACTTCCATAACAAGGCTAGTATCGGAGGATATATAAACTATCCAATCGTAGTAATGCAATAAATTTACCCAAAAGCAGCCACGCTCGCACAGAAACAACACACGCGGCGACAGCAATTTTCTACTGAGGTTTATGCGACATTTAATAACAACTTCATTTAGGCGGGTGGTAAGTGGAAGACAGAAAGTGGGCAGGAAAACTTCGAAACGCTAGCAGGACATTTAAGGCACGAGTAAGTAACACACACACATACTCTTGCACGAAAATGGGTTGTCTGACAACATTGCCAATTGTATTGATTTCCTATGGCCTTTAACGGTATTAAATACAAAAGATTTAAAGCGAGTTTCACCAAAACCCATAAAGGGTACTCGAGGGGGTGGTTGCAGGAAGTTAAAGGGATTTAAGGAATCTACATTTAAGGCATTCCAGATTGATTTCCTGTCTCTGTTTTGTACGTGAGTGTGTGTGTGCGTGATCGTGTCGTTGAGATTTGATGAAAGCCAAATGATGAACTGGCTCCGTTTGTCACTGAATATTTGTTTGTTGGCTTGAGTTTCCCCCGGCTACCGAGTGAGTGCAATACACAGTGCCATGACAATATTTGTCGACGAGCAAACACGTGTCACGGCAATTACCGGCGCAAAGTACGACGTTGCGATACATACGCTCACATTAATTGGTAGCACACATATCATATGTACGAAAGTTTATTTAAAATCATTTATCATTCGAATGAAAATGGAAAAATAATTGACGTGAGAGGAATAAGTAAGAGATATCCTCCAATGTAGCTGATATTTCGCAAAGGAATACCAATTAAAAGTGACATTTTGTTTTTAGAATAAATGGCATTATAATGGTATAGTAAAAAGAATATCTGAACGATTACAATACCTTTATAACTCCAAGATTGCATTTCCATAGGAAAGGCTATCTGAGATGAACGTTTGGATTTAGGGGGTGGGGAGTTCAGGACAGGAAGCCAATAATTAGTGGGACGCTGGTTGGGAGTGAAAAAATTTAAATTTCTCAATTCAATTCAAAATACTTTCTAATTCAATTCAAAATACTTATTAATCCATATAATAAAATTACGTCTTACATAAGATATGTTACATAGTTTTGAGTTCTATCTCTTCGATATTTCAGCAAATGTTACTATTTAAATATAGATTTATTTTGATAACAATTTATTTCAGTTGTGATCTGTTAAGGCAAAAAGGATTAAGAAAAGACCTTATATGAGCTAAGCCTTTCGAAAGAATTCTACAAAGAAGATAAATTATGTGGTGATATCACACTCTGCTGGGTACCTGGTCAAACCAGACGAGTGTGACGGATAAGGCTCCGGTGTGCTGGAAGAAACCGAACAGTGGACGTGTGCATATTTGAGTGTGTGTGAACGGAATCACACGCAGAGAAAAAATATGGTTTCTATATGGTCACGGCAACAATAGTGTGTTCTCTGCAATAAAAGTATGGTCGTCGCAACCTAAGTATTGTTTTTTGAATTTAATTTTGACAAAAGTATGATTGTGGCAATATTAATATTGTTGAAATGTAACAATAGCATTGTTGCCAAATTAAAAAATGAAAATATGGTTGTAGCAACAATATAAATATGGTTGGTGGGACAAAAGTAATGTTTCATGGGTTTTATGTTAACAAAAACATGATTACGGAAATCATACAGGCAAAATCGTAATTTATTTTTAATTTGACAAGGTTTTTTTTACGAATCTTACGCAATAATAGTAGTTTCTATATATAAATTATTTTTTTTTCAAAAGGAACTACAGATTAGTATAACTGAAATATTTTTATTAGATGAATTTTTTCTACAGTTAAAAAAATCACTCCTTTTATAAAGAGTTTTATATATTTTTACATAACTTATTTAATAAAAATCTCTATTGTTGAATAACAACTTAACCCAATTTTTACAACCAATTATGGTTGTGTGTAAATAATAGAATTATAGAATAGTTCTGTGTAAATAATAGAATTATTTACACACAACCATACAATGATCCCCACAACTATATTATTATTCACACTCAACCATACTTTGATCCCCACAACCATACTATAATCCTCACAACCAAAGAATCTTTCACATACAACCATAGCATGATCCTCACAACCAAAATTGTTTGTAAAGATTGGGTTAAGTTGTTATTCAACAATAGAGATTTTTATTAAATAAGTTATGTAAAAATAAATAAAACTCTTTAAAAAAGGAGTGATTTTTTTAACTGTACAAAAAATTCATTTAATAAAAATATTTCAGTTATACTAATCTGTAGTTCCTTTTGATAAAAAATAATTTATATACAAAAACTACTATTATTCAATATTATGATCATCATAACCAACCATCCACTAACCAATATTATGACCAATATTATGATCATCATAACCAACAATAGTATGATGCTCTTCAAATATTGTTACCCCAACCATATTCTTTATCTGCGTGCATGAAACATAAAAATCATGTCCCCTATATTTTTTTTTGTCCCCCATATTTTTTTCCAACCATATTTTTTTTCTGCGTGCATGAAACATAAAAATCATGTCTACGGATTGAGAGCAGTAGAAACCAGTTCAAGGTAGAAATCAGAAGGCGGCAAAAGGATTGATAGTCAACTACGTATAAATGTTTCCGGCCTAGGCAACACTAAGTGTTGCCTGGCGCCATCTGACATTTCCATTGGGAAGTTTGACATTTTTTAGCATAAACGTACTCAGAAGGTTTTAACGTATGACCATCATTTGCGTTGTTTACAGTGACTTCAAAAAATCAATTTGGCAAAAAATGTTATTAACTCGTGAACATTTTCATGCGATCATTTTTCACAACTTTCGACGTGGATTATCACGACAAGAGTGCATCGATGAACTTAAATCATTGAATGGCGATGAAGCACCATTCGATAGAACTGTGAAAACTGGTTTAATGAATTTAATCGTTGCCGACGCTCGCTCAAAGACGAAGGTCGTCCAAAAACGGCCGTTGTGCCAGAGAACATTGATGCCGTTTGTAAACTGATCGTCATGTCATATACCGTGAGATAAAGGCATCCTTGGACATTTCTTCCACCAGCATACATTCGATATTGCATGAACACCTGGCCGTAAAAAACTTTTGTTCTCGTTGGATCCAGCACAATTTGACAATTGCTCAAAAAAGGCTCGTGTCGATTAGTGCAAAGAAATTTTGAAAAAATTGGAGTCGACCGCGTAGGCCTTCGAGCCAAATCCAACGAAAGTTTTTCGTGGAAGAAGCACTTCGAATCAACTGGTCGCCTGTTTCTTCGGCAAAACTGGTCATGTGGTGACTGTTCCGCTTGAGCAATGTAGGACGGTAAATTCTGAATGGTACACCACAATTTGTTTGCCTGAAGTCTTCGGAGAAATTCGAAAAACGAACAAGGGAAGACGAATCCTTGTGCACCATGACAATGTGAGCTCTCACACATCGGCTCAAACCAGCGCATTTTTGGC
Organism: Hydrotaea diabolus; assembly: GCA_963513945.1. NCBI lineage: Eukaryota > Metazoa > Arthropoda > Insecta > Diptera > Muscidae > Hydrotaea > Hydrotaea diabolus. The sequence continues at coordinate 49,009,606 of OY740717.1, read as the reverse complement.
CGGCCAAAAAGTCTAAATGATGGGTCATCCGCCGTACAGCCCTGACTTGGAACCCAATGACTTCTTTTTGTTCCCGCTCCTCAAGTAAAAAATGCGTGGTCAACGATATTCGTCGCCAAAATATGCCTTTACAGCATTCAAAACCATGTTTTGGAGGTGTCTCAACCGGAGTGGAAAAAGTGCTTCAACATTTGGTTTGAGCGCATGCAAAAGTGTATAAATCATGTTGGAGAATACTTTGAAAAACAATAAAACCATTTTAGATGATAAATATTGACATTTTCATTATTAGGCCAGGAATATATATAGCAGCCCTCGTACAGTTGATTTGCGATTGCTGATCATGAATCTGTCGTCCGATTTGCCAGATTGTCTCTAGTTTAGGAGAAATTCACATAAGCCGTTATTTTCGTTTTTTTTTTAATAAATGGACCCCAAACTGCTTTATTTTTGAACCGATTTTCAAACAAATTGAGTGCGTTAACCTTTTCAATTACATGCAGGGATTTTATTTCTGATAAGAATTGTTGAATTGTACAGTGGGAATTGAGAGATAAAATCTGTGAATTTTGTGTGCGTATCTCTAGGGGTTTAGGATAAAACTTTTCAAACAAGCAGACCAATCATCAATTAAACTGATGTGCGTCCCATCCTTTTGTTTTAAAGTCAGCTTCGAGAATAGTGCAAGCAATTTTCAAAGATATTAGTCATTATATAGATTACTACTACTGTTTTTTATGAATACTTAATATACCTATTTTTTTGATCACACCCGCTATATGTCACATAGTATCTAAGCAGTGTCAATTGACTCCCTCCAATGACAATGCCATGTAAAAACTATTGGTTCTTTTCATAAAATTGAGTTGGTACTAGGATCGATCCCTATTGGTGAGGGACCTACCACGTGACTGATTCTGTACCGGTCCAATTTTCCGTAGGGCATATGCTTAGTAGGGACATAAATACTGTTACACACGTTTAATGCTGGTAAATAAAAAGTACAGAATGTTTTTGGACCAAATATTATTTAATATATTTATTAATGTATATTGTTTCCAAAAATAATCTACTTATTCGAAATGTCTGCCTTTTGCCTTTACACATGCCTTAAGTCGCACTGGCCAATCGTCAATAGCTTCACGAACCTAGTTCATTAGAAAATTGGCCACAGCTTGAACCAAAGCAGTCTTAAGAGATCCAATGTTGGGATATCTTTTGTGACACACCTTGTCCTCTAATACCGTCTACAATTTGTAATCCAATGGGTTCAAATGTGGACTGCCTGAGGGCCATTCTTCAGAGAAAATGAACACTGGCAAATTGATTCGAAGCCAGGCCTGAAGCGAGGTCATGAACTTTCTTGCTGGAAAGTCCATGGCTGGTTTTGGAACAGGAGAATGTTAAAAGGCTTCACAACAGCTTCCAAAACGGTTTCTTGGTAAACTTTGGCCGTTGTTTTGACTCCTTGTTCGCAGAAATGCAGGTCAGTGACCGTAGGAGACCCCCCACCAAACCATGACTGAAGCTGGGTAATGACCCTTTTCCTCCCTTTGGATCAGTTCAGATGCTTCCTCTACACTCTATCATTTTGCTCGTTAAGATTTTCCTGAATGGTAAAATTTTTTTTCATCGGTGAACAAAATTTTTCTGTGCATATTATCAGCCTGCTTCACCAAAAGACGTTTGCATTTTTCAATACTATTTTTTTTAAAGCTGCAGTCAATAAATGTCGGGTACGTCGTTTAGAAGCCCAAAGTCTTTTTTAATGATTCGACTCATGGACTTTTGCGTGATATTCATCTCACGGGCCATGATTTTCTGTTTTCGGAGCGGATTTCTGTGAATTCTTGATTTAAGGGCTTTGATGGCATGCGGTGTTCGAACAGAGCGTGGGCGGCCTGACCGGTGGCGGTCTTTTACATCTCCAGTGTCCTCAAACAGTTTTATGCATCGGTAGACGAACATGCGGCTTATCCCTAGTGGCCGGAGCGTTTTGAAAATATCGCTTTTTTCACACTTGAAAAGCGCTATTACAGCGTTATGGTTCTCATTATCTGACCACTCCATGTTGAAAGTTGAAACAATTTTAAAATCCCGTTACAGACTAGCGCTTTTGACGTTAGTTTTCAAAACCCATATGACATTAACGGGGTATGTTCAGTTCTACTATTGAAATGTTTTAACAGTATTTATGTTCCAACTAAGTATTAGTATATTTTATGATTTTAATAGTTAAGATATAGGTTTTTTACGTTAGGAGTTGTTAAAACGGTGCCATGCCTCCTTGTTTTATCATAAGTTAATGTATCTATAATTTTCTTTTGGCCAAACCTAAAATAAATGTGTTAAAAACATACAACAAATACAGTGATTTGTACAGAGGTTGACATAGTCCTTGTGAGGGCAAAATTTTTAACTCTTAACGGATCTAGTCAATTTTTAATACGTACTGTTTTAGTGTATGAGCATGTACCTCAATTACTTAGCTTTAATATTGCGATCTTATATTTGCTCTTTACAGACGGTAATGACTAGATCGGTAATGACACTCCATCTTTTGGTAGAGTGTATAAGAAACTGGATTTGCAATCCCATGTGCATGTAGTTTATGATACACAGTTGCCGCCACAGTTGAGCGATTTTACATTTGAATCGGCTGTAAAAAAAAAATGATTATTTTTCCAAATTTCTGGTTTTATTGGAGAGGTTGAACTTTGTTATTTAATGATGGGACACAATATCATTCATATTACCACCACAACAGGATCAGCAGTACCTCTTCCGATAATTCCAATTTTTCAGTACATTTTCTATTGTTTCGGGTCGAATCTCTTCAATGGCAACTTCGATTTCATTTTTCAACGTTTTAATTATCTCAGGACGCTTTGCGTCACAGCTCCGAGGCGGCCAATTGACATCACTGATTATTCTTCTAAAAAAATGGTACAATATCCATGGTTGCGTTAGCTGTGTGACATATGGCCCGTCTTGTTGAAACCAAAGGTCGTCCATGTCATTCTTTGAATTTTTGGAAACAAAAATTCTTTGAACATGTTGCGGTTAAGCTCAATTTTGACGGTAACGGCGGGTCGTTGCTCATTTTCGAAGAAAAATGGCATAATGATGCTGCTAGCCCAAAATTCACACCAAAACAGTAACTCGTTATGGACGCATTGGCTTCTAAACCCCATATGCAGAAATTTTGCTTATTACACATCCACCGAGATGAAAATGAGCTTCATCTGAAAACACGATTCTTCGGCAAAATTGTTCATCTCCTGCCGAACAATTTTCAGCCTATTGCACTCACAAAAAAAAGTATGGTTGGGGTGAAAATATTCGAAGAGGATTATATTCTTGCTGGTTATATGGTTGTGGCACAACAATATAATAATACTCGCAACAATAGTAAGACTTAAATACAACCATACTATGATTCTCTCAACCATACTATGATATATACAACCTACTATGCTTCTCACAACATTAGTATGATTCACACTCAACCATACTATGATCCCCACAACCATAGTATGATTCACACGCAATCATGTTATGATCCCTACAACCATAGTATGATCCCTCTCAACCATACTATGATCCCCAATTTAATTATTAGATTAATTATTAGAATTGCATTAAGTTGCCAACAATAGAATTGAGTTATGATAATTATTTAAAAAAAAATTTAATTCAAAATAATAGGAGTAATCGTTTTTATTAAAAATATATCAGTTAAACAGACCCAAAGCAGTCTATTTAAAGAATTTTTATAGGGTGATCTATCTGGAGGTATTTTTTCAGAGCAAAAAAAAATATAAAAACTCAAATCAAGTGTGAAATCATTATTGGTAATTTGAAAGGACATTTTATGGCATTTATTTTTTGAAAATAATTACCTTAAAATGTTGGAAACAGTATTATGGAAATGAGCATTTGGTAAGAAACGGGAAGATCCGCTGTTTTCGACTAAAATTTTGTTCAGCGATGAGGCCCATTTCCGGCTGAACGGCAAAGTCAATAGGTGTCAAGAGGTGTCATTATAACCAGAGAATACCACGGTTTGGTGCGGTTTACAAGCTGGTGGAACCATCGGTGCATATTTTTTCAAAAATTATGATGGTCGGAACGTAACCTTGAATGGTGCTCGCTATCGCACCATGATATTGATTTTTATGCTACCAGAAATTGAAGCCCGTAATCTTGACGACATTTGGTTTCAACAGGAAGGTGCCACTTGCCATACAGCTGCTCAAACGATTGATCTACTGAGAGGTCATTTCGAAAAGCAGCTAATTTCACGTTTTGGACAGATGAGTTGGCTGCCTAGATCGAGTGATATCACAACTTTTGACATTTTTCTTTGGGGTTTCGTAAAGTCCAAAGTCTATGCTGACAAACCAGCTTCAGGTTTTGGTCGAAATGCTCGTCATCCAAAATTGGACCTTCAGAATGAAAACCCTGAACCGTAGTTGCGGCCAACATTTAAAGGAAATTATATTCAAAAAATAAATGCCGTAAAATGACCTTTTAAATTACCACACGCAGAAAAAAAGTATGGTTGGGGTGACAATATTCGAAGGGCATCATACTATTGTTAGGTATATGGTTGTGACACAACAATATTATGAACCTCACAACAATAGTATGATTAACACACAACCATACTATGATCCTCAGAACCATAATATGATTCACACTCAACCATACTATGATCCTCACAACCATAGTATGATTCACACTCAACAATATTATGATCACCACAACCATAGTATGATTCACACTCAACCATACTATGATCCCCATACTATGATCCCCACAACCATATTATGTTCCTCATAATACTAGTATGTTTGACATAGAACCATAGTACGAATCTTACAGCCATAGCATGGGTCACAAGCAACCATAGTATGATCCCACTCAACCATAACATGGCCCTCAAAATTATTTATTAGGATTAGTTTATGTTGTTAACAATGGAAATTTTAAATAAGTAAATAAATTAAAATTACATTAAATTTAAAATAATAGGAGTGTTTATTAAACAGTCGAGGAAACCCATTTAAAAAAACCTAACCGTTTTTATAAAAAATATTTCAGTTAAACAAATCCAAATCAGTTTGTTTGGAAAATTTTAATTCCCATTATTATTTCATAAGATTCGAAACAATAACATTGTTGTAAAACCCATATTCAAGTTAAGAAAAATTACAATCGTACCGTATGATTGCTGCAATCTTATTATTGTTAACATAAAACTAAAAAAACAATACTTTTGTCGCACCAGCCATATTTATATTGTTGCTGCAACAATAGTTTCATTTTAAAATTTGGCAATAATACTATTGTTACATTTCAACAATATTAATATTGTCGCAATCATACTATAGTCAACATGAAATTCAAAAAACAATATTTTGGTTGCGACTAACATACTATTATTGCAGAGAACATATTATTGTTGCCGTGACCATTTAGTAACCATATTTTTTCTTTGCGTGCAATAAAGATTTCACACTTGATTTGAATTTTTACATTTTTTTTGTTCTTAGAAAATACCTCTAGATATATCACCCTATATTTCCATATAAAAAGTACTATTATTGCATTAGATCCGTAACAATAACATTGTTCTTAAAAGCATATTCAAATTAAGAAAAATTTTAATCATACAATTTGATTGCCGTAATCATCTTATTGTTAAGATAAAATGCAAAAAACAATACTTTTGTCGCATCAACCATATTTATATTGTTACATTTCAACAATATTAATATTGCGGCAATCATATATATGTCAAAATTTAAATCAATAAACAATACTATGGTTGCGCCGAACATATTTTTATTGTGGAGAACATATTATTGTTGCCGTGATCATATAGTAACCATATTTTTTCTCTGCGTGCGGTCGAAGTGGAAATGCATCGAATGGTGTTCCAATATTAAATGACAAAGTTAAACCTTTCAATTTGAGATTTGAAAAAATTATCGGCACTTTTTTGTTACTGTCGATTTAAATTTTTAATGTTAAATCGCCCACCCAATAACAGGCGTGTCCTATTGGTACTACGAGTATGTGGTCGCTAAGGGGATAACTTCAAAGCTTTACAAGAAATTTGCAAAAATTCTTTGTACTTGTATACAAGAAGTGATTGGCTTTATGTTTCATAAACTGTTTGATTTGAAAGTTTAAAATTTGCAGGAAAAAAGTTACTCGTAATACTGTTAGCGAGTAGTAACCGATCTCGCTTAAAATCGCTGAACGATATTTTTGAATTACTTTCTTCCCAAAAATATTAATTAATTAACAAAAACGGGGTTTTACGCATATACGAGTACAGGGTTGCCCATATTCGACAAACCCATGTTTTTTTTAAAAAAAATCAAAGAAAAAAATAAAAATTTGGCGGTTGGCAATCTTAATCATTTAATTTGTTCCAAGTAGATTTGTTTACATCAATTTTTGAATATGATATCTCTCAAATGGCCGCCTCTGGCGTTGATGGCGTATTGTGCCCTTTTTGCAGCATTTTCCATCGTTTTCGCCAACATTTCGGCCGGAATAGCGGCTATTTCTTCGCGACATGATGACCAAAATTGGTCATCATGTCGCGATAACGCTCCTGGTTGATGGTAACAGCATGGCCATTTTCATTTTGGAAGAAAAACGGCCCAATGACCGTTTTCGCACTAACGCCGCACCAAACTGTGACTTTTTCGTCATGAAGAGGCACTTCTTGAATCTCCTGAGGATTTTCAGTGGCGTAAATACGGCAATTTTGCTTATTTACGGTCCCATTCAATGTGAAATGGGCTTCATCGGACATGATAATTTTGTTCCAAAATTGCTCGTCATCTTCGGCCATTTCGATGACTCTTTGGGTCCATTCCAATCGACGAGGCTTGTCCACAGGCAACAATCTTTGCGCCAATTGAATTTTGTACGGGAACAAATGCAAATCAACGCGAATAATCCGTTGTAAAGTGGACCGAGCCATGCCCAACTGCTGAGAACGGCGTTTTTGGGATGTTCTTGGGGACCTCTCAACACTGGCTCGTACGGCAGCGATATTCTCGGCCGATCGCCTTGGTCGACTTTTATTTGGCCTCTTCGGATTAGAAAGAGCCTCACCAGTCGAAAATTTTTCGTATAAACGCTTAATGGTGTTCTTAGAAGGCGCACTTCTCACATTTATTAATATTTTAAAAGCACGTTGAGTTTTAACAATTGACTTGTTCTGTTGAATGTAAATTTCAACTATTTCAGAGCGCTCGCGTGGCGTGTATTGTTGCATGGTAAAAATCTGCTTGGACTAACGCTTCAAACGCAGTATGTCATTAAGCGATCTGACATCTCTGTCAAAAGTTATGGCGTTGCCAGATGGGTCCGTCGAATATGGGCATCCCGGTAGTTTGCTGTAAACAAAATCATTTTTATATTATTGTTCAATGGTGTAAAGTTATAGTGATCTGCTAAGCGAGTTGCGAATAGAACAAGGCCAATATAACTTAACCTGTAGAAAACATATTGAACAAAGCGATGATCAAACAAACGTATGGAACTTTGAGATACCATCATCGATTTTACAAAATTTCTGTTGCTCAAATTTCCATGTTTGTCCGGTTGCTTTGGATACCTTTCACTTATTTTTGCTTTGCTTTGGTTACCTTTTACTTATTTTTAAGATAGTCAATATTTTGTCGAACAAAAAGAAAAACTACTAATTTAATTACATTTTCTATTGCTTACGTCATTGCTCTTGTAAAGATATTATTTATTTCTTTTCAATAAAAACAAATTCAATTAATATAATTTTAAATTTCTTTGAAATTGTGTAAAAATGACGTTTATCTGTAGCCATTGCTTGCATCTTTCTGTCATTGTCATGGCGATGAATGGTTTGTAACTTTCTCTAGAGCTTTAAGACCAGGATCAAATTGGCCCTAAGTAGGCATAGAATGAATGGCATTTCACCAAAAATTAATCAAAGAATTTCTTTAAGACACATGCAAAAAATTTAATTTCTAGACTATTCTAAGAAAAGTTGTCTATTTTTTTTTAAGTTGCAAGCAACTTTAAGATTACGCCACTGTCAAACTTTTTTTTACGATATTGAGATGTCAGCAAAACACACACACACATAATAATTTACCTGCTTATGTCTATCATTGTTCAAGTCTGACCAGATATACTTGAACAATAATTCCTGTCTCTGCATGTAGAAAATTAAAATGAATTGGTTGTCGAGTTGAACAACAGTTAAATGGAAATAAATATTTTCACATGTATATGTATGTGTATTACCCATATACACTCCCCGTCACATGAATAGGACCCCAACGATGGGTTTTTTAAAACTTAATATTTTCAGCAGAAAAACGGTATGAATTAAATCTGTATTTATTTGTATGAAAGGTGCATTACTTCTGAAAGGAATGGGGAATAAATGGATTTGATATGTATACTGATAAAATTTATAAAATCATTTTATTAAAACAACTGAAAAACAGAGCTTCGGTTTTTTGCGCCACTTGAATAGGACCCCCTCATCAAATAATAGCTTTTGTAAAGTTTGAAAGCAAAATTATACATTTTATTAAGTTTTAAAAAGTAATTAAGAATTTTATGCATTTTAATGAAAGTTCAGTAGTGTTTAGAGCCTTCTATGACTCGATTCTACTGGGAATCGAATCAAACAATGTTTTAATGTAGTCAAGTGAAATCGTAGACCAGGCATCATTAATTGCTTCAATTAGTTCGTCTTTGTTGCTGTATTGCTTAACAGAAGCATAAACTTTGCGGACGAGCCATCCCCAAACATTTTCTATAATGCTCAAATCTGGCAAATAGGGAGGCCAGTCAAGAACTTTGACATTTTGATCCCGAATCCAGGACTTCACCACTCGAGCAGTGTGAACCGTGCTGAAATGACCATTGTCAGTATCCAAAAAGATTGTTGAAGTAAGGAAAAGTTTGCTGAAGTACGCCATTAAAGCAACTTGCGTTCATTGTGGTGGACAAAAATTGTAATTCGCTGGTACCATAATAGGATATGCCCCCCCCCCACACCATGACACCACCCACTCGGCTATGTAAGTGATCCAGATGGTACTCCTCTTTGCGAAGATCATGGAAATAATAGTTAAATCCATCCCTCGAAATAAAATTTGTTTTCGTCTGAGAAAACGACGCGATGCCACTCGCTATTCCATGTCATGTGACTGCGGCAAAACCCCAAGCGTATCTTATTGCGGCCATCGTTAAGGGGTGCTTTTTTATTTAGTTTTAGGCGCTTTAAATGCTTAGCTTAAGAAATAACGCGTTGGACCGTTCTTACACTAGCGTTAACGCTAGTTTTAGCCTTAATTTGTGATGATGAATATTGCGAATTTGATGCTGATCTTAGTATAGCTCTGATATCAGTTGCAGAAAGCATACTTTTTGTTCGTCCTTTCATATTCTTGCCATAGCTTGACTCATTTCGCAAAAACACAGACACGACATTTCGGCTTCTTCCGATTTTATCAGCGATTTTAAGGATTGAGTGCCCGGACTCTTTAAAAATATTAATTTTCAACTTTTCCTCGTTAGATAAAGATTTTCCTTGGCCCATTTTAATTTAATTTTGGTTGAAATCGATTAAATTGCAACAGCAGCCACTTCCATAAGAAAACTAAAGATTATGAAGGGGGTCCCATTAATGTGTCGTAAGAAATTTCACAAATTTAGGTTATGGTAAAGCAAATTAGAAAAAAAAACTTATAACGGTACATTTGCAGTACACAATTTTTTTCTCATAGAGGGTGAATATGAAGATATCAAAAACAAACAAAAATATCCCGCTCAATGATCTCAAATATTTAAGAGAATCACAAATAAGGTAAATCGTAAAGGGGGTCCTATTCATGTGGCGGGAAGTGTATTCTACACTAGTTCATATATGTAAATATGTTGGCATGCCTGTCTGCACTAACGGCTGGGATGCACACATCCTGATAGACCCGAAGGCCATTATGTGTGTATGACAAATACTTTTCACAAAAGAGAAACATGCATTCGGAGCGATACGGACGATATGCACTTTCGAATAAATGTCCTACACACGGAAATGAACAGGATATGACTGCAGAGTCAAATCCTGCTAGAGGAAGACATTTGTAATGATAAGACAAATAATTTTAGTGCATTACTGCAAAATGAACGATTTATTTTTTTTGTTTGTTTGCTGTGGAACCAAAGATCCTCAGGGATTTTAGGATTAACATTTGGCTTAGATTGAATATGATTACGAAATACAGGAAATTATTAAATTTAATTAGATGTTACACATATGCTAAAATATTATTTTTTAACATAACTGTGGAGCTAAGAGGCTGTTAATGAGGATAAGCTCCGAAAAAATAGTTTTAGAATGTGAATGTCTTGGTTTCATACAGTGTGGATCGCGGTCATTTGCTTATTTGGGAATGAAATAAAAAAATTATGAACAAACGCATGGAGTCTGGTGGGCGTGCCGGCCAGTTCACATCACCCCTCAAAGAGATAAGCCGTCAAGGAAACATTTGCCCTTAAACAATTCTTGGTAACCGTCGCTGTGTGTGCAGTGGCACCATCCGGTTGGAACAATGTCAAGTACCGTACGGAGTTCGTAGTTACGACAAGACGGTTATCCTGGGAAAATTAAGGGTCAATGATGCCCACTCGTGATATGGCGCCACAGGTTCAGGAGAGTCATTTTAAAGATTAGGTCCCTTTCTAATTGCGCTTAGAATCATCGACTTCACTTTCATAAAACGCGCATTTCTCTGGGAGGAAACACTTTTGGGCATGGGATCGGTCTCATTCGATGCTCAGATTTTGTCCACATCAAAAAAAGAAAAAAATTAAAATTGATTTTTTTACCCTTAGTTCGCTTTCTCTATGTGCTCTCACATATCCTTATAAAGGGTGTCCTAAGAAGAGCGCAATTTTTAAATTTTAAATAAAACACAGATATTTAAGAAAAAATCGTGAAACTTTATTATATCGTAAAGTAGACAGAATGAGGTTATGTATGGAACAATATATCGTGCAGATGGCCGCGGCTTTGCTGGCATGCACGCGATCTTTTAATGAAATTTTCAATGACCGTTTTGCATGAATGCTGCGGTATTTCATTAATACAGCGTCCAATTTCGTCTTTTAAGGCTTGAGTCGTCGTCGGCTTATTCGCGTAAACCATCGACTTCAAAAAACCCCAAAGAAAAAAATCTAGTGGTGTTAAATCGCACGATCTAGACCAGTATTCGGCAAACTTTTTTTGTTCAAGGTACACCTATCAAATCAAAAAATTGTAGAGGTACACGAAAAAAAACAATGTTTATTTAACATTTATATTACAATAGGTATATTGATTCCTTATATAAAAAGATGTTTAGTGATAAAAGTGAACCTGTTTAGTGAGAACAGTGAGCCTGTTTATCGGAGCATAGGCGATCAAAATTTGGAGCAATCGTTGATAAGGCTGCTCTCATCTCTTCACTGATCGTCCTCAGGCGTTCTCTATTTTTGGATTTTATAGTTGTGAGAGTTGAAAATCCTAATTCGCATAAGTAGGTTGTGGCGAATGGTAATATAATACCAACAGCACGCTTTGAAAGCAGAGGATACTCATATTTTATATGCAGCCAAAAATGTGCTAGCTCTACTTCGGAAAATTTTAGTTTTAATGTCCGATCAGTTTTTAACTCTATGAATTCTTCCTGCTCATTTATCGGTAAGTGTCCAAGGGAAATGTTATTCGAGAATGGATTTCGTACCCAATCCATAGGTTGCAGGTCACACTCAGGAAAATATTTATTCAATTTTTCTGCTAATAGCTCTAAGTGTTTCGAATAAGAATTCCTGCCTTGCATTTTTCTGTTTAGGTCATTAAAATGAGCGAATATGTCTGCCAGGTATGCAAGTTTTATAACCCATTCTTCTTTTTTAAACACAGAAGCAAAATCTGAACCCTGGGCCTCTAAAAACGTCTGGGTCTCATTTTTTAACTCGTAAATCCGTGATAGCACTTTTCCGCGAGAAAGCCATCGTACTTCTGTATGAAACAGAAGTGACTGATGATTTGCTCCCATTTCCTGGCACACTGCATTAAACAGACGAGAGTTCAGCGGTCGCGACTTGATGTAGTTGACAATTTTAACAACTTCTTGTAGGACCGACAACAATTCATCAGGCAGAGACTTCGTAATCAGTGATTCCCTGTGTAAAAAACAATTTACATTTTTTATATTAGGGTTTTTTTCAGAAGCCCTGGTTACAAATCCTTTAATTTTTCCCGTCATAGCTGCTGCTCCATCTGTACAAATGCTTATGCAGTTGTGCCATTCCAAATTATGGTCACAGAAGTACTGGTCTGTTACTTTGAATATTTCTTCTCCAGTAGTATAATCAGGAAGTGGCAGACAAAATAAAAAGTTCTCTTCTATTTCACATCCGTCAGTGTACCTCACATTTGAGATGAGATGCGCGTGACCACTGATATCAGTAGACTCGTCGACTTGTAGCGCAAATACTCCACTAAGTTTTCATTTTTGAATTAACGTTGATTCAATGTCGCTAGAAATATCATTAATGCGACGTGAGATTGTATCTGCTGAAGCTGGGATTTTTTCAATTTCCTTAGCGGCTTCTTGACTAATCATAATCTTCACAACTTCTTTGCAGACAGGTATAATTAAAGTTTCAGCGAGAGAATGAGGCTTCTTGGATTTTACTAGCATATTAGCGATCACGTAGCTTGCTTTTTGAGCTTTGTCCGTTGTTTTGAAAGACGAACTCATGAGAGTTACCTGTTTCTTAGACTGGTCTTTCAAACGTTGAAAAAAGGCTTTGTCTTTTTTAGCTATCGATGGGTGTTTAGTAGTTAGATGTCGTAAAAGTTTACTGCGCACCATCGAATTATTGCCCAAAGTCTCTCCACAAACTAAACATTTTGGAATTGGGCATGATTCGTCTCCGCAATATATAAAGCCATAACTTACATAGCTCTCATCATATTTTCGATAAAGAAGCTTAGGTTTTTTCTTCGTTAACTCTGCTTCTTCTTGGGATTCATTAGTTTCACTTGACAAACTTGCAGTACGTTTAACGAATTTATCCATTATAAACACGTATTAGGGGCTATTTATTTGTTATTAAAAAGTCTATTACGCTCGCGCCGACACAATCACAAACTAGCGGCTAGTTACTCGCGAATAAAGTGTGGTGGAAACCAAGTTCAAAAATGAGAACACTTGTCACGTTTAAGGTTGAGCACTGACTAACTCTGTCCATGTTTATTTAGAAAAGACAACGCCTATAAGTAACAGTTCTTAAAGCTCAATAAGTGAGATGTAAGAAAACAATTACTAAGAAGTTTAAGCAACAACAACATATGTATATACGGTTATTAGTTATTTCGTTGGACTAGCATATATGTGTGTTGTTGTTGCAATTGTTTTCATCTTCTATGAGGGCGAATGTCAAAAATAACAGCAGAGCAGTTGCAATTCTTTTCTTCATATAAAGAGAACACAAATACACAAATAAAGAGAACATTCAATTTGTTCTGTGCAAAGACACTCCATGAGCAATTGAGAAGAGAAACTTGTAACTTTTATTTTTGCTTATTACTCTCCCTCCTCATCCTAAAGAAGCCCACAATTTCTGTTTGATTAACATGTTCAGAGTGCAACAACATCTTCATAGATCTTATAGTTTTTGACAAAACTTTGACTTTTTCCCGCGGCACACCAACTGATGACCATGGCACACCAGTGTGCCGCGGCACACGCTTTGCGGAACACTGATCTAGACGGCCAATTCTCCAAAACGCGAAATAACACGACCGGGAAATGACTGATGCAGCAATTGAATTGTTTCTCTGGCTGTATGCCATGTGGCGCCGTCTTGTTGGAACCACATGCCCTCCACATTCATTTCTTCAATTCTAGGCAAGAAAAAACTGGTTATCATTTCACGATACCAAACACCATTGACTGTTTGCGCTTGACCTGCCTCATTTTCATAAAAAAAGGTCCAATGATTCCTCCAGCCCAAAAACCACACCACACAGTGACACGTTGAGGATGAATTTGCTTCTCGTGAATCACTCGAGGATTTTCCGCACCCCAAATGCGACAATTCTGCCTATTGACGAAGCCATCAAGATGAAAATTTGCCTCGTCACTGAAGATGATTTTATCGGCAAAATCAGCATTTTCATGTTGTCTCTCCAATACCCAATTAACGAACTCCCTTTCGTGTAGCGCTCCATTTTTACTAACCTCGTACCTTCTACTAACAAACAATAACAATTGTTCAAATGTCAAACAATGACACTTCGAATGTTGCCAGATTTAAAAATTGCGTTCTGCTTGGGACACCCTTTATATATCTGTGCATTTCCAACGAAAATGTCAAAAGTTCTTCTTTTTCAATGTTATTAAAATATGCTATTTAATAATAAATGAAGTACTGTTCGAGTTGTTCGATAGCTTTTGGCAAAAGGAAAAAGAAGTTCCGACATAAAAAAAATCATTTTCGAGGCGCTCAAATTTCAATTTTTTACTTCAATTTATTGACTCTCCACTTTTATTTTTAAGATTTTTTAAGTAGGTGATAAACAACACATAACTTTGTTTAATATTACCTTTCCGAGGTGACATACAATACATACAAATAAACATAGCCACAGACAATACAATATAGCAAATGAGTGATATAATTACGACCATTTCGATAACATACGATTCTCAATATCGATTGCTATATCGTCCCACCCTAATGAATATAACAAAGATCCTTGCTTTTGTCACTAGAAAATCCGGCTTCAACTTCGGACTATGCTAAAATGTCTAAATTTTAAATATTTTTTACAAGCTCGATTCGGCCCACTTTGCAGGTCCTCAGAAATCCTTTGCCGTAGTATCGCCTCCATATTAAAATTAGTATTTCTGCGTGGATTTATGGCCTCTTATCATCATTTTGAATGCATTTTAAACCTAAGACTGGACATATACTTGAATTGGAACATCAAGTTGGTTAGAAACTGGACATTATGGCCTATGCAAATTATCATTGGTGGCTTAATAATTATGCAAAGCAGTCATTGTTAGATCGAGTTTCTTCAATGCTTCTTCAATAAAAGCATGTTTGTCGCAACCATAGTAATGTGTTTGGAATTTTATGATGACAATAGTGTGATTGAGGCAATATTTATATTATCCAAATGTAGCAATACTATTATTGCCAAATTTAGAAATGAAAAGTATTGTTGTTTAAGATTTACGTAAACAATAAAATGATTACGGCAATCATACCTTATGGTTGTGACTAAGAACAACAAAACAGGTTTTGTAGACAACCGTGCATACATGTTTGTGTGTGTATGTTTTTTTTTTTGTATACCAAAAAAACACATACACACGATACAGTTGGTTGACCAACAACAGCAAACGGAAGACAGTTTGAGTGATTTTTATTGCATTTACTTTATTCGGTTGCATACTCTACTGCGACCGGTTCTCGTTTATTAAAAATCTGCCTGCACTTAAGTATATCCGTTCGTTACTTGCGGTCTACAAGTGGTGAAGTAGCATTAACACCTGCATGCAGCTAAAAGTCTATTCGACTGTCTTTTGAATATGTGACAGCGCATAGAGAAAGGGACCTAAGGGTAAAAAAATCAATTTTCACTTTTTTTTGACGTGGACAACATCTGAGCATCGAATGAGACCGATCCCATGCCCCAAAAGTGTTCCCTCCCGCGTTTTATGAAAGTGATGGTACACCAAAGATGCACGTATTTAAATCTTTAAAATGGCTCTCCTAACAAAACTGGTTTTTACCCTTAGGTCCCTTTCTATTTTGCGCGTCACATATACTTTTGTTTCTTTAATGAAATTGTCAATAGAAACATGGTCTCAATTGTAATGTAATTTTGAATAACTTGCTTAATAACAATCTCTATTATTGAAAAACTTATCCCAATCCTAATAAATAATTTTGGGGATCTATGGTTGAATGAAATAATACTATGGTTGTGAGGATCATACTATGGTTGTTTGGAAATGATACTATAGTTGTGAGGATCATAGTATCATAATATGGGGATCATAATATGGTTGAGTGTGACTCAAAATATCTTTGTGGGGACCACAGTATGGTTGTGTGTAAATCATACTATTGTTGGGAGGATCATAATATTGTTGTGCCGCAACCATATACCCAACAATAGTATGATCTTCTTTGAATATTGTCACCCCAACCATACTTTTTTCTGCGTGTGCTCATCCCTAACTGGACCATTGGTTCGAACTTATTTATTCAAAGAACATTGAATACATTGGCGTTTTTCTCATTTATGGACTGAACGCACTGTGGATAAGGGCGTCTATTCATATTCATGTAACACCATCCCTACAAAAAAAAACCTAAAATTTCAGCCAAAATATTGGAATGTAAATTATATTACAACTCAATTAAAAATTGTGTAAATAAGCGAAACTATTAATCAGATATTGAAATGATATTTAATAAACGGAAACAACAATAAAATTGATAAAAACATGCCCTGTATCGTGGGTTATGCGGGTGTATGTGTTTTAGTATGTATGCAGTGCGACGGATTTTTAGTGTGATCGGTAGAAAACTACTGGCTTGTTAAATGCGAAACTGTCTGTCCTTAAGTGTAAAGCCGCTTAACATAATTATTAGTATAGAACATTCGCTGCACGAAGGAAAAAGTGTGGTTAGGGTAACATTTTTTAAGAGCATTATATTATTGTTCTGTTTATGGTTGTGACACTAAAATAGTATGAATCACACACAACCATTCCGTTACTCCCGCAACCATACTATAATCCTCAAAATCATAGTATGTTTCACATATAACGATAACGTGATCCCCACAATCATGGTGTGATTTACACGCAATTATGTTGTGATCCGTACAACCATGGTAATTTAAATAAAATAAAAATTATTTATAAGTAGTAAGTTATGTTGTTAATAAACTAGAGATTTTTTTTAAGTAAATTATTTATGTTTAGCTCGTTTGTTTTATTTCGGTCTGTTGCTTTTACACATTGGACAGGGATTAAACAGGCTCCAGACCTTTTGCTTCTATATTTAAATAGAAGACAAGTTTTTAACAAAATGGCAAAGTGACATTAATTTCGTGGCTGCACACTACTTTTATCATGATTTCGGGTCCGTGACAACCCTCTTCAGAAAGCCACTTGTAGAAAGTAAAACCGAACTCTATAAAGCCAGGCTCTCCCCAAACGAATGAGAACTACTGTTGTAAACCTTAGTTTTCAAGTTTTCTTTACACAATTGCCCACGAAAATACAACTCACTCTTGCCACCTCTAAAGAGACTTCACATCGAGAGCCATCAATAGATTTCTTTTACAACGTGTGTGTATGTGTGTTGTAGAAAGAGTTTAGTTGACTATGTCAACTTGTGTGCCGTATCGTGCATGTTTAGCTCGTTTGTTTTATTTCGGTCTGTCTCTTTTACACATTGAACTGGGATTAAACCGGCTAAAGACCTCTTGCTTCTATATTTAAATAGAAGACAAGTTTTTAACAAAATGGCAAAGTGACATTGATTTTCGTGACTGCACACTACTTTTATCATGATTTCGGGTCCGTGACAACCCTCTTCAGAAAGCCTTGCTGCAATTGTTGAAATTATTTATTATTTATATAAAATACATTTAATTCAAAACATAAGGAATGATTTATTAAATAACCAGCAGAGGTTCAATAGGTGACATTATACCCAGAGAAAAGCACGGTTTGGTAAGGTTTATGTGTTTGTGGAATTATTGGTGGATGATTTTTCAAAAATGAAGCCCGTTATCTTGACGACACTTGGTTTCAACTCTCAAACAATACTATCTAATGAGAGGTAATTTCGAAGCGTAGCTAATTTTACGTTTTGGACCGGTTAGTTAGCAGCCTATATCTTGTGATATCACACCTTTAAACTTATTTCTTTGGGGTTGCGTAAAGTCTATGCTGACAAACCATCTACAATTAAGGTCTTGGAAACCAACATTCCTCGTGTCATTAATGCCATACCGGTCGAAATGGACAAACGAGGCATCCAAAATTGGACCCTGAAAATGAACACCCTGAGGCTTAGTTGCGGCCAATATTTGAAGGAAATTATATTCAAAAATAAATGCCACAACATGTCCTTTCGAGGGATATTGTGGTACTTATCATTTAAGTAAGTGTAGATACCGTGAATGGTATATAAGGTTCGGCCTTGTTTGTAATAAAGAATCAATCTTTTTTTTATCAAATTATTAGTGCATTTTTATAGTGTATAAATGGTTAACCACTTCACTTGAAAAATGAAAGAAAAATCTGTTAAATTCTTAGAAAAAAGCCTAAAACTGGAATGTCTGTTTTTAAGTAAAACAAGTAAAAAACTGTTAAGTTTGGCTGTGCCGAACTTTGGATACCCTCCACCAGATTCCCAATTAAAACAATATTTTTTTAATTTTTGTGTATGTGTAATATTTTATTTCGATAGGTCAAGTTAGTGTGAATTATCGTCATATTATTTCTCAAGGCCCTTAAGACCGTTTGTATGGGAGGTATCAAAAGAGGCTACCCAATATCAACTCAATTTGGCGCAGAAGTGTGTTCTATATATAAATCTTTATGTGGAAAGTTTCATATCGATAGGTCAAGCTTGTGGTGAGTTATCGTCATATTATTTCTCAAAGCCCATGAGACCGTTAGTGTAGGAGGAACCAGTAGGGCCTTTCCGATCTTAGCCAAATTTAGCGCAAAGTCTGTTCTAACTATATATTAATCTTTACACCGAAAATTTCGTATCGATAGTTGAAGTATGTGGTGAGTTATTGTCATATTATTATTTTTCAAGGCCCATGAGACCGTTTGTGTGGGAGGTACCAGTAGGGCCTTTCCGATCTTAGCCCAATTTAGCACAAAAGTCTGTTCTATATATTAATCGTTTTGCCGAAAATTTCGTCTCGATAGGTTTAAGTGTGTGGTGAGTTATTGTCATATTATTTTTCAAGGCCCATGAGACCGTTAATGTGGGAGGTACCAGTAGGAGTTTACCGATCTCAACCGAATTCAGCATAGAAATGTGTTATATAAAGAAATCTTGATGTGTAAAATTTCATTTCGATAGGTCAAGTTTGTGGTGAGTTATAGTCATATTATTTCTCAAGGCCCATAAGGCCGTTTGTATGGGAGGTACAAGAAATGGTGTCCGAATCTGAATAATTTTATATATAGATGACTGCGCCTATATAGACATTATTATTTGCAAAATTTCTGTGGTTTTTCTCAAGAAACTGGACGGATATTTCCAAATAAAATACTAATTTTTATGAGGTAGTGTCGGTTGAGGGTCTCCAACACCAACTTCCCGAGATATATAGCCCATTTTCAATACCAACCATGCTAGGTTAACTACACATGTTTGTGCCAAATTTCAGCTCCCTAGCTGTTTTCATGCAGGCTCTATCTTGTTTTCAACAGACGGACAGCCGGACAACATGGCTAGATTATCTTAGAATTTTACTTTGTTGGGTATCCGATGATTATTTCAAGGTGTTACAGACAGAATGACAAAACTAATATACCCTCCATTTTATGGTGGAGGGTACAAAAAGCGTCAGTCGGTTTTTGCAAAATACGGGTTGAAAACATAGAAATGCCAGTTTTCTGAAAACCTGGGTTTTTTAGACAGTCTATCGTGGACCCAAAAACAGATTTCTCTAATTCATAAGTTATTTTCGGCGTGGTCGAGCTTAAAGACATTTTTACATCTTTGACTTTAAACCTAGCGAAAACGTCGCTAAGATCAGGTTCCAAAGCCAAGCTCTTCAATGCAAAAATTTTCGTCTTTAACAAATCAAACATACGTATTTCAACCTAGTTTAGCTTTAAAATGAACTAGTTCGACATTGATCATTTTAAAGTCGACCACTTCAATGTATTAGGGTCCCTTACTAATTTATACTTTAATAATCGCAAAGTTAAATCGTCGAAGAGTTATTGAATGCTTAAAGACTACTTTAATACTTGGTACTCGCAACATGAAGTGCAGATTTGTTAAATATTTAAAAACAAGAATGGGTAACAAGTTTAACTTTATAAATATAAAATACAATATGAAACACACAACGCATTTTATGTATGTATTGCACGTATCGTAAAATATTTTTTAAACTTGTTAACCCTCAAAGCCATATTACAGAGGCAACGTGAAGGGTGATATGGCCCTGCAATTCTAACTAATCCTTGCAATATTTGTAATTCATATGGACATGTATTTAAAGAAAACTATATGTCATGAAGGAATGTAAGTTAAACTATTTAAAATAACTAACAGAACTCAGAAAAACAGGTTTCATCGATTTCAATATAATTTTTGAATAGGCTAAAAAAAGATATGGCAATGTGAATGCTTATGGGTGGGTCAATTATTATGACTTTTCTTTTAGAAAACCTACCTGAGAGCTCAGTAATGATTTTATTTATTTATTTTAAAAGTCATCCTCCCCTACCCATACTAAGGGGTCTGTGCCTCAACTCTTTTATAAAATAATTGCAAAGAATTTCCGTTCAATAACCATCTCACTCTCTAAGCTATGTTTATCCCCCTCTGCACAGGGCCTTTCAAATGACGCAGCTGTTCTAGTGCACCACTTATAGAAACAACAAAAACATTAGCATACTCGCATATATGGCATAGCGTCACATAATCCAACTCATAGAAACCCAATTAAAATAGTTCACTTTTATTCAAACGTTCATGCATGAGCATGAGCCACAATAATATGTCAATGTCACGACTTTATGCACATTGTGCAACTGTGGCAAAACTGCATGGAAATATTTTTAGACCAGATTTGCGGTTGCACAATAATAATTTTCAAATTAAAGGATTTCAGTATTTTATTTTAATACACTTTGTTTTACAACTGCTGCGTTTTTCTTTGCATTCATTATGGAGACGTGCGTGTGCAATAGGTTGGGGCAACAAAACAAAAACACAACTCAAGTTAGAAAAGAAAAAAACGGAAGTGACCAACAAGATATTACCCTATACCGGGTGATCAATCTAGAGCTACTTTTTTCACTAGATATTTTTTTCACAGATTACGCAGGAGTTGTGTTTAACTTTATTTTTTTTCTTTTTAGTTTTATTTGCAATTTCAACATGGAAAGGCTTACACCGCAAAAACCTCGGTCTGAAGCAAAATATATGGTTACTACTTATATATGTGACAGCGCATAGAGAAAGGAACCTAAGGGTAAAAAAATCAATTTTCATTTTTTTTTTGATGTGGACAACATCTGAGCATCGAATGAGACCGATCCCATGTCCCAAAAGTGTTCCCTCCCAGAGATATGCGCGTTTTATGAAAGTGAAGTCGACGATTCTACACCAAATATACACGTATTTAATCTTTAAAATGGCTCCCCTGAACAAAACTGGTTTCTACCCTTAGGTCCCTTTCTATTTTGCGCGTCACATATGGCCTGCGCAACAATAATATAAGTATGTTCTCTACAATAAAAGCATGTTCGTCGCAACCATAGTATTGTGTTTTGAATTTAATTTTGACAACAGTATGATTGCGGCAATATTAATATTGCTGAAATGTAACAATAGGTTGTAGCAAGCATATAAACATGTTTAGTGCAACAAATGTAATGTAGTTTAAAATTTAGACAATAACATAATTACAGCAATCATACAGTATGGTTGCGACTATGAACATAACAAAACAGGTTTTATAGAGCATCCATGTGTATGTGTGTGTTTGTATGATTTTTTTTTAATACCAAGAAAAACAGTGCATTGTTGTTTTCCATTACAAAAACCAACAACAGTTGAAAGGTAGTTCGAGGGAATTTTATTGTGTTTACTTAGTTCGGTGAAATACTTCACTACCGACTGGTTCTCGTTTATTTAAAATCTGCCTGCACTTAAGTATACTTAGATAGCCATTGATCATCATTTAATCACATTCGTTACTTGGTGTCTATACGCAGAGAAAATATGTGGTTACTATATGGTCACCGCAACAATAATATGTTCTCTACTATAAAAGCATTGTCGTCGAAACCATAGTTTTGTTTTCTGAATTTTATTTTGACAACAGTATGATTGCGGCAATATTAATATTGTTAAAATGTAGCAATACTATTTTTGCTAAAATTAGAAATGAAAATATGGTTGAAGCAAGTATTGTTGTTAAAGATTAACTTTAACAATAATATAATTACGACAATCATACTGTATGGTTGAGACTATGAAGAAAGCATAACAAGTTTTAAAGACTATGTGTGTGTTTTTTAGGTATAACAAAAAAACATACACACACACACGAAGGAGTGCATGGTTGGTGTCCACTATACAAGTAGCATTCACCCCTGCTGGCAACTAAAAGTATTTTCGACTGCCGTTGAAATTCATATTTTTGTTTCTTGAGTAAAATGTTTTATAAAACGGCCTCAAATGTGGTTATGAACTAATTTTAATGCAATTTAAAATAACTTACTTAATAAAAATCTCTATTTTTTAATACGAACATGACCCAATCTTAATAAATAATTTTGGGGATCATAGTATGGTTGAGTGTAAATCATACTATGGTTGTGAGCATCATACTATGGTTGTATGAGAAGCATACTATATTAGTGAGGATCATAATATGGTTGTGGAGATAATAGTATGGTTGAGTGTGAATCATACTATTGTTGTGAGGATCAAAGTATGGTAGTAGTGATCATAGTATGGTTGAGTGTGAATCATACTTTGGTTGTGAGGATCATAATATTGTTGTGCCACAACCATATACTCAACAATAGTATGATCCTCTTCGAATATTGTCACCCCAACCATACTTTTTTTTCTGCGTGTACGGATGGTGAAGTAGCATTCACCCCTGCTGGCAACTAAAAGTATTTTCGACTGCCGTTGGAATGTATTTTTTTGTTTCTTGAATGAATGTTCAACAAAAACATGGCCTCATATCTGGCTATGAACTAATTGTAATGCAATTTAAAATAACTTGCTTGATAAAAATTTTTATTTTTAAATAACAACACCCAATCCTAATAAATAATTTTGGTGATCATAGTATGGTTGATTGAATCATACTATGGTTATACGGATAATAGCATGGTTGCATGTTTTGAGGAT
Source organism: Hydrotaea diabolus (assembly GCA_963513945.1). Taxonomy (NCBI): domain Eukaryota; kingdom Metazoa; phylum Arthropoda; class Insecta; order Diptera; family Muscidae; genus Hydrotaea; species Hydrotaea diabolus. Next base: position 48,986,365 of record OY740717.1, on the reverse strand, counting down.
CATACTATGGTTGTATAAGAAAAATACTGTGGTTGTGATCATAATAAGGTTGTGGGCATAATAGTATGGTTGAGTGTTAATCATATTATTGTTGTGAAGATCATAGTATGGTTGTGTGTAAATCATACTATGGTAGTGAGGATCATACTATGGTTGTATGAGAAAAATACTATGGTTGTGAGGATCATAATATGGTTGTGAAGTTAACTGTATGGTTGAGTGTGAATCATACTATTATTGTGAAGGTCATAGTATGGTTGTGTGTGAATCATACTATTGTTGTGAAGATCATAGTATGGTTGTGCCACAACCGTATGCCCAATAATACGATCGTCTTCGAATATTGTCACCCCAACCAAACTTTTTTTCTGCGTGTGAAATCATCGGTCCATATTTTTTCAAACATCATGGTGGCCCGAACGTAACTGTGAACGGTGCTCGCTATCGCGCCATGATATCGGAGATTTTGCTACCTGAAATTGAAGCCCGTCATCTTGACGAAATTTGGTTTCAACAGAACGGTGACACTTGCCATACAGCTGCTTAAACAAAATTCAGATCCTTTATGAAACGCCTGCTGCAAGACCTTATAACGTACGAATATTTGTTGTAATTGCTTCATACAACATACTTACGGTTTCTAATAATATATATTGAGCCGAATTACGTCACTGTCACTACAAATCACATACATTTAACAAATTTAACATGGCACGTTATGAGTGATCAATGTTTGTCTCTCGTAAACTATAGTACATCGTTACATGCTATTGTAGGGCCCACATACCAAGGTACCTCCGGATTTAAGCTACATACGGGAAGTGATCAAATTTCTATGCTACGTTTAGAGTGATCACTAATAAAGACTAGTAAAAGGGGAATTTCACGAGGCCCTGCTTTTATAAAAGACACATTGTATATTTGATTTTGGAAAATTTTAGTTAAATAAAGTATATTTGACAGCGCATAGAGAAAGGGACCTAAGGGTAAACAAATCAATTTTCACTTTTTTTTGATGTGGACAACATCTGGGCATCGAATGAGACCGATCCCATGCCCCAAAAGTGTTCCCTCCCAGAGACATGCGCGTTTTATGAAAGTGATGGTACACCAAATATACACGTATTTAAATCTTTAAAATGGCTCACCTGAACAAAACTGGTTTTTACCCTTAGGTCCCTTTCTATTTTGTGCGTCACATATCATGATATATGATGCCAATATGTAACCCTGATGAAATTTGACCATATGGGTCCATTTTTTTAATAGCGCCAATGTTCATAGTCCCACACGAAGATCCCTCTTATGTAAAGGATCAGTCGCTCTACAATTAAATGCGATTGCGCTCAAATAAAACATACATTGTGCAATGAAACTTTAAGTATTGAACTATGACCTTTTGATTTTGAAATCTTGCCGCTCTATAGCAAATATTTTCAATTCGATATAACTTACATGAAGCATTGAACTTAAATTGCGTCGTAAATTGGACCTTATCAGTCTATGTTTCTATATAGCGCAAGGGAATATGTCCCTCGCATATTAAGTCCGACAAGTCTTAAATTCTAGACAGAGATGGGGAATTTTCTTAATAACAGTGTTGTGTACGAGTATTTTATTTGTCCCGCCCGACATTAGCTATGTTTACTTGGTTTACTTCAACCGGTGTGCACCATCGTTCTCCGACATATTACCATGGCCCCAGTGCCTCTTTGCGACTACACTCGGCCAATTCCTTTGGTACAAATTAGAATCATGATTTAGGAACATTAATTTCCCCTTGCTAATGGATCCGTCGTGGTTAGATGGTACGTAGTGTATACAACCATAATGCTAGTATGCCCAGGATCATTCCCGGATAAAAACATCCAACAATTTTTTGCGGTGGGTTTAAACCTCGTAAATACCGGCGACTTTACGAGTAAAAGATTTTTCTCTAAGCCATGTAAAAAATTCTCTACAAAAGGCATTTGCCGTTCAGGGACGGAGTTAAACAGCAGATTCGGGTCTGTTGAAAGCCGATACAAAAAAATTAATAACTTTTTTTCTATTTCTTAAATCTGGTTATTTTTTTTTATTTTGTATATTGCTTTTTAAGTATCACAAAAATGGATAAATGGGACACTGAAACAAGAATTTTGATTGTTCGTTGCTATCACACACTGAAGTCCGTTGTTTCGGTTTAAAGAGAGTATAGGTGCACGTTTGGCGGCAATCCTCCGAGCAGATGGACCATAATGAAACTTGTTTGCGGATCATGTGAGAGTCTTACCATTAAAATCCTACAGTTCGGACGGAGGAAACAGCTGTAGCTGCTGCCTTACAAAACAATCCATGAGTTTCGGCAAGAAGGTTATCTGCTCAAATGGGCATAAGCAGACATTTATTGCAGTCAATTATGCACAAATATTTGGATTATTCCCATATAAAATTTAAATGGCCAACAAACTGAATCCAGCAGACTTTCCGACTCGCATGGAATTTTGCAGAAGCTGATGGTGGAAGAGGACGGAAACATGTTGAACTGTCTTTTCAAGTCTGACGAGGCCCATTTCGATTTAATCGGCACCATAAACAAACAGAAATGTCATTTATGGAGTGATTCCAACCCACAGATACTCCATGAGATGGAATTGCATCCACTTTATGTCACAGTGTAATGTGAACTTTTGTCAAGCTGCATTGTTGGGCCCCACTCCTTCGAAGAAAACGGTCACACTGTTACGGTTACTGGAGCATGTTGAGAGAGTTTTTTTTATCCAGAATTAGTCCGAATGAGAATTTCTGTGAACTCTGCGTGGTTTCAGCAAAATGGTGCAACTCCTCACATAGCCCGGCTTGTGATGAAAGAATTGCGACGAAAATTTCCCAATAAACTGATATCCAGAAACGACATATTCCGTTAGCCCCCCAGGTCGCCAGACCTTACTGCACTTTACTTTTTCTTGTGGGGTTATTGCCAACAGGAAGTCTACAAAGCAAAACTAACAAATTACTTATACAGTGAACTAAAGCAATCGATTGGAGAAACAATTGCGGCTATGCCTGTCTCAACTCTCCACGCAGTAATTTACAACTTTTTTGTAATATGCAGCACATCCATTTAAATTCCATTATTTTTAAAACTAATTAAGCTATATTTAATCAAATTGAATGAGCTTTAACATAAATAAAAGAAAAATGATTTCTATACACTGAAAAATAATGTAGCAATATTAATCAGCCACACTGTATAACAATTTCATCGTGCAAAACTCTCTGATTTGAGAAGAGTTTATCCGTAATTCTTAATGGGATGTTGTAGATTAATGTAAGAAATGGGTGTAGGGAGCGTGATCGGTGATAGGAATATACTTTTTTATACACAGAAAGAACAAATTTGTTGGCACAACCAAATTTGTGTCCAACCGAATGATTTCGAACCGAATAATCATAACGACTATAAACATCTGAAGATTGCCATGCAAGTTTTTTTTGGATATAGCAAACAACGAGGCCGCTAACGACTCAGAGCAGAAACAGAACACTGCGGCTGCGGCGACGGAAACCGGTGCGGCTCTCTTACTCTCAGACGGCAATAAAGTCAAAGGCTTGCAAACAGGCTTGTGAAACGAATAAGTCATTGGGACTAATAACGATTTTTTTTTAACGATTAGTCTAGTACGAGGGCTGCTACATAAATCTCTGGCCTAACAATAAAAATGCGAATATTTATCATTGAAAATGGTATTTTTGTATTCTCCGACATGGTTTATACACTTTTATACACTTTTTTCACTCCGACTGCGAATCATCCGAAGCATGGCTTTTGAACGATTCAACAGCATCTTCTTGCGATGAAAATCGCTAACCACGCATTTTTTTCTTGATGTGCGGGAATAAAAAGAAGTCATTGGGTGCCAAGTCAGGGCTGTACGGCGGATGACCCATCAATTCGACGTTTTGGCCGGTCAAAAAGGCGCTGGTTTGAGCCGATGTGTGAGAGCTCGCAGTGTCATGGTGCACAATGATTCGTCTTCTGTTGTTCGTTTTTCGAATTTCTCCGAAGACATCAGGCAAACAAATTGTGGTGTACCACTCAGAATTGACCGTCCTACGTTGCTATAGCAGAATAGTCGCCACATGACCAGTTTTGCTGAAGAAACAGGCGACCATTTGCTTCGAAGTGCTTCTTCCACGAACAACTTTCGTTGGCTCATCTTCTAAGACCCACACGGCCGATTGCTGTTTTGTCTCAGGCTTATACGCATAGATCCATGATTCGTCACCTGTGACGATTTTATAAACGTATTTTGAAGCATTGCGATCCTATTTTTTCGAAATTTCTTTGCACCAATCGACATGAGCCTTTTTCTGAACGATTATCAAATTGTACGGGATCCAACGAGAACAAACCTTTATTACGGCCAGGTATTCATGCAATGCGAGTATCGAATGTATGCTGGTGGAAGAAATGCCCAAGAATGCCTCTATCTCACGGTATGTCACATGACGATCTTGCATTATCAGTTCACGCACGGCATCAATGTTCTCTGACAAAACGGCCGTTTTTGGACTACCTTCGTCTTTGAGCGAGCACCAGTTTTTCACAGTGCTATGAGATGGTGCTTCATCGTCATACAAAGATTTCAGTCATTGATGCACTCTTGTCGTGAAAGTTGTGAAAAATGATCGCGCGAAAATGTTCACGACTTTATTCCATTGCCATTTTGCCAAATTGATTTTTTCTAGTCACTGTAAACAACACAAATGAATGTCGTACCTCAACACATTCTGTGTACGTTTATGCTAAAAAAAACTGTCAAAAATGTCAAATGGCTCTCCAAACTCAAGATAAGAATAAATCTACTCATCATTTATGTAAAGAACTGCGTTTCCTTTTACAGAAAGCTTTATAATATGTGTAGTCATTTTTCGGATCATCGACTCAGAACATCAACAAATACCTCTCAAGCTTCAATATTTCGACCTGCAGCTTGGATTCCACTAAGAGACGGACGGGCATCGGACGGTTATGAGTATAGTCGTAGATTTTTAAGGCGATAACAAATATATACCCTTTATAAAGTCTCCATTTATTTTTTTGCGGTGTTGCAAATGTAATCAGGAAGTAAACATACTCTCGATTCTATAGAAGAGCGTATAAAAACTGAAACATAATATCATGTTCTAGATTTATTCGCTTGCCAACATAACTGGTGCTACAAATACAAATTAAACAGTATTAAAGTCAACAACTTTGCCCAGTGAGGACACGAAATAAATCAGGTCTTTCGGTGTGTACAGGTTAAATTAAGGCCAATGATTTCCGTTGGTCATTTTGCACGCATTAAAAATTGTAGCAATTCAAACTTTTCCTTAGACGACTTTAAATGCTGAAAACTTATTTTAATAAAATACTGAATTTTATTCCATACGAAAAAATGTACTCGTACAACTAAAGAAATATTTAACTTTGTGTTTATCTCCAAAATGTTTAAGATATGACGCCATTAATTTTATGTTTGACCAGTTTTTGTTTTTTCTCCGTCATGACATTGTATCTTAAAGCTGCAACTGCCTTCTGTTGGAAGTACCCCACCGTACCCCATTTGAATTGTTGCTCAGCACTTTGTATTTCTGCTGGTCCTCTTCACCCCATCCAACCATCGACGAGGAACGACAAGGACTGCTGGGTGCTGTGAAACCAGTGGTGCTGGTGAAGAGCTGGAGCAACAAAGCAGCAATTAAATATAGTTTATGGTATTTAAAATACAGTATTTTTTCCTGTTGTTTCGAGTAAGTATACAAGGGGATTTTTTCCATCATTCCTTCTGCAAATACCCTCAGAGCAATTGTAGGTTTTTTTGTTAGTTTTTGCACAATTGTTTGAATGAAAAGGGGGCGTAGGGGCAAGACGAGCAAATGAAGTATGAAAGAAAATACGTATGTTTGAATGCATTCATGCTTTTGCTCTTAAATGCAGATGGTACTACAGTCGGTCAAAATGCTTGCCGCCATTAAGTTATGGGACATTCGGTGGTAGTGGACGTAAATATGTACAGATGTTGTCCCGATTTTTTTTTTGCAGAAAATTCGTGCTTAGCTTTGGCAGTGTCGTTTAATGTCCACAGTCTCCCATATAGAGGTTTTTCGCGGAATTTATTAAATTCGAGACATGCTAAATTTTGTAAATCCCTGATTGCCTCAGCAAAAACAATTGAAATATTTATAAGCTAAAACAATAAAGTGGTGTTCACTGCTAACGAACTAGAATATCATTATGTTATTTTTGAATAGCGAGATCTCAAGTCAAAAATAAAGGGTGTTTTTTTTAGACGTGTGGTTTTCAATCTGGCCACACTTTTTTCGGATTTGGATTTTTTGACAGCTGTCGCCTGATATATGCTCAGTGTGGTTCCCCATTTCATAATGGATAGACTTACTCTGGAACAACGTGTGCAAATCGTGGTGAATGGGCCCAAAACGAGATGGCCACCGAATCTGATTTTTTCAAGAACATGTTGTTCAGCGATGAAGCTCACTATTGGTTGAACAAACAAAATTATAGCATTTTTAGTAATGAAAATCCACAAGCCATTGTTGAGACGCCGTAACATCCCCAAAAAGTCACTGTTTTGTGTGCTCTATAGGCAGAGGGAATCATTGGTCCTTATTTCTTCACAACTGAAGCCGGCCATAATATAACAGTCAATGGGGAACTCTATAGAGCCACGATTAATGACTTTTTCGTGACTGAGTTGGAGGATGTGAATGTTGACGACCTTTGGATCCAACAAGACGGCGCTACATGCCAAACAGCCAATGAAACAATCAATTTATTGATGAGCTCATTATCTCGAGCCTGTGGCATGGCCTCCAAGATCGTGCTGTTTAACATCGCTGTACTATTTTTGTGGGGTTATGTGAAGTTGCTTCTAGTCTACTCAGATAAGCCCTACACGGTACATGAGGCCCCAAATGCTGCAAAAGGTAGTCGAAAATTGGGCCTCTCTGCTGGAATTTATTCGAGCCAGCCGCGGCGGCCAATTGCCCGAAATCATTTTTAGAACATAATAGCAAACCCTTATCTTTATAATTAAGCTAAGTTCATTATATTATATGGGTTTTTATTTCTTCTTGAAAACCACACTTCTGAAAAAATATCCTTTAGATCGGTCCCTCTTACTCCTTATAGATTTAATGATATTTGGTTTGTGTCGTTTATGATTTGCGACAGTCGTTATCATTAACGTTGTAAGATAGTAAAAAAGGAACCTAAAAGGCCACCGCATTTTTAATTGTATGCTCGTTCTCGAATTTAATATACTCGTATTACACACAGAGAAAAACTTAGTTGGAAATCGGTCCAAACTGCAAAAATTCGGTTGGATTAACATTCTTTCTGTTGCAATCACCAACATTATACGATATACTTATATATGATAAAATGGTTCGAAACACAATAATATAGTAGATACGATAATATCACCATTCTTACAGGTAATAAGTCGTTTAAAAGAACCGTATTCAGTAAAACTTTTGCTTGCCACTACTAGTGGTTAATGCAACAAACCAATTTTGATATACATGTGTTGTACTACCAATTATCGGTGGTTACAACAGCTAAGTTCTTCGTAATTACGCAATTTCGTTTATTGGTTATCCTAACATCAGATTATTTTCCCTATAATAATTTATGGCTTCAGGTCGCCACAAAATCTGCGTTTAAGGCGAAAACATATTTAGAAATCCAAAAAAGAAAACGATTAGAAACAACAAAAAGTGTATTTTGTTTTGTTGTAATTTTTTCTTTTGTTAGACTGTTTAAGCTATGTTAGGCAGTTTAAGCTTTAAGGACCAGTCGATTAATGTTTCCAAACGATTTAGCTATTCTTATAAATCAACTTAAATAAATATTTTCCTGAATATTAAAATAAGCTTAAAAGTATTTTAGCGACATAACTTAGATTTAATGTATGTTTTTACTATGGATATACCTCCTTATAATTGAAAAACAACAACAAATCTTTATGTGACGTTGAACCATATTCACTGAGTTGATTTTCCTTAAAGCTTGACAATAAATATTGTTATTTTTTCAATTCCTATCAGATTGGGGCAAAATGGGTATTAGTGGAAAGCCTATCAAAACATCTACTACTATTTATTTTACTGATCCGTTAACCTATTGCGATGCGATTAAATGTACTTAATAAAATAAATTAAAATAGCCCACTGGAATTTATAGAACATAACCTAAGAATTTAACCTTCTATATCCAAGATTTTAAGCCTTCAGTTGAGGTCTTTTGTGGCACACTAACCCTTTATAAGCAGTAAATATTCAGGTTTAAAGTTTTTACTTTCTTTCTAACATGTCAGAAATTGCTTTCTCTAAATTGCTCATGATAAGATAAAACCAAAATTTATAAGTAATTTATGACCCACTATTACAATTTAATGAACAAAACCATTTCACTTGCGCATAAGAACTAACTTCGATTCGTAAGTTAAAATCAAGTTTCCAAATAGCTGCTCATACGAGGGCACATCAACAGTTCCGTGACTTTTCTAACTTTCCTCGTAGTTATATGAAATGCAACAATGCTCCCATTGAGTAAAGTAGCATCTGTTAAAAGACTACTGTCAAATTTTGAGAGAGTTATGTCATTTAGTTTGTGTTTAACAGCTCTTCAAAAAATACAACCTCGTGAAAAATTTTAATTTCGAGTGTTCAATAAACATTATTTTTTGCGGGAAAATCCAATCAATCAAACGAAGAAAAAACTTGATTGAAAAAATAGGATTCTGCACCATCGATTTTAATGCTAAAAAAGTGATTTACTGACTTTTGTTATCGTCGCACTAGTACAAATGAAGCTGAACTTTCAGGGCTGCCAATTGAGGTCCATACACCCGAAAGTTTCGAAAAATCCACGATATGGCGTTGGCCAATCGAAGAGTAAAAGTGCGTGAGATTTTTGATAACATACGCATTTTATATGGTAGTGTGGTTTCGATTTTATATGAACAGTTTGATTTAGGAAAGCTGTCTGCAAGATGCGTTCCGCGATTGCCATTTCATCAAGACAATGTACAGGTGCACACGTGTACAATCTCAATGACAAAATTCCATGAATTGGGTTGCCAATTGGCACAGCATCCATCATATTGTCCGGATTTAGTCCCCAGTGACTATTTCCTTTTTTCAAATCTAAAGAAATGGCTTGATAGACGGAGTTTCAGCTCCAATGATGAAATTATGAATCGAACAAATGCCTATTTTATGAACCTCGAAAAATCCTATTTTTCGAAGGGATACAAAAGTTGGAGAAACGTTAGACTAAGTGTATTAAGCTAAAGGAGATTCTGTTAATTTTTTTTTGTTTTTTTTCCAAAAAAATACTGTTTTATCCGAAAAGTCACGGAATGATTAATCTAACATCATATATAAAAACTTCAAATATTTTAAAACCTTTATATATAAAAATTAATTAAAAAATCCGTTTTTATAACGGTCAAATAACGGAATATATAAAATGTAACCATCAGTTACAGTTTACAAAAGTTCGTGGTAATGACAACCGAATTCTCAGAGTACTTATAACCAACAATCAATACAAAAGAAATTCAGTTCCAAAAGTCATCTAATTTGGCAAGGGTTACTGATACTTTGTCTTTTCAAACTATACTTAGTAGGGACATAAATACTGTTAAAACATTGAACACACCCATTTCAATAGTAGAACTGAACATACCCCGTTAATGTCATATGGGTTTAAAAGCTAACCTCGATAGCGTTAGTCTGTAACGGGATTTTAAATTTGTTTCAACTTTCATCATGGAATGGTCAGATAATGAGAACCGTATCGCTGTAATAGCGCTTTTCAAGTGTGAAATGAAAAAAGCGATATTTTCAAAACGCTCCGGCCACTAGGGATAAGCCGCATGTTCGTCTACCGATGCATAAAACTGTTTGAGGAGACTGGAGATGTAAAAGACCGCCACCGGTCGGGCCGCCCACGCTCTGTTCGAACACCGCTTGTCATCAAAGCCGTTAAATCTAGAATTCACAGAAATCCGCTCCGAAAACAGAAAATTATGGCCTGTGAAATCAAGAATTCACAGAAATCCGCTCCGAAAACAGAAAATGATGGCCCGTGAGATGAATATCACACAAAAATCCATGAGTCGAATCATTAAAAAAGACTTGGGACTTGGGGCTTTCAAACGACGTACCGGACATTTATTGACTGAAGCTTTAAAAAAATTGGATTGAAAAATGCAAACGTCTTTTGGCGAAGCACGCTAATAACTTGCACAGAAAAATTTTGTTCATCGATTAAAAAAGTTTTACCGTTCAGGAAAAATTTAACAAGCAAAATGATAGAGTGTATTCGGGGTAATTTAAGGAAGCATCTGAACTGATTCCAAGGGTGGAAAAGGGTCATCACCCTGCAGTCATGGTTTCGTGTGGTGTCTCTTACGATGGGGTCACTGACCTGCATTTCTGCGAACAAGGAGTCAAAACATCGACCAAAGTTTACCAAGAAACCATTTGGGAAGCTGATGTGAAGCCTTTTAACAATTCCCTGTTCCAAAACCAGCCATGGACTTTCCAGCAGGATTCTGCGCCGGCCCATAAGGCCAAAATGTCCTAAGCCTAGCTTTGAAAGAATTTACCAGCGTTCATTTCCTCTAAAGAATGGCCCTCAAGCAGTCCAGATTTAAACCCATTGGATTACAAATTTTGGACGGTTTTGGGGGACAAGGTTTGTCACAAAAGATACCCCAACATTGGATCTCTTAAGACTGCTTTGGTTCGAGCTGTGGCCAATTTTCCAACGGACGAGGTTCGTGCAGCGATTGGCAATTGACGATTGGCCAGTGCGACTTAAGGCATGTGTAAAGACAAAAGGCGGACATTTCGAATAAATAGATTATTTTTCAATAAATATATTAAAAAATATTTGGTCTAAAAACATTCAATACTTTTTATTTACAACATTAAACGCGTGTAACAGTATTTAAGTCCCTACTAAATATTGTCAATTTGATCTACTGCCGTGTACCCAATCAACAGACGCTTGTAGCAGTAGAACAGATGGCTAGTACGTACAACTACCAACATTCGGTTGTGTCAACAACTCTGTTATCTGCGTGCAAATATATTCTTTTCGGCGCTATGGAAAAACTACTCTACTTGTAGTTTAGCGTAGCGTACAAACATTTTAATAACTTTAAAGTGTAGAAGGAGGAACTCATAGTTAATTAAAAAAGCCTGTAGTATAAAGGGAGGAGAAAGTTAATTTAAATAAATCTCAGCAAATAACCTCAAGGTCATAATTAAAGTACAATAAATCAAAATTTCAGTACATATTTTTTAAATATTAACATTATTGTCATACTTCTTCTTATGTTCTCTTACAATACAATTCTTGTAGTTTTTTTTGCGTTTTAAAATTTTCCATAATTTACCTTGAACTGTTGGCAGTGGCCAATGACCCGTTCATGTGGATTATTTATTATGCGCATAAAATTTAAGAGAAGACAATAACGCACATTTAGTAAATCACATTTGGATAACTTCCATTAGGTTTTATGTTCACACTCTTTCAATTTTCTAATTATCGACCGACCGCGTCGATATGCTGTTTAAAAAAACTATCTACACTTATTTTGCCAATTCCAATTTCTATAATTCATAATTAATATTCGATAATGTGTGTGCGGGTACGAGTATGTGTGTGTGCTTTTAAACTTTTATTGAACAATATTTGGGTTGTTGCCGTTCAATAGTGCGTATTATTTTGTTTGGATGCGCGCTAAATTGGCGTCATGTCAGAAACGTAACCTCATCGTTATTATGGGCCGGCATATAATTGAATATCATAGACTGAATATTAAAAAAATAGGATATTTGATAAAATTGGTAATAATGCCAAAATTACAATATGTTTAAACGAAAATTGAAAGGTCATAAATCCATAATGATTTTTAGTTTTTTCTTTTTTACTTGTTGTTCACTACAGGGGGAATTTTAAATTAAAAACATTATCGAACCAGCAATTGAAGGAACTAAAGTCAATCAGTAAAAATCAAACATCGTGTATAAGTAGGTACCATTTTGCTCTGCTTAAACAGTTAAAGGCCAGCGTCTTGAAAGACGAAAATTACTCTTGGAAGTTTTCAAAAGTAAAATACTTTGCATACTTTTTAAACGAACCTTGAGCATTATCTTGATTTAAATGTGCTTTTTCACATAAAAATGAAGCAGTAGCGCTGGCTAGAACACGTTGGCCGAATGAAATAAACTTTTTTGGAGGAAAGAAGTTAGACGATAACTACAACGAAAAGAAAAGACAGTTTTGACCAAAACTGCGGTTGTTATTCAAACCCGTTAAAGAACCCCACTTGCTGGACAGATAAAAAGCAGCAAGTGGTAGTTTAACTGCCAGGTTTTTTAAGCATGATTTTATTTAACTGTATTTATCCGAGGAACACATGGACTGTATACGAGGGTTGCTATTTATACTTCGGGTCCTAACCAATACTAGTGTTTCCCGATGCAAACTGCAACTTCCATTGGAAACTTTGACATTTTTTTGCATAACTTCACTCAGAAAGTTTTGTCATTTGAATGCGAACTGTTTTGTTTCCAGGGTGTTGAAAAATTCATCTCTGTGAAAAAATGGAATTATCCCGTGTACGTTTTCGTGCGATGATTTTTTACGATTTTCGGCGTGGGTTATCGAGACAGAGTGTTTAAATCAACTTGTTTCGACTTTTGACGATGAAGCACCATCAAAAACCACTGTTTGCTGGTACCAGAAGTTCATTCTCCGATGACGTTCGCTCCAGGATGAATTTTGTGAAGGAAGTCCAACTTCGGTCACTTTGCCAGAAACCATCGATGCTGTGCGTGAACTGTTTCAGCAAGACCGACATGTGCAATACCGTGAGATTAAGGCATCCTTTGGCATTAGTATGACAAACATCATTAAGATATTGCATGTTCATTTGGCAGTGAAAAAAATTTGTTCTCGTTGAATCCCACATAATTTGACGAATGCTCAAAAATAGGCTCGTATGGAGATGTTGAAAAAGTATAACTGCGGTAGCTCAAAGGAAATGTATAACATTGTCACAGGTGACGAATCATAGATCTATGCATATGAACCCGAAACAAAACAGCAATCGACCGTATGTGTCTTTCAAGACGAACCAAATCCAACAAAAGTTGTTCGTTGAAGAAGTACATCGAAGCAAATAATTTTTTTCGGTATATCCTGCCATGTTGCCACAGTGCTTTTAGTGGAACGTAGGACGGTCAATTCTGAGTGGTATACAAATATATGTTTGCCAACAGTGTTCGAAGAAATGAGGAAAGATAATAAGAGAAGACGGATCGTTTGCATCACCAGAATGCGAACTCTCACACATCAGCTGAAACGATGAGCTATTTAATCACTCAAGATGTCGAGTTGATGGGCCATCCACCATCCAGCCATGATTTGGCATCTAATGACTTCTTCTGTCTCGATTGGAGTGGAAAAAGTGCTTCGAAAATTGGTTTGTGCGCATGCAAAAGTGTATTGATCTTAAAGGAGAATATTTTTAAAACAATAAAACAATTTCCAATAATATATTATTGTGTTTATATTGACGGACCCTAAATATAACTAGCTAACCTCAAAGATGTTTTTCTACCTAAAAAAAAATGTACCCGACAAGTCAGGAAAAATGATTAACAAAAGCAGTGACAGCTACAGGGTTCAGCATTTACGAAAAACAATTTTATATATTAATAAAACACAGAATATTTTAAATATAGAGTAGTATTTCAGGTGTAGTGCAATTGTTACATTTTAAAAATGATATTCGATTTCTATTCTTTGAACCTAGTTTTCCAGCACTCTTGCACACATTTCAACCGGAACTTTGGCAATTTCACGTTGGATGTTGTCTCGAGCTGGTCTAAAGTTGCTGGAATGTTGAAATATTAATTTCGACTAACGGTTTGACACTGAAAGATCATTAAAAATGTTTGAGGGTGCGTTGACATAAAGATACGAAATGGTCATGTCTCTATTGGAAAACCCTTTAAAGGAGGAAATGTGTACACGAAGAGAAACTATATGGTTACTTTGGTTACCGCAACAATTATATGTTTTCACCAATAGAAGCATGTTCGTCGCAAACATTGTTCGCTGCAACCATTGTATTGAGATTTCGAGAGTATACGTTCACCAAATTTGCCTTTCAGTAAATCGATTGTAGCGCGTGCTGTGTGGCTAGTGGCACCGTCTTATTGAAACCACATATCGGCGATGTCAAGCTCATCCAATTCTGGCTAATAATAATTTTCTAACATGGCAGGATAGCGCTCTTCATTGACAGTAAAATGACTATTCTTTTAATTTTTTTCGGATGAAACTGTGTTTCTTAAATCACATGTTGGTTTGTTGCTGTCCAATAATGCATATTTTGTTTATTGACAAAACCACTCAGCCAGAAATGAAATGAGCTTCATCGCTGAAGATTATTTTTCGATGAAATTCTGGATTTTCGTGAAACTTTGAAAAAGCCACCGACGCAGAATTTTTGTAGTAATTTTTAATGATTTCCAAACGACACTCGTAAGTAAACTTTGCCATGATGAAAATGATGACTTACACTACCGTTTTGAGACTGAAAGATCTTAAAAAATGTTTGAGAGTGCTTTGGCATAAAGATACAAAATTGGCATGACCCTATTCGAAAACCCTTTATAGGGAAAGAATGTGTATATGGAAAGAAAATAAAGGGTGGTTTAATTTTAAGGACTGATGTTAAATGTGAACCACACCTAAACGTCAAGCTTTTTTCTGCATATCATTTGATATTTCTCAATTTCAGACTAACTTAATTTGAACCATGAAAGGATACACAAGCTAGCAACGCGTTATGAAAATAGCCCTTTAAACCAAAATGCATATCGTACACTTCGTGATTTTTTCGGCCAATTTAATCGTCCAAATGTGCGTACAATTGGAAAAAAATTGAGCAAACCGGGTCTGTAGGCGATGTGAAAGCAACAGTGAATGCTCGTACAGCTCGTACTGTAAAAAAAAGTTGCTGCTATTCGCAATAGTGAAGAGCCGTCCACTTCAGCTCCCACCTCTCACACTCGTCGTTTATGAACTGCATTTACACGCTTACAAGGTGCAATTGGCTCAATCGGATGCTTCAGTTATTGAGTCAATTGCACCTTGTAAGCGTGTAAATGCAGTCTTTATGCACAATGTTCATGAACCATTCCAAACGTCGTCAATGGTCAGAATGGTGGCAAGAAATGGCAACAGTGGCCTTAAAATTTAACAACTCTTTACATGGTCAATGTATGGTCACGGCAACAATAATACGTTTTCTGCAATAGAAGCATGTTCGTCGCAACCATAGTATTGTTTTTTGAATTTAATTTTAACAACAGTATGATTGTGGAAACATTAATATTGTTGAAATTTAGCAATAGTATTATTGCCAAATTTAGAAATGTAAATATGATTACTGCGACAAAATTATTGTTGTCGTATTCACTTACGACGAGATGACCTTTGGTTTTATTATCTTTTAAAATTATTAGGTACTTCAATAACGTTAAGCATTTCAAGTATATATATTCTTTTGTAATATCTCTCTTGCGCTACAATTTCTAAGTCGGTAAAGTCAGGCTTATGTCCAGTCACAGTACAGTGGGCCGCAATTGCGGTCTTTTGTTCTGTGGGCCTATTTACGACTTTAAGGTCAGATTTGTGGGACGAGATTCATGTCTTTTGTTAGTTTATTGTTGGTAGAGATAACATAAACTTTTTGAAATATGTTGTTTAATATTTAGGTTAAGAAAAATGTGATTGCTGCAATCACACCGTTTAAATCACACATTTATAAAAAGACGTAAATGTATAGGTAGACATGACATCACACCATGGGTGAATGGAAATTTGAAAAAGTTGTTAGATAGATATGAGATAGATAGAGGTAGATATGAGATAGAAAAAGAACTTAAAGCTATTAGTAAAGTCATTAAAATTGCCAGCAGAGAGTCCATGAACAATTTTTATATAGATAAGTTAGAAAATATTCGCCATGAACCCAGCAAATGTTGGAAGTTTTTAAACAAAACACTTGGTAGGAATTGCAGTGATAAATCCATTAAAGTAGAAGATAATAATGGCTATTTAATATATAATGACGTCCAAAAAGCCAGAGTTTTTAATGAATACTTCCTGAAATCAGTGAAAGATTTGACCAAAACCCCAATGATCACTGCAATTCAATGTGTACTCTTATTCGATGTAACACTTCTATGCAATTGAGATGTACTAGTTTGAATTAAGTTCAGGATATTATCTCTGACATATCTGGGCGAAAAAGTTCTGGATATGATAACATATCTCCTAGAACTGTATTGGAGTGTGTGGATGTTCTTTCACCTTATTTGGTGAACATATTCAATAATATGATGGTCAGCTGTACATATCCTGAGATTTTGAAAATACATAGAGAAGTCCTGATTCCAAAGGAATCAAATGTCAGTACGGTTGACAAGTACAGACCAATTGCTGTTTTGCCAATATTTAATAATATTTATGAAACAATTTTGCATAACCAAATTTTTTCATATCTGGATAGCAATAACTTGCTCAGCAGATTCCAGTTTAGGTTCAAAAAGGGATGTGGCACTGAAGAGGCTGCCGTAAATGTAGTAAATCATATTTGTAAAGGATAACTTGTAGATGAGGGACTGAAAGGAGTGGCTAGAGTTTTTTATGACTTTTCCAAGGCTTTTGATCTTGTTGATCATGACATTTTATTACAAAAAATTAAGTATTATGGAATTTGTGGAAACGCATTGAAGGTTTTGAAGAGTTATTTACAGAACTGGAAACAATATGTAAAAAATGGGTGTAAAAGCTCATTTCAGTTTGTGGAAGATGATGTACCACAAGGAAGTGTACTTGGACTGTTGCTTTTTAAGATTTATCTTAATGATATAACAAACCTGGGTCTGACCGGTAAAATGTTTTTATATGCAGATGATATGTGCTTTATTTATCCTTACCATCATGAAACAGTAGCTAGAGTATATATGGAGCGAGATGCTGCCCTATTAAGTGAATTTGCTAGAATAAACAAATTATTTTTAAACGCGGATAAAACTAAAGTTATACGTTTTAAACCCCATATTGACCACAGGAATTCCTTTGCCATATACATTGATGGTAAGGAAATTTTAGAAGTTCATTCTTTAAAGTACTTGGGATTGCAAATACAAAGCAATCTCTCCTAGGAACTACATATTCAGCAATTGAAACCCAAATTATCTTGAGCTGTAGGAGTCTTATATAAGTTTAAGAATAAATTCAATTATGAAACCAAATTTTTGATTTACCAAGCATTAGTACAGAGTAACCTAAATTACTTAGCTTTACTGTACGGTTACAAAAAAAGTGTTGAGTTCAAATCTCTGTTCAGGTTCCAAAATAGAGCGTTAAAAACTGTTGCGAATCTTCCGTTAACATATTTTACTATGTCTTTATACAAGAATGTATTTCCATCGGTGTTACCTCTTTATGGAATCTATAAAATTCAGCTTTTATTGTATGTATTTAGATGTGTTCACAACATTGGACATCATACAATCTCTTTTGCCATAAACCAAAGTTCATTTAATACCAGAAATAACACAAACTTGAGGGTAGCCAGCTGTAGGCTTGAGCTTACAAAACAGAGAATTGAATATATGGGCTGTAATGAATTTAATAAATTACCAAATGATTTGAAGACTATGAACAGAATTTCCACATTTAAGAATCATCTAAAAACTTATTTGTTGCAACATGTTGATGGATTTATAAATTAATAGATCCAATCTCAATAATTTGAAATGTTTTTGCGAATTTTTCGAAAGAAAGTAAAGTGTAGCTAAATATTTAAAAAAAAAATTAATGCCAACTTGCCTCTGTAATGTCTATAAGACGCTGAGGCTTCATTATCGATTATGAAGAATGCTATTACAAATATTATTTTTTCAAATATTATATTTTTTTTATATAATATATAATTTATGTAATATAATATTTAATCATGAAATTGTAGAGAACAAATAAATAAATACAAAAAAAAACTGTGACTGTAAACTAAGCATAACAGCTTTTATAGACCAACGTATGTACTACTTATACATGTATGAATGTGAGTGTGTTTTTGGCACAACAAAAAAAGAAAACATATACACATACGTTACAGTGCATAGTTGCTTTCCATAATAAAATCAACAACAATCAGAATGCATTGCAAGGGATTTTTATTGTGTTTATTTGATTCTATAGAATACTCCACTGATTAATTTGACATTTCTTTGTTTTAGTATTTGACAAATTCAACCACGGAGAGGTACAGAATTGAGCAGCGCGTTAAGACGTTGAAGCCTTTTGCGAAATCAAAATACATTTCGTGCACTTCGTAATTTTGGTCAGTATAATCGAGCAAATGTTTCCTCAAACGAAAGAATTTTGCGCAAACCTGGGTCTGTAGGAAAAATGAAATCACCTGTGCATGTTCGTCCAGTTCGTACTGCGGAAAACATTGATGTTGTTCGCGTTAGTGTTATAAAAGAGTCTTAAACCTCGTACTCTACAATTGAAGATCTTACGAATGTAACTAATGCAAACATTGAATAAAGATTTGAATTTACACACTTACAAAGGTCAATTGACTCAAGAGCTGAAGCCTTCTGATTATTTCAAGCGTCGTCAATACGCTGAATGATTATTTAAACAGAAGTGTATGGTGATTTTACAAAAAAAAAAATTCAACGACGAGGCACACTTTTGCCTCAGTTATGCAGGGTATAATAACATTAAGGCATTTCGACTTAATTTTTCTAAATAGCTTAAATAGGATTTTTTAAATCATACGAATATGTGGGGTCTAAAGCATTCTCTTGATGTGTTGCAGATTTTAACCGAAACAAAAGTTATATATAAGTAGCTTGAGAGAATCCATTTCATTTTAGTAAATACCCGAAGTAAAATTCGTCGCACCATTAAAAGGCTCTCTTTTTTGGATCTTAAGCCAACAAGTACGTCCGATTTGTGCGAAATAAGGAAAACGTAGAAAGGGTACCTTTATGCTCAAGTTGATGATCGGACCTTGTTCGTTGACTATCAGACTGGCCCTTTCGTTTAATGTCCACTCAAAACATGGCTTAGAAATTGAACCTTAAGTCCAAAAATAAGTATTGTAAAATAAAATATTAAAATAAGTACAGAAAATTGTCCCATTAGGAACCCCTCACATGAATGACTCTGTCCTAGTTAAAAAACATAATTACTTCTTTCCTTATGCATGAAAGGACCTTTACTTTTGATATATCATATATGAAATATTGACACGCCCCATCCTGGTGTCCATACTATGTCACGTCCCATCTATCTACTACTACATTTATAAAACTGTAATATCTTTAATACTGTAGAAAACAGTTTTTTTGCCACAACCGAATTATTTGCCAGCCAAGTTTAGGTGGTTGCACGTTCCATTGCTGCAATGTTGATTGCATATACGGCAATTTATTTAAAATAAAGACAGAAAATCTGTTCCATAACCACGTCCTTTCAGTTATCTTCCACATGAATGACATTGTCCTAGTACAGTTGAAAACTATTATTACATTTTTCCTTATGCATAAAAGACCCTTACATTTTAAACTCTATGTATCACTGTAATATCTTTAATACGGCATAGAGAGAACATATTTTTTGCCCCCGAGTTTTATCCCATGCAAATGATGATGGTTTCAAGTTCCATCGCTACAATGTTGATAAGGTATACGTCAATTTGTATATAAATGTATTTTGTAAATTTATTGGTTTGAAGTGTGTTTGTGTGCAACGTATATATACTATATATATACACTTCTTGCGATAATTTGAGATTTTTTGATTTGTAATTTATTTTGTTTATCAAAATGTTGCTCCAGTTTCAATAAATTCAAGGATACGGACGCAGCTTTGGAATATCTGGAAACTTTGGTAGAATCCATCGACGAAGTAGCTTCGGCGAGCACAATTTTCCTCGATTTACCTGACCCGGGATCGTTGTCTGGAGAAGATGATGGGGAGGAAGATGAAGGAGGTACTGGAGATGATCTTCATCGCACACTTCTTTTGCAGCCTTGCGAATTGCGAATGGGGAATGCTAAATACGATGACGAAGAGCTTCCCAATCTCAGTTCATATGAGGATGTATCTGATGTTATAGCAAACGTGAGCAGTATAATTGATGTATGCATTTTATTATATATGTATTTTTATATGTGATACTCTAAACCGTAATATCTCTACACAACAGGCGGAAGTGCTTCAGAATGCGAAAATCCCTGAAGCACCAAAAGCCAAGCGCCCGAAGAGATTGGAATGCGCTTCAGTTACTCCAGATGAGCCATCAACTTCACAGGCAAATAGTTCAAAACGATTCGGCAAGAAACCAATGCATAATATGTCATATTCGAGCAATATTCCGAATAATATTCCACACTTGGGCGATCAGTTTTTGTGGGAAAATGATAAAAAAGATGGGACTAAACCGATATTTCCAATGCCAGATTATCGAGATTGCGCCCTTCCTGCTTGGGAAATGTTTGAACTTTTTTTCGATGAAGAAATGTTTTCAATGATAGCTCAGGAAAGCAATGCATACGCCTTTCTAAAAGAAGACAAACATCCGGACATAACTCCATATGAATTGAAAACTTTTATAGGTATAATGCTAATTAGTGGATATTCGCAAGTTGCAGGAATGAGGTCATATTGGTGTAGAGATGGCGACTTGTATAACAATATGATAGCGTCGGCAATGACTCGCGATCGTTTTGAAACCATATCAAAGTTTATTCACTTTGCACCTCTAACAGGTATGGATCCTAACGACAAAACGTGGAAATTACGTCCAATATCTGACCTCTTATCGCAAACTGCATAAAGAACTTTCACCCGGAGCAGGACTTATCATATGACGAGTCCATGATAGCGTATTACGGGCGTCATGGTTGTAAGCAGTTTATACGAGGAAAGCCAATTCGGTTTGGATTTAAAGTTTGGTGTTTGAATACGCCAAAAGGTTATCTTGTAAACTTTGAAGTATATCAAGGTAAAAATCCACGAATAAGTCCAGTTCTGGAACAAAAGTTTGGAAAATGTGTGGCTCCATTATTGGAAATGATTCACGCTTTGCCACCAGAAGTAAAAGCACATCCGTACTGCTTTTTTTTGACAATCTGTTTACTGGAATCCCCGTGCTGTTTTACATGAACCATTTGGGGTATCACGCTACTGGAACAATAAGGGAACGTAGAATACCACGAAATTGTCCATTGCCAACAAATGACGTCATAAAGAAGAAACCAAGGGGTACCCACTATTCAAAAACTATTTCCAATTCGGCTATCACAGTTACAAAGTGGAGGGACAATTCTGTAGTATGTGCAGCATCCACTGTATTTGGAGCAGGTCCTGTAGAAGTAGCGAAGAGATACTCGCGCGACTCTTCGACATACATAAACATCCCAAGGCCTAACGTATTCAAAGAATACAATAAAGCTATGGGTGGAACAGATCGCATGGACCAAAATATATCATACTTTCGTATAGCTACGCGGAAACAGAAATGGTGGTGGTCAATATTTACATACTTTATTGATCTAGCTATGCAAAATGCATGGATTTTACATACTAATGCTGGCGGATCACTTTTTCATAAAGAATTTCGGCGAGTCGTCGCAACGCACTACTGCACGAAATATGCCAATTTATCGCAAATTCAGAAGGGAAGAAAGAAATACAATATTTCGGAAACTGATCCACGATTTGATGGACTGTGTCATTATGTTGGGCCTTCAAACTCACGACGCAGATGTGCATACCAGTTTTGCAAATCTACTACGCGGCTTATATGCAAAAAATGTGATGTTGGCCTATGCCCTGCTTGCTTCGAAATATATCATACTCCATCAGAAAATAAATAAAAATATGTAAATTTTATTTATAAGACACAATAAAAAGTTTTTTTGTTGATAAATACTATAGTTCTTTGCTTTATAGCGCTTTTAGTAATTATTCTAAGGTCTGTTACCATATGGTAACGGACAGTGGTGGCCAAACGGTGGGCGGGCCAAAAAATTAAATGCCAGAAATTTGTTTCTTACGTCAAACAAAGGTATTCCTGAAAAATTTTCGAAAATATTCCTATTATTTCGCTCTCGTCATTAAAGGGTTAAGTTTGTATGAAACTAATTTTCTTAAACTAAATTTGGGTTTAACTGTGTCAAAAGCAATTAGAAGATAAAATTGATTATGATATGTTATAAACTATCTCAGTATAAACCTAACAATTGCCGGGTATTTAATAACTATTAACACAAACGATATCAAATAGATCTGTGATATATAGTAAGAAATATTTTCTATTTTAAAAAACTGTGTTTAACAAAGTTGAATATTTTAACCACCTTACAGTAGGTGATGACATCAATCTTTATATAGATTTTCTGATAAGTTACCAATAAATAACAATTAAAAAATGTTAAGTTTGGCTGTGCCGAACTTTGGATACACTCCACCAGATTCCCAAATTAAAAACTATTTTTTAAATTTTGTAGTTTATTTATTGTAATTTATTTAAAGCAATATACTTAATATAATTTATTATAACTTAAAATTAACATATTTTCTTTTTTTTGTCTTTTTTTATTATTTACACACAATATTTCTTATTAAGAAGCTTAAAAATTATTATAAATAAAAACTAAATGCCTATTACTATAGCAAAATGATGACTGTGAGCTGTAGAATACGTTTGAAATTTTACCGAATTATGTTCGGAGTTGATGAACGCCCAATCGATATGTGTTCCGTGTTTAGTTGTTGGTACAGATTTTTCTAACAGTGATGAAAATCCTTTTTGCTCGAGAAGAGTTTCTGTTGAATTTTTTTGCAAAGTTGCGCGGCATATATTGAGGTCTCCTACACCAAAAATATTTGCGAATTACCAGACATCTCGATCAATTGATCTAGAGCTTGAGATAAAAACAGTCTGAAGAGACCTTCAGGGTATGACGCATTTCGATAAAGGGCAAGTACAAATATGCTTTCAATCTGAAATGCAATGTATTGAAATGTGTGATTTATCGTCATATTATTTCTTAAAGCCCATGAGACCGTTTGTGTGGCAGGTACCAGTAGGACTTTTCCGATCTCAACAGAATTTGGCGCAGAGGTGTATTCTATATAAAAATCTTTATATAGTTTGTTTATTTCATCTCGATAGGCCAAGTTTGTAGTGAGTTATTGTCATATTATTTTTCAAGGCCCATGAGACCGTCAGTGTGGGAGGTACTAGTAGGACTTTCCGATCTCAACCGAATTCAGCGTAGAAGTGTGCTGTATATAGAAATCTTGATGTGTAAAATTTCATTTTGATAGGTCAAGTTTGTGGTGAGTTATAGTCATATTATTTCTCAAGGCCCATAAGGCCGTTTGTATGGGAGGTACAAGAAATGGAGGCCCAATCTATACCATTTTTACATAGATGATTGCGCTTATATAGAGATTATTATTTGCAAAATTTCAGTGATTTTGCTCAAGAAACTGGACGGATATTTCCAAATAAAAAACTAATTTTTATGAGGTAGTGTCGGTTGAGGGTCCCCTGCACCAACTTCCCGTAGAGCTATATATCCCATTTTCTATACCACCCATGCTAGGTTAATTACACATGTTTGTGCCAAATTTCAGCTATTTTAATGCAGGCTCTATCTTGTTTTCAACAGACGGACAGCCGGACAACATAGCTAGATCTTAGAATTTTACGAGGATAAAGAATATATA
This sequence comes from Hydrotaea diabolus, assembly GCA_963513945.1. Classification (NCBI taxonomy): domain Eukaryota; kingdom Metazoa; phylum Arthropoda; class Insecta; order Diptera; family Muscidae; genus Hydrotaea; species Hydrotaea diabolus. The sequence goes on along the minus strand of OY740717.1, from coordinate 48,962,454 downwards.
TACTTTGTTGGGCCTCCGATGATTATTTCAAGGTGTTACAGACAGAATGACAAAACTATTGTACCCTCCATTGTATGGTGGAAGGTACAAAAAAGGTACAACAATATCTATTGTCAAGCTTTGGGTGACTGAAACTCGGGATATGTGGGTCGTCGCCAACAAAATTGTTTTTTTTATATACTGTGGAGGACTTTGCATGGCGGAAATTTCGATTAAGTCTGAGAAAGGCCGCTTAAATGCATTTTCTGTCTAACCCAAGATGCTTAAAATGCGATTAAAACAGCTTTAACAATTTTTTTTAGTTACGAATATATAAGTATTTTATTGGGAATTTTTAAATAAACATGTCTTCTTCTTAAATAAAGATTTTGTAGCGACAAGATCCGATAAATGTTCTTAGAGATTAAATTGTGGTTATTGGTATCAAAGTAACATGTACAGGGTGGGTCAAAAGTTGCCATGGGTTTCAAAAATTTATTAACTTTTTCGTTTATAATTTTTTATTTTTTTCAGATTATATAAATAACGCTTGGAAAATAAATAATGCAGAGATTCACAACAAAACAAAGAGCCAGAAAAATTCAAGTTTAATATTTAAATCAGCGATCAGTTATTTTAACGCAAACGCATGAGCGATGAAGCTCATTGTTATTTAAATGGCTTTGTTAATAAGCAGAACTGTATGTTCTGGGGTTCTAAAAATCCAAGAGCCATTCATCAACGCCAATTCCACCCCATTAGGTTAATGTGTGGGATCACATCTAAAAATATCATCGAGAATGAAGGTAAAAGTGCTGTAAACCTAAATGGAGAGCGGTATCAGTTTGTTATAGAATTTTGTTTACGTCGTGCTCTTGAAAACAGACCTGAGATGTGGTTTCAGCAGGACGTAGCCATTGCCCACACTGTCCGAGACATAATTGTACTTTAAGTCAAATTTTTGGAGCGAGAATAATTTCCGGATATTCGGAGTTTATTTGGCCAGCGAGATCGTATAAAAACGGTGGTCATTTAAGTGAAATTATTTTCCATACTTAGTGTAAAAAAATTTCCTTTTGTATATTATACGAGCATAATCTGAGAAAAAATATAAAAAAAAAATTAATAAACGAAAAAAGCTATTAAAGTTTTTAACTCCATGGTAACTTTTGGCCCACCCTGTACTTTAAAATTGGTTAGTTGCCTACCTCCAGTTGTGGCGACCAATAGTTTAACTGAAATCGGTTGGAAAGACCAATTTACCGTAATATTATCGTTGCTATCATTTTTTGATATGTAGAACCATGTAACCATCAATACAATGGTGTGTTCATTGGTGATTTAAACAGAAAGTTCGACTATCTAACTGATAGTCGAACTTTTGATTTGATTTTTTTCTCTGTGTGTGTATGCAATACTAGTGAAAATTATTATTAAATATCGAAAACACTAACTGATGGGATTCTATTTGCGCCCTTACCACATATAATACCTCCTACACAAATAAAACCACCCAAGCTTAGATTGAAAACTATTTTTATTTTATGTCATTCATCGACATGATTTAGACGAGAGTGGGTTTCACGCCACATTTTGGTAGCTCACATTGTTTCAGCATCCTTTCCGTATTCCGCTCTTCGTGTCGCTTCGATACCAGCCCCAAAGCGGACAGTATTTTTCTACGAAAAGGCACGTTGGGATGAGCTCAACCACTTTTTCCAGCATTTCAATTGGAAACTTTGCTTTCTTGATAACGACGTAAATGCTGCGGCTGAAATGATCCAAAACATAATTTTATCTGGTATAATGACTTTTGTTCCAAATAAAATTATGTCGGCTAAACCAGCCAAAAACAGTTAACAGTAACCAGGCATGCAGGGATGCTGTCAGATCAAAGGAGGAAGCGTTCAGAAATTGGCGTTTAAACAAAAACCCCATTACTGAACTGCTGCGAAAACAGGCAAGAGCTTCGTGTGCCAGAGTGCTTAGACGTGAAAAATTTCTGCACGAACAACGTCTACGTACAAAGGTTCTTACTTCTCCTAGGGGAAGTAAGAGCTTTTGGTCGTTTGTAAGAAGAGTAAAGGATAGTTCTTCATCTATCCCAACTCTTGTTAAAGACGACCAGGCATTCACTAACCCGGTTGATAAAGCTAACCTTTTGGCTGAAATATTTGCAGGAAATTCTTCCTTGCCGGAAAGCAATCAACCACTCCCCGCGGTCGAAAACGTATCAAGTTCCATGCCTCAGATATTTTTTCGAACGCGTGCAGTTAAAAGGGTTCTTGCGAACCTCGACGTAAATAAATCCCCGGGCCCGGATGGTATCTCTGCACTTGTCCTATGTAAGTGCTCGTCGACGCTAGCCCGTCCATTACGCAACCTTTTCAACCTTGCTTACCGTGCGGGAGTTTTCCCAGCGTGTTGGAAGGTTGCGAACGTCCAGCCGATCCCTAAAAAGGGTGAAGCCAATAATCCTGCGAATTATCGGCCAATTGCGATTTGCTCTGCGCTCTCCAAGGTAATGGAGAGCATGGTAAACCACCATCTTGTGAGGTATTTAGAGACCAACGACTTGCTAAGTGATCGACAGTATGGCTTCCGCAGAAACCGCTCTACGGGAGACCTGTTGGCGTTCTTGTCGGAGCGTTGGAGTCGGTCTATCCACCAGTTTGGTGAAAGTAAGGTCGTGGCTCTAGATATCTCCAAGGCCTTTGATAGAGTCTGGCATGGTGCACTCATATCAAAGCTGATCGCTTTTGGTGTCGGTAATACATTTGCTCGGTTTATATCGAGCTTTCTTAGAGATCGCACTATTAGAGTTGTTGTAGATGGGTTCTCATCCAACACACATAGGCTGACCGCAGGTGTACCACAGGGCTCTGTCCTTTCTCCCTCTTTATTTCTTATTTTCATTGACGATCTATTGGGTCAGACCGTGAATCCAATCTACTCTTTCGCAGATGATAGTAACCTCTGTCATTCGTATTCATTCGACCGTAGGCCGAGCCTTCAAGATATTGAAGACAAAAGGCGAATTATGGATGAGACACTTGGCCGGGATCTACTGGCCATTTCCGAATGGGGTCGAGTGAATAGAGTAGATTTTAATGCACGTAAGACACAGTGCTGCTTGTTGTCTCACAAGCGATTCGCTGACCCAACAATATCGTCAATTTCTCTCGATGGTACGGATATTGAACAATCAGAAGCTCTCGATGTTCTGGGCATGAAAATACAATGTGACGCTCGTTGGGCGAGACATGTATTCGAAGTGTCGAAAGAAGCACTCAAGTGCATAGGCTTTTTAAAGCGGTGCAAGAAATACTTCACTCCTACTGATCTTTTCAATATCTATACATCTTTCATCAGGCCGAAGATGGAATACAACTCCCATATATGGGCAGGTGCTCCAAAATCATCCTTGGAGCTACTTGACCGTGTTCAAAGGAGAGCGATGGTGCTGATAGGTGACAGTAGGGTATCCAACTCTATTGTTTCCCTTGAGCATCGTCGGAATGTGGGTTGCGTGACGCTGTTCTATCGTTACTTTCATGGTGTGTGTTCATCAGACATCCGTCGCCTTATACCTGACGTGAGGATGTTCGGCAGGGATACGCGACTTTCTAGGAATTCACACCCGTTTGTTATCGATTGGCCAGTTGACCGCACAATACACTACAGATCAAATTCGTTTTTCGCTCGTACAGTCCGTATGTGGAATCGACTTCCGGCAAATGTATTTCCCACTAATTGCGACATCCAGAAGTTCAAGGCAAGCGTCAACAAACATTACTCCCTCTTTCCCCCCTCCGATCCATTAATTTCCACTCGCCAACGCAATGCACCGCATGTATAGGGGGCATCCCCTGAGTGTTGGTTTTAAAAAAAAAAAAAAAAAAAACTTTGTACTACAAAATATTTTGGATACGTGTTTAGATTGAATCTTTACAATGGAAGTAGTAGTTGATTGCCACATCAGTTATGGTACCTGACATGTGAAAAACTGCAAAATGTTACACTTTTGGAATAAAAATTATGTGGCAAAGTTGGTTCAACTGACGTAACCTTTTCACATTTATTTTTTGAATGCCCATAACACGCCATTGACAGTAGAGAACTGTCATTTTTTCGCTTGATTTGAAGTTTTTTAAGAAATTTTTTAATTATCTGTCCTCTTGCTCAAAAAGAAAGCATTTAGAAATTGAAACATTTGTAAAGTGAACTAAATGGTGTTTTCATGGGTTGCTATATATATTTCTGACATTACCATTGGAAAGTTTGATTTTTTTAGCACAAACGTACTCAGAACGTTTTGTCGTACGATTATCATTTGTGTTGTTTACAGTGACTTGAAAAAATTAATTTGGCAAACAAATGGAATTAACTCGTAAATATTTTCGTGCGATCTTTTCTCACAACGTTCGACGTGGATTATCACGACAAGAGTGCATCGATGAACTTAAATATTTGTATGGCGATGAAGCACCATCCTATAGCAGTGTGAAAAACTGATTTAATGAATTCAATCGTGGCCGACGCTCGCTCAAAGACGTAAGTCGTGAAGGTAGCCCAAAAACGACCGTTCTGCCAGAGAACATTGATGCCGTTCGTGAACTGATAATGCAAGATTGCCATGTGACATACCGTGAGAAAGGGGCACCCTTGGGCATATCTTTCACCAGCATACATTCGATATTGCATGAACAAGTGGCCGTAAAAAAGGTTTGTTCTCTTTGGATCCCGCACAATTTGGCATTAGCTCAAAAATAGGCTCGTATCGATTGGTGCACAGAAATTTTGAAAAAATACGATCGCTGTGCTTCAAAACACTTTTTTAAGATTGTCACAGGTGACAAATCATGGATCTATGCGTATGAGCCCGAAACAAAACAGCAATCGATCGTATGGATCTTCGAAGACGAGCCAAATCCAACGAAAGTACTTCGTGGAAGAAGCACTTCGAAGCAAATGGTCGCCTGTTTCTCCGGCAAAACTGGTCATGTGGCAACTGTGTCGCTGGAGCAACGTAGGACGGTCAATTCTGAGTGGTACACCAAAATTTGCTTGCCTGAAGTCTTCGGAGAAATTCGAAAAACGACCAATAGAAGACGAATCATTGTGCACCATGATAATGCGACATGGCGACATCGGCTCAAACCAGCGCCTTTTTGACTGGTCAAAACGTCGAATTTATGGGTCATCACTTTTATAAGATATATAAGATTGTCACAGGTGACAAATCATGGATCTATGCGTATGAGCCCGAAACAAAACAGCAATCGATCGTGTGGATCTTCGAAGACGAGCCAAATCCAACGAAAGATCTTCGTGGAAGAAGCACTTTGAAGCAAATGGTCGCCTGTTTCTTCGGCAAAACTGGTCATGTGGCGACTGTTCCGCTTGAGCAGCGTAGGACGGTCAATTCTGAGTGGTACGCCACAATTTGCTTGCCTGAAGTCTTCAGAGGAATTCGAAAAACGAACAAGAGAAGACGAATCATTGTGCACCATGACAATACAAGCTCTCACATATCGGCTTAAACCAGCGCCTTTTTGACCTGCCAAAACGTCGATTTGATGGGTTATCCGCCGTACAGCCCTGACTTGGCGCACACAATGAGTTCTTTTTATTCCCGCACATCAAGAAAAAATGCGTGGTCAACAATTTTTGTCGCCTGAAGATGCTGTTGAAGCGTTCAAAAAGAATGTTTTGGAGGTGTCTCAATCGGAGTGGAAAAAGTGCTTAGACAATTGGTTTGAGCGCAAGAAAAAGTGTATAAATCATGCTGGAGACTACTCGTACTTTGAAAAACAATAGAAATATTTTTGTTTTTTCCAATATCATCATTCTTTGAATAAATAACAGCAAAAAACTAATACACACTTTATTTTGCATTGTAAAAGGATTTATTACAGGGCAGTTTAACTTCATTTGTTCAAAAATGTCTTTAAAAATCCAAGGCCGTTGCCTTGTCCTTACAATTATATTTCCAAAATATTAACTATTCCTCTGGCCAAATACTATCTCATAGTACTCGTATGTTTCCAACTTTTTATAAACTGTTCCCATGCCACCCTTTATTTTTTTGTGACCTCGCATGTCAATGAAATCAGTCTCCAAACGGGCGAACACAAAATTAAATAATCGTCATTTGTATTAACTCACTACAATGTGTAATTTCATTATGAAAAAACACACTTCACTTCACTTTGTTTTCCTTAAATTAAGTTTCATGAATTATCTTTTATTGACGCCACAAAATACAATAATATTTTTTTGGCATTTTTGCATAAATGTATTAAACATTCTTCTCTTTTTAGCCGTTTTTTGTTTTTGGTCACCATTTATTTTAAGCAATTTTGGTTTGGTTGAATATGAAACAATCTGAAACAATAGGAATCACAGAAAAAACAATATTTTTAATAGAATAAAACACATTGGGTGTCAACATTGTTTATTTTTTATTGTATGTACATATTTTGTAAATGACAATATTTGGCGTTAAAATGTTTTTATTATACAATGCGTGCATGAAGTCGTACGTCCAGAGCCATAAATGTATATGTATTTGTAAAAGGGTGTTCCGGTTCTCCTTAGCAGCACATTTCTTTGGGAAGCACCACGAACATTTCGTACATTTTCAGCAAGAGCGTCACTTAGTAAGTACTAAGTAATATTAATTTGAGGTACTCTTGTTATCCTATTTTCCGGACTACAACGAGGGCTGTTGTATATATTTCTGCCCTTATAATGAAAATGCGAATATTTATCATCAAAAATGGTATTCTCCAGCATGATTTATGCACCTTTGCATGCGCTCAAACCAATTGTCGAAGCAATTTTTCAACTCCCATTGAGACACCTCCAAAACAAGGCTTTTAAAACTCCTCCAAAGCATGGCTTCGATTAAGACACCTCCAAAACATGGCTTCAATAGCATCTTCTGGTTACGAAAATCGTTGACCACGCACTTTTTTCTTGATGTGCGGGAATAAACAGAAATCATTGGGTGCCAAGTCCGGGCTGTTTGGCGGATGACCCATTATCTCGACGTTATGGCCGGTCAAAAAGGCGCTGGTTTGAGCCGATGTGTGAGAGCCCGCATTGTGGTGGTGCACAATGATTCGCCTTCTCTTGTCCGTTTTTCGAATTTCTCCGAAACTTCAGGCAAACAGATTGTGATGTACCGCTCAGAATTGACCGTCCTACGTTGCTCAAGCGGAACAGTCGCCACATGACCAGTTTTGCCGAAGAAACATGCGACCATTTGCTTCGAAGTGCTTCTTCCGAACAACATTCGTTGGAATTGGCTCGTCTTCGAAGGCCCACAAGGTCAATTTCTGTTTTGTTTCGGGCTCATACACATAGATCCATGATTCCTCACCTGTGACGATCTTATAAACGTCTATTGAAGCGCCTCCATCGAATTTTTTCAAAACTTCTTTGCACAAATCGACACGAGCCTTCTTTTGAGCGATTGTCAAATTGTGCGGAATTCAACGAGAACAAACCTTTTTTACGGCCAGGTGTTCATGCAATATCGAATGTATGCTGGTGGAAGAAATGCCTAAGGATGCCTCTATCTCACAGTAAGTCACATGACGATTTTGCATTATCAGTTCAAGCACGGCGTCAGTGTTCTCTGGCACAACTTCCGTGGAAAATGGTCGACCTTCGTCTTTGAGCGAGCGTTGGGGACTATTGAATTCATTAAACCAGTTTTTCATATTGCTATAGGATGGTGCTTCATCGCCACTCAAAGCTTTAAGTTCATTGATGTACTCTTGTTTTGATAATCAACGTCGAATGTTGTGAAAAATGACCGCACGAAAATGTTCACGAGTTAATTCCATTTTTTTTGCCAAATTGGTTTTTCAAGTCACTGTAAACAACACAAATGATGGTCGTACGTCAAAACGTTCTGAGTACGTTTATGCTAAAAAATGTCAAACTTTCCAATGGAAATGTCAGACGGCGCCAGGCAACACTTATTGTTGCCTAGGCCAGATATATATGGAGCAAACCTCTTAGAGTTTAAATTTATTCCGGGTGATTTGCGATATATTTTTTTGGACCCAAGTTTCCACCCTCTTGCACACATTTCGACCGGAACGTTGGCAATTTCTTGTAGGATGTTGTCTCTGAGCTCGTCTTAAGTTGTTGGCTTGTTAACATAGAACAATGACTTGATGTGGCGTCATAAAAAGAAATTCAAAGTCGTTAAATCGCATGAACGAGGTGGCCATTCGACCGCCCTATTTCTCGAGATAACACGTTCACCGAATTTGCCTTTCAGTAAATCGATTGTAACACGTGCTGTGTGGCAAGTGGCACCGTTTTGTTAAAACCACATATCGGCGATGTAAAGCTCGTCCAATTCTGGCATAAAATAATTTTCTAACATGGAACGATAGCGCTCTCCATTGACGGTAACATAACGATTGTTTTCATCGACGAAAAAATACTGCCCAATCACACCTCCGTCATGAAAACTACACCACACAGTAATTTTTTCGGATGCAATTTTGTCTCTTGAAGCACATGTGGGTTTGTTATGCTGTTTGTTGACAAAACAACTCCGCCAGAAACGAGCTTCATTGATGTGTTTTTTTTAAAGATAAATTTTCGATAAATTCTGGATTTTCGTAAAATTTTGTCAGAGCCACCGACTCAGAATTTCGGTAGTAATTTTAATTGATTTCCAACCGTTGATCGTAAGTAAACTTTACGTAATGGAAATGTTGACTTCGGCTTAAGTTTAGAAACTTGGTGTTGCCTAGGCTAGGAATATATAGAGCAACCCGTAATAGAAACCATGTCTGAGTGTGATATTCACTTTACAAGTATGCGTCCTTGCAGATTTACGAAGGGACACCCCAATATGCATATTGCTAATATGTATAAATTATATGTGCTGTATATTAGAGTGGAGTGAAAACATGCTTTTTTTTAATTGAAAAAGTTAACCTCGGAAAGAGATGTAGTCTGGGGTCCTAAAGAGGGGAAAAATAAAGAAAAAAATTTAAAAAAAATTTTAGGGGTCGCGCCAAAATAAACAAATACACATGTTTGAAGGCGTGAATTTTCTAACCCCTGAACCGATTTTAAAGTTTTATGTCAATAAATGTTTGCAATAGCGTAAACAATGAAATAAGGGCATGAACAAATTTAAAAAAATTTTCTCATTGTTCAAAAATTTCAAAAAGTAAAATAAGTCAAATCGTCCCTTCTTCAGAAAATTGACTGAACAATGAAATCGCCACCAAAGCTACAAATATTAGTCGATTATCCTCATATATGCCTCAAATACTTTTGTTTGGGCACTGAACAAGCTCAAACTTTTAAATTTCGAATAAGTTAAGTCGTTAATTTTTAGGATTTTTCTAAAATCAACGCCAAAATAGCGATAATTTCAAAATTTCTAGGGTGTGGCGCGACCCCTAAAAATTTTTTTAAATTTTTTTCTTTATTTTTCCCCTCTTTAGGACCCCAGACTACATCTCTTTCCGAGGTTAACTTTTTTTTTTTTGAATTTCACTCCACCCTACTGTATATACCGTCATGCACAAAACTCACACTCATACAAAATACTGGTACACATACATAGTATGCTGCATCATCCGCATAGAGTGAGATTTCATTACAATGAGACAAAAACGAGATCAACTTGGCTAGAGGTTTATCATGAAAATTGTTTATTAAGCAAAATCGTACCAAAAAAGCAACATGAACAAATGCCAAATTTAATAAAGTGTTAAACTATCACAAACGAATTCACTCACATTTACCATAACCGGCCATATTTCAATAAAGCGAAACCAAAATAAAAAATACTTAATAGTAAAAAATTCGGAGCAGTGATGTAAATTTCCAACACACGTACAAGAATTTAAATAGGTCTCACACAAAAAGGTGGGATGAGGTTTGCAAAATATTTGGATTAAAAAAGAAGAAACCAAAGAAAACGGAATGTGTCTCAAGTCTTTGGAAAATATAAGATTGAAAAATATCTCAGCAAAAATATTTTCACGCTTTTGCTTGGTTATAAGATATGTCACGCTGATATTGAGATAAGTGCTGTTAAATGTTGAAAACTCTCTTGGTAGCTACAAGGACATACCACAATTTTAAATTGAAAAGAGTTTTCCAATTGCGACAGCTATAACACCGTTCAACACGCTTTTGCACACATGAAGAAGACCTATATATTCGGAATCTACGTCGAAAAATAAACTACCCGTGTGTCCCAGTTTTTCTAGATCAATTCGTATTTTCGCGAAAAATGTGAATATATATTTGGTTAAAAACCACTTATATAGACATATTTTGTATTAACATACAAGTCCATATCCATAAATTTTTTGCAAATATAACGAATTGATGCAGAAAAAGTGGGATACACGTGTATTTTATTTTTTCCTCCTCTTTCAGAATATACTAATTTTTTTCATGTGTGCAACCAAAAGCTTAAATTTGTCATACAGTGTAATATTCATGAGGGTTTACAGGGCAATCGCAAACATGAATTTGTTCATTCAACGATAAGCACTTCGCGAATTTTCTATCGGACTTGGTCCTCGAGGAGCACATACGAGTAATGCTATGGGCACACACAGAGAACAGATTCATTGCCACAACCGAATTTGTTTGCCAACCGAATGATTGAGGTTGCGTAGATCTCGAGTATTCCATCATTATAACCGAATGTTGGTTGGTGCTCTGTAACGTTCAGTAATTGTAACAAAAGTACGAGTATCCATGGAAAATACGAATTATTTGAACCTCCAGAAAGGAAATTTTGGATCTAAAAGTTTTGGAAAAAAAGGCTTTGTTTAACAAAAAAAATTTAAGTTTTCAGTAGAGGCACAAAACTGCTTCCTTAAATATAGGGTGATACATCTATAGGTATTTTTTCAGAACAAAAAAATATATAAAAATTCAAATCAAGTGTGGAATCTTTATTGGTAATTTGAAAGGCTATTTTATGGCATTTATTTTATGAAAATAATTACCTTCAAGTGTTGTACTGTATCATGGAAAGGAGCGTTCGGTGAGAAATAGGAAGAACCGCTGTTTTCGACAAAAATTTTGTTCAGTGATGAAGCCCATTTCTGGATCAACAAAATTGCCGCATCTGGGCAGAAGATCAACAAGAAGAGGTTCAAGAGGTGCTATAATACCCAGAGAAATCCACAATTTGTTGCGGTTTATAAGCTGGTGGAATCATTGGTGCATCTTTTTTCGAATATGGTGGCGGCCGGAACGTAAGTGAATGGTGCTCGCTATCGCGCAATGATATCGATCTTTACTCGTGTCACACAGCTGCTCAAACAATGGATCTATTGAAAGGTCATTTCTAAAAGCATTTAATCTCACGTTTTGGACAGGTGAGTTGGCCGCCTAGATCGAGTGATATCACACCTTCAGACATTTTTCTTTGGGGTTACGTAAAGTCCAAAGTCTATGCTGACAAACCAGCTACGGTTAAGGTTTTGGAAGCCAACATTACGCGTGTCATTAAAGCCATACCGGACAAAATGCTCGAACGATTCATCCAAAATTGGACTCTCAGAATGGAAACCCTGAGGCGTAGTTGCGGCCAAAATTTGAAGGAAATTATATTCAAAAAATAAATGCTATTAAATGTCGTTTCAAATTACCAATAAATTTTCCACACTTGATTTGAATTTTTATATTTTTTTTCTGTTCTGAAAAAATACCTGTAGGTGGATCACCCTATACTTGAAGTACTCCTAACATAGAGAGCATCATGTAGATGTAAAGGGGAAAATATGATCGGCGATTTTAAATGAATAAATGAGATTGAAATGTTTACTTAAATAAATAATAATATGATTATTTTCGCTTTTGGTTATAATGAATGTTTAGATAACATCGCCAATATTCGGTTACAACAACATTTTGCAACCAACTATTAGTTGCTACAACCACCAGTTATGGTAACTCAATTCTTTTAGTGCCTTTCATTGAAAAGACCGATCAGATAATTGCGTCTACAACACGATAATCATATTAATTACGTTGAGGTTTGTCGAACCGAATATCCATTACGATTACAAACATTTGGTGGCAGATACCGACATTTTTTTTGCAACTGAATTTAAGTAGTTCCAACCGATTTGTAACTAATATTTTCTTTGTGTGTAGTACTAGTTTAATATACTTAAGACTTAAAGTCGGCTTAGACTATTAAAAATAAATAAAAAGTCGACTTTTAGGCTTTTCGACTTTTTGTTATAAAAAAGTCATTTAAAATCGACTTGTTTCTTTATGGAAATTAAAATGCAATGTCTTGGAATAAAAAACAACTTTTAAAAAAAAATTTCAAAAAACAAGATTTATTAAAAAAAAACTAATAAACGTCAGAAATTTCAAATAGTTTTTACATAATTCATTTTTAAGTTTTTAAAACTTCTAAAACAAAGTTTATTTTTTAAAACAGTCAATAAATATAAAAGCAAACAGATGTCCGCATCAACTAATCTTAAAATTATAATCACGTTTAAATTTAATGTGGCTCCGAATTTGAGCAGCAATAAGTTCTGCATATGAAAATAATCTCTCACTCGTGACAGAAGTGACAACGATAAACAAATTTTTTTTTTGCTACTTTTGAAATAAATGGATGCTCTTTTTCTATTGTTCTCCATTTAAGTATAGGATTACGGGTTGTTTTACGCAAACAGGTGGTGTCTTCGGGTAGTGCTTCAACTATATTGGAACACCATTGGGAAAAGAGGGAGTACTATTTATTGACATTCGTCTTGAATTTCTGGATGTCGTAATTGGTGGCAAATACATTTGCCGGAAGTCGAAGTGTATAGTGCGGTCAACCGACCAATCGATAACAAATGTGTGGGAATTTCTGGAAAGTCGTGTATCCCTGCCTAACATCCTCACGTCAGAAATAATACCACGAATGTCTGAAGAACACACACCATGGAAGTAGCGATAGAACAGCGACACACGACCCACATTCCGACGATGCTCCAGGCAAACAATAGAGTTGGATACCCTACTGTCACCTATCAGCACCATCGCTCAAGGATGATTTTGGAGCACCTGCCCATATATGGGAGTTGTATTACATTTTTGGCCTGATGTAGGTTGTATAGATATCGAAAAGATCAGAAGGAGCGAAATATTTCTTGCACCGCTTTAGGAAGCCTATAAACTTGTGCTTCTTTCGACACTTCGAATACATGTCTCGCCCAACGAGCGTCACATTTTATTTTCATGCCCAGAACAAGAGCATCTGATTGTTCGACATCCATACCCTCGATAGATAATGACGACACTGTTGGGTCAGTGAATCGCTTGGGAGACAACAAGCAGCACTGTGTCTTAAGCGCATTAAAATCTACCCTATTCACTCGACCCCAGTCGGAAATTGCTAGTAAATCCCGCCCAAGTGTCTCTTCCATTATTCGCCTTTTGTCTTCAATATCTTGAAGACTTGGCCTACGGTCGAATGAATATGAATGGCATAGGTTGCTGCCATCCGCGAAAGATCATCATTGAAAATGAGAAATAAAGACGGAAAAAGAACAGGCGCATGATAAATTTAACCAATTCGCATCAAAAATATGACTTCATTTGAAATTAAAATAAAACTCGAAAAGCCGAAAAAGTCAACATGAAAAAGTCGTTTTTTTAAAAACAAAAAGTCGACTTACCAGCTTTCACTTTTTTACCACTAAAAGTCTATTTACCAATTAGTCTAAAATAGACCTTTGCAATCCTAGGCAGTATCAGATAAGATGCTCATTTTCAATAACACATTTAAGAAATACTACTTACGACGTAGATAGTGTTTCATTCTGATGGTTTTAATCACAAATAGATTCTTATTTCAGCAAAGAACCCAAAAGAACAAGATTAAGGCCGTTTATTAAGATAATCGGTTTTAATTGTAAAACTTTGACATACGGTCACATATTTTCAAGGACATGCGAAAAAAACAGAATCTAAACTTTGTTATGAAAAACTTCTTTAGGCTCTAAAATACCAACACGTATTCACAAGGACACATGTTATGAGAAATTACATACTTCACTGAAGGAATTTTGAATAATGTCCTCAAGGACGCACGATATGACACATTTCGAAATTATCTTGAAGAATGTGGCAAAATGCTCTTAAATAAATTACATTTTCCCATGTTCTGTGAAAATTCCCCATTGTATATATATGCACATACTTAAATAAACATGCAGTCGAAAAACAAAAAAAAAATATCCTCGTATTTTAACCAATTTAGACCGAGAAGATGTTTTTAATTTTAAATATATGCACGTCTTTCCAAGACACATGATGTGGCGAATCATTTGAAGTGCCGTTTATGAAATGCCCACACGCATTAAGAACGACATTTCATTTTTACACATATTAGGTTAGTACAGTTAGAAAATATAATGAGATTCGGAAATAATTTCACGCAATTGCAAGGTCATTGCGATAGCCGAATTTCCAGAGACGTCAACTTAAACGATTATGTCATGCAAAAAAATTCCAAAGTGCTGGTGGAAAATAAATTCTAGCATATAGTAAAAATAAATTTGTATGCAAACACATCAAATATACATATATGTGCCGCGAAAAATAGAAAGGGACCCAAGGTTAAAAAAACAGTTTTGTTCAGGAGAGCCATTTTAAAGATAAGGTCCCTTTCTATTTGCGCCTAGAAACGTCGACTTCACTTTCATAAAACGCGCATATCTCTGGGAGGGAACACTTTTGGGGCATGGGATCGGTCTCATTCGATTCTCAGATGTTGTCCACATCAAAAAAAAAAGTGAAAAGTTGATGAAAAGTTTTGTTCAGGAGAGCCATTTTAAAGATTAGGTCCCTTTCTATTTGCGCTTAGAATCGTCGACTTCACTTTGATAAAACGCGCATATCTCTGGGAGGGAACACTTTTGGTGCATGGGATCGATCGGTCTCATTCGATGCTCAGATGTTGTCCACATCAAAAAAAGAAAAAAAATGAAAATTGATTTTTTTTACCCTTAGGTCCCTTTCTCCATGCGCTGTCACATGTATTTATTCCCAACGTTTCGATGCGAAGCATCTATACAGGGTGGCTGATGAAAGCCGCCACCAAAACAAATTCAAAAACTTTTTTCCTATTTAATGAATGAATGATTGATTTTTTTAACAAAAATGGATAACTGGGACACTGAAACAAGTATTTGGATTGTCCGCCGTTATCACGTATTGGAGTCTGCAGTTTTGGTTAAAAAAGAGTATAGGCGCACGTTTGGCAGCAATCCTCCGAGCAGATGGACCATAATTTGACTTGTTAACAATTTTTCCGAGCATGGGACAGTCAACAGAAGACCTTACCATCGAAACCCTTCAGTTCGGACGGAGGCAACAATCGCTGCTGAAGCTGCTGCCATACAAAACAATCGAAGAGTTAGGACAATGAGATTATCTGCTCAAATGGATAAAATCAGGCAGTCATTGCAATCAATTATGTACAAAGATTTGGATTATTTTCATATAAAATTAAAATGGTTTATAAACTGAACGTAGCAGACTTTCCAATAAGCTCGGAATTTTGCCAAAAGATGTTTCAAATGGTGGAAGAGGACGGAAACATGTTGAACTGTCTTTTCATGTCTGATGAGGCGAAATTGCATCTACTTCGTATCACAGTGTGGTGTGCAGTTTCATCACGCTGTATTGTCTTACTTTACTGGAGACCGTTACTTGAGCATGTTGAGAGACTTTTTCTATCCAATTACGCCGAATGAGAATTTCTTTCAACTGAAAAAAAAGTTATTTAAGTTTTTTAATGTGGCAATAATCATCAGCCACCCTGTATATAAGTTAACAAACGATCAACAACAATCTCCGTTCCCAC
Source organism: Hydrotaea diabolus (assembly GCA_963513945.1). Lineage (NCBI taxonomy): Eukaryota > Metazoa > Arthropoda > Insecta > Diptera > Muscidae > Hydrotaea > Hydrotaea diabolus. The sequence goes on along the minus strand of OY740717.1, from coordinate 48,946,583 downwards.
AACATTCCATCCAAAACGTGTGCACCTAAGCCAGACATGGTGTCAGCAATATTTACGAAAGGTGTCAACATAACGGGAGTTGCTTGCCAGCAGCATTCCCATGATATTCGACCCGGCATGTGCAACGGTGGCAGCAACGGCGACTGCAGTATAGGTTAGCTACTATTCAGTAAAATGTGGAGAAGTTAGTTTTGGTTTTAAATAAATAAGTCGTGGCCGTTAAAAGCCACGCAACCTTTTTTTAAAATAAAAATAAATTAAAAATTGTTTAATTTATATATTTTAACAATTTGCCAAAAATAACTATATATGTTATTTTGCGATAAAAAAATAAGTAAAATTTTGTTTATTTGTTTTTAATGTTTATTCCATGCACCACTCTGTGGAACAGGTTTAGTTTCATGACAAATGTTTGTGACTACCAAAAATATTTGAGCTAGACCCACCTACAAGTATACTGATTGACGTATATCACCTGCTGATTTTATTTAAAGATGTCTGTTTATACGTTTGTCCGTCTAAAGCTTGTAGTCAAACTCAGGTCGCAATTGAAGCCCGATTTTCATGAAATTTGGCAGAAGTGAAATTGAAGAAAATCGGTTTACATATAGCTCCCACACATCTATGTTCATTCGATTTTATGTATTTTTGCTTTAAAAGCCACATATTATGATAAAGCCCCTAAATATATGTTCAAACTTTTTTTTTCAAAAAATAATGGCATTTACTCACTAATTTAAATATGACATTATATTTAAAATATGGGTTAATTCAGAGACCATCAAGGGGGCTCTGAACATCTAAAAGTGTAGGGTTTAATATACTCGGCCATCTCAGACATTAGCATTTTATTACTAGTTTTACATATATATATTTTTGTATTACTGATTTTTACTCTATTCGGGATTCGAAAATTGATGAAGTAGCATTAGGAGAAAGGATACGAGTACTTGCCCATCTTTTCAGCTGCCTACCTATGTTTAAAAATTTGCTCAGGAAAATATTAAAAAATTGAGTTCCGTTACTTTTCCCACTTTCTTTGTAGTTATGTGAAATGCAACACTGTTCCCATCAAGCACTATTTGTTAATAGATTACCGTCAAATTTAAAGAGAGCTCCGTTTTTTAGTTTGTGTTTAACAGCTGATCAAAACATACAACCTCGTGGATTTTGTTAAAAATAGAAAACAGTGACTTCAGAGTACTCATAAAACATTATTTTTTGCGGAAGAAACCCATCAAACCAAGGAAAAGCTTGATATATACTTTGGGGACTCTGCACCATCGATCTCAATGGTAAAAAAGTGGTTTACTGACATTCGTTGTGGTCGAACAATACAAATGACGCTGAACGTTCTTGACGGCAAATTAAGGTCAATACACCCGAATACATCGAAAAAAAATCCACGATGTGGTGTTGCTCAATCGAAGAGTAAAAGTGCGAGAGATTATTGACGCCATACTCATTTCAAATGGCAGTGTGGTTTCGATTTTACATTATCAGTTGGGTTTTATTTAGAAAGCCGTCTGCAAGCTGCCTGCCGCGTTCGCATTCAATTGAACATAAACGTAATCGTGTGACATCTTCAAAGGATTGTTTGGAGTTATTTAACCGCAGTTCGAATGAGTTTTTGTGGCGTTTTGCAGAGACCAAGCAGCAGTCTGAAAAATGGGTTTCTCCGGGTGAACAGGCTCCGAAGAAGGCCAAGGTGACTTTGTCGGCCAATAAGGTGATGGCAACAAATTTTGGGGATGCACTTGTGATAATCCACAACGATTACCTTCAAAAGGGAAAGACAATAAAAGACGAATATTATGCTAACTTATTGGACCGATTTAACGAGTATTCCAAAAAAACGACCTTCATCAAGATAAGGCACGGCTGCACACGTTGTGCAGTCGCAATGGCAAAAGTACATGAATTGGGTTACGAATTGGTACCTCATCCGCCATATTCTCTGGATTTAGCCGCCCAGTGACTGTTTACTTTTTCCAAACCTAAAAAAATGGCACGTTGGAAAGAGATTCAGCTCCAACGATGAAATTTTTAATCAAACAAATGCCTATTTTATGGACTTCGAAAAATACCATTTTTTTAAAAGGAATACAAAAATTGGAGAAACATTGGACTAAGTTCATTACGCTAAGAGGAGGTCATGTTGAAAAATAAGTTATGTTTTGCTGTGTTTTTTTTTTTAAAAGTCACGGAATTATTGATATGCCCTGGTAATATGGGTGTTTTAGGTTAAGACTCAAAAACTAAAACAGAATAGCGATACAGCCACTGTTCAGAACAGAACTCCTTAGCAGAAGGAAACAATGTTGTTCGTGTTGAAAGAAAAAGTCCAGCTGTTTTGATTCTTCAAAAAAAAAATGCATTTTTGTAGCTGTAGCTCGTTTCTGTAATTAAATCGGTAAGTTACCTATATATGTGACGTCACACCGACTAGATTGAAAGTTACCGATTTCGCGATAACTGCTGTTTCTGTACGTTGAAATCGGTAAAAATTCGATCTGTGATGGAAAGAAACACAAATCGGAAAGAAACGGTGAGAATTTAAACAGATGACAAGCAGCTTTTTATTTGCATTTGTTTTCATGTACAAATATTTTGTATTAAAACACTGCTTTTTTAATATAACTTATATATTTAAACGACATATCTATTACTTACCTTGTAACTCATTTTGTTAAAAATATTCAAACAAATAAAAAACGAGCAATTAAATAAGCTGACAGTTGGTGATGTACATTGCAAGTAAACAAACATTTGCATTCAGTTATTTTGCATTACCATACCGATTTCGTTGAAACCGGTTCATAAATTGTGGTAAATTTCAACACACTGCCATCTTAAATGTTTATGTTTTGCTATATTGAACTTCGGTAACACAATTTAAACATATTTTTTAAATAAAATATTTATTTGTCTAATATAACATCAATAAAATTATATTTGGTTTAAAAAGTTATATTTGGTTACTTGCTTTCTCATGATTGCAACAACACTATAGCAATCGGCAGAGTTATCACTTGGCTTAAAGTCAGCGAGAAAGTTACCGATTTCAAGTTGAGTCACTTTTCTTACAGAAACACTTTTTAAGCGATTCCTATTAAAGTAGAATCGGAACAAATGTCATATAACCGATTTGGAACGAGTGAATGGAATAGGTATTGGCAATTTTTTTTACAGAAACAGTGAAGGTGAGAACGACGTCAGAGTGACGTCAAATTGGTATTTTCAGTCGGTAACTGCGATCGGTACGAGTTACAGAAACGGACTACTGTTATAGTACTTAGCCTGGACAAATATCAATTATTAGCCTTTATCCGGACAAGTTTTAAACAATCATATTTAATCATATTTAAGGTCTGTACTTCAACTAAACAATTAATCATTGAATGAAATCAAATAGTGTTTACAAAACAATAGGCCTATATCTTTTCCTTGTAGATGTTATAAAAATCAACACTTAGTCATAATACTTAGTACCACATTGTGGTGTTAGAGAAAAAAAGTATATGGAACTTCGTTATTGCTTATTGATCATTCTGCTTGATAAGCACTAGAATTCTCCGGTAGCCTCAGCACTATGTTAGGTCCTTGGAATAGACACTGCTACTAACTTGATTGCTACTTACTTGAATCAGTGTAGAAATGAAGACGCATCCTCTTATACGAGTACAAATAAAATTAAAATCAAAATTTTAATTGCCTTAAAATACTACCAAAAAATTAGCCACCTTCTTTAAGGAACTTCATTTTAGTAGTCTTAAAAGCAAATATTGTTGTTTTCATTTGTACTTTATTTTATTTACTATATAAGTATTAATGTTTATATGCCTAATTACTAAAAATTGAATAGCATCATATGTAAGAATTTCTGATTAAATATTTATGATCTCCATATGTGACGAGCAAAATAAAAAGGGACCTAAGGTTAAAAACAAGTTTTGTTCAGGAGAGCCATTTTATCGGTTACGTCCCTTTCTATTTGCGCTTAGAATCGTGGACTTCACTTTCATAAAACGCGCATATCTCTGGGAGGGAACACTTTTGGGGCATGGGATTGGTCTCATTCGATGCTCAGATGTTGTCCCATCAAAAAAAGAAAACAAATTAAAATTGATTTGTTTTACCCTTAGGTCCCTTTATCTATGCGCTGTCACATATACTGTGTATCATATTTATTTAATACCTTTTTTGAAATGCGACGAATTCTTCATAAGCAGAAACCACAGAATCTTCTCTTATTTCAGACTAGCTGATCCGTAATCGTTCCAGATGTATTTTGACTTCGTGAATTATGGGATTTTGGGTATTTCTTCGTGACGTTCTCGACAAAGTAGGAACTCTTGTCCTTCTTTTTTGCATAGTTTTGTTAAAGATGTTCGAAGTAAACGTATATTTATGTATTCTTTTCGACTACGAGGGCGGTTCGGAAAGTTCTTAGCCTATCAATGAAAGAGAATAGTTAGTTTTTCAAAAATATTTTTATTTTTCAATATAATCTCCTGAAACTTCAATACACTTAGTACAACGCTTATCTAGCAATTCTATCCCTTGATTAAAATAGTTTTCCTCAAGGTCTTCAAAATAGTGGTTTACAACTGTGATTGCATCTTCATTTGAGGTAAAACGCTTGCCAGCAAGGAATTTTTTTAGATTTGGGAACAGGTAAATGTCACTGGGAGCTAAATCAGGCGAATAAGGTCGGTGGTCAAGCAACTCGTACTTTAATTCATTGATTTTATCCATTGTTAAAACACTCTTGTGCGCTGGTGCGTTGTCTTGATGAAAAATTATTTTTTGTGTTGTAAGCCAGGACGTTTTTCTCGAATTTGTACATTTAATTGATCTAAAAGGTTGCAATAGTACTCTGAATTTATTGTTTTACCCTTTTGCAGATAGTCAATCAATAAAATACCTTTGAAGTTCCAAAAAACCGTTGTCATAACCTTACCAGCAGATTGAATTGTTTTTGCCTTCTTTGGGGCACTTCCTCCAGCTTCAGTCCATTGTTTGGATTGTTCTTTTGTCTCTGGAGTATAGTGGTGGATCCAAGTCTCATCAACAACGCTTAAAATCCATTTTATTTCGCTGAAAACGATCCAAACAAGCTTGAGAAATGTTCATTCTTATGCGTTTTTGGTCGACTGTTAACAAGTCCGGCACCCATCTTGCAGAAAGCTTTTTTATCTATAGTTGTTTATGCAAAATTAAATGGACTCGATCATTTGAGATGCCCATGATATTAGCTATTTCACGCACTTTTATTCGTCGATCATTAAATACCATATCATGCAATTTGGCTACAATTTCTGTTGTTGTTGCTGTTTTTGGACGTCCACTACGTGGTTCATCTTCAATGCTTGTACGACCACGTTTAAATTCAGCAACCCAATTTTTTACTGTTGCATATGAAGGAGCACTTTCACCTAACACATTCACCATATCATTATGAATTTCTTGTCCCGATAAACCTTTTTTATGTAAATATATAATGACACCACGCATTTCTAATTTTTCCATTGTAAAAAAATCGCGGATGCGTCTTTTGTGAACACCTGTTTCTATATGTAGGAGTTGCCAGATCGAAACAAAATTTAACATGTGTTCAGAGCAGAGAGTTTCCAAAACACTTAACTTTTTTATGTTTATACCACGCTTTTTGTGCTAGGCTAAGAAGTTTCCGAACCGCCCTCGTACAAGGTTATTTTTGGCTTAAATCACATTATCAGAATAAACTACAAAGGATTTTATGAAAGCCATGTAAAGTATTCCTTAAAATATAGCCATTTTCCACCCGTTCGTCATCCTTGAACAATAAATAAACGAACACCTTTTGCCAATGGCATTTACAAAAAAATTCCGACCACTGGCTCTGAGCTAAGCAATTTAGCCTAGTACCATCGAACCACCAATACGGAAAGTTTCAAACAGCTGCCATTTCGCCCCCTTGCATTTCCGGGCAAGGTCGTAGATATGCAATTTTTCATTAAATGAGCCAAGGAATACGCTGGGGAAATTTGTCCAGTCGTGAATGAATAACCCTGTAAAATGTCCATCAATAGCAGCCTTTAGATAAAATGAAAATAGCAAATATACCATTTAAGAGGTTTGTGGGACAAGAGAGTTAATGGGTCATCATAGAAAATCGTGAAAGTTCCCACCTGTGCTGTTAGCAAGTTTTTCATTTCTCTCGGAAGTTCTCGTCTACTGGATCTTATGATTTCTACAAGAGCCAAATTGTGGCGACCTTTAGCAAACTCCTTGCTAAGGAGGCAGGAGTAAACCAATTGTTAAAGGTTACCGTTGTTTGTATTTTTGATATTCATGAGTGTATGATCCATATCCGGTGCCATATTTTCAATGATCCCTATTTAGTGTCTTCTAGTATGTGGTCTTTTAAACAGCTTTCCACCAAACAATTTCTATAAAGAGAATATTCGGTCTTCTATAATGCAGTATACTTATTTAGAATTATAAATTATTTTCCTTTTTTGTTACAGAGTATCACTTCTGTAACGTTTTTTGATATAACATATAAAGAAAGGGACCTAAGGGTAAAAAAATCAATTTTCATTTTTTTTTGGTGTGGATAACATCTGAGCATTGAATGAGACCGATCCCATGGCCCAAAAGTGTTAACTCCCAGAGATATGCGCGTTTTGTGAAAGTGAAGTCGACGATTCTAAGCGCAAATAGAAAGGGACCTAATCTTTAAAATGGCTCTCCTTAACAAACCTTTTCATTAACTTATCACTTTTTGTTTTTTGATGTGGACAACAACTGAGCATCGAATGAGAACGATCCCATGCCCCAAAAGTGTTCCCTCCCAGAGATATGCGCGTTTTATGAAAGTGAAGTCGACGATTCTAAGCGCAAATAGAAAGGGGCCTAATCTTTAAAATGGCTCTCCTGAACAAAACTGGTTTTTAGCCTTAGGTCCCTTTCTATTCACATATGCGTTTTATAATAATTGTTGTTCTTTTTGGCAGCAGGATTAAATTACAATATATTGTCTATACTTTGACAGTTGTAGACTTACATTTGTGTGGCCATCTTTACGAATAACACGGAGATATTAGAAGAAAACAGAGATATATTTATGTGACATTTAGTTCACTAACCTGACACTAAACACAATTTGACACTTATGTAGAATAAAACTTCGCCTAAAGACTAGACACAATAATTGAGACTTTAACCTACAACATCCAGCAAAAACTAAGACAACCGACATCTAAAGGCAGCTAAAAATGTCCTTCGACTAGGCAAACACAATTAGGTGTCCGAAATGTCCGCAGACACACTTACTGCATACTTCAGAAGCGGTCGTTGTTTTATTGTGCCTGTCTGCCAGCTCTATTATTTCAATATTTTATTTTAACAGAATCAACAATGAAAACAAAAAAAAAAATAAAACAAAAAACATAAATAAATATGAAGTGAAACAAAAGTAACATCGTTACGGCGATAGCCGATAGACCACCAGAGGTTTTTATAAACTGTGAAGTAAAAAAAATATTTTATAATTCCCAGGGGTAGAGGGACTAACACTGAATGAATTTTCTGAATAGAATCAGAAGCAGCGACAAAACAATGGAAAATATGGGGAGACACACAGGACACTTTACTCGAAACTTGAGTGGCGAAACAGCAAAACGGCCAATTAAATAAACTTTTACATCCAATTCGCTTTTTCTTCGCTTCTCGGTCATAGCAAAAATTATCGCGACGACAAAAAAAGACGACACCGTGAATGGGGCTAGATTCCTTAGACAAGTAACTTGTTTATTTAATATTAGCAGTTATTTTCATAAGTTTTGTTTTTTTGTTGCCTTTCGTCCTTTTGTTTTGGAGGCCTTTATTCTTCTACACTTTAGGAGTGTGGTGGTTTTTTTCAAGTGTTTTTTGGTTAAGTTTTTTATCATTTAATTTCCAGAATGTCCTTTGATCATGTGTCGAAACTCTAGATATCAGGATGTATAAGTAAAATGTCCTTGGGTGATATTGTTTGTGGCACTTTGGGAAGAGTTGGTGGTAACAGATATGTACCCTAGGGGAATGTTTTGAAGGTTATACCATGCAATACGCTCAATTATTTGATACATTAAATCATTTTCAGTAACAGTAGAGATTGTACACATTTTCTCTCAAACCACAACTAGCTTGTGAAAATCGTCTCGGTTGTTTTCTGGAAACTAGAAGAAATATGTATGCAGTGGTCAAACAAAGGGGATAATTCGTTAGTTTGGCTAGACCGAAAATTGTATACACTTTACCATTGATTGCGTTCCAGCGCATCATTGGCAAAGCCGAAGTTTTGGGAATATATGGACTATTGTCCCCTAAGTCTGAGCCCACAGTTCAACCACATCGTACTATTATTGTCCTTTTTTATAATCTTGACAAAATTATTAAGTTTTTAGTACCCGCATGTCCTTTGTTGAAGGATCCAGTGATTAATTGCGCAAACGGAATGCGTGGCATCTGGAGCTGCAACTTCTGAAATCGGAAAAAAACTTTTAAATGACATTCAAACATAGATAAATGTCAACAGGATTAATTCTTGCCCAATTCTGGACAATATACCAGGTTTAATCTTAATTGGTTCCTTATAGCGATCTGTAATTTAATAATAACGATGGAGAGACAAAAAATATTTCCCGACAAGCTACCTTAGACTTCTAATGATAAAGAAAAGGATTTGAAAAAAATTGGCGGGTCACGCCCCATTTTTCCAAAGTAATTGCAAATAGTACTTCATGGCAAGCTAGCTTCACCAAAATGGCTATACGGACTTCTACTGAGAAAAAAGTCACTTGAGAAAAATGGGCGGGCCACGCTACTACTAAGAAAATGCTGAATGCTACAAAGAAATACATTTATTTTTGAATTCATAATTTTATAATTTTAAAGAAGTTGTTAATGTTTATGGATATTCTGAAAAGAAAAAAATAATGGATACATACTCTCCAAAAATATAGGGCTTAATTAATCATGGTGTTTCTTCATTTTTATCCGCTTCTAATTCCAATAAAAATTTAGTTAACAACTCTAAGCTAACATCAGCATCAAAATAGCTGGGGGCTTCTTGAGATGTTGAAGGTAATAAGGAAGCTGTGTGGTCTACCAAGTTTTGCAATGATACTACGTCAGACCTTTCATTCGCTTTGATATTATCCGGCCGACTTTTTAATTTGCTTTTATAAACTTTATCATAATTAAGTTGACAAGCTGACTTTTTGCCGCTAAAATCGTAATCTTGGCCACAGTCCAATGCTATAAAACATCAGCACTAGGTCATTATAACTATACCACAGATTAGTGTATGGAATAAAAATGTGGTCCAGATTTCTTCAATGAGGGACTCTTCAAATTTACCCGATTTGGCCGACTTATAATACCAATCGACCGTCGACTATCTATATACAGGGTGGGCCAAAAATTTAATAATTTTTTTGTTTATATATTTATTCAGATTATATAGAGTGATCCACCTAGAAGTATTTTTTCAGAACAAAGAAAATATAAAAATTCAAATCAAGAGTGGAATCTTTATTGGTAATTTGAAAAGATATTATATGGCATTTATTTTTGGAATATAATTTCCTTCAAATGTTGGCCGCCACTACGCCTCAGGGTTTCCATTCTGAGGGTCCAATTTTGGATAACTCGTTCCAGCATTTCGACCGGTATGACACGCGTAATGTTGGATTCCAAACCTAAATTGTAGCTGGTTTGTCAGCATAGACATTAGACTTTACGTAACCCCAAAAAAACATGTCTGAAGGTGTGATAGCACTCGATCTAGGCGGCCAACTCACCTGTCCAAATCGTGAAATTAGCTGCTTTTCGAAATAACCTCTCAATAGATCCATTGTTTGAGCAGCTATATGGCAAGTGACACCGTCCTGTTAAAACCAAGTGTCTTCAAGAATACGGGCTTCAATTTCAGGTAGCATTAAGATCGATATCATGGCGCGATAGCGAGCACCATTCACGGTTACGTTCCGGTCATCATCATTTTTAAAAAAGTAGGCACCGATGATTCCACCAGCTTATAAACAACACCAAACCGTGTTTTTTTCTGGGTATAATGACACCTCTTGAACCTCTGCTGGTTGCTTTTCAGTCCAAATGCGGCAATTTTGTTTATTGATTTTGCCGTTAAGCCATAAATTGGCTTCATCACTAAACAAAATTTTGGTCGAATACAGCGGATATTCCCGTTTCTCACCGAACGCTCAATTACCTAATACAGTTGCCAACATGTGAAGGTAATTATTTTAAAAAAATAAATGCCAAAAAATTTCCTTTCAAATTACCAATAAAGATTCCACACTTGATTTAAATTTTTATATTTTTTTGTTCAGAAAAAATACCTCGAGATGGATCACCTTATATAAATAACACTTGGCGAATAATTAATGGAGAGATTCTCAACTAAACAGAGAAACAGAATAATAGAATTTTATTATTTAAATCAGCGATTAATTATTTTTACGCAAAGAGCTGAAGCTGATTTTTATTAGAATGGCTTTGTTAATAAGCAGAACAGTAGGTTCTAGGGTGCTGAAAATCGAAGAGCCATTCATCAACGCCAATTCCACCCCATTAGGTGAACATTATGGTGTGGGATCACATCTAAAAATATCATAGGACCTTATTTCTCAGAGAATGAAGATGAAAGTGCTGTCACCGTAAGTGGAGAGCAGTTACGGTTTATGATAGAAAATTTGTTGCGTCCTGAAAACAGACCTTAAATGTGGTTTCAGCAGGATGGACCCACTGCCCACACTGCCCGAGACACAATGACACTTTTAAGTCAAATGTTTGGATAGTGAATAATTTCCAGAAATTTGGAAATTATTTGGCCAGCGCGATCGCCAGATTTGTCTGCAGCCGACTCTTTCCGTTGGGATTATTTGAAGGAGCGAGTCAATGTAAACAAGCCCGAGACAATCCTTTAACTCAAGACCAACATTGTTGTAGAAATTCAAACGCTACAGCCACACATTTGAAAAGATGTTATCGAAAATGCTTATCATTGCGAAGCTGTAAACGGGGGTCATTCAAGTGACATTATTTTCTATAAACAGTGTAAACAAATTTTCATTTTGTATATTATATAATCGGAGAAAAAAATAAAAAAATTAATAAACGAAAGGGGTTTTAAAGTTTTTAACTCCATGGTAAATTTTGGCAATAGATAGTCGACAACAGCTATAACGAGGGTTGCTATATACATTTCTGGTCTAGGCAACACGGGCGCTATCTGACATTTCCATTGGGAAAGTTTGACATTTTTTAGCATAAACGTACTCAGTACGTTTTGACTTACGGCCATCATTTGTTTTGTTTACAGTGACGAAAACAATCAATTTGCCATTAAAATGGAATCAACTCGTGAACATTAACGTGCGATCATTTTTCACAATTTTCGAAGTGGATTCTCAAGACAAGAGTGCATCGATGAACGTTAATCTTTGCATGGCAATGAAGCACCATCCTATAGCATCGTCGTGGCCGACGATCGCTCAAAGGCGGAGGTCGTGAAGGTCGACAAGGCGGAGGTCGTGAAGGTCGACAAAAACGGCCGTTGTGCCAGAGAACATTGATGCCGTGCATGGAACTGATAATGCAATGTGACATACCGTGAGATAGAGGCAATCTTGGACATTTCTTCCACCAGCATACATTCGATATTGCATGAACACCTGGCCGTAAAAATGGGTTGTTCTCGTTGGATCCCGTACAATTTGACAATCGCCCAAAAAAAGGCTCATGTCGATTGGTGCAAAGAAATTTTAAAAAACTACGATCGCGGTGCTTCAAAACACGTTTATAAGATCGTCACAGGTGACGAATCATAGATTTATGCGTATGAGCCCGAAACAAAACAGCAAACGAGCTTCGAAGACAAGCCAAATCCAACGAAAGTTGTTCGTGAAAGAAGCACTTCGAAGCAAATGGTCGCCTGTTTCTTCGGCCAAAGCAACTTAGGAAGTCAATTCTGAGTGGTACTCCACAATTTGTTTGCCTGAAACATCGAAAAACAAACAAGAGAAGACGAATTATTGTGCACCATGACAATGCGAGCTCTCACACATCGGCTCAAACCAGCGCCTTTTTGACCTGCCAAAACGTCGAATTGATGAGCCATCCACCGTACAGCCCTAATTTGGCACCCAATGACTTTTTTCTTTCCCCTAGCATCAAGAAAAAAATGCGTGGTCAACGATTTTCATCGGCAAAAGATGCTGTTGAAGCGTTCAAAAACCATGTTTTAGAGGTGTTTAAATCGGAGAGGAAAAAGTGCTTCGACAATTGGTTTGATCGCAGGCAAAAGTGTATTAATTATGCTGGAGAATACTTTGAAAAACAATAAGACCATTTTAGGCCAGAAATATATATAGCAGCACTCGTATATTTTTTCAAATAGCGGATTACTTCACAAGCTAATACGATCATGTTTGTTGTTGTTTGTTAAGTACTTATATAGTCTTTATATAAAATTGAATTTGTGGTTTTCTGTTTGTTGTTAAAAGAAGCCTAAACTACTAAACCTGCCTTCGTGAAATGATCACAGCATATAGCTGTATAACCGGCGGTTAAAATAGGCTTTTAAGATTTTTCGTATATCAAGTGGTCCCTTTAAAATTTAAAATAATCAGAAGTGAAGACCTACAGGAGCAACGAACATTAGGTTTAGTACGAGTATATAAGTATAAGCTGTTTGTATGTAACAAAAAAAATGAAAAATGGGAGGTCCCACGCAAATTTTTTGTAAAGCACTGGCACTGTAAGTGTACTATAAGGTGGACCTGGATATTATTACATGCTATAAACGGGTACGATATTTATCGTGGCACCGTACACACATGCAAAAGCTTAACAAATCCAAAGCTCATAAATTATGATAGTTATTAACATAATATTCGTTAGTTTTGCTGTTAGTATGTAATGAAATATGCTTGGGATAAAAGTAGTCGGTGCAGTGCCTCCTTTTTTTAAAGGCGGTGTAGGTCAGGAGATTGTGCATTAAAATAAATGGATAAAGCTTATAAACTGTACGTGTAAGGAACATCAAATTCATTATACAGGGTGATTCATTCACGATTGGACAAATTTCACCATCGCCTTGGCTCATATGCCTTGGCTCTTATGCTTTAAAACAAACAACAAAATTTTTTTGCATTTCAGTCGAATAGTCATAACTATGGAACGGTATGACTTTTGGGCTTGGTTTAGCTGATTTTTGAAAGGTAGGACTATTGTTTAAGAAATCCGATCACTGGTTCAGAACTTAACAATTTTACCCTAGTAACCTCCAACCACCAATCCGAAAATTTTCAAACCGCTACCATTTCGCCCCTTTGCTTTTCGGGCATGTTCGTAGATAGACATATTTTTTATGAAAAGATCCACGGAATACGCAGGTGAAATTTTTCCTGAAGTGAATGAATCACCCTGTACTTATATATACTATTAGTTATTAGTGTGGAATAGTATACGTTATGGAAAAAATTACCATTGTAGACAGATTTTCTAAAAATGTACATAGAAGGCAAATATTTCATAGAGTATACCTGGATGCGTTTTTGCAGAGATGCGTGGTACGGCCCCCATCCAAATATTTGTTCAGAACTCATAAAGTATTTAGGTAAGGAACATGGGATTTTGAATCTTTCCTACTAAAGTGTAAAGCAATAAGTTCGGTAAAAAAAAGTGGGCGGTGCCATGCCCCTTTTTTAGAAGCAATATAGTGAACATAATTTTAGGCATAAACACGGTATGCTACGGTGAGTCGAGAATTACTACGTATAGTACTCGTATATGTGTACGACTTAAAAAGGGGCATTGTACCGCATACATTTCCCCGAACTTATTTCTTTGCACTGTAAGAGAATACCTAAACCATCAAATGTTCCTAATTTAAAAAGGGATGTGGCACGGTCCACCTTTGCCCCGAAATTATAAATGTATACTTTAAGAAAAAACATTCCATATCCGATGTTCTGAACTTAAATACTTTATGATAACATGAAATATGTGTAGGGTGCTAATCAGGAGTTATTTTTTTAATTGGTTTTTTCACAAATTACCCGTGACTTGTGTTAAACTTTTTTTTAGTATTGTTTGCCATTTCAGCGTGGAAAGCCTTAAACATCGAAAACCACGAGTTTTCCGGTCGAAATGTTCGAACGAGATATCTAAAATTGGACCCTCAAAGAAGTACTGAGTAGGGACATAAAAACTGTTACACACGTATTATGATGTAGAATAAGAAGTGCTGACTGATTTTGGACCAAATATTTTTTAATATATTTTTTTGTATCCAAAAAGAATCTACTTATTCGAAATGTCCGCCTTTTGCCTTTACACACGCCTTAAGTCGCACTGGCCCATCGTCAATAGCTGCACGAACCTCGTCTATTGGGAAATTGGCCACAGCTCGAACCAAATCAGTCTTGAGAGATCCAATGTTGGGGTATCTTTTGTAACTAACCAAAACCTCTAAAACCGTCCACAATTTGTAATCCAATGGACTTAAATCTGGACTGCCTGAGGGCCATTCTTCAGAGGAAATGAACGCTGGCAAATTGTTTCAAAGACAGGCCTGGGACGTTTCAGCCTTATGGGCCGGCGCAGAATCCTGCGGGAAAGTCCATGGATGGTTTGGGAACAGGGAATTGTTAAAAGGCTATACAACAGCTTCAAAATGGTTTCTTGGTAAACTTTGGATGATGTTTTGACTCTTTGTAAGCAGAAATGCAGGTCAGTGACACCATCGTAAAAGACACATCACCAAACCATGACTGAAGCTGGGTGATGACCCTTTTCCACCCTTGGGATCTGTTCAGATGCTTCCTTAGATGACCGCGCATAGACTCTATAATTTTGCTTGTTAAATTTTTCCTGAACGGTAAAAATTTTTTCATCGGTGAACAAAGGTTTTCTGTGCAAGCTATCAGCGTGCTTCACAAAAAGACGTTTGCATTGTTCAATCCTATTTTTTTAAAGCTGAAATCAAGAAATTTTCGGTACGTCGTTTGAAAGCCCCAGGTCCCAAGTCTTTTTTAATGATTCGACTCATGGACTTTTGCGTGATATTCATCTCACGGGCCATGATTTTCTGTTTCAGAGCGGATTTCTGTGAATTCTTGATTTAACGGCTTTGATGACATGCGGTGTTCGAACAGAGCGTGGGCGGCCCGACCGGTGGCTGTCTTTTAAATCTCCAGTCTCCTCAACTAGTTTTATGCATCGGTAGACGAACATGCGGCTAATCCCTAGTGGCCGGAGCGTTTTGAAAATATCGTTTTTTATTTCATTTCGCACTGGAAAAGCGCTATTACAGCGATACGGTTCTCATTATCTGACCAGTCCATGATGAAAGTTGAAACAATTTTAAAATCCCGTTACAGACTAACGCTATTGAGGTAAGCTTTCAAAACCCATATGACATTAACGGGGTATGGTCAGTTCTACTATTGAAATGGGTGTGCTCAATGTTGTTACAGTATTTATGTCCCTACTAAGTTTTATATTCAACAAATAAATGGCATAAAATGTCCTTTCGAATGAACAATAAAGATTTCACACTTAGTTAGCATTTTTGTATTTCTTTTTATTTTGTGTGTTAGAAAACCTTCAAATTATTAATTTATCAAGATTCAATTTAGTATTATACCGAACTAATAACTTTAATATATTTCTGTTGTAAGTGAATAGTTGACCTTTAGTGCTGTTATTTTATAAAATTATTTTTCGGCTTGAGGTCATTTATCTAAACTCGTTGTTCTATGTGTTGTTTAATTTTAATTTATCAATCATCTTCAAGGGTTGTCAATTAACAAAACAATGTCGTCCGCCTGATTATCGCTGTCAAATATATTTCGGTAAAAGCGAAGCGCACGGGGTTCTGGCTAGTGGGACATATATCTGGCAAGTTGGAATAAATAGATGGAACACTTTTCTAACCTACACACTTTGTCTATATATAATATTGTTTTATCTTTGTCTGTTATCGTAGGAGCCTATATTACTGAATCGAACTTTTCGAAGTTTGCATTTAAGCCATTTAATTTTCTAGTTATATTTCGTCCACACCTGTTTTATAAGGTTAAACATAGTTTGCATGGCTGCTTCTATCAAAATCATCTCCTAAGAAGTAGAGTTATCCTTGCTTCTGTTGGGGTAAAAGTCTTCCTCTGGTAGAACATTTTTATATAATCTGAGCAAATGTTTACCTTTGGCTGCCCATGTAACCATCTCTTATAGATCGCCTACTCTCGAAACAGTGATTAGAATTATTAAGGCTCTTTTATAAAATCTTTTCTTTCAAAATAACAAAACTGCCGAGTAAATTAAATAAACCACAATCCCTTGTGCGTCTATAATTATTGTTTCAACAATGGCAAACGACTAAGCTAATGTTGGTTTTTAATTAATTTGCCCACAGGAAAAAAAGTTGAAATTACGAGTTGGAAGAAAAAAATTGTCCACAAGGATATGGCATATTTTGTCTAGCATGTAAGGTTGCCTGCAGGTTATCGTCGTTTCCTTGAAAGAGAAACTTAAGATAATAGAAATGACTATATCAAAATGACACAAAAAACAAGTAGGAAATGGAAGTATATCTAAGTAAGAAATTTAAGTATTGAAATGAAAGTTGTTAATGTTACTTCTAATATGGTTTCTAGTTAGCCCGAGTAAATGTGCGCATTGACTAACTCGATTTAAAACTACAAAAATTTGTACGTTACATTATAAATTATATGAATAAAGAACCCAACACTAATAAAATATGTTAATGTTACGTCTAGTATGGTTTCTAGTTAGCCCGAGTAAATGTGCGCATTGACTAACTCGATTTAAAACTACAAAAATGTGTACGTTACATTATAAATTATATGAATAAAGAAGGAGAATTCTCTTTAAGATACCGAACAAGTTTTTTCAGTGAGTTAAAGAGAAAAAGGAATCTTTTGTCTTATAGTTATCCAAATGGAGTTGGTCAATTAAACTACTTATATACGCTAAAGATATCGTCTCGCAAACATATTCTTACATGCATTCTAAGTGGTCGGGCTTATTCGGTCTAATATGAGCAGCGTAGTTCAGACAACAACATTTAAAATGATGGCATGAACCTCGACTCAGAACTTGGCATAGTGCCTAAAAAATTCATCGAGGGTCAAGTCTCATGATTGCGTCGCCGACATGTTGAAGGGTTTCTGTAAGATAACCAAATTTGTTAAAATTTTCTTTCACGACATGAGCATTGCATCGCTTTTACGGATTGTTGCACAGTCTGATTGACTTGATATCAACCACATCAAAGCGTAAATCTTTGCTTTTACATTAATACATAGGTGAACACTTGAGGATGTGTCAAATGACAATTTTGGTTATTGATATAGCCACTATGTCAGAAGGTGATTTTTTTTGGACAAAATCCGAATAACCCGAAAACATTTTTGACCCCAATGAGCAAACGTTCAAAATAGTCCATAGACTTGCCCCTTCATTTCTTGCGTCAGCACTATTTTATAGAATATTTCTAGGTCTTCTTCGATACTGGCTACTGTGGTCGAGCTTTTTATACGCTACATCAATCTGTGAAACAGATAATTATAAGAGTATTTGGACTAGCCCAACCTTTTAGAGAACCGATATGCTGAAATGGATGATATCGGTCCACGTTTGATGTATCCTTAGTACTAAGTCCACTCCCAGATTTTACATACAACCGCTCTACACCGCATCTTAATTCCGAGTACGTTCTAATTTTTTGTATTTTATGATGATGGACAAGCCATACCGATGGACAAACCAATAATATGCATATTATAATACAGTTTTGTGTCTAGCTACATACAAATTGTTAAGGGTCGCAAAAATGGCTTCCATTATACAGGGTGTCCGTCGGGAAGGTATACTATTTTTTTTTTATAATTTTTGATTTAATGAAAGAGAATGGATCTTATTTTGATAAATGTTTTATTTAATGTTGGCAATTATGTATGGAATACAATATCAGATAAATGTCTGCCTCTGATAGCCTCACAAATGCGATCCCTTTTCAGGACATTTTTCATTACATTCTCACAAATTTCACGCGGTATTTCATTAATTTCATCACTAATATTTTGTTTGAGTTGCTGGTTTGTTTGCATAAACCTTGCTTTTTAGATATCCTCACAAAAATAAGTCCGGATCAGTCAAATCAGGCGACCGTGGAGGCCAATCATCATCACCATTTCTTGAAATAACTTTTTGTGAAAAGATGTCTCTCAGTAATTCCATTGTAATCCTGGCTGCATGCGATGGGGCACTTTCTTGTTGATACCACAGGTTAATCAAGCTCAAAGCATGCAGTTCTGGTGTTTAAAAGTTTTTAATCATATCACGATATCGCTCCCTACGCCGTTTTCATTTTCACAGAAGTAAGGTCTAATGATTCCTCCTGACCATATTTCACACCACACTGTCACTTTTAACTTATGCAAAAGTGACTGATGCATAAGTTGAGGGGTTTCCATTACCCAGAACCGAATATTCTGTTTTTTCACATATCCATTAAAATGAAAATGTGCCTCATCATTCATTATGATTTTTTCATGGAAATCGGGGTTGTCATGGGCGAGCTGTAACATCCTATTGGCATATGTACGGCGGCGTAAATGGTCTTGTGGAAGAAGCTCTTGTATCAGCTGAATCTTAAATGGAAACAAAAGCAAATACTTGTGCAAATTGTGGCCAAAGTTGTGCTTTGAAGACCAATCTCCTCAGCACGGCATCGAATTGAGGTTGATGGATTGTTTTGAACACTTTCTTGAGAAGCAGTAATGTTTTAAACCGATCGTGCTGTACGTTGTGGTCCACGCTTGTGCCTATCAGCTACAACCCTTATTTTTTCGAAATCATTCACTGCACGATAAATAGTGCGTTTTGTTGGCACGTTGTTCCTCCCAAAAATTTCATGTAATTTTCTTATCGTCACAGTTATCGACACTAGATTTTTATAAAATGTTGTGACGATAAAAACACGTAGGTTTATCGAATATTTTTCCATAATTAATTTGCCACGTCTCCACTTCACGAGTGCTGCCAAATATGATCTCTAAAGATTAATGTTTACTAAAATGGCGGCAAAACAATGTGCTTATAGTTTACCTTCCTGGTCGTCCAAAGATTTTGTCACCACGCCAGGAGCGTATTGTAGTGGCCGCAGTGAACCAAAGTCCAAAGATATCGGCTGTGAAACTATGTCGGGAAATAGAAGAGACATTTAATAAAAATTTAAATCCACAAACTGAAAGAAATGCGCTACATAAAGCTGGGTATCATGGACAAGTACCTCGACGCATATCATTCATTTCGAAGGTCAACAAAAAGAAGTGCATTGAGTTCGCTAAACTGTATATAAATGAGCCCGAATCTTTTTGGAATAGTGTAATATTTAGCGATGAATCGAAATTCAATCTATTTGGATCAGATGGTGCCCAGAAAGTTTGGCGGAAAGCAAATAAAGAGCTGCAGGAGAAAAATGTAATAAAAACCGTGAAGCATGCAGGCGGAAATGTAATGGTGTGGGGGTGTTTTGCGGCAGCCGGAGTGGGAAATTTGGAATTTATCGACGAGAAAATGGACAAGAAAATTTATATGAATATATTAAAGCGTTGCAAAGTTGGGCATAAATGGCAAAAAATGGTTGTTTTAACAAGATAATGACCCTAAACACTCATCCTATCTTGTGCAAGAGTGGTTAATATATCATTGCAAGCAGCTGAAAACTCCTCCAAAATCACCGGACATGAACCCCATCGAACATATTTGGCACTTGTTGGAAAGAAAAATACGATTTCATTGTATAACGTCGAAAGAATCTCTAAAATAGGCCATATGCACTGAGTGGGACAAAATAACAACTGAAGAGACAGCCAACCTAGTCGGTAGTATGCACAGACGTTTAGAGGCTGTCATTCAAGCAAAGGGAGGCCTTACAAAGAACTAAATCCTTAAGTATTAGTCATACAGTTGTCCTTTTCTTAAGTGTGCCAAAACTTTTTTGATGTAAACTTGTGCCTTTTTTTACTTTTTCTTATATTGAACTGAATTAAATATAAACTGAGACCTTTTAGTTTTGTTTTACTACGTAATAAATAGTATATTCTTAAATATAACGTTTTCTCTTACTTTGTGTATTAGGTGGAAATTTTTTTATAGGCAATATACCTTTCTACGGACAGGTGTGCCAAAACTATTTTGACTCACTGTATGTGGTTGATTCTGAGATAATGGGCCACTTTGCAGTCCTTGGTTATTTCAAGCGGGAAAAATAAAACATATTATAGTTTTTTATTTACTATACAATAAAACTTTAAAGGACCTTTAAAAACATTTAAAATTGATTTTTAAAAATTTATTTGTTCTTCAAAAAATTTCGCTACTTTCAATTGAAATTTTCTCAATTTTCTACAAAAATATTAATTATTTATTTAATAAAACCAGTCCATAGTAAAAAATAATATGCAATTAATTTTGTTGCTATTATTATTATTTTTTATTCAATTAATATTTTTATGGATGTTTATTTTCAGTCCCTGAAAATACACAGTATTCCCCTGTAAAATCTAATATTCGCTAAAATTCAAATTTAAACTTAAATATGATGGAACATTACTTGAATTACACACCTTATAGTTTTTTCGTCAACAGCCTTATTATTTAATTAAATATTAAATTCTGCAAAAATCGAATGCCAAAAATGATGTCGAAATTGGCCCATAATCTCAGAATCACCCATGTATAGGGTGATCCAACTAGAGGTATTTTTTCAGAACAAAAAAATTATATAAAAATTCAAATCAAATGTGGAATCTTTATTGGTAATTTGAAAGAACATTTTATGGCATTTATTTTTTGAATTTAATTTCCTTCAAATATTGGCAATTGTATTATGGAAATGAGCGTTCGGTGAGAAACCGGAAGATCCGCTGTTTTCGACAAAAATTTTGTTCAGTCAAGTCAATAAACAAAATTGCCGCATTTGGACTGAAGAGCAATAAGAAGAGGTTCAAGAGGTGCCATTATACCCAGAGAAAACCACGGTTTGGTGAGGTTTATAAGCTGCTGGAATCATCGGTGCATATTTTTTCAAAAATGATGATGGCCAGAACGTAACCGTGAATGGTGCTCGCTATCGCGTCATGATATCGATCTTTGTGCTACCTGAAACTGAAGTCCGTAATCTTGACGACACTTGGTTTCAACAGGACGATGCCACTTGCCATACAGCTGCTCAAACAGTGGATCTATTGAGAGGTCATTTCGAAAAGCAGCTAATTTCACGTTTTGGACAGGTGAGTTGGCCGTCGGGATCGAGTGATATCACACCTACAGACATTTTTTGGGGGGTTACGTAAAGTCCAAAGTCTATGCTGGCAAACTAGCTACGATTTAGGTTTTGGAAGCCAACATTACGCGTGCCATCCATCCCTTAGGATGGAAAACCTGAGGCGTAGTTGCTGCCAACATTTGAAAAAAATTTTATTCAAAAAGTAAATGTCATAAAATGTCCTTTCAAATTACCAATAAAGATTCCACACTTGATTTGAATTTGTATGTTTGTTTGTTTTGAAAAAACACCTCTAGATGAATCAACCTATATATTAAACAACATTAAAATTTTTTTAAGAAGCCAAAAATTAGATTATTTTTAGAACTTTGCTGAATTCGGATGAGGGAACCGAAAATTTGACTCGATTTCAACATATGGGCACCAAAAATAATGCAAATTTCTCTCAAATTTTAAAACAACATTATTTTTATACCATCACCCTACTGTGTAAGAGGGTATATGTCATTTGGTACGTACAAAAAGTGGAACGCATTAAATAAAAACAAAATTGTATACCCCACTTATGTCTTAAGCAGAACCGTTTCATGGTTTTTAAGTGATGTGAGCCGTATCCATCTGTCCGTCCGTGCGGTTCGATTAAGGCCCAATTAGTCTTGACGGTTGACGGTTGATTCTGAAACCTGCAGAATTCTACCTTCGTCAACCGTCAAACTGTAGTTATCTCCCTCTAACACATACAAAATGCAACGCTCAACTAAAATAGCTGATTGCCTACCGTCAACCGTCAAGACTAAATGTACCTTTGCTGTCTACTGAAAAATAAAAAAATATTTTTTTTTTCAAAATTTAAAACCGATTAGCTAGGTTTTAAATTTTGAAAAAAAAAATATTTTTTCCTAAACTACCTATTGAATCAAAAATGTTCTATATCGCCCCAACCCTTCTGGTACCTCCTATACATATGTACCATTGCGTCTACTTTTGGTATTCTTGTGAAGGGTGTTTTATTCAAACGTGTGGTTTCCAAGAAGATGTAATGTTATGGCCAAGAATTTAGCTTTATTATAAAGATAAGGGTTCGCCAATTTACTTAACAAATGATTTCGGGCAAGTGGCCGCCGTGCGACTGGCTCGCATACTTTCCAGCCAAGAGGCCCAACCAAAGTGTACTTTATCGCTGAACAAAATTTTCTTTTAAAAATCAGTATCAGTGGCCGTTTGGTTTTGGTCCCATTCACCACGATTTGCAAACGTTGTTTCGGAGTAAGTCTATTCAGTATCAAATGGCAAAGCAAACTGAACATAAATCAAGTGACAGCTTTCAAAAACACACTCTTTACTATCAATAATACTGTGTGCACGATCTCAATAAAAATCAATATTAAAAAATAAAGTTATAAGGAAAATTTAGAGCCACCCTCTTTCTAGTACTTTCCACACAAATGATCCTGTTTAAGTGCAAATTATATATCAAACAACTTTACACCCGGTGCGTAAATTGCAAACAAGGTAATATTTTAAATCTAATTTTGTACTCGCATATGACAATGGTGGGCGAAACGCCCCATTCTGGTACCCCACACTTCAAGTTTATTCATATGATCTAACTCAAAATTACAACATAAACACACACTTATAAGTTTAACTTGATGGCAAGTATCTGTATTCCTAGCCACTTCCCTACTGGTACCTCCTACACAAATGAATCTGTATCAGTCGAGATTACAACCCCTAAAACCTGCTCAAGTGCAGGAAATTCTCTTAAATTGCGAACGCAATACTATTTTTATAATGGTGTACAAAAAGAGTTGCTGACACGCCTTATTCTGGCGAAATCTGTGCAAATACACCATTCTGGTTTTCGCTTGGGGCTTGCCCGCCCCATTTTAGTAACTTCCATACATACTACATTTTTTAATAAAATGCGTACGCTTCAGGCAATGGAGAACGCAACAACGGATAATTTAAATTAAAGCTCTGACAAAGGCTTTAAGAGGATTAAGTGGCTGTTTTTGTATAAAGTACAAATTTAAGGCCCTTAACTACGGGCTCCCCTTCATACCATTACGGCCCTATTCAACAATAGACATACGGGATCTCAAAAATCAATGAATTTTTTTGCGAATCTAAATAAGAAAATACGAGGGCTGCTATATATATTTCTGGCCTAATAATGAAAATGCGAATATTTATCATTAAAATGGTTTTATTGTTTTTCAAAGTATTCTCCAGCATGATTTATATACTTTTGCATGCGTTCAAACCAATTGTTGAAGCACTTTTTCCACTCTGATTGAGACACCTCAAAACATGGTTTTTGAACCATTCAACAGCATCTTCTGGCGATGAAAATCGTTGACCACGCATTTTTTCTTCATGTGCGGGAATAAAAAAAAGTCATTGGGTTCCAAGTGAGAGCGGTACGAAGGATGACCTATCAACTCGACGATTTGGCCGGTCAAAAAGGCGCTGGTTTGAGCCGATATGAAAGAGCTCGCATTGTCATGGTGCACAATGATTCGTCTTCTTTTGTTTGTTTTTCGAATTTCTCCGAAGAATTCAGGCAAACACATTGTGCTGTACCACTCAGAATTGACTGTCCTATGTTGCTCAAGCGGAACAGTCGCCACATGACCAGTGTTGCCAAAGAAACAGGCGACCATTTGCTTCGAAGTGTTTCTTCTACGAACAATTTTCGTTGGATTTGGCTCGTTTTTGAAGACGTCGATTGCTGTTTTGTTTCAGGCTCATACGCATAGATCCATGATTCGTCACCTGTGACGATCTTATAAAAGTATTTTGAAGCGCCGCGATCGTATTTTTTTAAACTTTCTTTGCACCAATCGACATGAGCCTGTTTTTGAGCGATTGTCAAATTCTGCGGTTATCCAACGAGAACAAACCTTTTTTAAGGCCAGGTGTTCATGCAATATCGAATTTATGCTGGTGAAAGCAATGACCAAGGATGCCTCTTTCTCACGGTATGTCACATGACGATCTCGCATTATCAGTTCACGCATTATCAGTTCACGACCTTCGTCTTTGATCGAGCGTGGGCCACGATTGAATTCATTAAACCATTTTTTCACAGTGCTATAGGATGGTGCTTCATCGCCATACAAAGATTTAAGATCATCGATGCACTCTTGTAGTGATAATCCAAGTCGAAATTTGTGGAAAATGATCGCAGGATATTTTTCACGAGTTAATTCCATTTTTTTGCCAAACTGATTTTTTCAAGTCACTGTAAACAACACAAATGATGGTCGTACGTCAAAACGTTCTGAGTACGTTTATGCTAAAAAATGTCAAACTTTCCAATGGAAGTGTCAGATAGGCCAGAAACCAGAACCGTCGAAGTTCATCAAGCCACAAAAATGTTGCTTTGTTAAACATGGACTAACCACCAACGACCAAATATCAAAATCCTGTGAAAAATTGGTGGTGGAGATTATTAAAGATTATTATTATTGTTTCTATGCTGAAAATTTCGCTGGTATATTATGCTGAGAACTAGTTGATATAAGGAGTCCAATGCTTTACCAGGTTTTCAACCACTCCTTTTCTTATACTACCATTGCCAGCCTCAAAAAGAAATTAGAGAATTAAAAGAATTTAAATTTTCTTTTAAATAAGAAAAATTTTAATATGCTCTGGCATACTTTATACTGTCTTTACAAACATACGCTTTAAGTTTCGTTAGAGTCCATCCCATTTACAATTCCTCCTTTGCTCTTTTGTGTTATACATTCAATTGCCATAATCCTTTGAAGCACATCTTGTGAGGCTCCAGGCGCATATAACATTTAAGCCTCAATTAATTTCGTGTGAATTGTGTTGCGTAAATTACGAAAGATTCAATTTGCTCCCGTTTCGGCCAATATACGTGTGTGTTTGTATATGTTGTTCATTCGTTTGACATTCACTTGCTGCACATACATATACAAATCACAAAATGCCCCGATATTAGAATAACGCTCACATACAGACACACAAGAATATACTCGCATACATTTAACCGGCTTATTACATTAGGGCAAGCGAAAATAGATTTCAAACTTAAGGTCTCCAGGACTTTCTCTTAAGTAGCATAATTCTCAGAGAAATCTATGGCTCCCTTGGATCTGCCAATGAATGTGCAACGCCAATAGTAGATCGCATACATGTACGTACACGTGTCAGGTGTGCACTTAATAGTCGTCAAACTGCAAACTACCCCCACACCTATGTGTATGTATAAATATAGGCTAAGAGCCAGTAACCCATTTAACTGGTAATGTTGCAACATTTGCTAGACATTTATTGGTGACACTAATGCATGTGTATTTGCATTTGCCTAGGTTCAACAGAGCTGCAGCTGGGAGGGTATTTGAAGATAATAATAAAGAGAAGGTTAAACATGCGTTCATGCTGTAAAGGTATGGGAGGAAACATGTAGTAGGTTGTTTGCTGCTTCTTCGGTTTCTAAGGTCTAAGAATCGTAATATTGACATAGAAAATATAGAGGAATTGCACTGAAAGTTTTTATTTTAAAATAGAGAAACCCTGGATAAACTTTTCCTTAAATTAGTAATAATTACCCAAAATTTTATTCTGCTAAACTGTGAGAAGAATCGTCGTAAAAACGAAACGGCTGAGTTGAAGTCTATTAATGTGACATTGGCAGTATGATCAGGTACTCGTACCATAGCAGTCAACTCTGTGACAATGACCAAATTGCAATCAAATCTCAAAAACAAACGAATAAACGATTGATTTTAAAAAGAGATTACACATTTTCCATATATTCTAGAAAAATGCGAATGCTAACATATAATGTGCACGCAGAAAAAAAGTATGTTAGGGATAACAATATTCCAAGAGCATCATACTATTGTTGTTGATATTGTTGTGGAACAACAAGATAATGATCATCAAACCAATAGTATGGTTCACACACAACCATACCATGATCCCCATAACAATATTATGGTCCTCACAACAATAGAATTATTCACACACAACCATACTATGATCCCCACAAACATATTATTATTCACATTCAACCATAATATGATCTCCACAACCATATTATGATCCTCATAACCATAGTATGACTTACACACAATCATACTATGGTTCCCAAATTTTTTTGTAAAGATTGGGTTAAGTTGTTATTTAACAATACAGAATTTTATTAAGTTATGTAATAATAGGAGTGATTTATTAAACAGTAAAAAAGTTTTTATTCAAAATATTCCAGTTATATTAATTCGTAGTTTGTTTCGAAAAAATTTAAATATTTTTACCATTATTGCGTAAGATTCGTAAAAATAACATTGTCAAATTTAAAAAAACTGAAAATTTGCCGGTATGATTGCCGTAATCATGTTATTGTTAACTTAAAACCCATGAAAACAATAATTTTTTTTCACCAACCATATTTTTATTGTTGCTACAACCATATTTTCATTTTTAAATTTGCCAACAATACTATTGTTACATTTCAACAATATTAATATTGCCGCAATCATACTTTTGTCAAATTGAAATTCAAAAAACAATACTATGGTTGCGACGACCATACTATTATTGCAGATAACATACTATTGTTGCCGTGACCATATAGTAACCATATTTTTTCTCTGCGTGTGGTAGAACACCACATATTCTATCTAAATACATTTAGTGGGGACATAAATACTGTTACAACATTGAACACACCCATTTCAATAGTAGAACTGAACATACCCCGTTAATGTCATATGGGTTTTGAAAGCTAACCTCAATAGCGTTAGTCTGTAACGGGATTTTAAAATTGTTTCAACTTTCATCATGGAGTGGTCAGATAATGAGAACCGTATCGCTGTAATAACGCTTTTCAAGTGTGAAATGAAAAAAGCGATATTTTCAAAACGCTCCTGCCACTAGGGATTAGCCGCATCTTCGTCTACCGATGCATAAACTGTTTGAGGAGACTGGAGATGTAAAAGACCGCCACCGGTCGGGCCGCCAACGCTCTGTTCGAACACCGCATGTCATCAAAATCCGCTCCGAAAACAGAAAATCATGACCCGTGAGATGAATATCACCCCAAAGTCCATGAGCCGAATCATTAAAAAAGACTTGGGACTTGGGGCTTTCAAATGACGCACCGGACATTTATTGACTGCAGCTTTAAAAAAAAAAAATAAGATTGAAAAATGCAAACGCCCTCGTATGTCTAGTAAAATATTTCATTATTTGGATATGTTTTTTTTTGTTTTGAATTGGTCCCACACAAAGGTCCCTCCGGATTTAAGGTCCCGCAGCTCTAGAAACACTACACACTAGCTCAAATTTTACATCGTTCGTTATGAGTTCTGTTCTGAAAGTCGACCTAATTTCTTCATATTTTCGTATAGCCCCCAAACGAAGCGGCCACATTTTATATCCAATTCCAACTAAATTTCGCATAGAGCGTAGCAGATGACCGACACCTTTATCCTAGTGGATGTCAATGGCACACAAAGGTCCCTTCTGATTTGAGGTACTGCAGATCTATAATACAAATTATATCCTATAACGCTCAAATTATGTATGGTGAATTATGAGCGACAAAAAAGTACCTCTAACATATTAAGTCTAACATATTAAGCTCCAGACAAAGTTGCTTGATTCTCAAAATATAAGAGAGGTGTATGGTACCTCATTGTTGGCAACGCCCGGCTTACAACATTCCCTACTTGTTTATTTTAAAAAACTGTTTGGTGCTGATTTTTTAGCGGTGGTCTTATTTTTCCTTTTCTCTGTAAAAACTCAGCTGGAAACCTCAAATTGATTTCATTTGGAGATTAAAGTAATCGATTTGGACGATGACTAACTATATTCTTCATGAAAATATATTTCATTTTCAATCACTACTTTGTTTTTTAAATTTTTTTAAAAAAGGAAATAAGTTGATGAAAATTCCTATTTTTTGGAAAGGATAAAAAAGTGGAGAAACGTTGGACTTAGTGTATTAAGCTAAAAGGATGTTATGTTGAACAATTTTTTTTCTGGCAAAAAACGTTGTTTTATTCGAAAAGTCACGGAATTATTGATAAGCATTCGCGTATCCTTCTATCATAATAAAAAAATAAGACAATTCTCTAAAAATTTGTTGTTGTTGTATGTACAAAGAATAACATTAAAAATTTGTTAATGGCTTGTTTAAGTCCCTTAAAGGGAAACGTTTGTTCTCTTATGCGCGGTTTATTCTTTATAAATACTTCTGCTAAGTGTGAAGACTCTCTGTCTTTTTGTTTTGACTCAATCGTGCTTTCAACAGACTGACATGTCTACATTGTCTAAGAATTATATGTGACGCGCAAAATAGAAAAGGACCTAAGGGTAAAAACCAGTTTTGTTCACGAGAGCCATTTTAAAGATTTAAATACGTGTATCTATGGTGTACCATAACTTTCATAAAACGCACATATCTCTGGGAGGGAACACTTTTGGGGCATGGGATAGGTCTCATTCGATGCTCAGATGTTGTCCACATCAAAAAAAGTCAAAATTGATTTTTTTATCCTAAGGTCCCTTTCTCTATGCGCTGTCACATATGACGATCTACTTTGTATAGTCGCACTTAGGTATTTCTAGGTGTTACTAGCGAAATGATAAACCTATATGTACTCCTATCCCATATACCGCCCCATTCTCGAACCCTCCATACAAACGATCTCGGTTTGGAAAGATGTGCTTTTCACGGACGAAAGCAAATTCAATATTTTTGAATCGGATGGGAAACCTTATATATGGAGAAAACCAAACGAAGAGCTTCTGTCCAAGCATGTTCAACTAACTGTGAAACATGGTGGGGGTCCGTGATGGTTTAGGGGTTCTTTTCCGCAGCTGGACCCGGATCTCTACATTTTATCGAAGGAATAATGGATCAGAAAGCATATTTAGAAATTTTGAAAGCCAATTTGCCAATATCGAAGGAGAAGTTGCGCCTTACCAATAACTATCAATTTTACCAGGACAACGATCCTAAGCACAAAGCTCACAATTTAAGTCATGGTTGTTATACAACTGCCCACATGTAATGGAAACACCTTCCCAGAGCCCGGATTTAAGTCCTATCGAGAATCTTTGCAATTATCTGGATAATAAAGTAAGGCAACATCACATTTCCTCCAAATCTGAGTTGAAGCGCATTCTTTTAGAGGAATGGGAACAGAATGAACCTAGCTTTTGCCAAAAGCTAGTGGAAAGTATCCCTAGGAGTTGGTAATACAAGCTAAAGGTTTGCATACAAAATACTAAATAGTATTAAATAGTATTAATATATATTAACTCACTAACTGTACGAGTTTGGCTTTTACATGCATTTTTTACTTAAACCCTTGTTTTAACTTACTGAAGCTAAATATTTTAATTTTGACTTTTATTTTTAATAAAGGCTTAAATAAGCTAAACATTTCCCAAAAAGACTTTGAATAAATAATTGATAAATTACCCCAAATATTGAGATATTTGTAAAATTTATTGGTGTACGAGTTTCGCTTTTACCTACTGTATTTGAATCCTTAAAGAACTTCTACAAAAAAAGGAAGCAATACAATAAAACTCAATAACGCAAAAATTTTGTATTAAAAAAGATATTTTTTTTTCAATTAAAAAAACAACTTCTTTCCATAAGAATTGCATTTTTGTAATAGTAACGTACTGAGAATATAAGATGTACATTTTTTTGAGGGCTGCTATATATATTTTTGACCTAATAATGAAAATGTGAACATTTATCATCAAAAATTGTTTTATTGTTTTTTTAAAGTATTCTCCAGCCTGATTTACTTATATACACATTTGCATGCACTCAATCCAATTGTCGAAGCACTTTTTCCACTCCGATTAAGACACCTCAAAACATGATTTTTTAACGCTTCAGCAGCTGCTT
The DNA here is from genome assembly GCA_963513945.1 of Hydrotaea diabolus. NCBI lineage: Eukaryota > Metazoa > Arthropoda > Insecta > Diptera > Muscidae > Hydrotaea > Hydrotaea diabolus. The sequence goes on along the minus strand of OY740717.1, from coordinate 48,916,299 downwards.
GGGGCGTTGAAAACGTTAACCACGCATTTTTTCTTGATACTAGAGAATAAGAAGAATTCATTGGGTGACAAATCAGGGCTGTACGGCAGATGACCCATCAATTCGACGTTTTGGCCGGTCAAAAAGTCGCTGGTTCGAGACGATGTGTAAGAGTTTGCATTGTCATGGTGTACAATGATTCGTCTTCTCTTGTTTGTTTTTCGAATTTATCCGAAGACTTCAGCAAACAAATTGTGGTGTACCACTCAGAATAGATCGTCCTACGTTGCTTAAGCGGAACAATCGCCACATGACCAGTTTTGCCGAAGAAACAGGCGACCATTTGCTTCGAAGTGCTTCTACCACGAACAACTTTCGTTGGATTTGGCTCGTCTTCAAAGACCCACACGTTCGATTGCTGTTTTGTTTGGGCTCATACGCATTGATCCATGATTCGTCACCTGTGACGATCTTATAAACATCTTTTGAAGTACCCCGATCGTATTTCTTCAACATATATTTGAAGAAATCGTGACGAGCCTTTTTTTGAGCGATTGTCAAATTGATCCAACGAGAACATTTTTTACGGCCAGGTGTTCATGCAATATCGAATGTGTGCTGGCGGAAGAAATGTTCTACAATAAAGCCTACCTCAAAAATTGATTTTCAGCCTAAAGAAAGTAAAAACATCGTTTTTCTATGAAAATCTGCAAGAAATAGCACCATTTGTATGATCATTTTCTAGCTTTAAATGTTGGCCTTAATTTCAAACTAAATTATATTTAAAAGTCAATTTTGGTGTTGGACCACTTCTACTTTAAGCGCCTCATATGTATATCTGGTTAATTGTCTGAAACGTCCTTACATTACCGTCTCTTAAAATTCATTTTTGTAGTTTATTCTTAGTTATCAATTTCGCTACAAATTCTTAATTGCACAAAGCAGAACTAAAAGTTTTCTGAATTTTGTATCTCTGTAGATGTTGTTGTGACCTTATAATTAATTTAAATTTAACCCTTTAAAACGTAAATTTTCACTGTCTCACAGTATTTCGACATACATTACCAAATATTGGCATTTTTAAATAGGCAAATATTTTACTTATTCACAATAAACCCACAGCTATGTTTTATCGTTTTCCTTTTATTTTCGATAACCTAACTTAATAACTATCCATTGAATTAATTACCCTTAATTAAATGAACTGCCTAAGTTTCATTTTGATTGTAAAATGTTCCTTCAGCAAATGCAATTTTATTCGGCTATTCATGCGTATAATTAATATTTAATTAACCAGCACTCATACGTGGCGGTGTCTAAGAGAAAGTGATTATAAATATGCACGGTTTGATTATTTTACGTTTTAATTGAATCCAGACAGCTGAACTGTTTATTGTTTTTAAGTGAGTGGCCAATAGTTTAGAAGAGGGGGCCATAAACAAAATGTCTTTTAATTTATTTTCGTAAAGCTAAATATGCGGACGGAATTTAGAAAAAACATGAGAAAAGAGTGTAATGAAAGAAGCAAATATTAGTTTATTTTATTATTACCACATTTTATTAGACTTTACACGAAATCAGATAAATCCAAAAAATCTGGTTTTGTGGTAAAATGCATTTTTTATTTCCTTTAATAATATTTTACTAAGCACAACTAAAACTCTTTTCAAAATCGAAAATACCACCCATGACTTCTTGCCTTCTGCTCGCTGTAGTTCCGACCCAAGTTTGTACATTCCATGTAAAGGAATACTGCAATAATTGAATCATCACATTTGTGCATAGGATTACTTTAATTAAAATCCTTTCAAGTATTTCAATGGTCGTGTTTACTCGCTCAAATACTCACAGCGTAATCGCTTGAAAAGTAAAAACTACGATTTCATTTTCTATTAAACGAGTTCGTTAATTAGCCCATCATGCACTCAATTATCATCAATTAATATTGTCTGCTAGTTAACTAAAAATAGTTCCATCCTCAGTAAAGGTTGAATGGGGACTTTTTAAATGGAAGAACAATTAAAGATATTTCATTAGAGGTTAAGCTTACATTTTTAAAGCATCAGTTTCATCAGCACAAGGTGGAATTTGTAATAATTGTTGCATTGGTGAACTATAAGGGTTGCTATTTATATTTCGGGTCCTGACAATACTAGTGTTCCCAGATGTAAACTGAAACTTCTATGGGAATCATTGACATTTTTTAGCATAACTTCACTCAGAACGTTTTGTCATTTGAGGACGAATTGTTTTGTTTATAATGTGTTGAAAAATTTATCTCAGAAAATGGAATTATCCCGTAAACATTTTGGCCGTGAAAAAAATTTATTCTCGTTGGATCCCTCATAATTTGACGTATGCTCAAATATAAAGGCTCGTATAGATTGGTTTAAAGAGATGTTGAAAAAGTATAACTGCGGTAGCTCAAAGGTAGTGTATAACATTGTCACAGGTGACGAATCATGGATCTATGCATATGAACTCGAAACAAAACAGCAATCGACCGTATATGTCTTTCAAGACGGGCCAAATCCAACAAAAGTTGTTTGTGGAAGAAGTACTTCGATGCAAATGATTGCGCTTTTTTTCGGTATAACCGGCCAAATTGCCACAGTGCCTATACTGGAACTTAGGAGGTCAATTCTGAGTGGTATACAACCATCTGTTTGCCAACAGTGTTCGCAGAAATGAGGAAAGATAATCAGAGAAGACGAATGATTTTGCATCGCGACAATGCGAGCTATCACATATTAGCTGAAACTATGAGCTCAAGATGTCGAATTGATAGGTCATCCACCGTAAAGACCTGATTTGGTACCCAATGATTTCTTCTTATTCCCTAGTATCAAGAAAAAATGTGTTGTCAACGTTTTTTATCGCCCGAAGCAGCTGTTCAAGCGTTCAAAAATCCTGTTTTGGAGGTGTCGCAATCGGAGTGGGAAAAGTGCTTCTAAAATTGGTTTGAGCGAATGAAAAAGTGTATTGATCTTAAAGGAGAATATTTTATTGCCAATGCCAATGGTAAATTATTGTGTTTTTATTGCCGGACACGATATATAAATAGCATTCTTCGTAATTTGATAAGGTTTGCGGTTCTACAGCCATATGAGTGTCGCAACAGAAGATTGCCGCTATTGTAAAAGACAGAGATGGCAGCACTAAAATAGTAAATGAATTTGTTTTTTCCTTGGCTAACATAAATACAGTTTAAGTAATGATATTACGTTCGGTCATTTGATTTCCAACCACTTCATCATGGAAAGACTTACACCGCAAAAACCACGGCGTGTGTCATTAATGCCATATTAGTCGAAATTCTCAAACGATCATCCAAAATTGGACCCTCAGAATGAGTACCCTGAGCGTAGTTACGGTCATCACAGACCTACTAAACAAATGGAAATAAAAATCCAATTTCTCAGATGTCATCGCAGAACCTGTAACAAAAATATATAAACCAACAACATATATACCGGATTTTTCAGAAAGGCTTATCCATTCCAACATTTATAACAAAGACAAATATCAACTTGCACTAAAGACACACAGTACAGTAAACAGTTCATTTAGCAGGACAAAATCTCGAATAAATAACGAAGATAAATCAGACGTTGTATACCAAATAAAGTGCAATGGTGACAAGTCCGACATATGCCAAAAGGTATATGTCGGCACTACTAAAACTAAACTTAAAACAAGAATTTCGTCCCACAAATCTGACCTAAAAGCCGTAAATAGGCCCATAGAACAAAAGATCGCACTTGCGGCCCACTGTACATTGACTGGACATAAGCCTGACTTTACCGACGTAAAAATTGTAGCGCAAGAGAGAAATTATAGAAGAAGATACACTCTCGAAATGCTTAATATTATTGACGTACCTAATGAGAGGAGAATTAATTACAAAACGGACACAGATGGATTCGCACACAATGTGGTGCATAAACACAGACGCAAGCTGAAGAGTAACACAAAAATCAGTTGACGGCGATAATCAGACGGACGACATTTTTTTGTTAATGTAATTATTTTTCAAATATTGTGTTAATGTTTTGTTTATTAAATGTAATCATGTTTTGTATTTTGTTAGTGACAACCCCTGAAGATGATTGACGAAGTCAATCGAAATATTGGGATAAATAAAAATTAAACAACACATAGAACAACGAGTTTAAATAAATGACCTCAAGCCGAAAAATAATTTCATAAAATAACAACACTAAAGGTCAACTATGTATTCACTTACAAAATTTGAGAAAAATTATATTCAAAAAATAAAAGCCATAAAATACCCTTTCAAATGGACAATAAATTTCACACATGATTTGAATTTTTGTTTTTTTTTTTGAAAAAATATTTCTAGAATGATCACCCTATATTTAAATACTGCGTTTCGACTCACTGACACATGTCGTTCGACTAGACCAAAACAATCTAATAAGAAGGATTTTTGACAACATATAATTTACCTTTTTATCATTTAAACCTTTTAAGGCAAACATTAAAATTATGTACTATTATAACAAAATTTTTTCAACGCCAAACGTTTAAATTTTTAAATATAACTAAAACCACAAATCATAAAATCACTTTACGCTTATGTATCCTAGTCTTCATTTTGCGTTCGTTAATTTCCATTGTCAGTGAAAAAAAAACAACTAAACAAATCATTAATTTTAGAAAAATATACTAAAAATTCCTAGCATTTCAACGAAGCGATAATTACGGTTTTCCTCCATATTAATAAATCATGATTTATGATTGGAAAATATTTTCAATTTGGTTTTTCGTAAATTATTAAACACTAGTATGATGGAACGATAAATAAACGACGAGTTTTTTCCGCAACTTTTAAACGAATTTTTAATATTCAAATTTCACAATGAGGTGTAAATAGGATGCCTCTGTAGGGATCGAAGTTTATTAAATAGAATGTATTAATATTATGACCCAGCAAACATTTGGTATGCCCAGTTAACTATTTAGATAGGAAATCACAGTCAACACTGATTTAGACTGCACTAGAACAAAATATTCATAGTTTTGTTGGAGTTTAGGATACAACCTTTTATTTATCTTCCTTTCTACAATTACTTTCGAAGACGTCGAACGGAAGTGAGCTTGGCACTTACCGCAGTAGTGCTCTTTCGTTAAGTGCAGTGATTAAAATTACAGATCCTCCCAAGGAAATGCTAATTGAAGTTGAAAACAATATTTGGAATAATTCTTGTTGAGTATTCCGCCAATCCAGCAATCAAGGTCGCGCTCACCAACTCGATGAACTTTACACTCATATTAAAGAAAATTACCTTAGAGTCCAAATATTATATTTTTAGTAAAGAATTTCCAAGTGCGTCTATTTTTGAGGTTATCGAGTGGCGGCTTCTCCTTGTTCTCCTTGAATTGAAAAATACTATCAAGATACTAATGACACCGATGATCCAAATCACTTCGAAGCATATTTTCGTACGTAGTGCAGCCTCAAAACTTTTGAATCAAAAGTCCACAATATTTGGCATTTTCTATTCCGTCTGGAATATTATTATGTTTTCGTAAATACGAGTATTTAACATAAAGGGTGGTTAAATTTTAAGGGCCCATGTTGACTGTAAACTACACCTAAACGTCAAGTTTTTTCTACATTTCATTTAATGTTTCTCATTTTCAGACTAAATCAAACCATGGAACGAGCAACTCATTAAAGTTATCCAGGCTCATTATGAAAATGAATATGATTTTTCGAAGAAAATCATCTTCAGTGATGAGGCACATTTTCACCTCAGTGGATTCGTCAATAAGCATTTGGGCGATTCATAGAAAGCAACAATTCAGGAGCTTAAGGGTGAGATAATTCGGCAAATTAACGGCAAAGAACCCCAATTATGTCTCAGCGTCACCGAAAGTTTGGACCATCGGATGAAGGTGTGCCGCCGAGGTCGCGGCGACCATTTGGCCGATATTTTGTTCCGCACATAATTGAACCATACCAATATGTGACGCGCAAAATAGAAAGGAATAGAGTGTATGCGCGGTCATTTAAGGAAGGATCTGAACTGATCCCAAGGGCGGAAAAGGGTCATCACCCAGCTTCAGTCATGGTTTGGTGGGGTGTCTCTTACGAAGGGGTTACTGACCTGCATTTCTGCGAACAAGGAGTCAAAATATCGGCCAAATTTACCAAGAACCCGTTGTGGAAGCTGTTTTGAAGCCTCTTAACAATTCCCTGTTCCAAAACCAGCTATGGATGTTTCAGCAGGATTCTGCGCCGGCCCATAAGGCTAAAACTTCACAGGCATGGCTTCGAAACAATTTGCCAGCGTTCATTTCCTCTGAAGAATGGCCCTCAGGCAGTCCAGATTTGAACCCATTGGATTACAAATTGTGGACGGTTTTAGAGGACAAGGTTTGTCACAAAAGATACCCCAATATTGGATCTCTCTGACTGCTTTGGTTCGAGCTGTGGCCAATTTTCCAATGGACGAGGTTCGTGCAGCTATTGACGGTTGGCCAGTGCGACTTAAGGCGTGTGTAAAGGCAAAAGGCGGACATTTCAAATAAGTAAATTATTTTTGATTACAACATACACCAATAAATATATTAAAAAATATTTTGTCCAAAAACATTCAGTACTTTTTATTTTACAGCATAAAACGTGTGTAACAGTATTTATGTCCCTACTAAGTAATGCATTACGTGCGACTTATAATACAATCTGAGTAAAATAGGGCCGATTTGGTCTCTGTTTTTATATAGCCTTCCGCGAAATATAATGATCCTACTCCAGACGCAGGCGCGGAAACTTATGGGATTGCTATAGGGTAACACATAGTCGGCCCGACCAACTTTAGCCTTTTTTCCTGTTGATGTTGATAACAGGATAAATGGTTCCTCACGAAGAAACCCCTGGAGAAAAGCTTTACAGTTAACGAATTTTAGTGAACTATTAATCATATTTTGTACGTAGTTTGTGGACTTTATATATGTCAGCGCATAGAGAAAGGGACCTAAGTGTAAAAAAATCAATTTTCATTTTTTTCTTTTTTTCGATGTGGACAACATCTGAGCGTCGAATGAGACCGATCCTATGCCCCAAAAGTGTTCCCTCCCAGAAATATGCGCGTTTTATAAAAGTGAAGTCGACGATTCTAAGCGCAAATAGAAAGGGACATAATCTTTAAAATGGCTCTCCTAAACAAAACTGGTTTTTAACCTTAGGTCCTTTTCTATTTTGCGCGCCACATATGGAGGATAAGTGGAAATGTTGCTTCTTTCTTAGACAACAGAAAATAAAATGTGTTTAAGAAATATTTGAATGTAAAGCTGGAATTTTGAAGGCGTATGTTTTAGCAAGTTTAGCAAGAAATCGTTTTCGAAGCTGTTGTGAAGCCTCTTAACAATTCCCTGTTCCAAAACCAGCCATGGACTTTCCAGCAGGATTCTGCGTCGGCCCATAAGGCTTAAACGTCCCAGGCCTGGTTTCAAAACAATTTGCCAGCGTTCATTTCCTCTGAAGAATGGCCCTCAGACAGTCAAGATTTGAACCCATTGGATAACAAATTGTGGACGGTTTTAGAGGAAAGGGTTTGTTACAAGAAATACCCCAACATTGGATCTCATAAGACTGTTTTGGTGTGTATGCACTCAATCCAATAGTGAAGAGTTTAAAAAGTCTTCGATATTCCATCAGTAGAAATACCAACAACCCTACACTTTTCCAATGTTTTTTTTTTGTTTTTGGTTATGCAATGCAAATATTTTTATAAATTAGCTTTGCTGTTGTGCGATGCTTGCTAATTAAATTATGCATATTTAAAAAATGTATTTCCACTCACACATGCACGGTTGCATAGATGTACTCGTGTCAACGTTATGATAATTATATATTAAGGTATAATAGTTATACCCTGCACCACTCTGCGAAACAGAGTATTAGTAGAAAGTTTCATGGCAAATGTTTGTAACTACATGAAACATGTTTGTAACTACCAAAACTATTTGAGCTAGAACCGCCTTTAAGTGTGCCGATCGACGTCTAATCACATGCTTACTCCATTTAACAATGGCTGTCTGTCCGTTCGTACATCTAATCAAACTACATTTTGGGTTTAACCCGATATCAAAGAAATTTGACCGAAGTTAATTTTTTGGACTAATCACCGACTCCATGAAATTGAAGAAAACCGGAGTAGATTTAGAAACCATACGAGGGTTGCTATTTATATTTCGGGTCCTGACAGTACTAGTGTTAACAGTTGCAAACTGGAAACTTTGACATTTTTTTAATAACTTCACTGAGATGGTTTTGTCATTTGAAAGCGAATTGTTTTGTTTACAGTGTGTTGAAAAATTCATCTCAGTCAAACTATGGAATTATCTAGTGAACATTTTCGTGCGAAGATTTTTTACAATTTTCGGAGTGGGTTATCGAGACAAGAGTGTTTAAATCAACTTTTTTTTCGAATTTTGGCGATAAAGCACCATCCAAAAACCACTGTTTATCACTGGTACTAAGAGTATATTCTCTGACGCCGTTCGTTCCAAAATAAATTTTGTATAGGACGTTCAACTTCGGTCACATTTCCAGAAACCAATGCACAGTGGGGTATTGTACCCCCAAAATGGAGATTAATTATAGGACGCTTTCCGGAGATGTAATCTTTATTTATATTTACTATTTATGAGATTATTAGCTGATTCCAGTTATTTTATTAAAATCGGCCTTAAAATGGCTTAGATATGGCCGAAACATCAGAAAAGATATACCGAAAATATATTTTTTTAACGTATATTGGGCTATAACTTCCAATGTATGCATTCCACGTGGCACCTTCAACTGCTAGAATTATAGCCCTCAACAATCTGCGTCCTTTGCACTTAACTTAATCAAAATCGCAATTTAAATGGTCTAACTGTCGGCGATATTACGTCGAAAAAAACACATTTACGGCAGATATTGGACTATAACTCCCGATATGTATATCCAACGTGAAGCCTTCAGATATCAATTTAATAGCCCTAACTGAGTCTATTGCAGTTAATTTCATAAAATTCATTAATCAACTGGCGAAAATATGGATTATAGTATTTCAAAAATATATATTTACATCCGATATTGTGCTATAACTTCCGATGTGTATATCCCACGCGGAACCTTAACATATCAATATGATAGCCCTCAAAGAGGTCCATCTTTTATAGTTAATTGCACTTAAACCGAGAAATAAGTACAAAAATTAAAAACCGACAGCCGAAAAAATCTTTTCAACCGACATGAGGCTATACTAATATAACTCTGTGAATGCAAACCCCTCAGATACAAAATAATGCCTTGACCATGATATATAATATGGGCGCTGTAACATACTATACAATCCCTAAACATTTGACCAGCTTTATAAAGATTTACAGGTATTTCAACAAAAAATTATTATATGTTGGCCGTAACTTAATTTTAAATTTGAACTAACATGAGAATAAAGTTGCTAACATTGTGTTATGTAATATTTTTCTATTAGTTATGAACAATGTAATAAAAGCTATATTATTAAAATATAATAATTTGATATTTTATTATTTTATAATTTTAAAAGTTGTTTGCTTTATAACTCATAGTATTCGTAAACTTATTAATGTTGCTGTGAAAAGAAAACGAGGTTGAATCTTTATATATTCCTTTTGGAACATCACGTTTTAATTGCCACTTTTGCTTTGTACTTAAAAATAATAAGTCAAAACCAGATACACCGAAGTGCTAACACCTTATACATCTATAATGGTAGAATTAAAAATATCACCGAATATTGATCCGAAATTATATTTAACAAAAAATCTTTAAAATAGATATCGCGATCATTTGATTGGTAATATGAAATAAAAAATTATTGCTGTAGGGTGCATGGTAATGCACCGTTAGTTACAAATATAGATAACAATAACGATATATACAACAACGATTTAAATGTAAACACAATAAAAGAGAGCCACTGTTAATTTTTAATATTTTGACTACATGTGAATATTTTTAGAAAATCTTTAAATACACGAATTGGCGCAAAAACGCGCAAGATGTTTTTAGTAATTATAAAAGTACACACATCCTATTATATACGTATATTTTTTTTTTGTGGGGGGTTTTTCCCGGTACCCTTTTAAAAATCTACAAATATACTAAAAATGCCTTAAATTAAGACCATTTTTCCAAAAATAAAATAAAAAATACTTATACTACATAATCACTGTCAACTGATATGTATATTTGTTTTAAAATACCTGAAGATTCCATAGCAATAATATTGTTTTCTAATGGTTGAATAGAAGCAATTTTCACTTGAAACAACTGAAATGTCACTTTCTGAGAGAGTTTAAACACATCGAAAAAGTGTACAATTTTGACGGAATGCAGAAGAAGAAGCAAACAACATATCTAATCCATTCTTATATTAGTGATGTAGAATAATGTATACAATTATGGAGTACCAATATATAATCGGAAATACCTGTTTTCAGTTTTCAATTAAGCGCCTTTATGGTAGTCAAAAACCCCACTGTACATCGATGCTGTGCTTGAACTGATTACACTCTGCGACAAATGGTAAGGGTCAGTGATCGGTTTGGAATGAAACCACCGGGGAAAGTTATATTGGTAAAAAAAAAGTCATACGTGTTCCAGCGTTTCGCTGGGTCTCATCTAGGAATCGAGATATATCGATTTGAAGTTAGTAAGTATCGTATAGGGGAATTTGTCACGTTTTAGGCTCTTTTGTTTGACATAACTCGAGAACCACTCGTCCGATTTAGCTGAAACAAATTTAGAAAAATTAAGAATTACAATTCCTCTAATCTGTTCTTAAACCGTTTTCCTACTTAAGCAACAGTTTCGCAATTATAAATAAATGTATGAAAAAAAAAATTATTTTTGCCTAAAAATTAAATTTTTTTTTTTTAATTCATAAAAAATCCAAAACGGTAAAAAGTGTCAAGTCCTATTACTTTATTACTATAAATTTATTTCAGCTAAATCGGACGAGTGGTTCTCAAGTTATGTCAAACAAAAGAGCCAAAAACGTGACAAATTCCCCTATACGATACTTACTAACTTCAAATCGATATATCTCGATTCCTAGATGAGACCCAACGAAACGCTGGGACACGTATGACCTTTTTTTGACCGATATAACTTTCCCCGGTGGTTTCATCCCAAACCGATTGTGGCTGTCGCACAGTGTTAAGCAAGGCCGACATGTGACATACCGTGAGATTGAGGCATCCTTGGGCATTAGTATGGTAAGCATCAATAAGATATTGCATGTTCATTTGGCCGTAAAAAAAAATTCTCATTGGATCCCACATAACTTGACGAATGCTCAAAAAAGGCTCGTATGGATTGGCGCAAAGAGACGTTAAAAAAGTATAACTGTGCTAGCTCAAAGGCAGTGTATAACATTGTCTCATGTGACGAATCATGGATCTATGCATTTGAACCCGAAACAAAACAGCAATCGACCCATGGGTCTTTCAAGACAAGCCAAATCCAACAAAAGTTGTTCGTGGAAGAAGAACATCGAAACAAATGATTGCGTTTTTTCGCTACAACTGATCATGTTGCCGCAGTGCCTTTAGTGGAACGAAGGACGGTCAATTCTGAGTGGTATACAACCATCTGTTTGCCAAAAGTGTTCAAAGAAATGAGGAACGATAATAAGAGAAGACGTATCATTTTGTATCACGACAATGCGTGATCTCACACATCAGCTGAAACGACGAGCTATTTGACCACTCAAGATGTCGAATTGATGGGCCATCCACCGTATAGCCCTGATTTGGCATCCAATGACTTATTTTTATTTTCTAGCATCAAGAAAAAAATGTGTGGTCAACGTTTTTCATCGCCCGAAGCAGCTGATGAAGCGTTCAAAAATCATTTTTTGGAAGTGTCTTAATCGCAGTGGAAAAAGTGATTCCAAAATTGGTTTGTGCGCATGCAAAAGTGTACTGATCTTAAAGAAGAATAGTTTGAAAAGCAATAAAACCATTAACAATCATATATTGTTGTGTTTTTACTACCGGACCTGAACCATAAATAGCAACCCTCGTACAGCATATGTGACAGCGCATAGAGAAAGGGACGTAAGGGTAAAAAAAAATCAATTTTCACTTTTTTTTTGATGTGGGCAACATCTGAGCATCGAATGAGACCGATACCATGCCCCAAAAGTGTTCCCTCCCAGAGATATGCGCGTTTTATGAAAGTGATGGTACACCAAAGATACATATATTTAAATCTTTAAAATGGCTCTCCTGAACAAAACTGGTTTTTACCCTTAGGTCCCTTTCTATTTTGCGCGTCACATATAGCAACCCTCACCGCATGTCATCAAATCCGTTAAATCAAGAATTCACAGAAATCCGCTCCGAAAACAGAAAATCATGGCCCTTGAGATGAATATCACGCAAAAGTCCATGAGTCGAATCATTACAAAAGACTTGGGACTTGAGGTTTTCAAACGACGTACCGGACATTATTGACTGCAGCTTTAAAAAAAATAGCATTGAAAAATGCCAACGTCTTTTGGTGAAGCACGCTGATAACTTTTTTTTTTTTTTTTTTTTCAAATAGTTTTATTTGCAATCTATTTACACAAAAAGAAATAAATATTAAGCAAATTGTATATAAACTTATAAATAACAGTTTTGCTAAGCTCCAGCGAACTTAGCAGTTAATTACATAATTGCATTTATGATTAAAACAAATAATTATTTTATTTTCTAAAGGGCAAGTCAAGGACCTGCAGTCTTTTCAGTCTTCTAGTTTCGTAACTGTCATCTAATATCATTAAGGCTAGAATATTCGAATGTAGACTTATTCTGTTGAGGTAATTTGTGCTATATCTGTTTATTTCGTTTCTCACTTTAGGAATACCGAGATCTTTATGTATATTGTCATTGTTAACAAACCAAGGCGAATTAGTGATTAGTCTGAGAGTCTTTGATTGATACCTTTGAAGAATTTCTACGTTAGAATTGCTTGCCGTTCCCCAGAGTTCAATTCCATACGTCCAGACGGGCTTGAGTGTAGTTTTGTACAGCAAGACTTTGTTTTCCAAGCTTAATTGCGATTTTTGACGAAAAAGCCAATACATACGCTTTGTCTTAATTTCTAGCTGTTGTCTCTTGAATTGTATATGTTGCTTCCATGTTAAACGCCTGTCTATGTTTAGACCCAAGTATTTGACACAATTTGATGGGGGAATAGTGATTCCCTGTAATGTAACCGGTGGACAGTCCTCTTTCCTAAGAGTAAATGTAACATGCTTTGACTTGTCGGCATTGACTTTTATATTCCACTTCTTTAACCAAGATTGTGTAAGATCAAGATGGGTTTGAATGATGCTCGAAGCTTCTGCAGGTGACTGACTAGTAGCCAATATAGCAGTGTCATCTGCGTATGTCGCAATTGTGAGATCGTCGTTCGTAGGAAAGTCAGATGTATATATTGTGTACAAAACCGGCCCCAACACACTTCCTTGTGGTACTCCAGATTTAATAAAACCAATATCCGAGTCTTCGCCATTAATGTTCACATAAAATCGTCTGTCACTAAGATAAGACCGCATAAGTAAATAAAAGGGAGTAGGTAAAAGAGTTTTTAACTTATATAATAGACCCTCGTGCCATACTTTGTCAAAAGCTTGCTTCACATCGAGAAACACCGACGAGCAATATTGTTTATTTTCTAAACACTCCCTTATGGTTTTTACCACTCTGTGACATTGTTCGGAGGTTCCATGGCCTTGTCTAAAACCAAATTGGTGATCGGGCAATATATTTAATGCTTCCAAGACTGGAAAAAGCCTTTTTTGCAGCAATCTCTCAAAAATTTTGGAGATAACAGGTAATAAACTTATTGGTCTATATGATGCGATACTATTTTCTTGTTTATTCGGCTTAAGTACCATTATAATTTTTGCGAACTTCCATTGGATAGGAAAATATGACAATCTTAGGACGGAATTATATAATAAAGTAAGGAATATAAAACCTTTTTTTGGTAAAGACTTTATTACTTTGGCGTCTATGATATCGTAACCAGGCGATTTCTTGGAATTAAGTTTTTTCACTTCATGTTTTACTTCTTTTAATGAAAAGTGTTTTATCGGGCGAAACATTTGACAAGGTATGTCGAGAAAATCTACAATTTCCTTTTCTTCCAAGGTATCGCAAAATGAAAATGGAGTGAATGTTTCCTCTAAGAATGATTTAAAAGCAGCGACCTTACTTTTATCAGTTTTGTGCCATACATTGGTAGAGTCTTTGATAGCAATATTTCTTTTTTGTGGTCGTTTGAGATATTTTGTAGCCTTCCATAGATTGTATTCATTGCTGTTTGTCGGACTTAAACTACTTAGATAAGAGTTTACAGAATCATTTTTGCTTTTCTGTAATATTATTTTAAGAATGTTGGCAGCTCTGTTAAAATTGGTTTTGTCTTCCGGGCGCCTTGTTCTTTGCCAAATTTTTCGCAAACGGCGTTTCTTTCTTATAAGCTGTCGAGTTTCGTAGGATATTCGGAAATTAGAATTATTGTTTATAACTTCTTTGGGAGTGGATATATAAGCGGATTCATGAATCAACTTCGTAAAAGATTCTACGGCATCTTCTAACTCGTTTCCGTTTTTTATGGATACATTTAAGTTTATGCTGTTTTCGATGTAGCATTGAAAAGATTTGATATCTGTTTTAGATGAAAAAATTTTTGTACTTTTCAATCGTTTGCAAACCGTGGTCTTAAAGTTCACTAAAATTGGGCTGTGGTCAGAGCTAAGATCGTAGTTAGCAACAATAGCCAAAGATGATGGTGGTATCCCCTTAACAATAATAAAGTCTAGAAGATCTGGAATTTTTTGTGGATCGCTAGGCCAATAAGTAGGACTTCCGGTTGACAAAACATTATAATGTTTGCTGGAAATACACTTATATAACTCACTTCCTTTAGGATTAACTAATCTGGACCCCCACCAAGGATGTTTAGAATTAAAATCTCCGCCGACTATAAATTTAGTTCCAAGGCCATCGAAAAAATCGTCAAACTGTTTGCATTTAACATTGAATCGTGGTGGAAAGTATACGGAGTATATAGACACTGTTGCATTTTCACACGTTATTTTAACCCCTGATGCTTGTAGGTATGGCTCAGTTGTAGATTCGGCTACTTCATATTTTATGCTAGACTTTATTATGACAGCTGCTCCACCATGAGCTCGATTATCTGGGTGGTTTGCCATAACTACATCATATCCTTGAAATCGAAAATGTGACTTGTTTGTAGAATGAGTTTCTGATACTAGTAAAATATCGACAAAATTGTTAATAAGAAAAATTTCTATTTCATTTATATGATTATGAATGCCATTGGCATTCCACTCTGCAATTATAAGATCTACTTGCATAGCTTATTCATAAGCATAGACATCATATTCATCATCGTGTTCGTTAGTTCGATCTGTTTTGCAAGCATTGCCTCTATCTTTTCCAAAATATTGTTTGTGACTGGTTGCTCACCTCTTACAGCTTGTGCATACGTCCGCCTGTCGCTATCTTGCATATTTGGTACGCATTTATCTTGATAGGCTGGTGGAGCATAATTTTGATTACTGAAATCTTGTTGGTTTTGGTTTCGATTGATCCTGGTTGATTTTGAATGTAGTAGTTTTTGGTACGCTATGCATCCTCGGTAACTGGCAGTGTGCTTACTGGAGCAGTGAACACAATTTGGTGGAGTACTAGCTGCTTTCTTACATTCTGCAGTGGCATGTTCGAGTCCACATTTTACACATCGAAAATTTTTCCGACAATAGGATTTGGTATGTCCAAAGTCTTGGCATCTATAACATTGGACAATGTCGTCAAACCTCTTGGGAGCTTCAACAGTAATTACAGCATTATCAAAGGACCGTATGTTGTATATCTCCTTGTTGTTTTCCTTTGGATCAACGTCAACGAAGAACATGGGTAGTGGCATTTTCGAAAATCGACTTATTACATTTCTAACACTTCTTACATCGTGCCCTAAGCTCAACAGCATAGCTTTTATGTCTGACACAGAAGTAGAATGATGAAGTCCCTTAATTACTACTCTAAAAGCCCTTTCTTGCTTCAATTGGAAAGTATGGTAATTAATATTGGCACTATTTAAGTGATGTATAAGTTTTCTATATGACTCTACTTTGTTAACCACTAAACGAACCTGGCCATCTCGTAATGACTTATAATGATAATCGGTATTAGATATAACTTTGTTTATGCTATTTACCATTTTTGCAATATTTTCCACATTAGGAATAAATATTGGTGGTGGCTTAGGAATAGATGTTGATGCTTCGTTTTCCATATCATCAGTGGCAAGAGCTTCATATCTGTTGGAGGTTGATGGTCCGTCAAAGTGTAGACGTTTTTGTTGAAATATGTTCGGTGACCCTGTATTTTTTCTTTTTGATGGTACCTGCTGCCAGTTCGCATCGTCATCATTGATTTCATCGTTGCTTTCTTCTCCCATTTCGATGTTCACATCATCAGCAGACATACCAACAATTTGGTTGTGGTATAAACGTCAATGCACGCACTAACAGTGCAAGCATACGTTTCGCGTACTTGTTGTTGCTTGTTGTTAATCCCTTTACACTCGCTAATCCGTTTGCTTTTGTAAAATATGAATTTTTACAACAATTGTTGTTAGATTTTGTTGAAACAAACAAATGTAAGACTGTGTGCACAGAGGAGGTCTTGCAGCGTTCGCAGTCAGACAAAGACTACGCTGATAACTTGCACAGAAAAATTTTGTTCACCGATGAACAAATTTTTACCGTTCAGAAAAAATTTAACAAGCAAAATAATATAGTGTACTCGGGGTCATTTAAGGAAGCATCTGAACTGATCCCAAGGGTGGAAAAGGGTCATCACCCAGCTTCAGTCATGGTTTGGTGGAGTGTCTCTTACGATGAGGAGTCAAAACATCGACCAAAGTTTACCAAGAAACCGTTTTGGAAGCTGTTGTGAAGCCTCTTAACAATTCCCTGTTCCAAAACCAGCCATGGACTTTCCAGCAGGATTCTGTGCCGGCCCATAAGGCTTAAACGTCCCAGGCCTAGCTTCGAAACAATTTGCCAGCGTTCATTTCCTCTGAAGAATGGCCCTCAGGCAGTCCAGATTTGAACCCATTGGATTACAAATTGTGGACGGTTTTAGAGGACAAGGTTTGTCACAAAAGATACCCCAACATTGAATATCTTAAGACTGCTTTGGTTCGAGCTGTGGCCAATTTTACAGTGGACGAGGTTCGTGCAGCTATTGACGATTGACCAGTGCGACTTAAGGCGTGTGTAAAGACAAAAGGCGGATATTTCGAATAAGTAGCTTCTTTTTGGATACAGTATACTTCAATAAATATATTAAAAAATATTTGGTCCAAAAACATTCAGTACTTTTTTATTTTACAGCATAAAACGTGTGTCACAGTATATATGTCCCTACTAAGTATATATATATATATATATATATATATATATATATATATATATATATATATATATATATATATATATATATATATATATATATATATATATATATATATATATATATATATATATATATATATATATATATATATATATATATATATATATATATATATATATATATATATATATATATATATATATATATATATATATATATATATATATATATATATATATATATATATATATATATATATATATATATATATATATATATATATATATATATATATATATATATATATATATATATATATATATATATATATATATATATATATATATATATATATATATATATATATATATATATATATGCTAATTTGAAGTGTACCTTCACTTCTACTAGGCCAAAATAAATATTTATTTTAAAACTCATTTTGGTGATCATAATTCCGATTGTCTATTAAATGCCACTTCAATCTCATTATTTTTGTTATTTTGAAATATCGCCCCTCCGGTTGATGGATTAATTCACTGGCAGTGTGTGTATTAAAGAGCATGTATTATAGTTCGTACATGAAATGAAACCAAAAAGTGATAAAAATTTAATACAATAACAATTTTAAACAATATATTTAATAGATGCGTATTAATTGTGTTAAAACCGATGGGAATTCGCGTGAATTATGCAAAAGTATGTAGCACTTTAAATTTGTCGACAACTCGAATTATATTTATGATGACACCTGAGACCAAGAGGCATTTGTGAAATTTATGGAGTGTACAAAATTGCGGGGTGAATGAATTATAGCAGGGTGGATAAAAAAAGGTAGGTCAAAATAAAATTATGTTTTTCCATAATTATCGTAGGGGAGTTTAACATTTTTTTGCTTACCATATATAAATCTCGATTATAGAATTGAAATTTTCGTTGCATATAACACAAGAAGCGTTCTTAATAGAAAGTTGTTTCACGGCATTTTTTGTATACAAATTTCATATCAAGATTTGACGAAACACTGGGCCAAATGTTTACTAGGGATTGTAACTTTTTATGAGGGTCTGGGTAATGATCCCGTTTAAATATATTCCATATCATCATTCAGGATGCAAATTTTTCGATGACTGGATCAGGATGACTACGACCGAAGTCAGTGGTTATGTTTACTTTACAAGATTAGATTGAATTTGTGTTGCCAGTCAGTAACGTCACATTAACCTTATTTAACAGTTTCCGAGGAACGCTCGTTTAAATGTCCTTTCTGGGATCATCTGGGTGTCACGCCTATTTGGATGCATATGTCTTTCATTTATAACACTTAATTTCAGTAACAAGAAATTGGGTACAGTCGATTCGTTAAAGGTAGTGGAAATGCACACTTAATTGTTTTTTATGAGGCACGGATGCTGCCGACTCAAAATTAAAAACAAATATCTACAGATACATAGCAGCTTGGAAAGACTCTGCAAATCAGAAAATTTAACTTGATCATCGTTTTCTTATATCTTCCTCTTGCTTTTGTTTTTAAATAAAACACAAGGCTTTAACAAAATTTTAAAGTGACATTGCTTTTCGCGACTGCACATTGCTTTTTTAACATCAATTTCGGGTCCGTGAAGACCATCGTCAGAAAGCTACGGAGCAATTGTTGAAAGAAAAACGGAATTCTTAAAAGCAAAGTTCTCATCAAGCGTATGAGAAGTTTTCTTCACACAATTGCCAACGAAAATACAATTATTCACTCTTACCAACTCTAGAGAGACATTGAGAACCATTAATAGATTTATTTTACAATGTGTGTTGTGAAAAGAGTTTAGTTGGCTTTGACAACTATTTTGCCATCCGTGCATGTAACAGGTGATCAATCCAAAGGTATTTTTAAAAATAAAAAAAAATGTTGTTTATTTTTCAGTTATTGTTAGACTTGTGGTATGTTTAGGTGTTTTTATAATTTATTTAATTTTAAATAACCCAATATTTCGACCTGGCTTCGTCATTCATCATCAGGGGTAGTCACTTAAAATAATTGTTTTACTTCAGTCCTGTTGTACTTCTAATATTCAATAAAAAAAATTTAAAAAATCAAATAAAATAAATAAAAAAATATTTGCAGTTCTTTCGAAATGACATTTTATGCCATTAATTTTTTGAGTATAATTTCCTATAAATATTTGCCGCAACTACTCCTGTCCTTTCTCCCTCATTATTTCTCATTTTCATTGATGATCTTTTGGGTCAGACCGTGAATCCAATCTACTCTTTCGCGGATGACAGCAACCTTTGTCATTCATATTCATTCGACCGTAGGCCGAGACTTCAAGATATTGAAGACAAAAGGCGAATAATGGAAGAGACACTTGGCCGGGATTTACTGGCCATTTCCGACTGGGGTCGAGTGAATAGAGTAGATTATAATGCGCGTAAGATAGTGCTGCTTGTTGTCTCACAAGCGATTCGCTGACCCAACAGTGTCGTCATTATCTATCGATGGTATGGATGTCGAACAATCAGATGCTCCTGATGTTCTGGGCATGAAAATACAATGTGACGCTCGTTGGGCGAGACATGTATTCGAAGTGTCGAAAGAAGCACTCAAGTGTATAGGCTTCCTAAAGCGGTGCAAAAAATATTTCACTCCTTCTGATCTTTTCGATATTTATACAACCTACATTAGGCCAAAGATGGAATACAACTCACATATATGGGTAGGTGCTCCAAAATCATCCTTGAAGCTTCTGGACCGTGTTCAAAGGAGAGCGATGGTGCTGATAGGAAACAGTAGGGTTTCCCTGGAGCATCGTCGGAATGTGGGTTGTGTGTCGCTGTTCTATCGCTACTTCCATGGTGTGTGTTCTTCAGACATTCGTGGCCTTATTCCTGACGTGAGGATGTTCGGCAGGGATACACGACTTTCCAGAAATTCACACCCATTTGTTATCAATTGGCCGGTTGACCGCACTATACACTACAGATCGAATTCGTTTTTCGCCCGTACTGACCGTATGTGGAATCGACTTCCGGCAAATGTATTTCCCACCAATTACGACATCCAGAAATTCAAGGCGAATGTCAATAAACATTACTCCCTCTTTCCCCCTTCGATCCTTTGCTTTCCAATGACCAACGCAATGCATGTATAGGGGAAAACCCCTGAGTGTTGGCTAATTAAAAAAAAAAAAATGTTGGCTTCCAAAACCTGAATCGGCATAGAATTTTGACTTTGCGTAGCCCCTAGGAAAAAAGTCTATAGCTGTCAAATCCAAATGTCGTCATGAAAACGGGCTTTAATTTCAGGAAGCAAAAACTCCAGCGAGCTCCAATTACGGTTACTTTCCGACCATCATCATTTTTGAAAAACATATGGACCGATTATTTCAACAGCCCATAAACAGCACTAGACCGTGGTTTTCTCTGGGTATAATGGCACCTCGTGAGCCTCTTATGGTTGCTCTTCAGCCAAAATGCGGCAATTATGTTTATTGACGTTGTCGTTGAGCCAGAAATGTGCCTCATTACTGAACAAAATTGTGGTCGAAAACTGTTTCTCACCGAAATTTTGAGACGTTGTTTCGGTGTAAGTCTTTCCATGATGAAATGGCAAACAATATTAAAAAAAAGAAAAAAATAGGTTGAACAGAACTCATGCGAAATCTGTTAAAAAAAGGCTATTTAAAAAAATACTTCAAAGTGGATTACCCTTTACATAATCGTATGTTAAGTTCGTTTGTTTTGTTTCGGCCGTTTGCTATTGCAGATTGAACAGGGATTAATCGGCCCGAGACCTCATGCTTCTATATTTAAATAAAGGGTGTTTACATTTTAAGCACCGATGTTGATTTGTTGCTCAAAAGAGCCATTGTCTCGTTAGCTGTGTGACAAGTGGCATCGTCCTGCTGAAACCACATATCGTTCATGTCCATATCTTCTAATTCGGGCCACACAAAGTTAAGATTCACAGTAAATACCTGACCGGCCTTATTTTGGAAAAACTACGGCCCGATGATGCCGCCTGCCCATAAACTGCACCAACAGGTACTCTTTGTGGGTGCATTGTTTTTTCGACATCACTCGTGGATCATAATTCGCCCAAATGCGGCAATTCTACTTATTGACGAATCCAGTGGGGTGAAAATGGGCCAAATCACTGAAGATGATTTCTTCGAATTTAAATGCCCATTTTTATAATAAGGCTGGAAAACTTTAACGCATTGCTCGCTAGTATATCTTTCCATGGCTCAAATTGAACTAGTCTGACATTGAGAAATATCAAATGAAATGCAGAATGAAGAAGAAGATGATTTTCTTCAAAAAGTTGATTTTTCATTTTCATAATAAGCCTGAATAAATTTAACGCGTAGCTCACTGGTGTATCTTTCCATGGTTCAAATTGAGTTAGTCTGAAATTGAGAAGTATCAATTTAAATTCAGAAAAAAAAAACTTGACGTTTAGGTGTATTTCTCATTCAACATCGGCCCTTTATATGTAACGACCCTTTATAAGGCAATAGACCGAAAAAAATAAACGAGCTAAACGTTGGTACAATTTTCGTCTTGAAATAAATTAATTTACTATTGACTTTCCGAGGGTGTTCTCAACTAGTAAGGCCACATAATTTATTCAGGATGCTTCTATGGCACTTGTTTATTGCTTAAGACCATCAATAAATTGCCGGCTCCCAAGGACAATTACTTTTTCTAGAGTTTTAACAAGACTTTTCAGGTTAATTCTTACTTGTTAAGTCGGCAGCATTCAAAACTTTAAAACCACGCTTATGGAAAATTCAGATATTCTTATATTTTATTTTCTTTAACAACAACGTAGTATGAACTGCATATGACATATCAATCCACCGCGTTGCTACGCCTTATATTGTGATTTAAAACTCTAAATTTAATCTAAACTTAACATCATTTCACATGATTCTTTTTTATTTTAGTTTTATTTTAACTAAATAAATCTTGGAAATTAATTTACTGCCATTGTTTGTTTATTTCTGTGGTTTAACTAGTTTTCATATTAAATTAAATATAAATTAAATTAATTATCTCATGTTTGTTTTTCGTTTTTTGCAACAGCCTCTAAATAAAAAAATTGTAATAAGGTCCAACAACAAAACCTTCTGCTACTTTGTAAGCAAATAGGAAAAAAATTTGGATTTTTAACACCAGTCGGGGAAAAAATCTTAAAATTCTCATTTGATTTTAGTTAAGTTTACAGTTTAATATTGTTGTGGCTTTATATTGGTTAGCAAAACCAAAGAGCAAAAAGACTCGACAAGAATATACAAAAAGGAAAGGCAACGCAATGCAAAAAAAACAACACCAGGAGAAAATTACAAAACAATATTATTGCAAACACCAATAACAATTACAATACAACAAAACAAAACAAAACACAGAACATGGCCAGTAATGGCAAAACAAAACAGAAAAAACCCCAAACAATACAAATAAATGGCGATAACAACCTCAAATATGATTATGTGGCAAATAACGTACAAATAATTTCAGTCCGTCCGACCGTATGTGTAACAAAAAGCACGTTAACAACAATTGAATGCCACAAAGAGCAAACAAATAAAAGTGTATAAAATTAAATTGCCACAGTTTAGAAAAAACAAAATGCAGAGCTACAGCATAGGAGTACAAAACTTAATATACTCGTACACTGGAAATTAGCTCGACCTATTTTAAAATGTGTGAAAGTGCCATTCTGTATGGGGAGATTATTTTGAGGGGGATAAATGTATTCAAATTGTTCTACTATGTAATTCAAAAGATAGTGCAACATATTAAATGACTAAAGTCGTCATGGATATGATATAGCTTTGTATAGGATCGATGGCATGCAATTGGATTTGAATCCTTTTTTCTAAACAATAGAAACAAATAAATTGATCAGAAGGTGCAGTTTTGTCAATGCAACGAGCTTTTCTTCTTTTTTGGCTAATTATGATTTACACTTTGATCCAGGCAAAGTCCTGTTCAAATAATTATAGTATCTCATTTACTTATTATTGAAAAAACAGATTATACATAAAAAGAATCAGGTAATGTCTTGAACAGTTTTTATTCCGGTTCGAGACCTTTCTGTTGTTGCCTTTTCAGAATCAACGTAATAAATTGGTGAAATGTAACGGCTTGTTAGCCTGTCAGACTGCACAGCTATTTCTGAACCCGCCAAGGTTTTTCTTCAGCAGAAAAGAAACAACAAAAAGTTCTCCAACCGGAATAAAAACTGTTTAAGGTCTGCTATACTTAAATGTGACGTGCAAAATAGAAAGGGACCTAAGGATAAAAACCAGTTTTGTTCAGGAGAGCCATTTTAAAGATATAAATACGTGTATCTTTGGTGTACCATCACTTTCATAAAACGCGCATATCTCTGGGAGGGAACACTTTTGGGGCATGGATCGGTCTCATTCGATGCTCAGATGTTGTCCACATCAAAAAAAAAAAGTGAAAGTTTTTTTTTTTTTTTTTACCCTAAGGTCCCTTTCTCTATGAGCTGTAACATATTTTTCTGGCCGAATTATGAAAATGCGATTATTTATCATCAAAAATGGTTTTATGGTGTTTCAAAGTATTCTCCAGCATGATTTATATTCTTTAGCATGCGTTCAAACCAATTGTCAATGCCCTTTTTAAACTTCGATTAAGACTCGTCCAAAACATGGTTATTGAACGCTTCAACAGCATCTTCTGGCGTCGAAAATCGTTGACCACGCATTTTTTTCTTGATGTGCAGAAATAAAAGAAGTCATTGCGTGCCACGTCAGGGCTGTACGGCGGATGACCCATCAATTCGACGTTTGGCCCTGTCAAAAGGCGCCGGTTTCAACCAATGTGTGAGAGCTCGCATTGTCATGGTGCACATTGATTCGTCTTCTCTTGTTCGTTTTTCGAATATCTTGAAGACTTCAGGAAAAAAAATTGTGGTGTACCACTCAGAATTGACCGTCCTACGTTGCTCAAGCGGAACAGTCGCCACATGATCAGTTTTGCCTAAGAAATAGGCGACCAATTGCTTTGAAGTGCTTCTTCCTCGAATAGCTTTCGTTGGATTTGGCTCGTCCTTGAAGACCCACACGGTCGATTGCTGTTTTGTTTCGGGCACAAACGTATAGATCCATGATTCGTCACCTGTGACGATCTTATAAACGTCTTTTGAGGCACCGCGATCGTATTTTTTCAAAACCTTTGCACCAATCGACATGAGCCTTTCTTTAAGCGATTGTCAAATTGTGAGGGATCCAACGAAAACAAACCTTTTTACGGCGAGGTGTTCATGCAATATCGAATGTATGCTGGTGGAAGAAATGCCCAAGGATGCCTCTATCTCACGGTATGCCAAATGACGATCATGCTTTACAGTTCACAAACGGCATCAATGTTCTCTGACAAAACGGCTGTTTTGGACGACCTCACGAACTTTGTCTTTAAGCGAGCGTCGGCCACGATTGAATTCATTAAACAAGCTTTTCACAGTGTTATAGGATGGTGCACATCGCCATACAAAGATTTAAGTTAACGAGAAAAATGATCGCACTAAAATGTTCACGACCTAATTCCATATTTTTGCCAAATTGATTTTTTTCCAATCACTTAAAACAACACAAATGATGATCGTACGTCAAAAAGTTCTGACTACGTTTATGTTAAAAAAATGTCAAACTTTCCAATGGAAATGTCAGATGGCGCCAGGCGATACTTAGTGTTGCCTTAATGCCAGAACTTCAAGAGCTTCTGATTGTTCAATATCCGTACCATCGATAGAAATTGACAATGGTTGTGTGGATCATACTGATGTTGTATTTTTAACAGTCTATGGTTATGAGGATCACAATATGGTTGTGGGAATCTCAGTATGGTTGAGTATGAACAATAATATGGTTGTAATTGTCATAGTATAGTACTGTGTTAATATTCTATTGTTTTGAAGACCATAATATTGTTGTGGGGATCATAGTATGGTGAATGTGTTAACCATACTATTGTTGTGATGTTCAAAGTGAACACGTTTAGATTGTGTGTTGGGTATGTTGGTTTCCTAATGCATTTTTAAGTGCAGCGGGAAGACGCGTCGAATTATCTTTTATTGTTATCAGCCGAAATCATAATTCTCTTTATGCTCGCACAATGTAATAAAACGTACAATGCAACGAACGATCGATGAAATGCACGCACAGGGCGATAACGGCCTGCGATTGCGTGCATTGATTTCTGCCTTAGAAATTGTAAGCCCAACGTGGCCAATGCTGTAAAAGATCCCCTCTACCCCAAATGTTAGCCAATATTTTTTTACGCCTCACCGAGTAATTTTTTAACATTCTGCTTCATAAATTTACTTCAAATAATTTTGGCCGCCCAGATCGTTAAAATACCCCTCTGTGCGTGGTTCGCCTGATAAGAATTTTTGTATAAATAGTCCGAAGCGAACACATTCAAATTAGTATGAAACCATTACTAGACCGAAGAAGACCTTACAAATCTTCTTTAATCTTAAGTATAAATCATTACTCACCAGGAGAAGAAATTACAACTCTTCTCCAAAACTTAAGTCAGAATCTAAAGCTAGTTTTTCAACTACAGGTTGCAATTTTTGTCCGATTTTTAAGAAATCGGCCAAAAGTAAGAACTTTTAACTAAGGCTCTTGACATTAAGATATAGATCACACACTTAAGTTTAACCAATTTTGTGTATTTAGCTCTAGAAGCCACATACTTCATACAATATTGATGAAATTTGGCACAGTTTATAACGATCGATCAGCTATCAGCTCAGATAAAAATGGGCCGTTCAGGTACCAGTGTAATAATGACCCCGAATATACCTCGCGATATAACACACAACTGATCTAGAACACCCCTATTAAATCCGATTACAATCCATATAAAATCCGCAATTAAACGGGCTTAGGGCGGTGTATTTTGATTCAGAAACCAATATTCTTTGAACGATTTGAGCCATCTAGGCTTATTTTATGATATAGCCCCCGTACAAGTTGTCTGGGGGCCCAAAATAAGGCTTTCCATATTCATGGAATATGGCTTTAAAATATCTATAATAAAATTATTTTTACAGTTCGCTTAATTTGGACGGCCTTTTGTCCGAAAATCGGGCTATGGACTTATGGCTACCAAAAACATTGCAATTTTCACAGAAATTCAAATATGATCTCATTTATAAGATCTGGGCACAAGTACTTTACCGTTATTGGAAAAAATATCTTCCATTCTTAGACAAAAGGCTTAAACCGCACAAAGGGAACAGATTTGTTGCCACAACCGATTTTTTTCTACCCGTGTATTCCATCGTTATAGAACCGAATATTGATTAGGAAGACAGCTATTTTCAGTAGAGGAAACTGTCACTTTCGGTTGAAGAAACAAATTATCGGTAATCCTAACAGACTAAGATCATTATTGGAACTGAATTTGTACATGTATTGGTTGTTGTAATACATTGTTGGTTATAAATACTTTTTGAAAAAATGTAATATTTTACCGCCTTGCAATGGGTCAACTGATCAGAAAAAATACGTCTTTGGATAGATATTTTGATAAGCATTGCAGTGATGCCCCAATCGGAGGAGAATTAATTATGATATAACGCGTGATCCATTTCGAGGTTCCCTAATTTTTTAAAGAAAAAAAAAACAGAAAATTCAAATTGAATGTGGTATGTTTATTATCATTTGAAAGAACATTCTTTGGCATTTAATTTTTTAAGATTATGTCTATCAAATGTTGGCCACGGCTACGTCTCAGATTGTCCATCCGTTGAGTCCAATTTTTGATGACTCGTTCGAGCATTTCGACTGGTAACTTGCGAATGACACGCGTGATGTTTTGCTCCAAGGCCTGAATCGAAGCGGGTTCGTCCGCATAAATAGACTTTACATATCCCCACAGGAAAAAAAATCTAACGTTGTGATATCACACGATCGTGGTGGCCAATCGACCGGGCCAAAACGTGAAATTATCGGCTTACCGAAGTGTTCTCTCAATAAATCCATTGATTGATGCGATAATTGGAAAGTGGCGCCGTCGTGTTGAAACCAATAATTTCAGGCATCAAATAGTCAGTTATCATGGCACAATAATAGTCGCCAAAGACGGTTACATTCTCACCGGCATCATTTTTGAATAAATATAGATCGATGATTCCACCGGCCCACAAACCCCACCAAACCGTTGTTTTTTTCTGGATGAAGTGGCAGCTCTTGAACCTCTTCAGGTTGCTCTTCGTCTCAAATGCTGCAATTAACCTTGTTTACATACCCATTGAGTCAGAAATGGGCCTCATCGGTGAACAAGATTTGGCTCGAAAACGTCGGAATTTCTTGAAACTTTTCAAGAGCCCACAGAGCGAAGCGATGTCGCTTGAGAACTTCGAACGGCTTCAGTTCGTGCAAAAGCTATATTTTGTACGCTTTCAATTTAATATCTCGACGTAAAATGCGCCAAGTCGTTCCATACATCAGTCCGAGTTGCTGCGAACGGCGACTCTCCACGGTCTTGGTGTACACTCTCAGCTATGGCCGCTTCATTTTCTTCACTGCGAGCTGGACGTGGTTTATTCGTGGTTTATTATCCAATAATAAATGCTGGGTCTCAAGATGGGTGATGGTGTTGCGAAATGTATGCTCAGTAGCCCGATTATGTTGACCATAAGTTAAACGAAGTGCACGAAACACATTCCTCACAGAACGTGAATTTGCATAATAAAGTTGAACGAATTGTAAACGTTGTTCAGGCGTGAGTCTTTCCATGA
This sequence comes from Hydrotaea diabolus, assembly GCA_963513945.1. NCBI lineage: Eukaryota > Metazoa > Arthropoda > Insecta > Diptera > Muscidae > Hydrotaea > Hydrotaea diabolus. The sequence continues at coordinate 48,888,023 of OY740717.1, read as the reverse complement.
TAAAATGCCAAACAATACTTAACAAAAATAACACAATAACATGACAGCATACTCGGATCACCCATTATAAAAATATTTATTGTGAAGCTTTGGGTGGCCGTAACTAGGCAAAAAAAAATTTTTGTTTTTTTTTTGAATAATAAGGTGGTCTACCTATGGCGAAAATGCTGATTATGTCTGAGTTATGTCGGTAAATTACAGTTAAGCTTGTTTTTATACTCTGGCATTTTTTTATTTATATTGCAGTATCGTTTGGAATAATTAACCATTTTTTATGTTTTCATACATTTTTTTAGAATTTCAAAATATGTTTTTGCCGTAAACAAATTTTTGGTTGTGACTAAAACTGCTAAAATAATGTTGGTTTTAAACGATTTTAAAACCAATATATGTTGGAATAACAAATATTTTGTTACAACAGCCAACTAACCAGGATTTGGTCTCTACAAAGAACCAATCTGTTTTACCACTAATGATTGGTACAAAAGTAATGTGTACAACACAATTGGTCGGTTGCTATAAATTGCAGTTGTTGCAATCAAGAGTTTAACTGAATTAGGTTTGTATAACTGTGTTATTAGCTGTTAATGCCGTGATATGGTTGTAACAACCATCATATGATATCTCGAACCAAGTTACCATAAGTACTAAGGAATGTTGGTTATCGCAACACAAATTCGGTTTGTTAAACCGAATTTTTGTAGTTCGGACCGATTTTTTCTCTGTGTGCGAAATACTGTTTAAAGTCGGGTGTTACTCTTTAAAAAACCCGACAGACGATTTTTTCAAATCACGGTTTTGAAAATAAATAAAATGCTGGTGTTCCGAAAACCCCTTTTTTGGACACTGCACAGGGATCTTTAAAGAACTTTAAAGAAGGTTGACCGTAAGTACACTCTTCCGAACCAGACAGGGATATGTGCTCAGTAAAAAAAAATTGCCTCTGTAATGCCTAGTATCGGCAAAATACTAAGAAAGGCCAAATTCGAAAACAAACACCACGTCCTGAAAAAGGAGTTTCGATATATACCGATTTTAGAGGATTTTTCACCGTCAGCATCGCTTAACTAAATCGATTTAATTATTTTCTTTATGACACTTAAACCGTCCAAACTCTAAATTTCGATGACACTTTCTATATAAAACACCCCAATCTATATCAATTTATTTTAAGTAGCTCAAAGGTTATAATTAAATATAAATTCACTCCAAATTATTCCAGTCACAACTCTGTGTTCATGTGCCACACATTTTATTGATGCCAATGCATACATTTCGTTACAAAATTATATGCAGTGGCAAAACATTAAATATTTGAAAAATTTAAAATATTATTTCTCTTTGGCATTTGGCTGCAATTTCTAATTTTATATTCCAATTGATTTTTAGTTTTGTAACATTCACTGGAACCCGGGGAAAACCTAAATGTATATTTTTACTGTGGTTTCAGTTTTGTCTGCATTTGTAAAAATGCAAAAGCCACGTTGTGGTAGCGGTTTCTGTCACTGGCTGCCATGAAGCCAATGCCAAAGGAGGCCTTGGTTGCCATTTGCATGTATACAAATGCGTTCACACAGACAACCAAATGAATGGTATCTACTTTGATAATAGTAGTGTTTTTCAAGTCGGGTCACCAAAAACCGGAAGCATTGCAGTTACTGCAACTTTATATGTTAAGTATGGTTGTAATGTCTTCGCTAAGAGGGTCGTCGTTAAATAAAAGCCTGGCTTAATTTAAAATTAATATTGACAATAGTTGGGGTCAGGTCTGCAGACTGAGCAGTACAAGTCTAAAGCATTGAAATATGCTATAAACATTTGCTTGTAGCGTATTTCAATGCCATAAAATGTACCATACAAATTTGGAACATGAAAGTAACCAGACCTAGAAGAGGCATGTAAAGAACTCATATGCGATTGACGACTTCTTAAAGTGTATTTCTTGCTGTTTCTCCATGAGACAAAGTACAGAGCTCAACGGTGGCCGTCATTTAACTCCAAATTTATTATGGGTGATCCATCTAGAGGTATTTTTTCAGAACAAAAAAAAATATAAAAATTCAAATCAAGCATTTATTTTTTGAGTATAATTCCTTCAAATGTTGGCAGCAACTACGCCTCAGGGTTTCCATTTTGAGGGTCCAATTTTGGATGACTCGTTCGAGAAAAAACCTGAATCGTAGCTGGTTTGTCAGCATAGACTTTGGACTTTACGTAACCCCAAAGAAAAATATCTAAAGGTGTGATATCACTCGATTAAGGGGGCCAACTCACCTGTCCAAAACGTAAAATTAGCTGATCTTCGAAATGGTCTCTCAATAGACCATTTCGATGATTCCACTAGCTTTTAAACGGCACCAAACCGTGGTTTTCTCTGGGTATAATGGCACCTCTTGAACCTCTTCTAGTTGCTCTTCAGCCCAAATGTGGCAATTCTGTTTATTGACATTTCCGTTGAGCCAGAAATGGGCCTAATCACTGAACAAAATTTTGGTCGAAAAAAGCGGATCTTCCCGTTTCTAATATATAATAATAAATATATATAAAATATATAATAAAATAAATGCCAGAAAATGTCCTTTTAAATTACCTATAAAGATTCCAAACTTGATTATAATTTTTTTTTTTTTTGGAAAAACACCTCTAGATGGATCACCCTATATAAATGCAAAAACAAAAACCATAATTAAAACAAAAGAATAATGAAAACCCGGATCTCCCTAGTTTAAACGAAGTGGAGCCCAGGGCTTCGTTGACGAGTAACGTAAACGTTTGAAGGACCATAATTTGCGGATATGCACCTGGAATGTCGGAGAGGCAAGTACCCATTTTTAATTCGTTTTCGCTGAAATGAAATATAGATCATGACTTGAACAGTTTTTATTCTGGTTGTAGACCTTTTGTTGTTTCTTTTTCAAAAAATTGGTGAAATATATTGGCAATATATAGTATAATAATGATAGGAGACCGAATAAATGTAAACAAAAGGAAAATACATAGATCGTTAAGCAGAGTAGTACAGGGTATTTAAGAGATGGATTTCCATGTCAGACTGAGTGATACTACTATATCAATCTCTCCCAGCCATTTGCAACACTTTTAAATCGGGTTATCAATATAGAAGTATTTTTTCAAAATAAAATATACAAAAATTCAAATCAGCTGTGGAATCATTATTATTCATTCGAAAGGACATGTTATGCCATTTATTTTTTGAATATAATTTTCTTCAAATGTTGGCAACTGTATTATGGAAATGAGCTTTAGTTGAGAAATGGAAACATCCGCTGTTTTCGACCAAAATTTTGTTTAGAGATACGGTCCATTTATGGCGCAAAGGCAACGTCAATAAACAAAATTGCCATATTTGGGTTAGGGATCAATAAGAAGAGGTTGTGTCAGAGGTGTTATCAAACCCAAGGAAAACCACGGTTTGGTGCGGTTTATGGGCTGTGGAATCATAGGTCGATATTTTTTCACAAATGATGATGGCCGAAACGTTACCGTGAATGGTGCGCGCTATCGCGCCATGATATCGCACTCTTGCTAACTGAAATTGACGCCCGTAATATTGACGACACTTGGTTTCAACAGGATGGTGCCACTTGCCATACAGCTGCTCAAATCTATCGAGAGTACACTTTGAAGAGCAGCTAATTTCACGTTTTGGACCAGTGATTTGGATACCTAGATCGTTTGAATTCACCCCTTTAGAATTTTTCTTTGGGGCTACATAAGGTCCAAAGTTGATATGTACGACCTTTGGTTCTAATAAGACGGCGCTACATGCCCTATAACCAACAAATAACAATAAATTTATAGATGGCAACTTTTGGTGAGCGCATCATCTCGCGTCGTGGTTTTGTGGCGTGCCCTTCGTGATCGTGCGATTTAACACCGATTGACTATTTTTTATGGAGTTATGTGATGTCGCTTGTCTACGCAGATAAGCCCGAGACAATTAACGCCTTGGATGATGATATTCGGCTCGTTATTGCTGACATACGACCCCAAATGCTTCAAAAAATGGTCGAAAATTAGGCCTCTTAGCTGGAATTTTATCGAGACAGCCGTGGTGGCCACTTGCCCGAAAATATTTTTAAAACATATTGGCAAACTCTTGTCTTTATAAAAAAGCTAAATTCTTGACCATAGCATTAAATTATATGGAGCTGTTTTCTTCTCGAAAACTACACATCCTAAAAACGCATATTTAGCGTATTAAAATCAGCGTCTAACAAGCTAATACAATTTATAATCCGATTAAATTTAACTGAACTATTCAAGATTCAGTGAGAAATAGCAACAGTTTCTTTACATAACCTCACAAAAGGTAGTCCATCAGGGTTTAATCGCACGATCTTGCAGGCCACGCCACAGGCCGCCACGATAGATAATGCGGTCACCAAAAGTTTTCTACAATAAATTGATTGTTTCGTTGGCTGTATGGCATGTAGTCCCATCTTGTTGGAACCAAAGGTCGTCCACATCCACATCCTCCAATTCCGGCATGAAAAAATCTTCATTTGGTTCATTTGTAAAGAAATGTGGACCAATGATCCCCTCTGCCATGGAACACACCAGACAGTGACTTTTTGAGGATGTAACGGTGTCTAAACAGTGGCTAGTGTATTGTCATTACTCTAAGTAAGCTTCATCGCTGAACAACATTTTCATGTAAATATAAGGATTGGTGACCATCTCGTTTTGATCCCATTCACCACGATTTGCAAAATTTATTACGGATTAGGTCTATTCATTATAAAATAGGAAACCAAATAAGTTAAGTGACAGCTGTCAAAAAGACCAACTCCGGAAAAAGTGTGGCCAGATTCATAACCTCATGTCTAAAAAAACACAATTTACAACACTGGAAAAAATCAAAAAGGTTTAAGCAGCTCAATGTAATTTTTTATAAGAAAATTAGAAATTTCTGTAGCTTTGACAATTTCTCCTATAAATACGCGCTCAAGTTGTTTGGTTTGGTTAGGAGTCCTTTTAGCAAAAAACGAAAATAACGGTTTATGTGAATATTTTGTAAACTAGAGTAAATCTAGCAAATCGGAGGCCTGCCCCAAATCAACTTAAGTTGACTAGCAAACCTGCTGCCCCAGATTTTGTTTTCAAATTTTGTTGCCTAGTGTAATCAATATAGACATAGTGGTACTCGGATTCCAGCAATATTTGTCATGAATCTAAATAAAGATTTATTTTTCTACACTATGGATCAAAATCACAATAAGAACTATTATTTTTAATGTTTTTATATTTGACAAGAAAGAACTAAATATTTAATGACAGTCTCTAGAAAAGCTCAATTAAGATTATTTGTATGATATCGACTTTGAGTAGACGACAGTGAAAACACATCTAATGTTATCCAAATTTTTATGTTTTCGCATGCATTAGAAATACTGAAAGGGGCGAATATGTTGAAATGTCACATCTAAATCTGGTTTTTGGTAAAATTCCAACAACCCTTTCACATTAAACAGATACATTGTGTCACAACGCATACTTACATTTATTCATGTCTAGATTTTCAATGGCCCTCATTTATGTTTAGCCTGTGTATATTTTATATTTTTTCTTCTTCATAATATATTCAGTAACAAAGCGTTACATGACATACGAGTATTGTACCTGCACCTTTAACACTTTCATTTAACTTGTTAACACTTTCGTAACCAGAAGTCTTACACTTTTCGTCTCTCGTATCAGGGTCCTTCTCACTGACTTCATGTCGGGCGCGTTTGCTGGCTCTAGTACAACGTACAAACGGTGCTGTTGCCGCTGGTAAGTAACAAACAATGCTACCAAATGGCTCACTATCTGATATGTGTTTATTTGTTAGTAAAAGGAGCATTACACTCAGAAAAAATGTTAATCTCCCTTCAATGTATAGTCACTTGATGACTCTTACTACGGGTTAAGCAATATTTTAAGAGGAATTTCATGCGGTTCTCTCTTTTTCTCTTTTTACTAAGGGAACTTTAGTGTTTTATATTAAGGTTCGCTAGTCGTCTTCACGCAGAAAAAAAGTATGGTTGGGGTGACAATATTCGAAGAGGATCATACTATTGTTGGGTATATGGTTGTGGCACAACAATATTATGATCCTCACAACAATAGTATGATTCACACATAACCATACTATGATCCCCACAACCATAGTATGATTCACACATAACCATACTATGATCCCCACAACCATAGTATGATCCTCACAACCATAGTATGTTTCTCATACAACCATAGTATGATCCTCACAACCATAGTATGATTCACACGCAACCATACTATGATAACCACAACCATAGTATGATTCACACTCAACCATACTATTATCCCCAAAATTATTTATTAGGATTGGTTATTGTTTTTATTCAAAAATAGAGGTTTCTATGAAATTGTTTTTATTAAATTAAATTAGTTCATAGCCAGAATTGAAGCCATGTTTTTATTAAACATTTCATTCAAGAAACAAAAATATATTTTCCAACGGTCAAAAATACTTTAAGTTGCCAGCAGGGGTGAATGCTACTTCACCATCCGTAGACACCAAGTAACGAATGTGATTAAACCATGATCAATGGCTATATACTTAAGTGCACGCAGATTTTAAATAAACGAGAACCAGTCGGTATTAGAGTATTTCACTGAACAAAGTAAACACAATAACAATCCCTCGAACTACCTTCCGATTGTTGTTTTTTTTTTAATGGACAGCAACCATTCACTGTGTGTATGTTTTTTTCTGTATATCAAAAAAACATACGCACACACATACATGTATGCTCTACAAAACCTGTTTTGTTATGTTCATAGTCACAACCATATTGTATGATTGCCGTAATCATATTTTTGTTAACGTAAATTTTAAACAACAATACTTTTGTTGCACCAACCATGTTTATATGGTTGCTACAACCATATTTTCATTTCTAAATTTGGCAATAATACTATTGTTATATTTCAACAATAGCAATATTGTCGCAATCATACTATTGTCAAAATGAAATTCAAAAAACAATACTATGGTTGCGACGAACATGCTTTTATTGTAGAGAACATATTATTGTTGCGGTGACCATAGTGTAACCATATCTTTTCTCTGCGTGTTGGACTAAGTATTGGCACCAGAGTCTAAATCGTATCCTTTTGTGTGGTTGCTTGCATTCGCATAATATGCTCCAGCTAGCATAATGGCTTATTTTTAAGCGATATTGTACTGATTAAATTCACTTTTTGATATAGCCATCATCCCTGCAACCCATATTGGTTTAGGACTGATCTACATCAAATTTGGCATTTTTTATTACAACCAATTCTAGCAAAGTGAAATTATTTCAGAACCGAATATTTAACCCCAAGTTGTTCGGTTTTTGCTGTGCATGTTACGAGTATAATAGATTAAAAAACCCTCAAAAATTGCACTTAATTTATTCTCCAGTTAGCCTAAAAGCCACAAAAGAGGTTAATTTTGGTTCAAGTGCTACACATTTTTTTTGGAGGATGAGATTGTCATGTTATGGAATATGACCTATGCATAGGTCGATCTTGATGTATTACACAGACGCTCTTAAAGAAACATGAGGTATGATAAACACGTATTAAATAGGAGCAGCCGTTTAAAATTTGTATACAGGGTTTTCCATTAAGGACATAAAAATTATTATATATTATATATATATATATATATATATATATATATATATATATATATATATATATATATATATATATATATATATATATATATATATATATATATATATATATATATATATATATATATATATATATATATATATATATATATATATATATATATATATATATATATATATATATATATATATATATATATATATATATATATATATATTAGTTAAATACATTAAATTAAATTATAAAAAACAATCATCAAAAAAGGACAAACAAACAAACGAATATTTAAACACAGAATATTTATGATATACGAGGGCGTCCGCAAAAGTAACTGGCCTTACATAAAAAGAAACGTTTTTTTTTGGAATTATTATTATTTATTTTTCAACATAATCTCCTTCCAACTCAATACACTTCATCAAACGTTTTTCAAGTTTTTGAATTCCATCCGAAAAATAAGATTTTCCAAGATCTTCAAAATATGCCTCAGTTTCAGCAATAACCTTGCTATTGGACAAAAATTTTTTGCCACCGAGAATTTTTTTAAAATTTGGAAACAAGTAATAATCAGAAGGAGCTTAATCTGGACTATATGTTGGCTGCGGAGCAATTTCAAATCGTAGTTTGGCCAGTTTTTGTTGGGTTAAAAATGCAGTGTGTGAAGGAGCATTATCTTCATGAAAAAGAACTTTTTTTTCTAAATGCGGTCGTTTTTTCTTAATTTCTTCTCTCAACCGATCCAATGATGCACAATAATATTCACTATTTATAGTTTTTCCTTTCTCAAGATAATCAATAAATATTATACCGCCTGCATCCCAAAATACTGTGGCCTGCTGACTTAACAGTTTTCGCCTTCTTGGGACCACTTTTACCAGCTTTTATCCATTGTTTTGACTGTTCTTTGCATTCTGGGATGTAGTGATGGATCCATGTTTCATTAACAGTTATGAATTATTGGATTACGCTGATAAATCGCTAAAAGCTTCTCAGAATTGGTCCAACGGACGATTTTTTGGGGCAAAGTCAACAAACGCGGCACCCATCTAGCGGATAGCTTTTTCATGTGGAGTTCATCATGTAAAATACTCCAAACTTATTTTTCGTTTATTTTAACAATATCAGCAAGTTCTCTGAGCTTTATTCGTCTATCTTTAGTCAATTAATTAAATATTTTTCTAATGTTTTCAATAGTAGTAGCAGTTTTCGGTCTTCCAGAGCGTTGTTCATCTTCCGTACTTGAACGACCCATTTTAAATTGTGGAACCCAGGACTTCACGGTGGAGTATGATGGTGCATTATCACCATGAACAGAATCCGATTCATTTTTGATTAATTGTGGCGTATAACCTTTCATATAAAAGTGTTTAATTACCGCACGATACTCTCTATTTTCCATTTTTCAAAAATTATAAAACTTTTTTACTTCAATCACCTGTAACAAAGAAAATAATCATAATCTGTAACAATAATCATATTTCGGAAACTTTGATAGATGGCTTATAAAAGATTGCTTTTAAAAAACAAAAAAAAGTTGCTAGTAAAACAGAAAATGTGCCAGGCCAGTTTGTTTTGCGGTCGCCCTCGTATATACTAATTAAATACATTAAATAAGTTGAATATTAGAAGTATAACAGGACAGAAGTAAAACAATTATTTAAATTGATTACCCCTGATGATGAACGACGAAGTCAGTCAAATATTGCGTTGTTTAAAATTAAATAAATTATAAAAACATTAACATCTGTTTTTTTTTTGCTTGTGACCTCAAGCCTAACAATAACTGAACAATAAACAACAAAAGGTCAACTATACAAATACTAATATTAAATAAAATTATAAAAAATTATACTGACCTCAAGCTTGCCTAATTGAATACTGATCAATCATCAAAAAACGACAAACAAACTGACAAACGAATATTTAAACACAGAATATTTAAGATATAGAGTTCAAATTTATTCCAGGTGTAGTTCATATGTTACGTTTTAAGAATGTAATTCGGTTTTGGTCAAATGACCACCACGAGCCTGTACTTATATACAGCGATCTATTCTTTGGGCCCTACTTTCCACCACTCTTGCACACATTTTAACCGAAGTCAATGTCCCTGCACCTCTTGGTAATTCCGAACACTGCATTGTTTCAGCATCTTTTTTGTATTCCGCACTTCGTGTCGCTTCGATACCAGCCCCAAAGCGAACAATAATTATGCACGTTAGGCTAAGGTCATGTTTTTTTCCAGCATTTAAATTGGAAGCTATACTTTCTTGATAATAACATTAATGCTGCGGCTGAAATGGTCGAAAATATAATTTTATTTCGAATGAAGACGTTTATTCCAACATAAATTATGTCGCTTAAACCTGCCAAAAATAGCTGGTTTAACCAGGCATGCAGGGATGCTGGCAGATCCAAAGAGGAGGCGTTCAGAAATTGGAGCTTAAACAAAAACGTTAATACTGAACTGCTGCGTAAACAGTCAAGAACGTTGTGTGTAAGAGTACTTTGACGTGAAAAGTTTGTTTACGAGCAACGTCTACGTACAAAGGTTCTTAATTCTCCCAAGGGAAGTAAGAGCTTTTGGTCGTTTGTAAGTAGAGTAAAGGATAGTTCTTCATCTATCCCAACTCTTGTTAAAGACGACCGGATATTCGCTGAACCAGTTGATAAAATCAATCTATTGGCTGAAATAATTGAGGAAATTCTTCCTTGCCGGAAAGCAATCAACCACTCCCAGGGATCGAAAACGTATCTGGTTCCATAACTAAGATATTTTTTCGAACTCGTGGAGTTAAAAGGGTTCTTGCGAATCTCGACGTTAGTTAGTCCCCGGATGGTAATTTGGCACTAGTCCTATGTAAGTGCCTCTCAGCGTTAGCCCGTACACACCGCAACCTTTTCAACCTTGCTTATCGTGCGGGAGTCTTCCCAGCGTGTTGGAAGGTTGCGAACGTACTGCCGATACCTAAAAAGGGTAAAGCCAATCATCCTGCGAATTATCGGCCAATCGCGATTTGCTCTGCGCTCTCCAAGGTAATGGAAAGCATTTTTAACCACCATCTTGTTAGGTATCTCGAGTCTAACGACCTGCTTAGCGATCGACAGTATGGCTTCCGTAGAAATTGCTCTACGGGAGACCTAATGGCTTTCCTGTCGGAAAGCTGGAGTCGGTCTATCCACCAGTTTGGTGAGAGTAAGGTTGTGGCTCTGGATATCTCCAAGGCATTTGATAGAGTCTGGCACGGTGCACTCTTATCAAAGCTGATTGCGTTTGGTGTCGGTAATACATATATCGAGCTTTCTCAGAGATCGCACGTTACGAGTTGTTTTAGAAGGGTTCTCATCCAATAAACATAGGTGTGCCGCAAGGCTCTGTCCTTTCTCCCTCATTAAATCTTATTTTCATTGATGATTTTTGGGTCAGACCGTGAATCCAATCTACTCTTTCTAGGATGACAGCAATCTCTGTGATTCATATTCATTCGACCATAGGCCGAGTCTTCAAGATATTGAAGACAAAAGGCGAATTATGGAAGAGACACTCGGCCGTGATTTACTGACCATTTCCGAATGGGGTCGAGTGAATAGAGTAGATTTTAATGCGCGTAAGACATAGTGCTGCTTGTTGTCTCACATGCGATTCACTGACCCAACAGTGTCGTCATTATCTATCGATGGTATGGATGTCGAGCAATCAGAAGCACTTGATGTTCTGGGCATGAAAATATAAGTACAATGTGACGCTCGTTTTCGAGACATGTATTTGAAGTGTCGAAGGTTTCCTAAAGCGGTGCATGAAATATTTCACTCCTTCTGTTTTTTCGATATCTTTACAACCTGCATCAGGCCAAAGATGAATACAACTCCCATATATGGGCAGGTGCTCCAAAATCATCATTGGAGCTTCTGGACCGTGTTCAAAGGAGAGCGATGGTGCTGATAGGTGACAGGAGGGTATCCAACTCTATTGTTTCCCTGGAGCATTCTCGAAATGTGGGTTGTGTGTGGCTATTCTATCGCTACTTCCATGGTGTGAGACAATCGTGGTCTTATTCCTGACGTGAGGTTGTTTGGCAGGGATACTTTCCAGAAATTCACACCCATTTGTTATTGATTGTCCGGTTGACCGCACATAGTATACACTACAGATCGAATTCGTTTTTCGCCCGTATTGGCAAATGTATTTCACACTAATTACGACATCCAGATATCAAGATGAATGTCAATACAATACTCCCTCTTTCCCCCCTAGATCCCTTGCTTTCCACCGACCAACGCAATTTACTGCACGTATAGGGGTAAACCCCTGAGTGTTAGCTAATTAAAAAAAATCCATTGGCGTTAAATCGCAGAACGAGGGTCTATTCGACCGTACCATTTCTAGAGATAAAACGTTCACCGAATTTGCCTTTCATTAAATCGATTGTAACGCGTGCTGTATGGCTAGAGTCACCGTCTTGTTAAAACCACATATCGGCGATGTCAGTCTCATTCAATTCTGGCCAAAAATAATTTTCTAACATAGCACGAAAGCGCTCTCTATTGACGGCCATATGACAATTGCTTTCTTCGATGAAAAATGCAGGAAAAACACATTTGGCATAAAAACCACACCACACAGTAATTTTTTGCGGATGCAATTGTGTCTCTTGGGTTTGTTGCTGTCTAATAATGCATAGTTTGTTTATTGACAAAACTACTCAGTCAGAAATGAGCTTCATCGTCGAAGACGATTTTTGATGAAATTCTGGATTGTCGTAAAACTTTGTCAGAACCAGCGACTCAGAATTTTGGTAGTAACTTTTAATGATTTCCAAACGTTGCTTATAAGTGAATTTTTCCCTGATAAAAATGTTTGAGCGTGCGTTGACATAAAGATACGAAATAGTTATGTCGCTATTGGAAAACTTGTTACTACCCCAAAAAATTGTACTGATTGGATACCTCTTTTTGGAAAAGAGCCTTCTAACTTAGAAACCTATAGCGAAAGTAGCCACATATTAGGCTCATTGGAATTAAAATGAGCGGCTCTTACGAGGGTTGTTTTAGTGTGGCCAATACAGACGCACGGATTTCTGACAATTATGTGTGAAAAAAAAATCGATCAAATGATCGCCACGGCTTCGGTGGCCTTCCTCTATCCGATGGCCCATATTTTCAGTGGCGCTGGATATAATGAAGGTTCAATGTCGTTAATGTGCTTCACACTTTTTATTTTAAATATCACCAGAGATAGAAGTCCAACGTTGTCACATCTCATGATCGTGGCGGCCAATTAATATCGCTTCGATTTGAGATAACACTGCCGTTGAATTTCTTTCTCAAAAAAAATATAGTTTCGTTGGCTGGGTGCCAAGTGGAACCATCCTTCACGTAAAAAAAGTATGGTTAGGATAACAATATTCGAAGAGAACCATACTATTGTTGGGTATATGGTTGTAGTACAACAATATTATGATACTCACAACAATAGTATTATTCAAATACAACCGTACTATAATCCTCACAACAATAGTATGATTCACACATAACCATTCTATGGTACCCACAACAATAGTATGACACTCAACAATACTATGATTTCTTCAACCATATTATGATCCTCGCAACCATAGTATGTTTCACATACAATCAAGTGTGGTCCTCACTACCATAGTATGATTCACACGCAATTATAATATTATTCCCATAATGATTTATTAGAATTGGATTAAGTTGTCACCAATAGATTTGAATTATGAAAATTATTTAAGAATACATTAAATTCAAAATAATAGGAGTGATTTATTTAACAGTAGAAAAAAACAGTTTAAAAAACGTAAGTGTTTTTATTAAAAGTATTTCAGTTCAACAGAGCCAAAGCAGTTTGTTTAAAAATTTTCAATTTTAATATAATATGTGGTATTATTGCATTAGATTCGAACCAATAACATCTTTCTTAAAAGCATATGTGACGCGCAAAATAGAAAGGGACCTAAGGGTAAAAACTAGTTTTGTTCAGGAGAGCCATTTTAAAGATTTAAATACGTGTATCTTTGGTGTAGAATCGTCGACTTCACTTTCATAAAACCGTCATATCTCTGGAAGGGAACACTTTTGGGGCATGGGATCAGTCTCATTCGATGCTCAGATTTTGTCCACATCAAAAAAAAGTGAAAATTGATTTTTTTTACCCTTAGGTCCCTTTCTCTATGCGCTGTCACATATACTTAGTTGGGATATAAATACAACATTGAACACACCTATTTCAATAGTAGAACTGAACATAATGTCATATGGGTTTTTAAAGCTAACCTCAAGAGCGTTAGTCTGCAATAGCGCTTTTCAAGTGTGAAATAAAAAACACGATATTTTTTTAAAACGCTCCGGCCGTTAGGGATTAGTCGCATGTTCGTTTAACGATGCATAAAACTGTATGAGGAGACTGGAGATGTAAAAGACCGCCACCGCTCGGGCCGCCCACGCTCTGTTCTAACACCGCATGTCATCAAAGCCGTTAAATCAAGAATTCACAGAAATCCGCTACGAAAACAAAAAATGATGGCCCGTGAGATGAATATCACTCAAAAGTCCATGACTCGAATCATAAAAAATACTTTGGGCTTATGGCTTTCAAACGACGTACCGGACATTTATTGAAAAAATTTTTACCGTTGAGTGAAAATTTAACAAGCAAAATGATAGAGTGTATGCGCGGTCATCTAAGGAAGCATCTGAACTGATCCCAAGGGTTTGGTGGGGTGTCTCTTACGATGGGGTCACTTCCCTGCATTTCTACGAAAAAGGAGTCAAAACATCGGCCAAAGTTTACCAAGAAACCGTTTTGGAAGCTGTTGTGAAGGCTCTTAACAATTCCCAGTTCCAAAACCAGCCATAAACTTTCCAGCATAATTCTGCACCGGCCCATAAGGCTAAAACGTCCCAGGCCTGGCTTCGAAACAATTTGCCAGCGTTCATTTCCTCTGAAGAATGGCCATCAGGCAGTCCAGATTTGAACCCATTGGATTACAAATTTTGGACGGTTTTAGAGGACAAGGTTTGTCACAAAAGATACCCCAACATTGGATCTCTTAAGACTGCTTTGGTTCGAACTGTGGCCAATTTTCCAATGGACGAGGTTCGTGCAGCCATTGACGATTGGTCAATGCGTCTTGAGGCGTGTGTAAAGGCAAAAGGCGGACATTTTGAATAAGTAGATTTTTTTGGATACAATATACGAGTACATCAATAAAACGTGTGTAACAATATTTATGCCCCTACTAAGTACAAATGAAGAAAAATTACAATCAATTACATGATTGCCGCAATCATATTATTGTTATTATAAGACCTAAACAACTTACAACACTTTAGTCGCACTAGCCATATTTATATTGGCGTTAAAACCAGATTTAGATTTTTAAATTTGTCAACAATACTATAGTTACATTTCAACAATATTAATATTTCGGCAACCATACTATTGTCAAAATTAGACTCAGAAGCAATACTATTGCTGCGACGAAAATACTTTTATTGCCGAAAACATATTATTATTGCCCTGACCATATAGTAACCAAGTTTTTTCTCTGCGTGTGTTGAAACCACAATTCGGTCAAATCCATATCCCCAAATTTTGGCCACAAGAAGTACGCTATTATTTTGCGATGGCGAATACCATTCACATTATCTGCTTGGCTGACCTCTTCGGAAAAGTACGGCCCGATGACGCCGCCTGCCCATAAACCACAGTCAGTCTTTGTGGATGCTGCGGCTTTATAGTGTATTATGGTTTTTCTACCCTTTATTAAGAGTCCTGGCAATACTAGTATTGCTAGATGGAAAATACAACTTCCGTTGGAAAGTTTGACCATTTTAGCATAACTGCACTCAGTAGCCCTTGATTATAAAGCAGCCGTCGACCGAGTCCAATAAGATTGAAGCTTTTTGGAACCATGTCTGAATTTCGTATTCCCACAATACTGGAACATTTATTCAAAGGACGTTGACTGGCTCAAAATTTACAGATAAAATAGAAAAGGACCATTTTAAACGAAAAGAGGCCGTATACGGAGTTGAACAAAAAAGAAAAGCTCATACTCACTGCTTATGTAGATGACATGGATATTTTGGGGAAAAGTGCGTTATCTATGCCCAATCCCTTTGCTAGTATAGGGAAGCAGTCAGCAAAGCTGGGACTTGCATTAAACCCTGACAAAACAAAGGTGCTGGTTATATTTTCCAAAACGATATGAAGACAACATCTTTTAGACAGAAATAAACGCTGCAATTTGCAAGGTGGTCGATGAATCCGTTTATCTCTTGGTCAGCCTGAAAATAAAGCGGGGAATCAAACTTGCTAACAGGTGCTACTTTGGGCTTCATGAAAAGCTATACGCTCGCGACGGACCAAAACAATAATCTATACGCTTCTAATGCCTGTGATTTTCTATGGCTTTAAAACGTGTGTATTCGCGTAGAGGGTTGAAGTGGTATTGGAGAGTATTCGAGAGAAGGACTTTTCGTAGAGTGTCCTTAACCGAAATTCGGGTTTTATATCCAAGCCCGTTGGAAAAAAGCAAAACCTTACATGTCGGTTTACCCGGCGCTTTTCTGTCGGGTTTTCAGGTTTAAGGTCATGTAAGAAGAGAACAAAAACATACATTTCAAGTGCGAAATACGTAACTATCAAAAATATTTAAGGTTTAAGTGTAGATCGACTGAGAATGACCAGTTTATTCTTGTTCCATCTGCCTGTCCCTCCCTCTGTCTATTTAAAGCAATCAAATTGCAGAAGTAAGTTTTTTTTAAAAAGGGTTGTTGGATTTTTAAAAATACGATGACAAATTAGAAATAGCTCGCCCACTTGTGTTTACCCAATTTAAGCTCTTGAAGCCACATAAAAGGTGATCAATCTAGAGGTATTTATTTAATACGGTTGCGCTATAGTTGTGTTAAACTTTATTTTTTTTCTTTTCAGTATTGTTTGCCATTTCATCATGGAAGCACATTTACCGCGAAAACAACGGTTTGGGGAGATTATGGGCTGGTCCAATGATCGGTCCATATTTTTTCAAATTTGTAACGGGTGATCAACCTAAAGGTAGTTTTTCACAGATTACACTTGAGTTGTGATCAAATTTTTTTTTCAGTATATAGAACTTCAAATGTGGATGAAATTTGGCAGAGTTTATTACGATCGAACAGCAGGGAAACAAGGTGGTGCAAAATTAATCATCCAATTTTGTTTTTAAATAACTTTTATTCTGAATAAAAAAATGACGTTTAGCTCGCTTGTTTTATTTCGGTCTGTTGCTTTTACACATTGAAGAGGGATTAACCGGCTCAAGGCCCCTTGCATCTTTATTTAAATAGAATACAAGTTTTAAACAAAATGGCAAAGTGACATGGATTTTCGAGGCTGCACACTGCTTTTATCATGATTTCGCTTGAAGAAAACTTGAAAAGTGAGGTTTGCAACAGTAGTTCTCATTCGTTTGGGGAGAGCCTGGCCTTATAGAGTTCGGTTTTACTTTCATCAATTGCAGCAAAGCTTTCTGAAGAAGGTTGTCACGGTCCCGAAATCATGATAAAAGCAGTGTGCAGCCACGAAACCAATGTCACTTTGCCATTTTGTTAAAAACTTGTATTCTATTTAAATATAGATGCAAGAGGTCTTGAGCCGGCTAATCCCTGTTCAAATAAATGATTTTGAGTATTTGGACCTTGAAACACTTTTCTGTGTATTTTGCATGACTTTTTGCATTGTTTTTATTTTCTGTTAAGTGGAAAAGATGGTATTCGTCAAGTGGCTGCCCCTTGTGTTGATACACATTTCTGCTTATTTCACCGAATTTGCCATGATTTTTTGCAAGATTTACGGTAAAATCTGCTTGCATTCCTGTCGAAAATTCGCCTTAAGGTTTTCGATTGTCTCTTGCTGGCGAAAACCCGTGACCATAAGTTACCACATAAATATAAGTCTGGGATGGTTAAATCAGGCGCCAAAAGGGAGATTACCCAGAAAACACTTCGAGCATAATACTTTTATAAAGTATATTGTGGCTCATGCTGTGTTTGCGGTTGCACCGTCTTGTCGAAGCCACATGTGTACTTAAGCCCTTTCATCCAGTTTCGGCAGTAAGAAATTGGTTATCATGTCCCCTTAGCATTCACCAGTTATAGTGACCGCAATGCCGATGGAGTTTTCAAAAATATAAATAGTTATATATACATGGTTTTTCATAAACGCCTGGACAAATTTCACTAGCATATTCCTTGGCTAATTTCATGAAAATATATCCATCTATGACCATGCCCGAAAATGCAAGGAAGCGAAATGGCAGTGGTCTGATTTTTTAGTTTTTTTCTTCTCCTTACCTTTCTAAATTTACCTAAACGAAGCTCAGAGGTTCTTCCGTTCCAAAGTTATGAGTATTTGACTGTCGTGTATAAATCACCCTGTATATCATAAGCAGTGTGTCAATAAGCTAAGTCATCGTTTCTAAGGCACTGAAATTCAAGCGTGGTTCTCTCAAGGCTACTGCACGGTAAGTAGCCTTGAGAGATTACAATGGATCTTCGCACCACGCTTGAATTTCAGTGCCTCAGAAACGATGACTTAGCTTATTGACACAACAGCTTAAGTCGACGTAGAAACTCACGCTGCGCTTACACCACCGACCAAATATTACTCAAAAAATCGACACAATTATTCAACGATCTGGCGAAGTATTGCGCTTCATTGCCTGACCGTTTGTATTCTGAAGCTGGCTAGTTCACAAATGTTAAATATCATTGACGTACGACACCATTTGCAAATAACATCTTCCGATAGTAAGATTAATTTTGCGCTACCTTGTACATGGACATATGGCCTTTAAATAACTATAAAAGTTTCTCACGAAGCTGAATATAATTTTTTTTTGCATTTTGGTCTATGTCCGAAAATCTGACCATTTTAAGTATGGACATATTTACCCACAAACAATTAAATTTTCACACAAATTAAAATATAGCCTTTTTTAAATCAGATTGGAAACATATTTCTCATTCTTAGGAAAAAAATTAAGACCAAAATTTCGGGGTTTTACTTTCTAAAACCCGACAGAGATTTTTTTCAAACTACGGTTTTGAAAACATCCAAAATGCCGGTTTCTGAAAACTGCGTTTTTTTTAAAACACTCGTTCTTTATAATATAACCTCGTCTGCAGTAGCGGAAAATATCAAACGCCAATATTTACAATACAACGACTGAGGTGGTTATGGAAAATTATGCGGTTGGATGGAAATGCTGCAGCACTAAAAATTTTCGACGGCGAATCGAAAAAGGGTGCACACAAAAGGCCAACCAAGGCTCCAATGAAAAAATCAAGTCCAGCAAGACGTAATAAATCTTGATATAAAACACTGGAGGTCCCGCGCAGATTGTCGATGCAAATGGAATTTAAGCCAAATCGGGGCAAAATACCTTATGAGGTAGAGACTGGTCATATAATAAGTACGTGGGAGTGTAAATCTAATTTGTATGTAGATGTACGCATCTAGTTATAAAGTCCGAGTTGTATAAGATTTGGATTATATAAACAAGATGGTGCGATTTAAAATTTTTAATTTGAATCGGCTGTGAATAAAAAGTACTCATAAGTTCTTCAAGTTTCTGGTTTTATTGAAAAGAATGAACTTTGGCATTTAATAATGAAACACCATCCGATGCGTTTTCGCTTCGCCCAATGTGCTGAAGATTCTTTGGCAGGAGATGACGAATTTTAGCGAAAAATCTTGTTTTTAAATGAAGCTCTTTTTTATCTCGGTAGCTATATCAATAACCAAAATTGCCGCGTATGGGGTTCAGAGAACACAAAAGTGGCTGATGAGAAACCAATGCATCCACAACGAGACACTGTAATGCGTGGATTTTGGGCTGGTGGCATCGTAGGGCCATTTTTCTTCAAAAATGAGCAAGGAGCCGCCGTTACCGTCAGCGGTGAGCGTTACCGCGTCATGCTCAACGCATTGTTTTTCCAAAAAAATCAAGAAAATGACACGGAAGACATTTAATTTCAACAAGACAGGGCCATATGCCACACAGCCAACGCAACCATAGGTATTTTACTTACTGTTTTTGAAAATCGAGTAATCAGCCAAAATTGTGATGTCAATTAGCCGCCTCGGAACTATGATTTGAGCCCTTTGCATTATTTGCTATAGGAAGCCATTAAGCATCCAGAGACAATCGAAGCATTGAAACATGAAATCTAAGTTGCCATTGAAGAGATTCGACCCGAAACAATAGAAAATGTACTGAAAAATTGGGTTGATCGGATGAGGAACTGCCGAGCCAGTTGTGGTTGTCAAATGAATGATATTGTGTCCCATTATGAAATGACAAAGTTCAACCTTCCCAATAAAACCAGAAATTTTAAAAAATTATCAGTATATATTTTAGAGCCGATTAAAATAAAATTTAAAATGTTAAATCGCCCTCCTTGTATATTCTAAGGAGAATCAAAGAATATTTTGTTTCTTAGTTTTTAATTTTAACTTATTGACAGCTTCGTTTGCATTGAAGCTTTGAGATCTTAGTTTACTAACTATGTCATTAAGGCCACCGTATTTATAACTAACATCTTTTTTCGAGTGTGCTAACACAGGTCTCACTAACAAGTAACACAACTGACACGAACGAAATGACTACTTAACATACACATACGCACACTCAGACACACAATCATACAAACATCATACCTTGGCAAGTACTTGGTTTGTTGTTTGTGAACTCCTTTTCTCTTACAATTCTAACAAAAACACAACACACTCGTTCTCTGACTAAGTGTGTTTCCCTACATGAGGATGTGTGTGTTATATTTCATAAATGTGTAAATGTGAATTGAATAATTAAGTAGGTGTGCGTCTGTGTGTGTACGTGTATCATTTTGTAAGTGCCTTGTTAGTTATTAAAACTTTCACTCATAATTTGTTGTTTTGGAAAACCTCTTCATAAAAAATACTTTACACAGTTTACAGGTTCTTTTGTTCTCTCCTTCACACATAAGTGTGTCTGTATGTAAGGCTATTCCGCCAGTCTGTCTGTCTGTGTGTAAGAGCCCACCTTTTACTTTGTTTAGTAGGAATTGTTTATTTTATATGTATGTGTGTAAGGACCCGGTGTATGGTCGTCTGCCTTTATATGGCATTGAATGCATGAAAAGCATGTGTTCAGATATTGTCGCAAATATTTGTGTAAGTATGTGTGAGTTTGCTCACACATCTACAGTTCACACGTGGTTTGCTTAAACAATTACAACAATTATAATGACGCTGTTGCAAACAGCTGGAGGCCGCGAACAAAAGGAGAACTGCTTGTTGAATGGTTTGTTAGACTTGACTAGTAGTAATGAATGTCATTATTTTGCATGCTGAGAACCTTCAGCTGGAAAATGTTTTTACTTCAGTTATGGGTAGTTATTTATCTAAAAATATAAAATTTAAAACTGCATCAGCATGTGATGCATAAGCTGTATGGATTTAGGTTGTAAATAGCGTTAAGCACACTTTAATCTTTTTATCTTAAATCGTTTCTATGATATAATGAAGTTACTGGTCCTATATTTTAATGCGATATTGAAGTATGTCCCTGGTAATTATGTCCTTTTTATCAATGGCGAGTTTTTTCGTTTGCTTTTATCCATTGGTTGACATGATCTGTGCTTTTCGTTTTGTCAGGGAGTATCGTGGTGGCTGTAGTTTAAACGCATATTGAGGGGAGAGCTTCGGCTCGGTGTGGAGTTGCATTGCAACCGGGTGCTGTGACCCATAGAACAGCAGAGGTGTTAGATAGGCCTCACTTACCAAGGGGAAGTTATCTCCATACAGCTCGCATCGAATTGCTACCGGCGGGCTTTGCCTTAAGGGGCGCTGGCCGTCGCTTGGTAATGGCTCCAATTGCGATGGCGCACCATGGTTGAAGCTATCACAGCGAGAATCATGTAAAACACTCGGACTCTGTACACACAGAGAAAAGATCAGTTTAAAATAGTTCAGAGCTACACAAATTAGATTAACAAACTTTTTTGCAATCACCAACATTCCATGGTATTGATGGTAACTTGGTTTGGCAAACCATAAGATGGTAGATTCTAAAATATTGCTGTACATGCCGGTAATAAATCGATTATAATAACCCAATACAGTGAAACTGTTGGTTGCCAAAACCAACAACAAAATTACTCAAAATTTGAGTTGGTAAATTGACCATTTGGGCCTCATGAGCCAAAAAGTCCAATAAATGAAGCCTTTTTTGACGTATTTAGTGGGTACCAACTAATAGTACACACACGAAACTTTTTCGCCCTAGGCCGAGTTAGCCCATTTAAACTCCTAAAACCCTTGTGACCATAATGCATGATTTTAGGACCATACACGCAAAGACCAGCGAACGGCAATAATAATATGTTCTTTGCAATAAAAGTATGTTCGTCGCAACCATAGTATTGTTTTCTGAAATTAACTTTGACAACAGTATGATTGCGGCAATATTAATATTAATGAAATGTAACAATATTAATATTGCCAAATTAAAAATTGAAAATATGTTTGTAGCAACAATGCAATGTGGTTGGTGCCACAAAAGCATTGTTTTTTGGGTTTTATGTTAACAATAATATGGTTACGGCAATGATACTGTTTGATTGTTATTTTTCTTCAACTAAATATGCTATTGAGGTTAGCTTTCAAAACCCATTTGACATTAACGGGGACCTTTTTAGTGCCTTAGTAGCTCGGGGTGGATGTTATATGAGGTTCGGCCTGGCCGAATCTAATGACGTTTTTGAGTTGTCTTCACAATTTTTAAAAAATGAAATGGAAAGAAGTATTTTCAAGATCTTTTATTTAAATGAAATGGAAGAAGTACGAGTATTATCAATTTTTTTTGTTTAAATTTATGTGGAAACACTGCCAGCTCCGATTTTAGTTATGTTGTTGCTCAGCCGATGTAGATTTTGTGTCTTTTCGCTTCGTTTTGCATTCTTTCATAAGAACGTGTGTAAATATTTGTTGACATTTAGTTGCGTTTTGTCGTTCCACATCGGTATGTACTGTACTTTTATTGTATAAAAATAAACACATTGTATCATTGTCATTGTTGCGAAATAAAGGCTTTAGCTTCTTACTTTTCTTAATATATTACAAAAATGTAAAGTTCGATGCCCAGATATGGCACCTCGTAAATGTCGGAGACTTTACGAGTAACAGATTTATCTCTAAGCCATGTTAAACTAATATTTCAAATGCGTTAACCGTTCGGAGCCGGCGTAAACAGAAGGTCCCTGTTAGTGAGTACATGAATTGAAAAGGGTGTGAAAATAAATTTATAAGTTAAATTTGTCCGCGACCGAAACACCCTAATGTTCAGCGCGACTGAGAAATTTTGCTGCTTGACTGAGAAATTTCAAAATTCATCTCTTTTTCGCTTAATCCTTGAAATATATGATAAATGTATACAGATTTATTGATAAATTTATGAAAAGTAATAATATACATATTAAATAAAAAACATAAGATGAAAAACATATTGCGATGATTGTATATGAACACATTTTCTCGATAACATGTAATTTTTGGAGGCCCCTTTAGGGGCAGTTCCGGTCGACCTTAATCGACCATCGAGATGTCCCCAGATAGGTCTGTGGGAGGATATATGGTCGGTTTTAAAGGAAATATTTAGTGCATGCCATATATCTCCGATCTAAAATCGGTCTAGGATATATGGTAAATTAGGTCGTGATCTACTCCCTCAGACCTATTTGGAGACATCTCGGTGGTTGATTAAGGTCGACCGGAAGTGCCCCTAAAGGGGCCTCCAAAAATTACATGTTATCGAGAAAATGTGTTCATATACAATCATCGCAAAATGTTTTTTATCTTATTTTTTTATTTAATATGTATATTATTAATTTTCATAAATTTATCAATAAATCTGTGTACATTTATCATATATTTCAAGGATTTAGCGAAAAAGAGATAAATTTTGAAATTTCTCAGTCAAGCAGCAAAATTTCTTAGTCGCGCTGCACATAAGGGTGTTTCGGTCGCGGACAAATTTAACTTTTAAATTTATCTTCACACCCTTTGAATTGAACACACTGACAGGTGCACACGTGTGCACCCGTGCATTATCTTGAGGAAAAAGAACTCTTTTCTTGGCCGTGTGGGGTTGTTCTTTTCTAACTCCTTCTGTAAATCGGTCTAATAAGTTGGCATATTTTTCGCCATTTATTGATTTTCCCGTTTGAAGGTAATCGATGTGGATTATGCCGCGTGCATTTTAAAAAACCATCACCTTATTGACCGAAAAAGTCACCTTGGCCTTCTTCGAAGACGCTTCGTCTGGAGAAAACCATTGTTTTGACTGCTTCTTGGGCTTAGTAGTGTTATAGTGGATCCATGTTTTATCCACAGCTAAAAAAACCCGTAAAAACTCATTCGAAATTCGGTAAAACAACTCCAAACAATCCTTTGAAGTTTTCACACGATTAGGTTTATGGTCAACTGGGAGCAAAACGCGGCAGACATCTTGCAGACAGCTTTGGTTAACCCTACTGATCTTGTAATATCGAAACCACACTGCCATATGAAATGCGTATGGCATTAACAATCTCACGCACTTTTACTCTTTCATCGGCTAACATCTTATCGTGGATTTTTTCGACATTGTCAGGGGTATTGACCTCAATTGGCCGTCCAGAACTTTCAGCGTCATTTAAACTTGTGCGACCAGAACGAAAGTCAGAAAACCACTTTTTACCATTAAAAACGATGGTGTAGAGACCACATAGTATTAATCAAGTTTTTCGAGGTTGTTTATTTTAAAGAACTGTTAAGCACAAACTAAATAAAAGAATTCTCTTAAAATTTGCCAGTAGTCTACTAACAGATGGTAATTGATGAGAGCAGTGTTTCATATAACTACGAGGGAAGTTTGAAGAGTCACGGAATTATTGATATGCCCTCGTATTATATAGTCGGCGACGTTCGACTTTTGCTTTTTTAATTAGTTTTTTTTTACAATATATATATTTAAAAAGTTTGCATTATGTGTATGAGCGATTCGGTCGTCATTTTTACTCTTAAATGGTGCAATTTTTTTTAGTAATAATATTTTTTTTCCTCAGAAAACCATAAACAATTCACTCTCCGCAAAATAACATCATTCAAATTATTTATGAATTTCGGTCTGGCTGATGCAAAATTATACCTGTCGAGTTGAGTATTGTAACCTAATCCCTGATGTCCCTTCGAATTCTTTTTGATATCCTTTTAAAGCCACAATGGCATTGAATACACTTTAAACCTTAATAAAGGTTTCCATCTAGACTCAAACACACAAGTCTTTTATTAAAAAGTTCAGACATGCTTAATGAAAAATCCTTATTTGGTATACTTGAGTTTTTAGTATTGGAAAAGCTTTCCTTGCCATTTTTTTGTCTTGTGTTTGTACCCTAAAATGCTTCAATATCCTGTTACTTGTACAGATCACTTAAAAACTTTGAAGAGTTTTTCAGGAGCCTCTTTACATGCCGAAAACGATGTTAACATCATCAACTCATAACCGTTGGCTGGACTGTTTGGCTGGGCGCTCAACATATATAAAAGTTTTTGCGATTTTGTTTTTTGCTTTATAATGAATTCATATGCCCAACAAATGCTGTAATAAATTCTCGTGTTGTTCATTTGTTTGCTGTTTGCCTTCTGCTATTGTGGTCGTGCCGCTTTGCTGCTGCAACAAGCAAACACTCATACACGCACACAGTCAGACTCATAGACAGAGTCATGGCTAAGTCAACAACACAAAGA
The DNA here is from genome assembly GCA_963513945.1 of Hydrotaea diabolus. Lineage (NCBI taxonomy): Eukaryota > Metazoa > Arthropoda > Insecta > Diptera > Muscidae > Hydrotaea > Hydrotaea diabolus. The sequence continues at coordinate 48,862,513 of OY740717.1, read as the reverse complement.
GTTAAATGCTATTCATTTGTAATAAAAGTTCACTGAACCGTAACAATGCATAAAACAATATGAACTTTTAGACAAATACTCACTCAAACAGAAAAGGCACTCATTCGTTCCGACATCCATACGTACAATCCCGGAAGTGCACACCAACACAGTTAGACATTTATGGTCCAACACAGACACACACATACTGCCTGTATGAGTGTTTCTAAATATTTACAAGCGCACCGATTTCTATGTGTGTGTGTATTCGTAGTTGCGTTCATACAATCATTTGTATGCCATTGACGCGAACATATGTGCTTGTGTTGGTATATCCGGGCACACATACATTCCCCTACACAGCTCATGATTGTGTACGTGTGTGTTCATGTCTGCATGTACATTTTAACAGTTTATGCATATTGTTGCTTCTTTGCCATTGTTGTAAAACTCAGGCTCAATTATTACCACAATAACTGCTGATGCTATAGATACCAACATTTCCCCAACCTCCTTGCCTTGTCGTACTCCTAGCATTTTACCATTGCTTAAATGGTCGTTGGGTCGTGGGTTGGTTTTGGTATTGCCCATGTCGGCTAGGTTCTGGTTATTTGCAAGTAATTGACTATTCTATTCTCTGGCTGTGATTTAATAAAGACTCATAGTGTAAACCAATGAAGCGCCACCATCGCAACCAGCACCACTACCACCGCCACCACCAACCTCCCCCTAAGTTAAACCACAGAAACTTTGGTCTAAGTAATAGTTAAATTTCTTAACTATTTGTTCCAATAACCGTAAGTAAGGCAGCAAACGGAAGGGCAGCAGGGCAGGAATATCACGTTGTTAGGAATGGAACATTGCAAAGGATTCCTTTTGACTTTAGACCACAAATTGCTCTTTTATTGCGAGCAGTAAGTGCAAATTGTTGGCCTATTTGTGGCAGTTATTGCAAATGCTGTAAAGGAGGATCAGTTGTATTCTATGGAGTGGGTTGTGTAGATAGGTTATGGCTATCCGTAATGGTAGGTAAGGGTAATATCTGGCGGAATTGACTAATTTGTTTGTTAGTCGTACAATGTCTTATAGTTCGGTGTACAAGGTATTGCAAAGGGTGTTTTTTCAGACGTGTGGTTTTCAAGAAGAAATAAAACGCTTATAATTTAATGTGATGGCCAAGAATTTTGCTTTATTATAAAGATAAGTGTTTTCCGTAATGTTTAAAAAATTCTTTCAGGCAAGAGGACGTCGTGGCTGGCTCGAATAAATTCCAGCCGAAAGGCTATATTTTCAACAACTATTTTCAGCATTTGGGGCCGTATGTCAGCAATAACACGCCGAATATTCTCTTCCCAGGCGTGGATCGTGTCGGGCTTATCTGCATATACAAGCGACATACATAACGTTGCCGGTGTTAAATTGCATGATCTTGAAGACCACGACAAGGTCGTCCACATCAACATACTCCAATTTAGGCACGAAAAAGTTATAAATCGTGACTCTATAGCATTTTCCATCGACTGTAACATCTGCCCATAGAGCACATCAAACAGTGACTTTTTGAGGTAGTAACGGCGTGTCTACAATGGCTGGTGGATTTTCATTACTCCAAATGTGACAATGTTGGCTTTTTACGGGGGTTGATATATATATTCTGGCCTAGGCAACACTAAGTGTTTCCTAGCGCCATCTGACATTTCCACTGGAAAGTATGACATTTTTAAGCATAAACGTACTTAGAACGTTTTGACGTACTACCACCATTTGTGTTGTTTACAGTGACTTGAAAACAATCAATTAGACATAAAAATGGAATTAACTCGTGAACATTTTTGTGCGATCATTTTTCAAAACTTTCGACGTAGATTATCACGACAAGTGTGCATCGATGAACTTAAATCTTTGTATGAAGATGAAGCACCATCCTATGGCAATGTGAGAAACTGGTTTAATGAATTTAATCGTGGCCGACGCTCGCTCAAAGACGAAGGTCGTGAAGGTCGTCCAAAAACGGCCGTTGTGCCAGAGAACATTGATGCCGGGCGTAAACTGATAATTCAAGATCGTTATGTCACATACCGTGAGATAGAGACATCCTTGGACATTTCTTCCACCAGCATACATTCGATATTGCATGAACACCTGGCCGTAAAAAAGGTTAGTTCTCGTTGGGTCCCGCACAGTTTGACAATCGCCCAAAAAAAGGGTCGTATCGGATGGTGCAAAGAAATTTTGAAAAATACGATCGCGGTGCTTCAAAAGACTTTTATAAGATTATTACAGGTGACGAATCATGGATATATGCTTATGAGCGAAACAAAACAGCAATCGACCGTGTGGGTCTTCGAAGACGAGCCAAATCCAACGAAAGTTGTTCGTGCAAGAAGCACTTCGAAGTAAATGGTCGTCTGTTTCTTCGGCAAAACTGGTCATGTGGCGACTGTTCAGCTTGAGTAACTTAGGACGATTAATTCTGAGTGGTACATCACAATTTGTTTGCCTGAAGTCTTCGGAGAAATTCGAAAACCGAACAAGAGAAGACGAATCATTGTGCACCGTGACAATGCGAGCTTCCACACATCGGCTCAAACCAGCGCCTTTTTGACTGGCCAAAACGACGAATTGATGGGTCATCCGCCGTACACACCTGACTTGGCACCCAACGAATTCTTTTTATTTCGGCAGATCAGGACAAAAAATACGTGGTCAATGATTTTTATCGGTAGAAGATGCTGTTGAAGCATTCAAAAACCATGTTTTGGAGGTGTATCAATCGGAGTGGAAAATGTGCTTCGACAATTGCTTTGACCGCATGCAAAAGTTTATAAATCATGCTGGAGAATACTTTGAAAAATAATAAAACCATTTTTGATGATGAATTTTCGCATTTTTATTATAAGGCCAGAAATGTATATAAGTATAGCAGTCCTCAGCCAAAAGTGAGCTTTATCACTGAACAAAATGTTCTTGTAAAAATCGGGATCGGTGGCCACCTCGTTATGGGCCCATTCACCACGATTTGAAACGTAGGCCCATTCATTATGAAATGGCAAACCACACTGAGCATAGATCAAGTGACAAGTGGCCCGATTGAAAACCACACTTCTTAAAAAACACCCTTTATATCAAATCCATCGAATCAAGCTCACTTTGAAAGAGCAACGGCATTGCATCTTCAGACAGGCGGAACTGTTCCGGTTACCGCATTCGCAAGAATCTCGTCAATTTAATTTTGTAAGCTGTTCGCGAAGATTTTTCGATTTAAGATAGGTTGGTATCCTCATGCTTGTGATTTCAATACAAAACAAGTTAAAATAACTTATGCCAAGCAAGGCTGACTTTGAGATACCCTCCACCAATCTCTGTCTGTGGTGCCGCCGACTGCCTCTCTAAGGTAACAATGTACCTCTAATCGGAAGGGACATACACCACACTTTCGCACTGGGTATTATAAATTAGTGCTGATGTTGACGACACCGAAAAAGAATGGAAATAGACCCTATGTTACGTAAACCGATCGATTTGGAATCACCATGTTAAAACTTCTCTGTAGGTCTCGATCAGGCTTTCGGATACACAGTGTCCCGTCCATTTAAGCCATGTTCCAAAAATAAGTGAAATTGGTATTCATGATTATTTTGTGTGGATCCATTTTGCTGTCAAGAGGTCGCATAAAATCGGCCACCTATGCCTAGATTCGTGATGAAAGTTAGTTGGTTTGTGGATCCACATTGCCATTGCAACATTTGCCGAAAGGACCTGGATCAAATTTACCGGTTCAAGAAAATTTCTAAAAAAAAGTAATCCAAGTACGAGTATGTATCAAGTTTATGACACCGCTATCTACATATCGTCCACGAATGTATAGAATATGGATTGTGTACTTAGTTTAGCAATCCGTTTGTCACACGTAGAAAAAAAGCATGGTTGGGATAACAATATTCAAAGAGCATCATACTTTTGCTGGGTATATGGATGTGGTACAACAATATTATGATCCTCACAACCATACTATGATCCTCACAACCATATTATGATCCTCACAACCATAGTATGATTGCCACTCAACCATTCTATGATCTCTTCAACCATATTATGATCCTTACAACCATAGTATGTTTTACATACAACTATAGTAGGATCCTTAGAACAACATCAGGACTTACCAGCAACCATGTTATGATCCCTACAACTATAGTATGATCACAGACATTTATATACTATGATCACTAAAATTATTTATTAGAATTGGGCTATGTTGTCAACAGTAGATTTAAATTATGAAAATTATATAAAAATACATCAAATTGAAAATAATAGGAGTGATTTATTTACAGTAGAAAGAATCATTTTAAACAACCGAAGGCGCTTTTATTAAAAATATCTCAGTTAAACAAAGACAAGCAGTCTGTTTGAAAAATTTTAATTTTTTTTATAAAAAGTACTATTACTACATTAGATCCGACCCAATAACATTGTTCTAAAAAGCATATTCCCAGTAAACAAAATTTGCCGACAATGTCTGATATCAGACAATTCTGAACAATATCTCAACTCTATCGAGAATTCTTACCGAAATCGTTACAAACTCTGTTCGATTTGTCTGGGGATTTTTTATTTATTATGTTAAGAAATATCTGAACGAATTCGGCCAGAATTCTGTTAGACTCGTCTGTAGGATTTTTATTAATTTTTTGTTCAGACTTCTCTAATCGAACTCGCAACGAACTCTGAACTATTTATTTGAGGTAGTCTATTCGTTTAAAATTTTTGTTATTTGCTTCATATTTTACAGTGGTTGTTCTTGTGTTCAGTCATGCCGGAACAAATACTGAACGAATTCTTAACTGTTTGTCTGAGGTATTTTATATTTCAAATTCTGAACGTTTGGTTAGCTTTGCTGTGCGATGGACTTTTATTGTGTTCGGAGGAAAACTCTACTGCCGGTAGTTCTCGTTAAATGCAAATTTGGTTGCCCTTAAGTGTATAGCCACTGAACATAGTTACAGCAAAATTATTGCTTGCAAATCTGCAGACACCCCTGTTTGCAACTAAAAGTCTTTTCGAACGCTTTTTGAAAATGTTTTACAACTTTTTTTTGTAGAACAAAAATATTTTCTTCTTTTTGATTGTTTACATTCAGAATTTACCATGACATAAGCTCAGAATTCGTTCAGAATTCGGTTCGTAATATCGGTAAAAACATCAGAATTTAATAAGACTTAATGCCAGAATCCTGACCGAAGTTGTTCAGAATTAGTTCAGAGTTCGATACGACAAATCGAAATTTCCTTTCGAATTTCCCAAGCCTACAGTTCAGAATTCGGTCAGAAATCGGTTCGAAATGTCTGCAAAAACATCAGAATTCCCTCAGGGAAGTAGTTCAGAATTCGTCTCAACCCTCTCATATGTATATCGTTACGAACTCGGTAAGAATTCTGATCCGAAGTCGGAACATCTTGCCGATTATTGAACAGAATTCTGACCGAATTCTGAAGGTTTGGTTTGCTGGGTTCTAATGAAGAAAAATAACACTCATACGGTATGATTGCCGTAAAACCCAAAAAAAAACAATACTTTTGTCGCACTAACCATATTTAATTTCATTTTAAAATTTGTCAATAATACTTCTGTTACATTTCAACAATATTTATATTGCGGCAATCATACTATTGTCAAAATTAAATTCAATAAACAATACTATGTTGTGACGAACATAGTTTTATTGCGAAGAACATATTATTATTGCCGTCACCATATAGTAACGATACTTTTTGTCTGAGTGCATATCTTGAAATTTTCTAAAGATACTGTGGTAGTATTTGTTGTTGCCCATCTTACAACGATAAGACTATCTAAATATGTCTGTCCGTCTGTTCTTCCATCTTTTTGTGTATCTTTTGGTCAATTGAAATGAGGTAATAACTTGTCTGCTACAAGATGTTGGATTATAGTCATTAGATGTTTCGGATGATAAAGAACAGGTTAGAAATCTAGACTGATTGCCAGGGCTTAGACCATGGACGTCCCATATCGGCACATGTACCCACCCAAAAAATCTATGTGTGTAAAAGGCAAGCAACTTAATGGCTTTATGATATTCTACCGTTCTAGATCCATCCTACAAACTTTGACATAGAACGATATGGTATTCTAAAAGGCCTTTCCATCTATGTTTGGATAGCGTCCGAACAATACTATACTATAAGCTTTACACTTTTAAATATACCATTAATAACTACGGGGTGCCAAGCATTAACTACCCAGCAAACCGAACCTTCAGAAATCGGTCAGAATTCTGTACGACAATCGGCAAAATGTTCCGATTTTGGATCAGAATTCTTACCGAGTTCGTAACGAAAAACATATGAAAAGGTTGACACGAACTCTGAACTGCTTCTCTGAGGGATTTTTGATGTTTTTGAGGACATTTCGAACTGCTTTCTGACCGAATTCTGAACTGTAGTCTTGGGAAATTCGAAAGGAAATTTCGATTTCTCGTATAGAATTCTAAACTAATTCTGAATGTTTTCGGTCAGATTTCTGGCATTAAGTCGTATTAAATTCTGATGTTTTTACCGACATTTCGAAACGAATTCTGAGCTTATGTCATGGTTAATTCTGAATGTAAACAATCAAAGAGAAGAAAATATTTTTGTTCTACAAAAAACAGTTGTAAAACATTTTTAAAAAGCGTTCGGACTTTTTTGTTACAAGCAGGGGTGTCTGCAGTTTCGCAAGCAATAATTGTGCTGTGACTATGTTCAGTGTCTATACACTTAAGGGCAACCAAATTTGCATTTAACGAGAACTGCCGGCAGTAGAGATTTCATCCGAACACAATAAAAATCCCTCGCACAGCTAAGCTTAACAATCTTTCAGAATTTGAATTTGAAATATAAAAATACCTAGGACAAACAGTTAAGAATTCGTTCAGAATTAGTTCCGACATGTCTGAACACAAGAACAACAACTGTAAAATATGAAGCAAATAACAAAATTTTTAAACGAATATACTACCTCAGATAAATAGTTCAGAGTTCGTTGCGAGTTCGATAAGAGAAGTCTGAACAAAAAATTAATAAAAATCCCTCAGACAAGTCTAACAGAATTCGGGCCGAATTCGTTCAGATATTTCTTAATATAATAAATAAACAATCCTCAAGCAAATCGAACAGAATTTGTAACGATTTCAGTGAGAATTCTCGATAGAGTTCAGATATTGTTCAGAATTGTCTGATATCAGACATTGTCGGCATTTTTATTTTCATTCATTCATTTTTTTTTCTTTTTTTGATGTGGACAACATCTGAGCATCGAATGAGACCGATCCCATGCCCCAAAAGTGTTCCCTCCCAGAGATATGCGCGTTTTATAAAAGTGAAGTCAACGATTCTAAGCGCAAATAGAAAGGGACCTAATCTTTAAAATGACTCTCCTGAACAAAACTTTTCAGCAACTTTTCCCTTTTTTTTTTTTTTTTGATGTGGACAACATCTGAGCATCGAATGAGACCGATCCCATGCCCTAAAAGTGTTCCCTCCCAGAGATATGCGCGTTTTATGAAAGTGAAGTCGACGATTCTAAGCGCAAATAGGAAGGGACCTAATCTTTAAAATGGCTCTCCTGAACAAAACTGGTTTTTAACCTTAGGTCCCTTTCTATTTTGCGCGTCTCATATATTTTTATGATTATCGTATCGCTTGGAAGCATTCACCGTCTATGACCATTTTTTTTATACATTTTTTGCGGATTTCGAAATGTTTTCGGCGTAAACAAAGGGTTTGGTGTGCTTAGAAGCGATAATATATGATATGGTTTCCTTGTTGATGTTGGAATAATCAAAATTATGTTACAATAGCCAATGTAACAGGACTTGGTCACTACAAAGAACTAATCTGTTGTCACCGCCAAATATTTTAAAGTAACAGTTACATCACAATTTTTTGTTTGCCATAACCGCTAGTTCTGGCAACCAATAGTTAAACTGAATTCAGTTTGTATAACTGTGTTTTTGACTTGATTGCTATAATATGGTTGTAGCAACCATCATACCATGCTACCATCAATACTATGGAATGTTAGTTATTGCAACAGAAATTCGGTTTATTAAACAACGGACTGATTTCCGACTGATTTTACCTCTGTGTGCAGGGACTGCCGTCAGACGAAATGGACAAGCAGCCTATAACCTACTATATCTGCAAATATACAAACATATATCACTTTAGTCAACAAAAATACAGCTTGTTACTCGTAATTGTTGTCCCATCGCAATAAAAGTACTTTTTCAAGACCCATGGAAATTTCCATACTGGCCTTCGTATGTCCATTATCGGAATGTTGACTTTCAAAAGAAGGTACATTTTTCTCCATTCAATGTCCTGCAGATGTTATTGCTCACGTATGTTTGTATCTTAATCAAGAATCGCTTTAACAATTTGTGCTTGTAATTATAATCAAATCAAATCGAAATATTAATTTACGTAATAACATTTTCTTATGCAACAATTGCGTTTTTGGTGTAATTTCTTGATTACACACGAATTTTTTGGTAATTTAATATTTTCACAACGCCATAATTATTTCGGAATATTATTTTGATTTAGCTGCGTCTGCACGAACGGTGTTAATTGTTCATTCAACTGAAAATGGTAGATGTTTATCTGAAAGTCATTTTCGAATCGATTACATCTATTTTGGTTACTTTAATTCGTTGTCGTACTCATAGTCAGTCATGGTAATAGTACTTTTGCTGGTATTGAGACCACAAAATGTGGAAGCATTAAATGTGTTAACATTTGCCCAAAATCTGTTTTATGTCATTCTGCATTAACATTGTAGACCATTCGTCAGTAAAACGAGTTTGAGTTTGATCATAAATAATTTATAAAAACTCTTAAAATTTTTTACTTGAGACTAATTTCCTTCTTACCGAGAACTTGGAACTTCTTTGCAAATAATAAGAGAATATGTTCCTTTGCTGACTGACATATATTTAACGTTTCCTTTAGCGCTTTAAAATTGAATCTCCATCGGAATATTCCAAACAATAAAAAAGTCAAAGTACATTAAGGAACACTTAATACGCCAAGATTAATGCAAGAACTTAAGGATAAGATATAACGGCACATTACCGAAATTGAACCACCATAATGTCTCACAGTCATTGAAAATATGGACCGAGGGATAGAAATATGCTACCAAAGCATTGATACGCATTAGGCCAATATTCTATTTTTTACATAATTGCCCTAGATCCTTCTATCATAATAATGAAATATTAAGATAACTCTCTGAAAACTTTATGTTTTATTTACTATTAATATAGTGCGTTCTAGTTGGTCCCCCCTCTACTTACTAAAGTCCTGCAACATCTGGATAAGGAACAAGGGTAAACTTCTTTTAAAGCAGTGAGCTGTACATGACTCAATTCCTATACTCTTAAATTGCTAGATGTTCTTGAGGCTAGTTTTACTGGCATGATAGTCGTGAACACTTCCCTTGCACATATACATAAGTTCAACCGATTTTTACCAAAAACAATGAAAGTTCCTCACAAACACAAATATCACATAAGTTCTACAATCCGGGTCAATTGGGTCCAAATACATTTGTTAATTGGGCTTTTCGGAACAGCCAGGAATGCAGGGTATAATATAGCCGCCCACGTCTGACTTTAGCTTTTTTACTAATGCTTCATTTTTTGTCGTGCTCTATCCAGTGTTGCCAACAGCCTACAAGCATTTTTTTTGAAAATTTTTTTAAACTTTTTTATCGTAGCTGACCTGTTGTTTCTGGTTCAACTTTGTAAATTCTGTAAACAGAAACATTTAAGCATAGTATTAACACATTTTAAAATTAGTTACTTCCTCACTTTTAAAGTATTACATTGTCTTTTAAGATGAAATAAACTCAAATTTGCTAACATACCATACGATGTAAATTAATTTTAGCCCTTAATTTTGCAAATTCGCTTTCCAATCATTGTCCGCATTGTTTAAAAGTTTTAAGCACAGTTTTACAAACACGGAATTCAGTTCAAAATAAACAGGCAAAAACACTGTAAGAAGTTGTAAAGATCCGACATACATATACATTTTGTGTACTGCGAAAAGTGGCTGAAAAAGTGATTTTTAAGCCAAAAAGCGCACCTGGCACCGTTTTCTGAAAAAGGTACCAATGTCCAAAAAAAAGTGGCAAAAAAGCTTCAAAAGATCCGTTCTGGCAACACTGCCTCTAGCAGTTGTCCCACTTATAGAAATGACTTGGTCTTATATTCTGTTGAAACAAGAAAATTAGAAAAAATATATTTAAAATGAAAAAATTTGTTAAGTCGTCTGAAATATTTAAAGTTTTAAGTACGACAAATTGTATCAGAATCAATTGCCACCATTATTATACATACGTTGCCTGAGAACATTCTCTAGCAATCTCTGTTTCAAAAACATTCTACAGTAAATACAGGGTGGGCAAAAAGCTACCATGGGGTTAAAACTTTAATAACATTTTCGTTTATTATATTTTTTCGCATGTTATATCCCGAAACATACTTTGCTCAGCATGTAATGCAACAAATAATAGCCCAAACCAATAAAAACTCATATTTTGTAAATAATACTAAAAAAAACGCTTGATATTTTAATTTCACAAAATATATTGGACCAAATGGTCCCTAATCCAAGATACGTAACTTCTTATATTTCTCAGTCTCAGCTTATGTCAGAAACTTGAATTTTTGGAAATAACACTGTTTTATAAAAAAATAAGCTGAAATATTAAGGCACTATACATCACCGTTCAAAAGTTATAAAGGAAACGATCAAAAAATTGGACCAAATGGGCTTAATCTAACAGCAGGGTTAACTAAGAATCATTATTCCAGAAATGCGTACTCGATTTGAGGGAAGCAAATTAGAAGCCGGAGCATGTTGACTTTGTGTTATGTTTACGTTAAGTATATTAAATATAGAGTGATCCATCTAGAGGTATTTTTTCAGAACAAAAAAAAAGAACATATAAAAATCAAATCAAGTGTGGAATCTTCATTGGTAATTTGAATTTTTCGAAAATAATTTCCTTCAAATGTTGGCAACTGTATTATGGAAATGAGCCTTCCGTGAGAAACGGGAAGATCCGCTGTTTTCGACCAACATTTTGTTCAGTGATGAGGCCCATTTCTGGCTCAACGGCAAAGTCAATAAACAAAATTGCCGCATTTAGGCTGAAGAGCAACAAGAAGAGGTTCAAGAGGTGTCATTATACCCAGAGAAAACAATGGTTTGGTGTGGTTTATAAGATGGTGGAACCATTGGTGCATATTTTTTTTCAAAATTGATGATGGCCGGAACGTAACCATGAATGGTGCTCGCTATCACGACATGATATCGATCTTAATGCTACCAGAAATTGAAGCTCGTAATCCCTACGACACTTGGTTTCAACAGGATGGTGACACTTGCCATACAGCTGCTCAAAAAATGGATCTCGTTTCGAAAAGCAGATAAGGTCGCAGATGGTGGTCGTTTCGAAAAGCAGATAATTTCACGTTTTGGACAGGTGAGTTTGCCGTCTAGATCAAGTGATATCACACCTTTAGACATTTTTCTTTCTGGTAACGTAAAGTCCAAAGTCTATGCTGACAAACCAGCTACGATTCAGGTTTTGGAAGCGTGTCATTAAAGCCATACTGGTCGAAATGTTCGAACGACTCATCCAAAGAATGGAAACCCTAAGGCGTAGTTGCGGCCAACATTTGAAGGAAATTATATTCGGAAAATAAATGCCATAAAATCTCTTTTCAAATTACCAATAAAAATTCCCCACTTGATTTAAATTTTTATATTTTTTTGTTCTGAAAAAATACCTCTAGATTGATCACCCTTTATAAGGCAATACGATAAGGTGTATATGACTTAAAGTAGGTTTGTATGGCACTTTTGTTAAAGGGCCAGAATATTTTATACTAACTTAAATATTTGTTTTAATTGAAAAGTATATAAAATGCTTCATTGTAACCGTACAAATGGAAACTAATCATGTGTTTGGGGGCGCGTTGAAAATTTTAAAAATGCCAAAAAAAAATAATTTTTGGGTTTTACTTAAAATCTTGCTGGTCTTGAACGGCTTAGCAGATTTGTACGAGAGTCTTTTAAAAGATAATACAGGGAGGATCGCGGTAATTTGCAGGCTGTGGCAGAACTGTTGGACGAAGATAGTGGAGAGTGTACGTGCTTATAGTGGCTAATGGGAGATTTGTGTTCGTATGCCTTTCAGTCGCCATCATGCATTGAACACGTGAGGAAAGGTCATTATGTGTTGAAGCGTTTTTTTTTCAAATGGGCACCCGATCTGTGCAGTGCAACGTTCTTTTCGTTTACGATTAGCTGTTCCCCAACGCGTACGTGTTCATAGATGGCAATCAATTGTATAATGGGTAACTTCCTTGAGAACAGCAAGGAATGTGTCATGTGTACGAAGGGGACCTGAGAGAAGGATTACAATACCACAAAACATCTAGAGGGTTAGAACAGCAGTACTGCAATATCCGAAACGCTCTACTCGGAAGCAATCACTTGCTCTTGGCATTTCCAGATTTTTTATCCGGCTCTTGAGGCAATGAAATTAAAGGATACATGGTTTCAAAAGGATGCTGTTATTGCACACACAGAGAGGGTTACCATGAATTGTTTGAGGCAAATGTTTTCTGGACAGCTTATCTCTTTGAGAGGTGATGTGAACTGGCCGACACGCTCACCAGACTTAGCCCTTTGGGGTTACCTGAAGTCGAAAGTGTATATCAACCGTCCCAGTCGACGCGCTTGTTAGAGTTCATGAAAACTTCAGAAAACGTATGCAGCAGCAAGTAAATAGCGAAGGTCGGCACTTGCCAGATACACTATTTAGAACCATGCATTTTAAAAATTTCCTTGCTGTTCATTATAATTAAAATATAAAATATATTTTTCTAAGGTTCACAATTCTTTTATTTCAATCCCAAATAAGCAAAATTATGCGCTCCACCCTGTATTACGATTATGATTTATTTTATGCATTCTTATTTTAATTTTTAAATATTTTTTTCGAAAAATTATATATTGCAATTAAAATATAATTTTTTTACTTAATAAAAATTTAAATTTTTTAAACAAAAAATATGTATTTTTTTAAAACAAAACTGTAAAAAAGCTAAAACACGGTAGTGATCGACTAAGTTACAACCAGCACTCCTAGATGTTTAGAATAACCAACTCAAAAATAGGTTTTGGACCTAATTTATCCAGATTTTAAAACCAATGTCATATATGCAAGTATCATCGTAATTGTATGATAACAAGATGTTGGCTAAACTATTGGCTAAACACTGAGGCATTAATGAGGTTCTATGCCGTTAATGTGCCGAATTATCTCATGATTTAGCTCTTGAATTGTTACTGGAACACCTTTTCTTTCAAATAAACCCAAACGAAGAAATCCAACGGTGTCACATCATGATCTTGGCGACCAACGAACATCGCCACGACGTGAGATAACACGGCCATTGAATTTGTAGCGCAAAAGTTTTATTAGCTGTGTGGCAAGTGGCACCCTCCTGTTGAAACCACATATCGTGCACATCCATATCTTCCAATTCGGGGCATAAAAAGTTGGTTATCATCTCAAAATAGCGAACACCATTCACAGTAACTGCCTGACCGGCTTTATTTTGGAAAAAAATACGGCCCGATGATGCCTCCAGCCATAAACCGCACCAAACATTCAATCTTTGTGGGTGCATTGTTTTTTCGACAATCACTCTTGGGTCATCATTCGCCCAAATGCGGCAATTCTGCTTATTAACGAATCCACTGAGGGGAAAATCTTCCTCATCACTGAAGATGAAAAATCGAAAATTCATCATCCGCAACGCCCATTTTCATAATAAGCTTGAATAACGTAAACGCGTTGCTCACTTGTGTATCTTTCCATGGTTCGAATTGAATTAGAATGAAGTGCAGAAAAAAAGTTTAGGTGTGGTTCACATTCAACATGGGCCTTTAAAATTTAACCACCCCTTTATTACCGCCATTTCGGCATTAGAAAAAAAAAACAAACAGAAAAAAACTTGACGTTTAGAGGTGATTCACATTCAACATCGGCCTTTAAAATGTAACCACCCTTTACTACTGTCATTTCGGTATTAGCTCACGAGATATAGCCTTTCAAAGTTCAGGGTTGTATGGGAGGGCCCTTTATTTGAAATTTTAACACAATATGGTCTATTATAAAATGTTTATCACTGATTTAACTTTTTTAAAATTTTTTATGACGATTAGTCCCTTACTTTGGCCGACTTTTCTTTCAAGTTCTACTACTGTGGGCAGTAGTGTATGGTTTATATAGTTTATAGTTTATAATAATACCCACGTCATTGATTTTATTCTCTTTAAATTTTATAATGATCGGTCCACTACTTTGACCATAAGTGCCACGCCCCCCTAATCAAAAATGGCCATAACATAATACAAAATAATTGACTACTGACTAGTTCAATACTATCAAGCTTCAATAGTGAGATCTGTAGTTTAGTTTCCACAGACAGACAGACATAGCTAGATCGTCTTAGAATTTTACGACGATTCAGAACTTTATGGGTTCTCCGATCAGTATTTCAATGTGTTGCAAAAGGAATAACACACCCTCTTTCTATAATGGAGGTATGCAAAAATGTTTCTACCCACTACAGGGTGGTGAATTTAACATTTTAATTTTGAATCGGCTGTAAAAAAGTACTGCCATTTTTTTTCAAATTTCCGGTTTTATTGCAAAGTTCGAACTTTGTCATATAATGTATATATAATAATGAAAGACGATATTATTCATATGACCACCACAACTGGCTCGGCAGTACCCCATCCTATCAACTTAAATTTTCAGTATTCAGTATTTTCTGTATTTTCGATTGTTTCGGGTCGAATCTTTTCAATGGCAACTTTTATTTCATGTTTCAACGCTTTAATTATCTCTGGATGCTTTGCGTGACATTAACCTTAATGTCTGCTAATAGAAATTAATCCAAAGGGCTCAAATACCTGCTTCGAGGCGGCCAATTGAACTCACAGTTTCGGCTGAATTTTCGATTTTCAAAAACAGTGAGTAAAATATTGATGTTTGCGTGACATGAGGCCCCGTCTTGTTGAAACCAAATTTCATTCCCTTGAATTTTTGGAAACAAAAATTCGCTGAGCATGGCACGTTAACGCTCACCGTTGATGGTAACTTAGGCTCCTTACTCATTTTCGAAGATAAATACGCCAATGATGCCCCCAGCCCAAAATTCACAACAAATAGTGACTTGTTATGGATGCATTGGCTTCTGTGTCGCGTGTGAGTTCTCTGAACCCCATTTGTGGCAATTTTGCTTATTGACATAGCCACCGAGATAAAAATGTGCTTCATCTAAAAACGCGATTTTTCGATAAAATTTCTCATTTCTTGCCAAACAATCTGGGGTAAGCGAAATCTGGGGTAAGCGAAAACGCATCGGATGGTCATGAGGCCTTAGTTCATGGACCAGTTGAACTTTGTTAAAGAAGTGCGAGAAAGGTTTACTTCCAGAAAACGATGACGAGCTGATATAGATGATGTAGCCAGCAAAGTTTTCGATTAAACGCTCTAAATTAGTTTGTATACTCGTAATAACGATCCATTTTCATTACCTCGCTTCACAAATTGACGTAAAAACTGACCTATGTAATAACGATCCATTTTCATGACCTCGCTTCACAAATTGACGTAAAAACTGACCTATATACCGATCTCTTCTCGAAAATTTTTACGTAAATTTCTTACAGTTTGTATTGGAGGCTAACTACTTTGGAAGTAATTTTTAAATATTTCCCAATTTTGTTCGAGTGTATAACGTCCCATTTTGAAATGTCAAACATAAACTAGAACAAGTAAAAAATGTTAAGTTTGGCTGTGCCGAACTTCGGATAACCTCCACCAGATTCCCAAATAAAATCAAATTTGGTGCGAAATTGTGTTCTATATAAAAATCTTTATGTAGAAAATTTAATCTCGATAGGTCAAGTTTGTAGTGAGTTATTGCCATATAATTTGTCAAGGCCCATGAGACCGTTTGTGTGGGAGGTACCAGTAGGGCCTTTCTAATCTTAGCCAAATTTATCGCAAAAGTCTGTTCTATATACTAATTTTTATTACGAAAATTCTGTCTCGATAGGTCAAGTGTGTGTTGAGTTATTGTCATATTATTGTTCAAGCCCCATGAGACCGTTAGTGTGGGAGGTACCAGTAGTACTTTTCCGATCTCAACCGAATTCAGCGTAGAAGTGTGTTGTTTATAGAAATATTAATGTGTGAAATTTCATTTCGATAGGTCAAGTTTGTGGTGAGTTATAGTCATAATATTTCTCAAGGCCCATAAGGCAGTTTGTATGGGAGATACAAGAAATGGTGGCCCAATCTAAATGTTTACATAGATGATTGCGCCTATATAGAGATTATTATTTGCAAAATTTCAGTGATTTTGCTCAAGAAACTGGACGGATATTTCCAAATAAAAAACTAATTTTTATGAGGTAGTGTCGGTTGAGGGTCTCCAAGACCATTTTCCCGTAGAGATATATAACCCATTTTCAATACCAACCATGCTAGGTTAACTACACATGTTTGTGCCAAATTTCAGCTCCCTAGCTATTTTCATGCAGACTCTATCTTGTTTTCAACAGACGGACAGACGGACAGACGGACAGCCGGACAACATGGCTAGATCGTCGTAGAATTTTTCGAGGATCAAGTATATATAAACGTTGTTGGGTCTCCGATGCTTATTTCAAGGTGTTACAGACAGAATGACAAAACTTATATACCCTCCATAGTATGGTGGAGGGTATAAAAAGTCGAATTTAAAATTTTAAATGGCCGACATTACATATTTTTGGGAGAGACTTTGGGCTTTTGAAAATAAAATAACTTTGTAGCGCTTAGTCGTATCGGTACGATCCTTATATAATATGAAAATATTTTTTTTGACTGATGTGTATAAAAATGTCAGTTTTGCAAGTGGACCAAAAAACGAACATATAATTTTTTTTATGAATTTTACTACAATTCTATATGGACATATCCGCGGTCACTCACACGACTTTCGCGAGCAAAAAAATACTCTATGATACAGAAGAAAAGAAATTAATTTCTTTTAAATTCGTTTTCGCTTAACATATACGAGTATATACATAATTAATGAGAATAACATTTTTATTTTCATTTCAGTGTTGCACGAAGTGAAATGATTTCGTTTGATGCCACTGATATTTTTGGTAGTTTCCCATTTTGCGTTCATTTTTTCAGAGACTAATATTGTGTCGTGCACATTCATAAAACGAAAAGTCATTTTGTAGAGCATCCCTTTTAGTTTTTTGAATCCGCCACACTTTCCTTTTTACAACTGCAGCCATTCCATCAACTGCATCCTTGCAATGAGAGGTTGCCAAAAAGTTCTATTCAAATTCTTCCAAAATGCACCAAAAAGTCAGGTAGACTCCACGTTATACACTTGTTTTAAAATTGACTGCAACTTACATTAGAAAATATATAAACTTTTTTAAAAAGCTCGTATTCCATTTTCATTATGTCCATAATTTTGGAGATAAAATTGAAGACCGCATTTTTGTCGTTATTTAAATTTTCGCTTATTACAGCATATGACTTCGTACTACCGTGCAACCATGCCGCACATGTAAAAATGGTAACTTGCTTATAAATAAAATGTGTACTTTCAATTTCATTTTGGCTTGCAGGCGGTAGTTTTCCGTAAAATCTATTTGCAATACACCTGGCTTTAATTTGGCTTTGATGTCTTCAAAATATTTCTGCTGACAACGTTTAACAAAACAGTGTTCCTTAAAGATAGGTAACTCCGCCAGCAGTTCATTTAAGAGAATATGTAGGGAAGTTAAAATCTTGGTTTAGACCATTTGACCATCAACCATACACTAATTCTTCCAATTCAGACATTCTTCCAAATATTTTCAATATATTAAGGGAACAAATTCATGTTTTTTGTTATGAACACAATTTTGACAGTGCATTCTTCACCCTCAATCAAAATCGCTTGAAAAACATTTAAAGACAGTAGCTCAACTTTCTAGCAGAAAAGCCAAAATTAGCATGATACATGCATACGCACATATTAAAAGGCATCATACTTGAGAGCTCGATATACCTTTGACGGTTTTGGTAGAATATGGTTTTGCCTATGACACTCGTACCAATCTCGGTTTTATATAATTCATAAGCTTCTGCTATTGTCACAAGCATGTATCGTTTGGAAACTAATTGGCCATCGACAATAATTATTTTTTTCCTCTCAGTAGCTTGCACGCAGAATAAAAATATGGTTGGGGTGACAATATTTGAAAAGGATCATGCTATTATTGGATATATGGTTGTGGTACAACAATATTTTGATTCTCACAACAATAGTATGATTCACACATAACCATACTATGATTCCTACAACCATGGTATGATTCACACTCAACCATACTATTATCTCCACAACCATAGTATGATTCACACTCAACCATACTATGATTACCACAACAATAGTATGATTCACACGCAACCATACTATGATCCCCACATCCATAGTATGATTCACACTTAACCATACTATGATCTCCACAACAATAGTATGATTCACACTCAACCACACTATGATCTTCACAACAATAGTATGATTCCCACTCAACCATACTATTATCTCCACAACCATATTATGATCCTCACAACCATAGTATTTTTCTTATACAACCATAGTATGATTCACACGCAACCATGCTATTATCCGTTCAACTATAGTATGTGGCCTATATATGTACCATATCTTTTCTCTGCGTGTGGACGGATATTTCATCTATTAAATAAAACTTTTTGGCAACATCCAATTGATTTTGATTACATCTTGTCTCTTGCTGTATTTTTGTCTAAGTTGTATTTTTTATTTGATACATCAAGAAAAAATTTTCGCTTTCTTCATTTTTGGCAGTGCCCTTTCTGCCTTCTTTACGGCCTTTCCAAGAGATTGCTTGCTCCAATACCTATCACTTCTCTTATTCTCCACATGCCGATCAGCAGGAATCATTTTTACTCCCGATCTATCATATTCTCTTTCCTTTTTCCTGCTGTTGTCTCTCTTTGTGCTTTTTACCGTAACGTCACTTATCTAAGTACAATTAAAGAAGAGAAGGTAAGAGATCTCTAAATGTAGTAAATATTTTAACGAAATAAGCCTATAAAACGTACCCACTGCAATATACATACAAACTCAACTTCGCTTACAATTATTTTATACATATTAACTTTTATTCACTATTTTAACCCAAAAATATAAAATTTCAATACTTCTAAATAATATATAATGAAAAACGGCAAGATCTTCGGTACTTTTTTTGGGACTCTTGGTTGACCTTTTCGCGGAAATGCCCATATATATGTTATGGGGTCTCCGTCCAGTATTTTGATGTGTTGCAAACGGAATGGCGTACCTTTTATCCTATTATTAAGCGTATGAAAATGTGTTTGCCATCCCAAACAAATAAAAACTTTTAATTATATATTATTAACCATAATATTATCATTAAATGTTCCTTTTTTAACCATATATATGATTCCCACAATCATACAATGTACACAAAAATATATATCTTGAATAGTGTAATTTGCGCAACCAATAGCACTGCAGTACTCGACTCTTAAAAATAATTTATTATAGTCTTTTTCGTACTAAGCCTGAATAAGGGCAAGTCTTATTATTTATTCTGCCTACGTTCTTGATAGGCCGAGTATTGCTGCTTGATTTGTAAAACAAGGTCTAATTTTACACTTTTTGTAAACATTTACAGTAATTTAGGATTAGCCAAAATCACGGTACTCTTGTAATAAGACAAATTTAATTGGAAACATCCTCCCTAATAAAATACTGAGTATTGTTGTCTAGCACTTTAAAGTCCCTAAAGAAACCGCTTTCGACTTCTCTTCTCTTTGCTACGATAATTTATCAAAACTTATGCCATAAATCTCGAAGAATGTAAGCACAAGTATCAGAGTCGCACACACATACACACAAAATATCCACAGCCATTTCCGGGTAGATACCAACGTCTCGTATTCACATGTTGAACCGGAAAGCTACGAATGCGTAGTGCAACAAGGATTCCATGACAACTTGTATGAGCCGCAAAGCTCGTACAAGCGATACAAACGATAACCATAAAAGAGGCAAATAAAAACAATAAGAGAAAGCCATAATAAAAATGTCAAATAAATAAAACAAAAGATTTATAAGGCAAGTCTGTGTGCCCATTCGTCCTTCTGTCTGTCAGCCTGTGGGGAGGATACCAAAACGACATGAAATACTTAAAGAGGACACGGAAATGCATTTCGAATATTCAAATTCCTCGATATATCGCTATTTGAAACTATTGACATTTTGTCGTTGTGGAAAAATGCCCTCAAACTCTCAAAATGGACATTTTCCACTGCAAAAGCAGTTCGAGGTTTTTGAAAATGATGTGGTTTCTCGAAAAGAGGGGGTGACACGAGCATAGATGCGATGGTCTAAAAGCTAGTCCTTGTTAAAGTTTAGCTGTTGTCAGAGTTTTTAAGAGCCTTCTACGGTATGGCCGGCTCTTCTCTAGTCTTCTTTTTTGTTTGTTAAGCACTTGAGTCCTGCGGTAGTAGCTATATGTGTGTGAAACTGTGAGTGTGTGTGCACGTCGTTTGTCCTTAACACTTATTGTCTGTTTAAGGTCTTGCACGGCAAACATGTTGCCTGTCTAACTTTATATGAGTAGTTAAGCTTACACATACCAACATCATCAGCGTGAGTAAGAGTATGTGTATTCGTATGCGTGTGCGTGTGCCTTGAACATTTTGTTTTCCGTTATTTCCGTTTCCTCCTTTCTTGCACATCCTGTTTGCTTGGTTATGCTGTGTTTAACTTAATACTTCGACACTGGCAACCGACCTCCTGAACTTTGTATGCATTTACAGCCGGAGCATTTTGTCTGTTTGCCGTTGTATCATTGCATGATATGTTTTGCTCAACTCAGCTCAGTTCTGCTCTCCTCAGATTCTGCTCTGCTCCGGTCTGTTATTGTCCCATGTAATCCTTTTTAAATTCGAAACGCTGGTCTGTAATTTTTTTTGGTGTGTTTGTTCTGTAGGTCCCTGTCGACTTGTAAAGCAAAAGTGTATGACTTCTAATTTGTAAAAAGAAGACAATTTCCCACGTTTCGCTGGGTCTCTTTTTTAAAACGATGTCGGCTTAATAAGGGTAACTAAAAAAAATAGTACATATTAGTACAGCCAGTTTTATATACTTAGTAATGACAAAAATACTGTTACACAATTGAACACACCCATTTCAATAGTAGAACTGAACATACGCCGTTAATATCATATGAGTTTTGAAAGCTAACCTCAATAGCGTTAGCCTGTAACCTGATTTTAAAATTGTTTCTAATTTCATCATGGAGTGGTCAGATAATGAGAACCGTATCGCTGTAAAGACGCTTTTAAAGTGTGAAATGAAAATAACGATATTTTCAAAACGCTTCGGCCACTAGGGATTAGCCGCATGTTCGTCTACCGATGCATAAAACTGTTTGAGGAGACTGGAGATGTAAAAGACCGCCACCTGTCGGGCAGCCCACGCTCTGTTCAAACACCGCATGTCATCAAAGCCGTTAAATCAAGAATTCACAGAAATCCGCTCCGAAAATAGAAAATCATTGCCCGTGAGATGAATATCACGCAAAAGTCCATGAGTCGAATCATTAAAAAAGACTTGTAACTAGGGGCTTTCAAACGACGTATCGGACATTTATTGACTGCAGCTGTAAACAAAATAGGATTGAAAAATGCAAACGTCATTTGGTGAAACACCCTGATAACTTGCACAAAAAAATTTTGTTCACCAATGAAAAAATATTTACCGTTCAGGAAAAATTTACGAGCAAAATGGAAGAGTGTATGCGCGGTCATTTAAGTAAGCATCTGAACTGATCCCAGTCATGGTTTGGTGGGGTGTCTCTTACGATGGGGTCACTGACCTGCATTTCTGCGAACAAGGAGTCAAAACATCGGCCAACGTTTATCAAGAAACCGTTTTGGAAGCTGTTGAAAAGTCTTAACAAGTCCCTGTTCCAAAACCAGTCATGGACTTTCCAGCAGGATTCTGCTAAAACGTCCCAGGCCTGGCTTTGAAATAATTTGCCAGCGTTTATTTCCTCTGAAGAATGGCCCTCAGGCAGTCCAGATTTGTACCCGTTGGATTACAAATTGTGGACGGTTTTAGAGTACAAGGTTTGTCACAAAAGATACCCTAACATTGGATCTCTTAAGACTGCTTTGGTTCGAGCTGTGGCCAATTTTCCAATGGACGAGATTCGTGCAGCTAATGACGATTGGCCAGTGCGAGTTAAGACATTTCGAATAAGTAGATTATTTTTGGATACAATATACATCAATAAATATATTAAAAATTATTTGGTCCAAAAACATTCAGTACTTTTTTTACAGCATAAAACGTGAGTAACAGTATTTATATCTCTACTAAGTAGAACTTAAATTTCAAAAACGTGCAAAGTACAAATAATTAGGTACTTAAGGGTGATCAATCTAGAGGTACGTTAAAAAATTAATTCAAGTGAGGGATCTTAACTGTTTATTTATTATATTTAATGCTATTTATTTTTGATTAAAAAATCCTTCAAATGTTGGTATGAGTCGCTAAAGCATTTCGACTGGTATGGCGTTAATGAGACGCGTAATGTTGGCTTCCAAAACACGAATCGTTCAAATCGAACTAGGTGGCCAACCCACAGATCCAAAACGTGGAATTACCTGCTCTTCAAAATTGTCGTCAAAATTACGTGCTTCAGTTTTAGGTAGGAAAAGGTCCGATATCATACGCCATAACGAGCACCATTCACGGTTACGTTCCGGCCATAAATAGCACCAAATCGTGTTTTTCTCTGGGTATAAAGGCAGCTCTTGATCCTCTTCTGGTTGACTTTCAGCGCATATGCGGTAATGTTGGCGTTTCCGTTGAGCCAGAAATGGGACTTATCATTCAACAAAATTTTGATCGAAAAACGTTTTACACCGAACTCTCATTTCTATAATACAGTTGAACAATTCGGAGACGCTGTTTCGGTGAAAGTCTTTCCATTATAAAATGGCAAACAATAATTAAGTTGATATTAAACAGTATAGGTGACAGCGCATATAGAAAGCGACCTAAGGGTAAAAAAATCAATTTTCATTTTTTTCTTTTTTTGATGTGGACAACATCTGAGCATCGAATGAGACCGATCCCATACCCCAAAAGTGTTCCCTCCCAGAGATATGCGCCTTTTATGAAAGTGAAGTCGACGATTCTGAGCGCAAATAGGAAGGGACCTAATCTTTAAAATGGCTCTCCTGAACAAAACTTTTCATCAACTTTTCACTTTTTTTGACGTGAACAACATCTGAGCATCGAATGAGACCGATCCAAAGTGTTTCCTCTAAGAGATATGTGCATTTTATGAAAGTAAAGTCGACGATTCTAAGCGCAAATAGAAAGGGACCTAATCTTCAAAATGGCTCTCCTGCACAAAATTGATTTTTAACCTTCTTTCTATACAGATCACATAAACAGATCATTGAGTGTACGAATTATATCATGTCTAACTCATCTAAAAGCTTCCCCTTTGTTCAACCAATGGTGTACATAAAAGGAATCCAGAATATATAGGAACTCCTAAAATAAATGCATGATGTATAAACTTGTTATTTAAGACTGCAAGTAACAAGATTTATGAACCATGTGTAACTTGGAAGAAATCGTCTACCTATTATATCAAATGCTCAGTAGCTATCAAAGCAGTCGACTCTCCTAGCTGAATAAAGATCGGCAAAGACCTAGACAAGTCTGTGTGTCAGCTCAGTTAAAGCGCATTTCATCTAAGATGTCAGTGATAATATTGTTCGGAGAATTTTCTGGAAATCAATGTTAAGAAATGTTTCAAGGTTTCATATTTTAAATGCAAAAATCCGGTTATATATGACTATAAGATTAATGATCATAAACTAATCTTAGTTAATGCTGATGAAATTGATGATTTAGGGATAATATTTGATGCGAAGTTTACATTCGTAAATCACATAAATTCTATTGTATTTATACCTAAAGCATACTCACTGTTAGCTTTTATTAAAAGGAATTGTAGAGATTTTGTGGACCCATACACAGCAAAGGTAGTTTATACGTCTTTAAGAATATGCGTCCTTAATCTGGAATCCCTTTTATTCAATTCACATTTGTAGACTTGAAAAAATTCAAAAGAGATTTATGTATATCGTTTGCTCTTCGCTCAAGTAATTTTGCTCAACCTCAGCCTTTATATGTAGACAATTCAATTAAAAACGCTGGAGAATAGAAGAACCTTATAATCACAAGTTTTTCTTCATAAATTGGTTTCGGGATCGTTAAATTCATCGTGTTTGTTGGCACTAGTCGATTTTTATTTTCCTTCCAAAATTTTGCGGCGCTTTAACTTGTTTTGATACCTGTTCATAGAACGAACTATTCTCTTAATGAACCTATAACTAGAGCAATGAAAGAGTTCAATAGTATCTCCAATCAGAACATTGATTTGTTTTATTCGTTAGTCTGTAATGGGATTTTAAAACTGTTTCAACTTTCATCATGGAGTGGTCAGATAATTAGAACCGTATCGCTGTAATAGCGCTTTTTAAGCGTGAAATGAAAAAAACGATATTTTCAAAACGCTCCGGCCACTAGAGATTATCCGCATGTTCGTCTACCGATGCATAAAACTGTTTGGGAGACTAAAGTTGTAAAAGACTGCGGCTTTAAAAAAAAAAGGATTGAAAATGCAAACGTCTTTTGGTGAAGCACGCTGATAACTTGCACAGCAAAATTTCGTTCACCGATGAAAAAATTTATGCAAAATGATAGAGTGTATGCGCGGTCATCTAAGGAAGCATCTGAACTGATCCCAAAGGTGGAAAAGGGTCATCACCCAGCTTCAGTCATGGTTTGGTGGGGTGTCTCTTACGATGGGGTCACTGACCTGCATTTCTGTGGACAAGGAGTAAAAACATCTGCCAAATTTTATCAAGAAACCGTTTTGGAAGCTGTTGTGAAGCCTGTTAACAATTCCCTGTTCCAAAACCAGATATGGACTTTCCAGCAGGATTATGCACCAGCCCATAAGGCTAAAACGTCCCAGGCCAGGCTTCGAAACAATTTGCCAGCGTTCATTTCCTCTGTAGAATGGCCCTCAGGCAGTCCAGATTTGAACCCATTGGATTAAAAATTAAGGATTGTTTAAGAGGACAAGGTTTGTCACAAAAGATACCCCAACATTGGATCTCCTAAGGCTACGTTGGTTCGAGCTGTGGCCTATTTTCCAATGGACGAGGTTCGTGCAGTTATTGAGGATTGGCCAGTGCGACTTAAGACGTATGTAAAGGCAAAAGGAGGACATTTCGAATAAGTAGATTCTTTTTGGATACAATATACATCAATAAATATATTAAATAATAGTTGGTCCAAAACCATTCAGTACTTTTCATTTTATAGCATAAAATGTGTGTAACAGTATTTATATCCCTACTAAGTATATATACTTTATAGATTCTCTGGTCAATATATTATGGTGTTGCAAGCGGGCTGATAAATTGTATATACCATCCACTCTTCGGTGAAAAGCTCATATTTATTGAAAACTCTATACAAATAGATTTGTAAGGCAAGCGCACAAACAAAAGCAGGAATGCATTTCCGTACTCATTGAACTCATTTTTAACTGTCATTGCCACTTGTTTATGTTTTTCCGTATTCGCATTATTGCAAATGACTGATTAGATTTGCCTTTGTGATGTCCCTTTTGAATATCATCTTATGATATTTAGTGAAGGAGGTTTTTAAATACAATGATTATTTCCAAACGACCACTTTTTTAATATGGCACAATAAAGTGGTTGCCTATAAAAAGGTTTTGTCTGTTAAGACGTACGTATTTAAAAATGTAAAGTATGAAACTCATTATACTGATTAAGAATAAAATAAAACAAATATATTAGTCTGATCGAGACATCGAGCGAAATTTACCAAGCAGTTCTAAAAAGGTTGGACGCCCGTTTCTTTTTATATTTACCTACTTACTTATACTCTGCTTTTATTGTAGTACAATGTTGAGTACAATGGAGCGTATGATTTTCGTTTGTTGTATAACTGATCAATCACCATATCACTCATACGCCGGGTGTCAAATCGTGTTTTGTATACTACATCAGCCCTACTACTGTTAAATTTCTACACACATAAGGGTGTGCAGGTAATATTTCGATATTGTCTTGTCAAGGACTAAAAATTGTCCAAAGCCCTCTTAAGTTTTAAGAAATGCACGCAATCTACAAACTCTTCTAAAGGTAAAAGTTTTCGAAATCAATGCTTTTTTCCGGCACAAACGACAAGATTTAAATAAAATCTGTACGCTTCAGGCAATGGAGGACGGAACGAAGAAAAATATGAAATCAATATGTAGGTATTTGAATCAACTGAATGTAGCTTATTTTGTTTGATGCGTAAAGTTATTGCCACGTCAGTATATCCGGACATACTTAAAATTTCAAAAATTAGCCTGTTCCTAAAGAAAGACTAGCATGTAGTGATGGGGAATGGTAATAATGCTATGGTATTAAATGGTATTAATGCATGTACTGATGGGGAATGGTATAAATTGATAACATTTTGGAAAAAATATGCAAAGACAGATGGTAAACTTTGTGAATGATCAGGATAGACTGTACAAGTTCCAATTCAGTTTTAGAAAGAACAGCGGTACACAGGGAGCTGGTGTGAACGTTGTGAATGTTATATGCGATAGTTTGAAAAGTATTAATGGAGGAGTTGTTGGCATTTTTATAATCGAAGGCGTTCGATTAAGTAGATTATGACATATTTTTGCAGCAATGCCTTATTTCTTAATTTTTTAATGAACCAACACTCAGGGTTTTACATGCATTATGCATTTTTAATGCATTGCTTTGATGGGTGGAAAGCAAGGGACCGAAGGGGAGAAAGAGGGAGTAATGTTTATTGGCATTCGCTTTGAATTTCTGGATGTCGTAATAGGTAGAACATACATTTGCCGGAAGTCTATTCTCGCATACGGACAGCACGGGCGAAATATCAATTCGATCTGTAGTATAGTGCGGTCAACCGGCCACTCGATAACAAATGGGTGTATCCCTGCCGAACATCCCCACGTCCGGAATAAGACTACGAATGTCTAAAGAACTCACAGCATGGAAGAAGCGATAGAACAGCGACACACAACCCACATTCCGACGATGCTCCAGTCTGTGAATCGCTTGTGAGACAACAAGCAGCACTGTGTCTTACGCGCATTAAAATATACTCTATAAACTCGACCCCATTCGGAAATGGCCCACTGGCCAAGTGTCTCTTCCTTAATTCGCCCTTTTTCTTCAATAGCTTGAAGGCTGGGCCTATGATCGAATGAATATAAATGACATGGGTTGCTGTCATCCGTGAAAGAGTAGATTGGATCACGGTCTGACCCAAAAGATCGACAATGAAATATGTGTATTGGATGAGAACATATCTACAACAACTAGTATAGTGCGATCTCTGAGAAAGCGCGATATAAGTCAAGCAAATGTATTACCGACACCATGATCATGGCGTCAAGGAAACCCAACATACTCCACCGTTATTTACTTATTTACGATCTATCTTAATGTTATTGCAAATTTGAGATTACATGGACATTTTTATTTTGTATGCCAATGATATAAGTCTCTAGTATCCCTACAAAAACGATGTCATTCTGAGGGCACAAATAGAAGAAGATGCTGAGATTATTATGCAATGTGCAAGAGTCTATAAATTTGGGCTTGAATGCTACGAAAACTAAGTTAGTGATTTTTTGACCGTACTCCGTTGGTAGTGAAGGAGTGTTTAGCGTTTCTTTCTGTTGTTGGGTGTACAAGAGAGCAATTTTTTATGATACTTGGGGATACATTTACAGGATAATTTATCATGTAATTTTCACATGCTAGACAAAAGGCGTAAAATAGCTTCAGCAAATTCAGTTCAGTATCCAGCAAATTCACTAGCACTATAAAAATTCAGTAACAAATTCCACGAGAGGACCAGTCTTTTAAAATACAATGAACTTATTCACAGCCAATGTATCTATTTGAATATGATATATGCTCATAGGAATAGCAAGTCCGTAAATTCAGAGATTGAAAAATAAGACACTGCAACTTGTTAAAAACTTAGCACTAAGGTATTAAACACTATCTCTGTATATTGCTATGTCTACGTAAGACTATTTTGCCTCTATATAGAATATACAAAATGCAACTATTGTTATACATGTTTAAATCTCTTCGGAATATTGGTCATCATGCTATTGAATTTTTAAAAAATTCAACTTTTTTCCAACACTAGAAATGGCTTCAATTTGCTTATTAAAATAATTCGTCTTAAAGTTACAAAACAGCGTATTAAGCACATAGGTTGCTCGGACTTTAATCATCTTCCTCAAAATCTTAGACATATATTACTAATATTATTTTTTTGAAATCGAGGCGGAAAACATGTTTACTTCAAAACGTAAGAATATTTCTATTTGAAATTTAAACTACGCTCATTATGAAATAATTATTATTATATTATTAATGTTAATTAACAGATATTCTTTAGCTTTTCTAAAAACTTTTTTTTTGTACTTTTATGTCAACTCGCCCCAAAAATTTCCTAGTGTCACTGGGCTACAATATTAACCTGTCGTTCAACTCTATTGTAAAAAATAAATTATTAACAAAGAAAATGTCGGCATTGGAAGGTTGACGGTCATATGTATTTTATCATACCAAAATTACGTGGGCTGCTATATATATCTGTACTAATAATGAAAATGCCAATATTAATCATCAAAAATGGTTTCATGGTTTTTAAAACTATTCTCCAGCATGATTTATACACTTTGCAATTACACCAATTGTCGAAGCACTTTTTCTACTCCTCCAAAACATGGGTTTTGAACGCTTCAACAGCATCTTCTGGCCACGAAAATCATTGACCGCATTTTTTTATTGATGTGCTGGAATAAAAACAAGTCATTGGGTGCCACGTCAGGGCTGTACGGCGGATGAAACATCAATTCAACGTTTTGGTCAGTCAAAAAGGCGCTGGTTTGACCCGATGTGTGAGAGCTCGCATTGTCATATTGCACAATGATTCGTCTCCCCTTGTTCGTTTTTCGAATTTCTCCGAAGACTTCTGGCAAAGAAATTGTGGTGTACCATTCAGAATTGACCGTCCTACGTTGCTCAAGTGGAACTATAGCCACATGAGCAGTTAAGCCAAAGAAACAGGCGACCATTTTCTTCGAAGTACTTTTTCCACGAATAACTTTCGTTGGATTTGGCTCGCCTTCGAAGACCCACACGGTCGATTAATGTTTTGTTTCAGGCTCATACGCATAGATCCATGATTCGTCACCTGTGAAGATCTTATAAACGGCTCTTAAATCACAGCGATCGTATTTTTCAAAATTTCTTTGCACCAAGCGATACGACCCTTTTTTTGGGCGATTGTCAAACAGTGCAGGACCCAACGAGAACAAACCTTTTTTACGGCCAGATGTTCATGCAATATCGAATGTATGCTGGTGAAAGAAATACCCAAGGATGTCTCTATCTCACGGTGTGTCACATAACTATCTTGAATTATCAGTTCACGCACGGCATCATTGTTCTGTTTCACAACGGCCATTTTTGGGTGACCTTCACGACCTTCGTCTTTGAGCGAGCGTCGGCTACAATTGTATTCATTAAACCAGTTTTTTACATCTCTATAGGATGGTGCTTCATCGCCAAACAAAGATTTAAGTTCATCGATGCACTCTGGTCGTGATAATCCATGTCGAAGAATGTGAAAAATTATCTCACAAAAATGTTCACGAGTTAAATCCATTTTTTTGCCAAATTGATTTTTTTAAGTCACTGTAAACAACACAAATGATGGTCGTACGTCAAAACGTTTATGCTAAAAAATGTCAAACTTTTCATTGAAAATGTCAGATGGCGCCAGGCAACACTTGGTGTTGGCTAGGTCAGAATTATATATAGCAACCCTCGTATCACAATGTCTTCTTATTCCACAGTTGAAGCTAAACAAAACTTCTACATTCTTTATAAGATTAAATAAAGTATATCTGCCAGTTTTTTCAATCAAACTGATTGATTTTCAAGTCTTAGTGATGAATAAATAAAGAATTGAGCAAGTATTAGGGAAGAAAGACCAACAAGCATTTAGAAGTTAAAACTCGTAGTGTCGTTACCAAATATTGCTACAAACAACATAACTTATCATATCACCCTCATAAAGTGTGTGCGTGTGTAGAACTTATACATGTTGGTATGCAACTGAGTGTTTGCTTTTGTTTTCATTTGAAGGTGTTAGTACAGATTGTTTATTTGTCTGTTTGTTTTTTTTTTGTAGTCCCAACCGTTCTCTCGCTCTCCCTCCAACTCTCTCGACATAATCGTACACCTCCTCGGCCGACACATGCAGACATATACAAACCGTAATCGGACACGAAAAGTACTTTGTCATACAGACATTCGCATGAGATTCAAAGCACCGGGACAGACAGAGCAAACGCGTACACACACGGACAGACAGGCATACCGACACAGGCGCTGCGGCAAGAAGAGGAGCTGGAGCGACTAAGGCAGTCAAATACTGTCACAAACACACACACGCACACCACATAAACACCAATAACAACAGCAGCAGCAAAATGCTACACAAATTGTTGTTGGCATTTTTTTACACCTTTTCATTTTTCCGAGCGTCGTTAAAAGCAATTAAAATCACATACTCGTACATGAGAGTTAGTGGATAACGGGAGAGAGAGACCAAAAAGGATTTGCTCGTTTTTAGTTGTGAAGAATTTAAATAATTCTAAGGACAAATGGGAACAGGTATTTCAATGTGCGTGTGCGGTTATAAAGGATTAAGTCATATTCACAAATAGTGGATGGCTTGCAGAGAGTTGATATATGTGTTATTGGTTTAGGAGAGAACACAAATCCCCTAAAAGGATTTATTTGTCTTTGATTAATGCCGTTGAAAATCTTTAGAGTTTTGGCCAGTAACTTGATGGATAATCATAAGTCACAAGTTTAGTTTTTTATTAATATTTACCTGCACTTTGCTTTTATTGTTGTACGGAGCTGCGTACAATGGAGCGTATGCTTTTTTCTTGTACAATTGATCAATCAGAATATCAATCATACGCCGGGTAGTCACCTAGTGTTGTATATACTACATCAGCCCAACAATTTAAGAACTACACACTGGCAATATTTCGAAACTGTCCTAGCCAAACATTAAAACTTGTCCAATACCGTTATAAGTTTTATGAAATACATGCATTCAACGAACTAATCTAAAGACAAAGGTTTTCGGAAGCTATCCTATTTGCCAGCCAGACGGGCTAAAACAGTCGGAATAGAGTTTCTCTCCCAATTATTCCCGCCCGAAATATTCCGGGAATCCCGGTTATTTTACATTCCCATTTTTTCGGGAAATTCAGCTGGAATTCCCTGGATATTTATTATTTTCTATCGCTACAAGTTGAATTCGGCAAAGGGTGGAAAAAGATTTTACGTAAAAAAATGATATAAACAAGATCTTATTGATTTAGAACAAATTGAGCTTTAGATTGATAAAAATATAAATACTTAAGGTAATTTTTATTGAAAAAGAAAGATACATTTTAGAGCAACTGTGTGTTTTATCAAATTTGTTTTGCATTTGTCTTCAAACTATACTTGCGCCCTTAAGAATGGAAAATCACATCAACCTCGGCTTTGGCTTCGCTGGCAGTGTGCCAAGTTGTCGGTTGAGTTTTTTATGAATTGATCGAATATGTGCGATTTAAATCGGTTACAGCTTATTGAATATTGGCTAGAGCTCGTTCAAAATTTTTGGTTTTTAAGCGTAGACAAATGACTTGAAGCACCCTCTTGAGAAAATAGTCGATGGGTATCAAGTGGCATGATCACGTTGCTGAATGCTGTGAAATGATCTTCGAGCATTACGTTTGCTTGTAAGGAGGATGTACCCTATACCCTCAGTCATGTTTTGACCATAGAATAAAGTTCTAATCAAATTTCATCTTTTTCTACTGAAGATTATTAACGGTAACGGTGTTTCATTCATAATTTGACAGATTTACTTTCGGATTATACCATCAGGCCATAAAAAGCACCAAACAGTCGGTCATTGTTGACGTTGTGATGCTTCGTATAACACTTGTGAATTGTGTCTTGCGCTGCAATTCCAAACATTGACTACATCCCTGAAAAAGACTAATTGGGCTCAAAACCAGACGGATGCTGGCTGAAAACCAGCCAAAATATGCTCTTTATTAGCGAACTCACGGCGTTGTCTATGGTGCTGCGGCTTAAATATTTGCTTCCAGCACAGTCTTATTCTATACGTGGTTGGAGTCCAGCAGAAAAATAACATGGACGGACTCTCTGGTAATGCTCAATCAATTTGATATGCGCAAAACTGCCATATCTCAGTCTTCTTCGATAATAACCCTTATTCGGTCACATTTCATATAAATCTAATTGACAGATCATCAAGGTGAAAAAGAATTTACTCATGCTAAAGCAAACGATGCGACGAATAACCTGTGCACTGAAGCCATGATACATTATTAGAACTTTTGTAATTCACACAATCGATAAACTTAAGAGTATGCCCGATGAAATGTCAAACCTTTCAAAAAATTTTGGCAGTTAATAAAAAAAAAATCTATCACTTCTATCAGTTCAAAGCATACATATTTCTGCCGCACTCATATCATTAGTCCATATAAAATAGTGTGTTATAAAATTATCTATTTTATAATGAACTTTATGAATATGTCAATTAATTGATATTATTTCTGTAAAAAATGTTTACAGACAAAATAATTTATTATGTCTATACTTAGTAGGGACATAAATACTGTTGCAACATTGAACACACTCATTTCAATAGAAGAACTAAACATACCCCGTTAATGTCATATGGGTTTTGAAAGCTAACCTCGATAGCGTTAGTCTGTAACAAGATTTTAAAATTGTTTCAACTTTCATCATGGAGTTGTCAGATAATAAGAACCGTATCGCTGTAATAGCGCTTTTCAAGTGTGAAATGAACAAAAGCGATACCTGCATTTCTGACCTGCATTTCTGCGAACAAGGTCAAGTCTTAACATCGGCCAAATTTTACCAAGAAGCCGTTTTGGAAGCTGTTGTGAAGCCTCTTAACAATTCCCTGTTCCAAAACCAGCCATGGACTTTCCAGCAGGATTCTGCGCCGGCCATACGGCTAAAACGTCCCCGGCCTGACTTCGAAACAATTTGCCAGCGTTCATTTCCTCTGAAGAATGGCCCTCAGGCAATCCCGATTAGAGCCCATTGGATTACAAATTGTGGTCGGTTTCGTGGTATTTGGCCTATGTTTTGACTCCTTGTTCGCAGAAATGCAGGTCAGTGACCCCATCGTAAGAGACACCCCACCAAACTATGACTGAAGCTGGGAGAAGACCCTTTTCACCCTTTGGATCAGTTTAGATGCTTCCTTAGATGACCGCGCATACACTCTATTATTTATCTTGTTTAATTTTTCCTGAACGGTAAAAAAATTTTCATCGGTGAACAAAATTTTTCTTTGCAAGTTATCAGCGTGCTTCAGCAAAAGACGTTTGCATTTTCAACCCTATTTTTCTAAGCTGCAGTCAATAAATGTCCGCTACGTCGTTTGAAAGCCCCAAGTCCCAAGACTTTTTGAATGATTCGACTCATGGAATTTTGCGTGATATTCATCTCACGGGCCATGATTTTATGTTCTCGGAGCGCATTTCTGTGGGGCGGCCCGACCGGTGGCGGTATTTTACATCTTCAGTCTCCTCAAACAGTTTTATGCATCGGTAGGCGAACATGCGGCTAATCCCTAGTGGCCGAAGCATTTTGAAAATATCGCTTTTTTCATTCCAACTTTAAAAGCGCTATTGCAGCGATACGGTTCTAATTATCTAACCACTCCATGATGAAAGTTGAAACAATTTTAAAACCCCGTTGCAGACAAACGCTATTGAGGTTAGCTTTCAAAACCCATATGATATTAACGGGGTATGTTCAGTTCTACTAATGAAATGGGTGTGTTCAATGTTGTAACAGTATTTATGACCCTACTAAGTATTTATATATTAAGTAATTTTCCGGCACTACGCTTTAGATTATGCCAAAGTGCTAAAAGGATAAAACAGAGTGGATGCATTTACATATTTACGTACTAATTTAAATATTATAATTTTCACAGTATAGCTTCATCTTGAGTGTCCAAACCGGAAAACAAAAACCGATATTCCGGTTTTTATATCCAAACCCGACAGTCGGCTTCTCATAAGTAGCTTAAACCCATGTCGGTTTACCCGGTTTATGCTGTCGGGTATATCGGCGTTTTGGTTGTTGATGTATAGACAATTCATAATTTGCACTAACGAAATCAGCAAGTAACAAAAATATTTGAGCTGGATCCACCTTATGGTGTAATGTTCGCCTCAAATCATTTGTTGATTTGATTTAACATAATCTGTCTCTCAGCTTTTCTGACCGTCAGCTGTATATCTAAAACTTTTTTTCAAAGACCAGGTCGCCAATGTTGTTCGATCTTTATAATATTTGCGCAAGTATATTTTTTTTGAAAAAGGACGGTTAGGTTGAAAGATAAGCTCGCCAGGAAGAAATGGGGAGTTCATTCGAAGGTCGTTAAGGCCCATTGTTCAACCCTACTGAAAAGGTGAGAAAAAGAGTGTGAGAGATAGGGAGAGAGTGAAGACTTAAATAAAGAGAAAAGGTATATATTTAAGTAGTTAATGTAATATTATAGACATTTATCCGATTTTTTAGGCTGTTAGCCATTATGATTAATAAGGTGGTTCGTGCAGTTCGGAACCTGACCGACGTCTTAACAAAGCTAAGTTTAAGAGATCCACCCGCTAGTTTGGAGCGGCCATTAAAGTATCTACTGCCTAGACAGGCAAGTCCGCACACTTGAAGTCTCATGTATGAGCATACCATACGCTTCACAGACTCCTCTTCTTTTGCGCTCTGGCAATTTCTACAGTAGTCTCTACACTGGATGTCCATTAATGAGGGTTGTTACTCGGTTCAAATTGAGATATAGCTATCACACATACTTATGTGATGAGTGGATTTTATATCTTTAGCTCTTGAAGTCCCATACGATCTTCAATCTTCATTAAAATAATTAAAATATTTTATCACTAAGCCAAAAATAATTGGCTTAATTTGGTTGAGGGATCTATGTCCGATAATCTGACCCATTAAGGCATGGATATATAAAATGAATTTTAACCTAAATTCAAAGAGCCTGTTCAGGTTGTCTGAAAATCTGTTTTAAATTTGCTCTTCTGCATATCCAGAAGTGGATGTTATAAAGTACAAATCGCCCACACCAGACTTAAGCTATTATAAAAGTTTTTTTTAATAATACAAACATTTATTCATAGCAATTGATTTTATTGCATTTTGAGAGTCCACAAATGAGGACTTAACTTTTGATTAGGAAAATACTTTTTATTCTTAGACAAATCCTAATACCGGAATGTCGTTTAATGCCGGTTTTTTACTTTAAAAAAAATCCGGCAGTCGTTGTTTGAAGAAAACCTAAAATGCTGTTTTTTTAACACTCTTCTTTTAAGTATTAACGATATTACACAAACACCATGAAAGATATTTTATATTTTACACTAAGCTTTAGAAAAGGAGCGATTCATATAGTCATTATGTACGTAATAAAATGATAAAGATAAATCTAAATTTTTCTTATGTGAAAAAAAATTGTGTTCTCTTTTATTTTGGAAGAGATGCAAAAAAGGTTGTGGTTAAGAATGTAAATTTTATAATTTTTGCCTCACCAAATAATTTATGCGTTCTGTTTTAAGGAACGAGCACCAATGTAAGAGCTTCGCATGGATTATAGAAAAGAAAATTCTAAATGTAACTTTTTGTACACTAAGTACTAAAACGTACCTCACTTAAAAGTCCGAGATTTGTTGATTTGTCCAATATTTCAAGTTTAATCGGGACATTTCAGAACATTTGCTTTTTACGCACACACAAATTTGTGTATGTATATGTGCTGGCTAAAATTTAATATAATTTATTTAATAGCCTACATGCTTATACACCCGGACTCACATAAATATTACATATGAATATGAGTTTATACACATGATTATATATGAAAAGTAAATCGGAATCAGGAAAAAAGCAGCAACTGAACGTTTGCGTGTTAAATTTAATAATGGCCAATGAACATGTAATTATTTAAACACGTACATAATAAATTTATTAATTTTCGTACAACATGCAGCAACGGCAACAGTCCACACAATCTCATGTTCTGTGCTCAACGCAACACATGATAATTATCACTATAACAATAAATAGAAGAGAAACCGGGAAAGTACTGTGCGAGGGAGGGAAGGAGGTAGGCAGGTTGGTGTAAAATAAATTTATCGAAAAATATTTGAAACATCGTTTCATAGACTAAATATACTTGTGAGAAAATTCTGGAATATATTTGAAGTAATAAGAAAAGATAAAAGGCAGCTTTAGGGTTCTTATACAAATAGTTTTTTTGTCACAATCAAATTTAATGCCAACCGAATGTGGGTGGTTGAATATACTATTCCTGTATTTGATCAATTTCACCGAACTTTGATTGGGCATACTAAAAATTCAAGTCGAGGTTTCCCTTCTCTTTAACAACATCGGTTGAAAGGACAACGTCTCGGTAACACTTACTAATTAAGATGATATTTGGAACTGCATTGGTTATATGTCCGAAATAAAAAACTTGGCGATTTAAAACATTAATAATGTTTTAAATCGCCAAGTTTTTATTCTGGTTCGAGACTTTTTGTTGTTTATTTTTCAGAATCAACCAAAAAATTGGTAAAATGTATTAGCTGAGGTTGTCAGGCATCGTTAGTTTATTGAATTTTACTATCCTTAATACAAAATAAAATAAGCTTATAGCTAACAAATTATCAGTAATACTATCTTATATCCAGCATACATTAAGTAGTTTTCTAGAACTACATATACATCGATTCAAAAATGTTGTACGTATACATACATGTCACTCTTACAATAAATTTAATTAACTAGAAATTCCCCAAAAAGTATATAAAAGGGGATTGCTCAAACATTCTTAAAATTAACACTTAGAACACTACTTAACAATAACACTTAGACTAGATATTTACAAGATCCGTTCTAGTCACTGTTATTGCTCTGTGATGTAGACTAAATTGTCCAAATCATATGTACCATATCTCCTATGATAAAATAAAAGTTTATCCTCCCTGTAGAGGAGTCCCTCTCTTTCTAAAGTAGGAAGAGCGGCTGGGGACAACCAGTCATCCTCAAGTAGCTTGCTTAGGCTGAAATCCAGCCTTGAAGCTCTCCTAACTAGCCCGTTATCTAGAGAGGCTGCCCTCTCAAGATACTTTAATGTACCCTTCATGAGGAATACGTCAATATGATCAAACTCCGCGGAGTCATATATGGTCCTACAAGATGGTTTTTTTATAGTGCCGTCTTCAGCAACAGTTGCCCGCAGTCCCAGACAGGAAGCCAGGATGCGTCGCTCCCATCTCCTAAGCCTTTCCATTTGGCAGGAATAGATTCCAAACCAAGCTGGAAAAGCATAGAATAAGACAGGCGGTTGTCAGGCAGACCATGCAGCTGCTTCTAAAGCCGCCAAGGTTTTTCTTCAGCAGTCTTTGGCAACGATTACTTCGGCTACAAACCAAATGACTTATACGGGAGTCTCATTATAATTATTGAGAATTACACTACGCAAAGTGTCTTTAACCAGAATATAAACTTTTCAAGTCAAAATAGTGATAAAAGACCGAATTAATGTTTTCGGAACAAAAACATAATTAATAGTGTTATTTGAATTATTAGCAGTTTTCTAAAAAAATGGGGCTTTCCTTTCGAATCTAACTAAGTTCTCAGCACAAAGATATCAATTTTTTGCCACAAATTCGTATAGTCGCTCCTAAAATTAAATTTTGGTTTTAAAGTTTTAGAAGCATTTCGACGATAATGTTAATTATGATATGTTTGTAAAATACCTCAGTGAGTTCTAATTTCTTAACACAAATGATCCTTAATGATGACAACGATTTTTATGCTACCTAAAATTGAAGGACCGTAATCTTGACGACACTTGGTTTCAACAGGACGGTGGCACTTTCCATACAGCTGCTCAAACAATGGATATATTGAGAGGTTATTTTAAAAAGCAGCTAATTTCACGTTTGGACAGGTGGACAGGTGAGTTTGCCGCCTAGATCGAGTGATATCACACCTTTACACATTTTTCTTTGGGGTTACGAAAGTCCAAAGTCTATGCTGACAAACCAGCTACGATTCAGGTTTTAGAAGCCAACATTATCCGTGCCATTAAAGCCATACCGATCGAAATGCTCGAACGAGTCATCCAAAATTGGACCCTCAGAATGGAAACCTTGAGTCGCGGCCAATATTTGAAGGAAATTATATCCAAAAAATAAATTCCCTAAAATATCCTTTCAAATTACCAATAAAGATTCCACACTTGATTTGAATTTTTCCTTTTTTTTTGTACTGAAAAAATACCTCACCCTATATATATGTAACGGGGTTTCCAATAGGGACAAACCAATTTCGTGTCTATATTTTAATGCACCCTAAAACATTTTTAATGATCTTTCTGTGTCAAGACGTTAGTCGAAGTCAATATTTTTATCACGGTAATGTTCACTTCCGTGCAACGTTCGGAAATCATTAAAAATTACAACCAAAACTCGGTGAGTCGTTGAGTCTGACAAAGTCTCACAAAAATCCAGAATTTCTTCTAAAAATCATCTTCTGCTATGAAGGTCATTTCTGGCTGAGTGATTTTGTCATTAAACAAAATATTCGTTACTGGCCAGTATCAAACTCACTCGTGGTGCAACAGACACAATTGGATCTGCAAAAATTGCTGTGTGGTGTGGTTTTCATTACGGAGGTGTAATTGGGCCGTATTTTTTCGTCGATGAAAACAATCGTCATGTTATCATCAATGAAAAGCGCTATTGTGCCATGTTAGGAAACTATTTTTGGCTAGAATTAGATGATCTTGACACAACCGATATTGGTTTCAACAAGAAGTTAACGCATTATCTCGAGAAATGGCCCTGTCAAATAGACACCTCATGCATATGATTTAAAGAAATTGGATTCTTTTTAAGGGGCGACGTCAAGTCATTGGTCTCTGCCAGCAAGCCAATAACTTCAGACTAGCTCATAGGCAACATCCAACGCGAAATTGGCAAAGTTCCGGTCAAAAATTGTGCAAGAGTAGTGGAGATTTGGGTAAAAAGAATAGATCGCTGTACACGGGCTCGTGGGGGCCATATGACCGAAATCGAATTTCATTCTCATTCATTCACCTGAAATAAATTTTAAGTCTATATCTTAAATATTCTATGAATTATTAATATATGAAATTCTTATAACCTTAATAACCTTAATGGAAACCCCATTATTTCCAAATCGGTCATATTTTGGATTTTTTAAAATATTAGTGGACAAATTTAATATTTTATTCGCTTTGCAATGGTGCAAATTTTCAGTAAAATAAATAGATGTTCTGATAAGCTTTGCAACGATACCGATGTTACCCAGATCTGATAAAAATTAAAAAAACGTAATATTTGATGGACCGTAACTCTAGGAGTTTTTTGCTTAAATATAGTTAGACCTGTATTCTGGAAAATATTTTTTTTATTAAAATTTGGCAGCATAAATATTTGGACATCGGTCAGAGTTTTAACTATAAGTATTTTAAAAATGAGTTGAAAAGAATAATATTTTAACCGTTTTGCAATAAACTTCGCCACGATACCGATGTTACCCCAATCTGATAAGAATTAAAAATGGTAATACTTGGCGGGCCGTAACTTTATTCTAAACACATAAGCCTGTTTCTGTATTCTGGAAAATATTTATTTATTTATATTTGGAAGCATTTACCTTTTATCCTAGGTAGCTTAAACTGCTTGATCTAAGAGGGAATTAAAACAAATTTAACACATTTTTTTGGATCTTTTCGTTTTTTGTTTTTTAAATTCGAAACTAGAACCAATATCTGATATTGAGATTAACCATAATGTTATAACTGCGAACTATGAAAGGTTCGGTTACAACAATGAATCCACATTTTGTCACCACCAACTAGTGGTACCAAACCAACATGCACTTCGTAATTGGTTGGCTGTCGTAACCACTAGTTGTGGCAACCAATAGTTTTACTGAATTGTGTTATTGGCTGGGAATACAGTTGTTCGAGGGCGGTTCGGAAAGTTCTTAGCCTATCAATGAAAGAGAATTGTTAGTTTTTCAAAAATATTTTTATTTTTCAATATAATCTCCTGAAACTTCAATACACTTAGTCCAATGCTTATCTAGCAATTCTATCCCTTGATTAAAATAGATTTCCTCAAGGTCTTCAAAATAGTGGTTTACACCTCTAATTGCATCTTCATTTGAGGTAAAACGCTTGCCAGCAAGGAATTTTTTTAGATTTGGGAACAGGTAAAAGTCACTGGGAGCTAAATCAGGAGAATATGGTGGGT
This sequence comes from Hydrotaea diabolus, assembly GCA_963513945.1. Taxonomy (NCBI): domain Eukaryota; kingdom Metazoa; phylum Arthropoda; class Insecta; order Diptera; family Muscidae; genus Hydrotaea; species Hydrotaea diabolus. Next base: position 48,821,645 of record OY740717.1, on the reverse strand, counting down.
GGTCAAGCAACTCGTACTTTAATTCGTTGATTTTAGCCATTGTAAAAACACTCTTGTGCGCTGGTGCGTTGTCTTGATGAAAAATTATTTTTTTGTGTTGTAAGCCAGGACGTTTTTCCCGAATTTGTACATTTAATTGATCTAAAAGGTTGCAATAGTACTCTGAATTTATTGTTTTGCCCTTTTTCAGATAGTCAATCAATAAAATACCTTTGAAGTCCCAAAAAACCGTTGCCATAACCTTACCAGCCGATTGAATTGTTTTGCCTTCTTTGGGGCACTTCCTCCAGCTTCAGTCCATTGTTTGGATTGTTCTTTTGTCTCTGGAGTATAGTGGTGGATCCATGTCTCATCAACAGTTATGAAACGACGCTTAAAATCCATTTTATTTCGCTGAAAACGATCCAAACAAGCTTGAGAAATGTTCATTCTTATGCGTTTTTGGTCGACTGTTAACAAGTGCGGCACCCATATTGCAGAAAGCTTTTTCATCTGTAGTTCTTCATGCAAAATTAAATGGACTCGATCATTTGAGATGCCCATGATATTAGCTATTTTACGCACTTTTATTCGTCGATCATTTAATACCATATCATGCACTTTGGCTACAATTTCTGTTGTTGTTGCTGTTTTTGGACGTCCACTACGTGGTTCATCTTCAATGCTTGTACGACCACGTTTAAATTTATCTACCCAATTTTTTACTGTTGCATATGAAGGAGCACTTTCACCTAACACATTCACCATATCATTTTGAATTTCTTGTCCCGATAAACCTTTTTTATGTAAATATATAATGACACCACGCATTTCTAATTTTTCCATTGTAAAAAAATCGAGGATGCGTCTTTTGTGAACACCTGTTTCTATATGAAGGAGTTGCCAGATCGAAACAATTTAACATGTGTTCATAGCAGAGATGGAAGTTTCCAAAACAATTAACTTTTTTCTGTTTATACCGCGCTTTTTGTGCTAGGCTAAGAAGTTTCCGAACCGCCCGTATTATCCTAACTTCCATTGTATAATATTTCGATCCATGTCACCATCGATGTCATTTAATATTGGTGATTGGAACCGAAGGTCTGTTTATCCAACTGAGTTTTTTGCAGTTCGGTTGGTAGCACCATAAGGGAGTATTTAGAAAAGGATCGTGTAATGAAATTCACTACAATCGATTAAAAAATAATTGTTTCCAAATGGTGATATTTGAGTATCCAAAACAGATACCGATAGTTGACATTTCGGTTTTATGTTCAAGCACTCAAAAATAGCTTAGGCCCTACATTGGGATTTAACCTCCATTATGTCTCAGCGTCATTGAAAATATGGACCATCGGATAGAGGTATGCCACCAAAGCGATATTTTGCTTCACACATAATTGTCACAGATCTTTCTATCATAATAAATAATACAGGGTGTCCGTCGGGAAGGTATACTTCTTTGTTTGTTTATAATTTTTGATTTAATGTGAGAGAATGGAAATTTTATTGATAAATGTTTTATTTAATGTCGGCAATAATGTTTAAAATACAATATCAGATAAATGTCCGCCTCTGTTAGCCTCACAAATGCGAGACCTTTTGAGCATATTTGTATTACATTTTCACACATTTCACGCGGTATTTCATTAATTTCTTTGCGAGTATTTTGTTTGCGTTACACAAGCGTTTTTGGTTGCTTTGTATAAACCTTTCTTTTCAGATATTCCTTTTTTGGATGCACTTTGAATGCAAAGGTGACTGATGAAACCGACTAATCTGTTTATTAACATATCCATTCAAATGAAAATGTGCCTCGCCACCCATTATGATTTTTTCATGAAGGTCCGGCTTGTCATGGGCGAGCTGTAACATCATATTTGCATATGTACGGCGGCGTAAATGGTCTTGTGGAAGAATCTCTTGAGTCAAATGAATCTTAAATGGAAACAAATGCATATCCTTGTGCAAAATTGTGGCCAAATTGGTTCATTGAAGACCACTTTCCTGAGCATGGCGTCGAATTGAGGTCAATGGATTGTTTTAAACACTTTTTTGAGCAACAGTAATGTTTTCAGCCGATCTTGCAGTACGTTGTGGTCCATGCTTGGGCCAATCAGCTACAGCCCCTTTTTCTTCGAAATCATTCACTAAACGATAAATAGTGCGTTTTGTTGGCACGTTGTTTCTCACGAAAATTTTACGTAACTTTTTCATCGTCACAGTAATCGATGATTGATTGTGATAAAAAAAATTAACGATTAAAACACGTTGGTTTATCAAATTTTTTTCAATAATAAATTGTCCACGTCTCTACTACACGACTGCCAAATATAATGTAATGTTTACCAAAATGGTGGCAAAACAAAGTAGTATAACTTCCCGACGGAAGTTATTTACAATAAGCATCATGCCTTAAAGTTGGAGAACCATTTACTTCTCCCCCAAGTCGTCGTGGAACAGTTTTACTTTATTACGTTAAACGGATCTATTTGCCAATGAGACCTATAATGTAGACTTATCATAGGCATAAAGCGTTGAATTGTTTACATATATGAATACATTTGCAGCTGCTTTATTAGAAAGGAAGTGGTATATAAAATATATATATTGTCTATATGTGACAGCGCATAGAGAAAGGGACCTAAGATCAATTTTCACTTTTTTTGATGTGAACGACATCTGAGCATCGAATGAGACCGATCTTATGCCCCAAAAGTGTTCTCTCCCAGAGATATGCGCATTTTATGAAAGTGGTGGTACACCAAATATACACGTATTTAAATCTTTAAAATGGCTCTCCTGAAGAAAACTGGTTTTATCCTTAGGCCCCTTTCTATTTTGCGCGTCACATATGTGGCACTAGTATAGATCCTTGTGGTGTACCATTCTAAAATTTTTAAAAATCCGCTACCAAATTGTAATTGTGTACACAAAACAGCTTTCAATATTCAAATCTCATATAGGATGGAAATTATTTTTTTCTTGTTTTTCCGGGAGAAAACGGAAAAGGAAGGTTTCCTAACTCTCCATTTTATTTTTTGAAATTTATGAAATGTTTAAATTCAAATATTATTTAATCAATAAATTTAAAGAAATTTTAAGAAGGATTTGTAAGTCAAATACTTAAAATCCCATTGAATTTCCTTCACATTGTATTCAAATTAATAAGGACAACACAATTCCTTTGTGCGATAATCTTGAAAAGAATTGTCGTATTTTCCTTTTAATTATACTCCGCATAACATTTTCTAGAACGGCCTACAAAAGACATCCAACCTCAATTATTTGGACAAACAATGCTGAGAGTAAACAAGAAATCATTACTACGTTGCTGCCGTCAACCCCAATAACCCCTCCAGCTGTCCCTAGCCGTCTTCACAGCTTTTAGCATTAAATTGTGTTATCAAATATTTACCAATTGTTACACAATTGCACGCCAACACCCGCGACAACGACGCCGTGTGACAACGCTGCGTTACATTTTTTTGCTTATTTTATTGGTGAGAATTCTATTTATTCGTTCTTGCCCCCTTCATGTCATTTGCCTGGCAATGGCGTTTTTTGTGTTTGTGTTCTCCTTCTTTGTTTCGTTATGGTTTTTATGGACAAAATAGCAAATCTTTACCAAACTGTGTACTGGTGTCTTAAGGGAATACGATGGCATCATGGCAGCAACAGCAGCAGCAACTATTGCTGTTGCCACTAATACAGACGCTGAAGCGGATGCTGGTGCTTTTGCTGTTGTTGCTGCCTGCCACAGCTAAAGCTATTGTTGAGGAGGCAGACATTGATGTTGATGTAAATCTGTGCGAGTGTGCTGAGTTTTTACCGCTCAACACTGTGGATATTGGGATTGTTGCCGTTGTGTTTTATAGGGATTGAGCTTGGGATTTAACGGTGATGGCCAAGTTGAGGCACGATCAGTATTGGGCTACAAGTGCATGTACATGAATAGGCAAAGAAAGAACAGGTGAATAGTATTAGGGTCATATAGATACAGGAGATAGCCTTTTTTTATCTTATTAAGCAACTACTGGTAAATATTGGCATCTGAGTTCATTAATTAAACCTAATTACTAAGGATCTAAGTATGGAATTATTGTTATTATAAGTCAGAAAGATGGGCTGCAAAAGCCAAATAATCTAAATTTTCGAAAAAGACTCATAAAGTCTAGGGGGTCCAAGCGACCAATAGTACCCATGGATATAAAGCAAATTTAACTACTAAAAAATACGGTTTTATTTATTTTTAGATTTGTCTGAGATCAAGGTCGCACTCATGGGCCCTAAGGAACCAAAAATTTAAACTTTTCTATCAAAAGAAGAGACCAATGGTAAATATTGGCATCTGGGTTCTCAAATGAAACCTACTTAGTAGAGACAAAAGTACTGTTACAACATTGAACACACCCATTTCAATAGTAGAACTGAACATACCCCGTTAATGTCATATGGGTTTTGAAAGCTAACCTTAATAGCGTTAGTATGTAACAGGATTTTAAAATTCTTTCTTCTTCATGGAGTGGTCAGATAATGAGAACCGTATCGCTGTAATAACGCTTTTGAAGTGTGAAAAAATCGATATTTTCAAAACGCTCCGGCCACTAGCGATTAGCCGCATGTTCGTCTACCGATGCATAAAACTGTTTCAGAAGACTGGAGATGTAAAATAACGCCACTGGTCGGGCCGCCCACGCTCTGTTCGAACACCGCATGTCAACAAAGCAGTTAAATAATGAATTCGCAGAAATCCGCGTCGAAAACAGAAAATCTTGGCCCTTGAGATGAATATCACGCAAAAGTTCATGAGTCGAATCAATAAAAAAGACTTGGGAATTGGGGCTTTCAAACGACGTAACGGACATTTATTGACTGAAGCCTAAAAAATAGGATTGAAAAATGCAAACGTCTTTCGGTGAAGCACGCTGATAGCCTGCACAGAAAAATTTTGTTCACCGATGAAAAAATTTTTACCGTTCAGGAAAAATTTAACAAGCAAAATGATAGAGTGCATGCGCGATCATCTTAGGAAGCATCTGAACTGATCCCAAGGGTGGAAAGGGTCATCACCCAGCTTCAGTCATGGTTTGGTGGGGTGTCTCTTAGGATGGGGTCATTGACCTGCATTTCTGCGAACAAGGAGTCAAAACATCGGCCAAAATTTACCAAGAAACCGTTTTGGTAGCTGTTGTGAAGCCTCTTAACAATTCCCTGTTCCAAAACCCAGGCATAGACTTTCCTACAGGATTCTGTGCCAGCCCATAAGTCTTAAATGACCCAGGTCTGGCTTCGAAACAATTTGCCAGCGTTCTGAAGAATGTTCCTCAGGCAGTCCAAATTTGAACCCATTGGATTACAAATTATTGACGGTTTTAGAGGACAAGGTTTGTCACAAAAGATACCCCAACATTGGATCTCCTAAGGCTACTTTGGCTAGAGCTGTGGCCTATTTTCCAATGGACGAAGTTCGTGCAGCTATTGACGATTGGCCAGTGCGACTTAAGGCTTGTGTAAAGGCAAAAGGCGGACATTTCGAATAAGTAGATTCTTTTTGGATACAATATACATCAATAAATATATTGAAAAATATTTGGTCCAAAAACATGCAGTACGTTTTATTTTACAGCATAAAACGTGTGTAACAGTATTTATGTCCCTAGTAAGTATTTTTACTAAGAAACCTAATATGGAATTATTCTTGCAATAAGTCAAATAGAGTGGATATGGAGTCTAGGAACTTAAAAACACAGCCCTTCTGGTTCGTGAGTCGTGAGTTGTTTTTTTCCATTTTAACAGCGGTGGTATTAAGGTTTGGCCTTACCTAATTTAATGGAGTTTTTACTTTCATCTTAAGCATCATACAGGGTATTACAAATTAGTCCTGACGTTGGTTCGTCTGGCCATCTATTGATTCAGTGAAAGTATAAGTCGCAATTTTGAACCGATATAATTACAACTCGATGCATTGTTCGGATTAAGGCCATATACCAACCCAGTTGAAATTGGTCCATGTCTTGATGACATGCAGCTCAAATCCACATATTACTTTCGATTACGATACAATGTCGCATAGAGCGTTTCATAGGACTAACACCAATTCTAGTGAAATTAGACTACAAGTACATCCATTTTTTGAAAAGAACCCACACAAGGGTCCCTCCTGAATGCAGATCCTTCCGCACTAAAAACTACAGTTTAAACACGACCGTTTTAGGTACGCTATAATCGGCCAGCAATTTACTTTAATAAGATATCTATAAAACATCTGGAAGGTTTTTCTCGAGTATGTAAAGGCTTTGCTGGGAATAGGAGGACTACATTATCCTCCTGAAGTCGCCTCATTAGGTGCGGAGTTTTCCTTTCTTTAATCAGATTATCAGTTTGCTTAAGGTACATGGAAACTTATTAGAAAGTTTTACAATAACTGGGCTCAGGAGAGGTTTAACGAGACGAGTGAATGGCAGCTTGGTTTCAAGCGGGATCGAAGTGTGTTATATGTCTAGATTAATAAATATCTTTATATGTGACGCGCAAAATAGAAAGGGACCTAAGGTTAAAAACAGTTTTGTTCAGGAGAGTCATTTTAAAGAGTAGGCCCCTTTCTATTAGCGCTTAGAATCGTCGACTTCACTTTCATAAAACGCGCAAATCTCTGGAAGGGAACACTTTTGAGGCATGGGATCGGTCTCATTCGATGCTCAGATATTGTCCACATCAACAAAAGAAAAAAATTGAAAATTGATTTTTTTTACCCTTAGTTCCCTTTTTCTATGCTGTCACATATTTTATTCTTATATTTTACTTACCAAAATTCGCAGTGTCCCAAAATATATGCAAGTGAGGACATTTGTACCGCTACAATCGATAGTCATTGAAAACAATCGATATTGGCACCAAAAACAAAAACTGTAGATAGTTTTACAGCTCTAACTTGTGAATGAACTGCAGTACTACCTGTTGGCTGTTACCTGTGGTTATTCGATTTGCTAAAGGGTAATTCAATTTGAAGGGCCGATGGACACACCTAAACACCTAAACGTCAAGTTTTTTTTCTGCATTTCATTTGACATTTCTCAATTTCAGACTAACTTAATTTGAAGCGAGCAACGACTTAAAGTTATTCATGCTGATTATGAAAATGGGCGTTCAATTAAAATGCATATCGTGCACTTCGTAATTTTTTCGGTCAATTTAATCGTCCAAATGTGCGTACCATCCGAAAACCCGTGTAACATTTTGAGCAAACCGGGTCTGTGTGAGATTTGAAAACACCAGTGCATACTCGTACAGCTCGTACTGATGAAAATATTGCTGCTGTTCGCGATAGTATGGCTGATGAGCCACCCACCCCAACTCATCGTCGTGCCCAACAATTGCACCTCTCACGCTCGTCGTTGATGAACATTATGCATAAAGACTTGCATTTAAACGCTTACAAGGTGCACGCAGAGAAAAGATATGGTTACACTATGTTCACCGCAACAATAATATGTTCTCTACAACAAAAGCATGTTCGTCGCACCAATAGTATTGTTTTTTGAATTTCATTTTAACAATAGTATGATTGCGACAATATTGCTATTGTTGAAATGTAACAATAGCCATTGATCATCATTTAATCGCATTCGTTGCTTGGTGTCTACGGATGGTGAAGTAGCATTCACCCCTGCTGGCAACGAAAAGTATTTTTGACCGTTGGAATATATATTTTTGTTTCTTGAATAAAATGTTTAATAAAAACATGGCCTCAAATCTGGCTATGAACTAATAGTAATGCAATTTAAAATAACATACTTAATTAAAATCTCTATTTTTGAATAACAACAATAACCAATCCTAATAAATAAATTTGGGGTAGTATGGTTGAATGTGAATCATACTATGGTTGTGGGGATCATAGTATGGTTGCGTGTGAATCATACTATGGTTGTGAGGATCATACTATGGTTGTATGCGAAACATACTATGCTTGTGAGGATCATAATATGGTTGTGGAGATAATTTTATGGTTGAGTATGAATCATACTATTGCTGTGAGGCTCATACTATGGTTGTGTGAGAAACATTCTATGGTTGTGAGGATCATAATATGGTTGTGAAGATAATAGTATGGTTAAGTGTGAATCATACCATTGTTGTGAGGATCAGAATATGGTTGTGGATATCATAGTATGGTTGAGTGTGAATCATACTATTGTTGTGAGGATCATAATATTGTTGTGCCACAACCATATACCCAACAATAGTATGATCCTCTTCGAATATTGTCACCCCAACCATACTTTTTTTCTGCGTATGCAATTGGCTCAAGAACTAAAGCCTCTTGACCATTCCAAACGTCGTCTATGGTCAGAATGGTAGCAAAAAATGGCAACAGTGGATGATCGGCCCTTTAAATTTAGCCACCCAATACATTTATTAGGGTTATTTAGGGCTAGCACTGGCAAATAAACTTCTATTGCTACAGAATTAAGCATTAGGAGAAAGGAAATGTTCTTATCATTTAAGGTACATACCTAGTTTTTAAATGTTAAATGAGTTATTCGCGCCTTGGTACTTAAAATATGACTTTATCACAAGTTTTACCCCATCTTCCAAAACGGCAATTTTGAACTGTCCAAATTTTCCCCTTTAATCCAAAGTCCTATTGTTTTTAAACGATATTTTTAAAAAAGTTAGTACAACCAAAGTATACGTGGCACAAACAAAATTTTGACGAAATAATAAAAAAGGAAACCACACTTGGTATTGAACAGTTAATGCAATAGCTCTTAAAAGTCGAAAAATTACATCTCACATTTTACCTTTTTATACTTCAAAGTTTGAAAAAACTGAAAATCGGCAATAAGGAAAACTTTTTCTATTTTGTGCATGTAATGAACAATTACTTGTAAATATGTAAAAATATCTAAAAATGAAAATTTTGGTTATCTTTAAAATCGGTGAATACGAAAAGTAGTCAACTTCTGGCTAATTTCTAAAATATACCCAATGCCCTTTTAACAGAACTCAAAAATATCGAAACCGATCCTGGATCACTGTGCGACGCCGAAGGCTTTTCCTTGCTGCATCGCAATATATGTCGGTTATCTAGACTTGACGGCTTTCAGTTACACCTCCCGAGTTTCAACATTTTCCTATATTTTATGGTTTCGAGATCATTTGATCAGAGCGCCTCAAAATGGGAGGGAACACTATTGGGACATGGGATCGGTTTCATTCGATGCTCAGATGTTGTCCACATCAAAAAAGAAGTGAAAATTGTTTTTTTCCTAACACTTTGCTCAGTGTTAGTCCAAAAATAATACAATAAATATCAGAAAAATAATTAATATAAATACTTCGTAGTGACATTAATACTGTTACACACGTTGTATGCTGTAAAATAACAAATTCTGAATGTTTTTGGACCAAATATTTTTTAATATATTTATTGATGTATATTGTATCCAAAAACAATCTACTTATTCATCGCAGAAATGCAGGTCAGTGGCCCCCTCAAAAGAGACACCCCACCAAACCTTGATTAAAGCTGGGTGATGACCCTTTTCCACTCTTGGGATCAGTTCAGATGCTTCCTTAGATGACCGCGCATACACTCTATCATTTTGCTGGTAAATTCTTCCTGAACGGTAAACATTTTTTTATCGGTGAACAAAATTTTTCTATGCTCATAACTTCAGCGCGCTTCACCAAAAACGTTTACATTTTGCAATCCGTTTATTTTTTTAAAGCCGTTTATTTTTTAAATGTCTGGTACGTCGTTTGAAAGCCCCAAGTCCCAAGTCTTTTTTAATGATTCGACTCATGGACTTTTGCGTGATATTCATCTCACGGGCCATGATTTTCTGTTTTCAGAGCGGATTTCTGTGAATTCTTGATTTAACGGCTTTGTTGGCATGCGGTGTTCAAACAGAGAGTGGGCGTCCCGACCGGTGGCGGGACGCCCACGCTCCTGTCTCCTGAAACAGTTTTATGCATCGGTAGATGAACATGCGGCTAATCCCTAGTGGCCGGAGCGTTTCGCTTTTTTCATTTCACACTTGAAAAGCGATATTACAGCGATACGGTTCTCATTATCTGACTACTCCATGATGAAAGTTGAAACAATTTTAAAATCCCGTTACAGACTAACGTTATTGAGGTTAGCTTTTAAAACCCATATGACATCAACGGGGTATGTTCAGTTCTACTATTGAAATGGGTGTGTTCAATGTTGTAACAGTATTTACGTCCCTACCAAGTACGTTAAGCGTCATTATACCAAATTCATTTTAGTAAATATTTTAAATGATTCGCATTATTTTAAGTCACCGTTCACTACTTAAGTCAAAGTTTTTGAAAAACCAAATTGAAGAATATAGCAAAAAAATATAATAAAATTCCAAATTCATCGTAAATAAGGAATTTGAGATGATCGTTTGCTTTGTGTTTTTCCAAATACATATCGTAAAAAATACCATGAGAATATGACGGGATTTGCTAGCTGTTACAATATACGAGGGCGACCGCAAAAGTAACTGGCCTAACATAAAAAGAACCGTTTTTTTGGAATTTTTATTATTTATTATTCAACATAATCTCCTTTGAACTTAATGCACTTCATCAAACGTTTTTCAAGTTTTTTAATTCCATCCGAAAAATAAGATTTTTCAAGACCTTCAAAATATGCCTCAGTTTCAGCAATAACCTCGATATTGGACGACAATTTTTAGCCACCGAGAATTTTTTTTAAATTTGGAAACAAGAAATAATCAGAAGGAGCTAAATCTGGACTATATAGTAGATGCGAAGCAATTTCAAATCGTAATTCGGCCAGTTTTTGTTGAGTTTTAAATGCAGTGTGTGAAGAAGCATTATCTTGATGAAAAATAACTTTTTTTTTCTAAATGCGGTCGTTTTATCTTGATTTCTTCACTCAACCGATCCGATAATGCACAATAATATTCACTATTTATAGTTTTTCCTTTCTCAAGATAATCAATAAATATTATACCTCTTGCATCCCAAAATACTGTGGCCATTACTTTTCCTGCTGACTTAACAGTTTTCGCCTTCTTGGGACCACTTTTACCAGCTTCTATCCATTGATTTGACTGTTCTTTGCATTGTGGGATGTAGTGATGGATCCATGTTTCATCAACAGTTATGAATCGGCGCAAGAAGTCTATTGGATTACGCTGATAAATCGCTAAAAGCTCCTCGGAATTGGTCAAACGGGGCAGAGTCAACAAACGCGGCACTCATCTTGCGGATAGCTTTTTCATGTGGAGTTTATCTTGTAAATACTCCAAACTTGTTTTTCGTGTATTTTAACAATATTAGCAAGTTCTCTGAGCTTTATTCGTCTATCTTTAGTCACTTCATTAATTATTTTTTTAATGTTTTCAATAGTAGTAGCAGTTTTCAGTGTTCCAGAGCGTTGTTCATTTTCCGTACCTGAACGACCCATTTTAAATTGTTGAATCCTGGATTTCACGGTGAAGTATGATGGTGCATTATCGCCATGAACAGAATCCAATTCATCTTTGATTAATTGTGGCGTATTAACTTTCATATAAAAGTGTTTAATTACCGCACGAAACTCTTTATTTTCCATTTTTCAAAAATTATAAAACTTGTTTACTTCAATCACCTGTAACAAAGAAAATAATCATTAAATATTTTTTAATAAAAGATTGCTTTTAAAAAACAAAAAAAAAGTTACTAGTAAAACAGAAAATGTGCAGGCCAGTTAGTTTTGCGGTCGCCCTCGTAGTATACAAATACAGTATTCATAATTAGAATAGTTGCACTGGTATTATCTTAAGCACAGCTGCATATGCTTTCAGACGACCGATGCCTTTAAATTTGAGTGACCAGTCCTGCATTGTATGGATCGTATCCCGTCTGTCTTTTACGAGTATTATGTACTTGTTGTTATTGAAATATTTGAAAATAAATAATGCCTGATATAATGTGCTTTACAATTTCCTACACATGGATTATGATCTGGAATACTTCAATTTTTCTGACTCTAGTGCCTAAGGTTGTTTTTCACTCTGAGTTATGTTGTCATTGTGTTGGCGGCAACGAATGTTGTTTTACACTGAAATGTAACGAAAACAAACAGTTTTGAATTGCATTGCAACCAGCCAACGTTAGGACTCCCACTCAACAAACACCGAACAGAACTGGAAACTGTCTCCAAGTTTCCAATGAAATTATACAACATGATATATCCCCAAAGACCACACAAAGCAATTCCAATGAATGGTGAAGGAGAAGTGCCAAAGAGCTTGGGGAACCGACCGAGGGCGGAGGGTAGGTAAACAAATAAGAACATTTAAAAGAAAACTGAATTAAAACTTTGATTGTTAACACAGATACACACGCAGTTGCACGCACACCACACTACCAGGCGCATTTGAAATGCCTTGTGGACACATTTAAGGAAATTGATATTAAAGTAGGTTAATTTTGTTTAATTTTTTCTATTTTTTCTTTTCTCCCACAAAGGAAAAGAATTAAAAAGTTTTCAATACGATGCGTGTTCGTAAAAAATTTAAGTTTCAATCACTTAACCGCTTACCTTTAAACTTTTGTACCGACAAGAAAAGTGCTCTGTCATCTCGGTTCCATCCACCCGTTTGCGCTTGTGTGCGCCTTTATATCCTTCCATAAATTTGGTGTTGTTGTCTGGTCTATTGGCGCCATATTGATAGTGTCATTGCCTCAACAACAGCGTGTATGTACGAGGATGTGTGAGCGTATGTGTGTGAGTGTGCCTGCCTGAATATGAGACTTCATTTCAGTTCCAGTTTTTCTGATTTTCATTGGTGTTGTTGGTGTCGTCGCTATGCTGCTTTATTTCTGTCTGCAATAACAGAATTTTGGCGTCAATATTTCGGCGTCATTTGCCAAAGTTTGTTCAACACAAAAGTTTCGTTGTTGCTGTCTGTCCCTTAGTCTGTCTGGCTGTCTCTCCAAATTTATGACAAAACAAGCAACAATTTTTCGAATAAAAAATTATTATTAAAGTATTAAATTAGTTTTGCGGTCTTAGAAATATTAAATGAAAATTAATAAACTTGATAGGCAGTGGAACCTGGATAAGTGGGAACCCGCCATAAGTGGGACACTTTAGGCACACATTAAACAAAATAAAAATAAAATAAAACCTCCTAAAACAGGAGCTTGAAGCTCTTTAAGTGGGACTTGATTTTTTTAGAATTTACTCTACAAGTGGGATGTTTTCTTGTTTATCATATGCGTGAGATTACCCTTTTACATGCCATAGCTCTAAAATTACGATTTTTGACTTTTTTCTCTTGTATTTGTTTTTTTTTAAGGAGTTTTTGCGGAGTGCGACGAATGTCAGTCAGGTTTAATCAAAGACTATGGTGAAATCAAAAACTTTTGGAGACTATTCTGGCGTATTTTATGAAAACGCCCTAATTTAACTTTTAAAGGTCTTAGAAAATTATTTGGGCAAGCAATTTGTCACAGAATGTAGATGGGTACTTTTTAGGAGGGGCGTTGCACGAGAAACGACGAGAACACATCAGAGATAAACGCATATTAGTTGCAATGTTTACCATTGTTGTGTAAAGATCTTAAGGTCTTAATAAAGAGATAGCCTACTTTAAACGCCAAAAGTCTTAAATATTAGACTGTATTTTCAATATTTTGGCTCATATCCAATTAAATGACTCCGTTTAATGTATTTTTGTACCTTCCATGAAAGGATAGAGGGGCATAGACATTGGCAATAGTATCAATGACGTTTTTTGCTAAAATTTGACCAAAAATTTAGCAACTGAGGCAAAAAAGCTGACAAACCTTGTGCGAGCGCTCGATTTTGCTTTAACTTTTACTTTTTTATGTTTATAAAGGGTTGTTGAATTTTAAGGGCCGATTATGATTTTGAAGAAAACACAAACTATTTAAGAAATTATTGTCATTTCTATCTATTAAGATAATATTAGTATGGTTGAATTATGTATGGAACAAAATATCGGCCAAATGGCCGCCGCGACCTCGGCGGCACACCTCCATCCGATGGTCCAAACTTTCGGTGACGCTGAGGCATAATTGAGTTTCTATGCCGTTAATGTGCCGAATTATCTCATCCTTTAGCTTTTGAATTGTTGCTGGCTTATCGACGTACACATTTTCTTTCAAATAACACCAAAGAAATAAGTCCAACGATTATCTTGGCGGCTAATAAACATCGCCACGACCTCAGATAACACGGCCATTGAATTTGTCGCGCCAAAGAGCCATTGTTTCGTTAGCTATGTGGCAAGTGGCACCGTCCTGTTGAACCCACATATTGTCCACATCCATATCTTCCAATTCGGACCATACAAAGTTCGTTATCATCTCACGATAGCGAACACCATTTACAGTAACTGCCTGACCGGCCTCATTTTGGAAAAAATACGGCACGGTGATGCCACCAGCCCATAAACCGTACCAAACAGTCACTCTTTGTGGGTGAATTGTGTTTTCGGCAATAACTCTCGCCCAAATGCGTCAATTCTGCACGCAGAAAAAAAGTATGGTTGGGGTGACAATATTCGAAGAGGATCATACTACTGTTGGGTATATGATTGTGACACAACAATATTATGATTCTCACAACAATAGTATGATTCACACATAACCATACTATGATATCCACAACCATAGTATGATCCACACAACCATAGTATGATTCACACTCAACCATACTATTATCTCCGCAACCATATTATGATCCTCACAGCCATAGTATGCTTCTCATACAACCATATTATGATCCTCACAGCCATAGTATGTTTCTCATACAAGCATGGTATGATCCTCACAACCATTGTATGATTCACACGCAACCATACTATGATCCCCACAACCATAGTATGATTCACACTCAACTATACTATGATCCCCAAAATTATTTATTAGGATTGGTTATTGTTGTTATTCAAAAATAGAGATTTTTATTGAGTATGTAATTTTAAATTGCATTACTAGCCAGATTTGAGGACATGTTTTTATTAAACATTTCACTCAAGAAACAAAAATATATTCCAATGGTGAAAAATACTTTTAGTTGTCAGCAGGGGTGAATGCTACTTCACCTTCCGTAGACACCAAGTAACAAATGCGATTTTATCATGATCAATGGCTATATACTTAAGTGCAGGCAGCTTTTAAATAAACGAGAACCAGTCGGTATTAGAGTATTTCACCGAACAAAGTAAACAAAAATCCCTAGAACTACCTTCCGATTGTAGTTGTTTTTTTAAATGGACAGCAACCATTCACTGTATCGTGTGTATGTGTTTTTTTTACAAAAAAAACATACCCTGTTTTGTTACGTTTATAGTCGCAACCATACTGTATGATTGCCGTAATCAAATTATTGTTAACGTAAATTTTTTAACAACAATACTTTTGTTGCACCGATCATTTTATATGGTTGCTACAACCATATTTTCATTTCTAAATTTGGCAATAATACTATTTTTACATTTCAACAATAGCAATATTGTCACAATCATACTATTGTCAAAATGAAATTCAAAAAACAATACTTTGGTTGCGTCGAAAATTATTTTATTGTAGAGAACATATTATTGTTGCGGTGACCATAGTGTAACCATATCTTTTCTCTGCGTGTGCTTATTGATGAATCCACTGAGGTGAAAAATGTGCCTTATCACTGAAGATGATTTTCTTCGAAAATTGATCATCCAGTGCTGCCATTTCTTGCCACCATTCTGACCAATGATGACGTTTGTGACGCTTGTGTATCTTTCCATGGTTCAAATAGAGTTAGGCTGAAATTGAGAAGAATCAAATGAAATGCAGAAAAGATTTTGACGTTTAGGTGTAGTACACATTCAATATTGGCCCTTAAAATTTAACCACCCTTAAAAAGTAAACTCTTTTGTTTGTAATCTTTTTAATTAAACTATCGAATTTCTATTTAATTCATTGAACAGGGATTAAACCGGCTCAAGACCTCTTGCTTCTATATTTAAATAGAATACAAGTTTTTAACAAAATGGCAGTGACATTGATTTTCGTGGCTGCACACTACTTTTATCATGATTTCGGGTCCGTGACAACCCTCTTCAGAAAGCCTTGCTGCAATTGTTGAAAGTAAAACCGAACTCTATTTAATTTTCAATTTAATATTTGAATTTACGAACATATCATTCACAAACTGTATCATTCACAGAAACAGCATGATTTACCATATTAAGTATGATAAAAATTAAATTACCTGGATAAGCAGGTAACAGTATTAGTGGGAAACCTCTCTAAGTGGCAATAAACAGTCGGTCCCTTGCGATCTCACTTATCCAGGTTTGACTGTACTGGGTGACCTATAAAGTATTAATATAACAATTCAATTTAGTTTAAGTCACTTCTGTGTTGAAATTTTTAAATTCTTGGTACTTTATAAAACTCAAGTTCGACGGAGTAACAGTTTTGAGAAAGTATTTTTCGGTGATCTTAACGTAGTTCATTAAGATTGAATCGGCCATCAGAGTGAATTGGAAAGCAGACGCAAAAAAATTGAGATTTTATGAAGTGTCTTAATATGCCAGATATATATCGGACCCTATATTTTCAAGAAAACCATGGATGGAATGATTAATTTGACAGGTAAGCGTTATATAGGATGTCAGCCGGAAAGGTATACAAATTTACTTTGCCGCCATTTTGATACACATTAGTAGACAGTTCATATTTGGAAGTCATGAAATAGAGACATGGCAAATTCATTATGGAAAGATATGCGATAAACCAACGTATTTAAATCATTAAAACATTTTATCAAAATCAATCATCGATTAATGTGACGATGAGAAAGTTACGTGAAGTTTTTGGGAGAAACAACGTGCCAACAAAACGCACTATTTATCGTGTAGTGAATGATTTCGAAAAAAAGAGGGACTATAGCTGATTGTCCCAAGCATGGACCACAACGTACTGCAAGATCGACTGCAAACTTTACTGCTGCTCCAGAAAGTTTTCAAAAAAATCATCAACCTTAATTCGATGCCGTGCTCAGGAGCTTGGTCTTCAAAGAACAACTTTGGCCACAATTTTGCACAAGGATTTGCATTTGTTTCCATTTAAGATTTAGTTGACACAATAGCTTCTTTCACAAGACCATTTACGCCACGTCCATATGCCAATAGAATGTTACAGCTCGCCCATGATAACTCCGATTTTCATGAAAAAATCATAATGAGTGACGAGTCACATTTTCATTTGAATGGATATGTGAATAAACAGAATTTTCGGTTCTTGGCAATGGAAAACCCTGAAATTATTAATCAATCATCTTTGGATCCATCAAAAGTGTCAGTCTGGTGTGCAATTTGGTTAGGAGGAATCATTGGACCTTACTTCTATGCAAATTAAAACGGGGACCGATATCGTGACATGACTGAAAACTTTTTAATACCAGAACTGCTTGCTTTGGGCTTGATTAACATGTGGTATTAACAATACGGTGCCACATCGCATACAGCCAGGACCTCCACGGTCGCCTGATTTGACTGCTCCGGACTTCTTTTTGTGGGGATACGTGTCGGAAAAGCAAGGTTTATGCAAAGACGTGTGAGAATGTAATGAAAAATGTGCTCGAAAGGGCTCGCATTTGTGAGGCTACAAGAGGGGGACATTTATCGGATATTGTATTGCATACATAATTGCCGACATTAAATAAAACATTTATCAATTAGAGATCCATTCGCTCTCATTTAATCAAAAATTAAAAACAAACAAATTATAAGTAGTATACAATCCCGACAGACTCCCTGTACACGTTAAGGTTTAATTTGTTTTTCTTGCAAATAATTAATAAGGACATGTGTTATCGGCACGCACAGCTAGCACAGCAATGGGAATGGTGGAGGGTGCATTCCTGGGTTGACCTCTGTTTGGTCTCAGAGGTTTCAAAGATTCCAAAGTCACGGTTTTACGGAGAAGGCTTCAAACTCCAAAACTCTAAATGCAACTATCGTTGCAAAAGAAGTTATCGACTGTATTTTTCACCACATGATAACAATGGTGGCTCTACTCGACCGACTATTAATCTTGAACAAGTGGACAAAATAAGTTTGTCCACACCGATGCTAACATGCATACCCTCCATCATGGATTTCGGTCCAACATGAAATTTTTTAAAAGGCGGCGTGGCGCCAACCTCTTTTCCAACATGGTGCGTAGAATTCAATTTCAACCTCATACGAGTATAACTTACTTCTATTTTTTTTTATCGATATTAGGTCACGAGATAAAGCCTTGCAATATTTAGGGTGGTATGGGCGGTGCCAAGATCTTTTCATCAATTTAAGCATTGATGTTTTCTGTAAAGCGTGGACCGATTTTGAGACCTTTTGATCGGTCTGGCATATACTCAATACTACTTGTTTCACCCCATCATCACATAATTCTGCAAAACTTCAGCCACTTAGTTTCAATAGTGCTACCTGAAGTTTGCTTTCCACAGGCAGACAGTACTGATCATGGAATAGAACAATAGGAAATTGGTATTTTGATTTTAGAAATAAAGCAAGAAAGCGAAAACTTCAAAATTGCACTTTTTTATTTTGGCTAAAATACTGGACCGATTATAATAAAAATTTTAAAGTATACAAATTTGACATTTTACTAAGCACCACAATTTATTTAACACGGCCGAATTTAATTTGTTTACTTCATTTTTCTATTTAAAGCAATAGAAATGTATAAGAACGAAATTTTATATAAATGAAAATCATCGAAATACGTGTGTGTATGAACGAAAGCAAATGTTCTCGTACTGAAAAGACGTCAATCGGAGATTCTGTCAATATGGTAGGAATTGTTTTAGTTAGTCGCCTGTGTCCTCACTCTTCGACTTTATACAGGGTGTCCGCCGGGAAGGTAGACATCCTGTTGAAAAAAGTCTTAAAGTCGACTTTATTTTGTCAACTTTTTCTATTAACTTCAATTGCAACCATATTTTTTATTGTCATCCAAAAAATGTGTTTTGCGTTAAATTATGATTCGCTTTAATTTAGTTTCGGGCTTCTATATATATTTCTGGCATAATAATGAAAATGCAAATATATATCTATCATCAAAAATGGTGTTATTGTTTTTCAAAGTATTCTTCAGCATGATTTATACACTTTTGCATGCGCTTAAACCAATTGTCGAAGCACTTTTTCCAAAACATGGTTTTTGGACGCTTTAACAGCATCTTCTGGCGACGAGAAACGTTAAACACGCTTTTTGTCTTCATGCTAGGGAATAAGAAGAAATCATTGGGTGCCAAATCAGGGCTTCACGGTGGATGACCCCCATCAATTCGACGTTTTGGTCGGCCAAAAAGGAGCTGGTTTGAGCCGATGTGTGAAAACTCGCATTTTCATGGTGCGCAACGATTCGTCTTCTCTTGTCTGTTTTTCGAATTTCTGCCAAGACTTCAGGCAGACAAATTGTGGTGTACCACTCAGAATTGACCGTCCTATGTTGCTCAGCGAACAGTCGCCACATGACCAGTTTTGCCGAAGAAACAGGCGACCATTTGCTTCGAAGTGCTTCTTTCACGAACAGCTTTCGTTGGATTTGGCTTATCTTTGAAGACCCACACGGTCGATTGCTGTTTTGTGTCGGGCTCATGCGCATAGATCCATGATTCGTCACCTGTGACGATCTTATAAATGCCTTTTGAAGCACCGCGATCGTATTTTTTCAAAATTTCTTTGCACCAATCGACACGAGCCTTTTAAAGCGATTGTCAAATTGTGCGGGATCCAACGAGAACAAACCTTTTTTTACGGACAGGTGTTCATGCAATATCGAATGTATACTGGTAGATGAAATGCCCAAGGATGCCTCTATCTCATGGTGTCACATGACAATCATGCATTATCAGTTTATGCACGGCATCAATGTTTTCTGGCACAACGGCCGTTTTTGGACGACCTTCGTCTACAAAAATTAAAGTTCATCGATGCACTCTTGTCGTCGAAAGTTTTCAAAAATGATCGCACGAAAATGATCGCGAGTTAATTCCATTTTTTGCCAAATTGATTTTTTCAAGTCACTGTTACCATTACAAATGATGGTCGTACGTCAAAATATTCTGAGTACGTTTATGCTAAAAAAATGTCAAACTTTCCAATGAAAATGTCAGATGGCGCCACGCAACACTTAGTGTTGCCTAGGCCAGTAATATATATAGCAACCCTAGCGGCAACGTACGCCTAGGTTTAACACATATGCTTTAAATAATATTTAAGATTCATCTAAAGTATTCAATTAAGTCCATAAATATAGTAAAACTGAAAGTATATTAAGCTGTTTAATTGGATTATTTTTATTTTTTTTTTACTATAAACTGATAAACACCGAAGTCAGAAAATTTCGTGTAACTCTTGATACCCATTTATCCGATGTTGAAGTGGCCAAAGAGATCGTGGGTTCCAAGGTCAACGAAGATGTCAAGGTTGCAAGCACTACAATTAGATTTTTATGGACTTTTATAGTATACTAAAAATCAACTTTTGATTTTTTGTTATAGAAGTCGAAAACTTCACCTTTAGTTTAAAGTATATAATCCTACTGCAACAGAAATTAAGCTTGCTCTACTTATAAGTCCCTAATAATTATTAGGGACATAAATACTGTTACACACGTTGTATGCTGTAGAATAAAAAGTACTGAATGTTTTTCAAACAAATATTTTTTAATATATTTATTGATGTATATTGTGTCCAAAAAGAATTCGAAATTATTCGAAATGTCCGCCTTTTTCCTTTACACTTGCCTTAAGTCGCACTGGCCAATCGTCAATAGCTGCACGAACTTCGGCCATTTGGGAAATTGGCCACAGCTCGAACCAAAGCAGTCTTAAGAGGTCCAATGTTGGGGAATATTTTGTGACAAAACTTGTCCTCTTAAACCGTCCATAATTTGTAATCCAATGGGTTCAAATCTGAACTGGCTTAGGGCCATTCTTCAGAGTAAATGAAAGCTGGCAAATTATTTCGAAGGCAGGCCTGGGACGTTTTAGCCTTATGGGCCGGCGCAGAATCCTGCTAGAAAGTCCATGGCTGGTTTTGGAACAGGGAGTTGTTGAGAGGCTTCACAACAGCTTCCAAACGGTTTCTTGGTTAAATTTGGCCGATGGTTTGACTCCTTGTTCGCAGAAATGCAGGCCAGTGACCCCGTCGTAAGAGACACCCCACCAAACTTTGACTGAAGCTTGGGATCAGTTCAGATGCTTCCTTAGATGACCGCGCATACGCTCTATCATTTTGGTTGTTTAGTTTTTCCTGAACGGTAAACATTTTTTCATCGATGAACAACATTTTTCTGTGCAAGTTATCAGCGTGCTTCAGTTTGCATTTTTCAATCCTATTTTTTTAAATCTGCAGTCAATAAATATCCGGTACGTCGTTTGAAAGCCTCAAGTCCCAAGTTTTTTTTTAATGATTCGACTCATGGACTTTTGCGTGATATTCATCTCACGGGCTATGATTTTCTGTTTTCGGAGCGGATTTCTCTGAATTCTTGATTTAACGGCTTTGATGACATGCGGTGTTCGAACAGAGCGTGGGCGGCCCGACCGGTGGCGGTCTTTTACATCTCCAGTCTGCTCAAACTGTTTTATGTATAGGTAGACGAACATACGGCTAATACCTAGTGGCCGGAGCGTTTTGAAAATATCGTTTTTTTCATTTCACACTTGAAAGACGCTATTACAGCGATACGGTTCTCATTATCTGACCACTCCATGATGAAAGTTGAAACAATTTTAAAATCCCGTTACACACTTTCAAAACACATATGACATTAACGGGGTATGTTCAGTTCTACTATTGAAATGGGTATGTTCAATGTTGTAACAGTATTTATGTCCCTACTAAGTACATATACTGAGTAACTCCGACCTATTTATAAAAAAGGTATTCCATGACTATAAGCTTCTTACAAACCAAACCCGACAGCATTTGATTAAGCTAAAAACTGAGTGGTTGAAATGGAAGAAAACATTTCTGTTTTTACCTTTTGATGCAATCATCTCTTAGGTAGCATAAAGCCGAAAGGTTTTATAACACATACATTCAGGTGGAGAAGGAATTACCAAGTGCATTCCTCAATCTATAAAGAGAATTTAAAACTGGTTATAAATAATAATAAATCCGAAGTATGGCTATCCACATGGAGTGCCAGCAAATAACGAAAGACTACCTAGGAAATCCTAGTACCAAAATTTCCTTTCTATACCAAATATGTTTTAATAATTTCTTAAGCAATTCCCAATTTGATTTACGTATTTGAAAAAAAAAAACTAGAATTTGACGAGCTGTAGTTATAAAAAGTTATTTGTTTTTTATTTATTTTAGTTTATTTATCTTACAATTTATTTGGTTCTGTTTTACCTTCTCTTTGCAGAAAACCAATTAAAGTTGTTAATTAAAAACACTTAAGCAAAGTTTCAACTTTTTTCTGTCTGTCTCGCTCTCTTTCTCTCTATAAGATTGATAGACATGCGGAAGGGGAAAGACTTTGAAAAAGGAGGAGATTTAATACCTTACCGAAGAGAAAGAGAAACAGAAAAACAACAAGTTTAAACTTTTGCTGTCTATGAGTGTTTACTTTTCGACACCACAATGAAAAACTCAAATACGGAATTCAAATTCCGAAACACAGATGTGTGTGTGTGTGGGTATGAAAGTATGTGAGCATACCAAATGGTGCACAGTAGATCCAAAATTTAATAATATAAGAAAGCTTTATAAGTATTCTGTGAACGAGCGTAGGTTTCTCCCCAAAGGTTTTTTATAGCAGTATAAACTCGTCATCACGAAATACTCTAAAAATCTCGTTAAACTTAAGGCATACGTTTCCGGACGGAGGAATACGAGGACCAATATCAGCTAAGCCTTGAATAAATCTCCATATTTTCTTTGATTTAAAAACTCAATGCCCTTATTTAGAATGAACAAAATTATCACAGAAAGTAGTTTAGACATCTGAAAAATGGCTGCTTAATAGCCAATTGATGAAAACACGTGGATTTCAGATTTAAAATAGAATTTTTTAAGGAAAAAAATTGTTTGCAGATAGCAGTATTTTGGAGCATCTCTTTATTGACCATCTCTAGCTTTTATTCTTCAACAACCCGTTCAAGCAAGGAAAGCATATGGGTGTTCAGAAACAGTGATAGATCTCCGCAAATCCAAATAAACACTTATTTTTAAGATTTGAACCAGTCTGTGCCATTCACAAAGGGTTAAAGAAATCCAGCACATTCAACAATGCACAATTGGTAACTCAAAATAATTTAATCCCTGACTTATGAAACACTATGAAAAAGAGTAGGCTTTGGACATTTACACTGTTCGGCTAGTTTAGTTACAAGTGGCTGTCCATTGTTTTATCCACTTGATTCATTGAGGATCACTGTGATACTACACATCCTATTCAGGTTTGGAAAAGACCTGAATAGGATGTCAGATGAACCGAAATATAGTTCGAAGCTTTTGCAGTCAAACCAATCTATACTGCCCTGAAATCCTCTCAGCTTACCAAGTTTGGTACTCTGAATATCAGAGAGGTTCAAGAATGAGAATGATTCTTAAAATGGTGTCCTTCTTCAAAGAGTTGGGTCGCCGTAATGAAGTAGGAGTGTGCACGACTATCACATGCGGTAACTCGGTTTAAACACCGGGTAAGATCATTTAACAACTTTTCAGTGGCGGGATTTCAGTAAGAGATTTATCTTTAAGCTACGTTAAAACTTCTCTGTAAAATACACTAGCCGTTTGGAGCCGGAGTAAAACATTAGGTACCGGTCAATGAGTATAAGAATTAAATCGTGTGATTTGAGAGAGCTTTCTTATTGTTCCTTAGTTAAGTAAGTACACAGAACTGGTTATTAGGGAATATAGATTATTTGGAGTTCTTATCTCTTTTCGCGGCCCTAAAAAATATAGAAGAGTCATTAGCTGACACCCTCAGTTTGGCTGCATGATGCCTAAGTATCGAGCAGTTTCCCATGATCACAGCTACTAACATGGAGCCACCTGACCAAGAGGTATACTTAGTAGGGACATAAAAACTGTTACACACGTTTTATGCTGTAAAATAAAAAGGACTGAATGTTTTTAGACCAAATGTTTTTTAAAATATTTATTGATGTGTATTGTATCCAAAAATAATCTACTTATTCGAAATTTCCGCCTTTTGCCTTTACACACGCCTTAAGTCGCACTGGCCAATCGTCAAAAGCTGCAAGAACCTCATCCATTGGAAAATTGGCCACAGCTCGAACCAAAGCAGTCTTAAGAGATGCAATCTTGGGGTATCTTTTGTGACAAACCTTGTCCTCTAAAACGTCCACAATTTGTAATCAAATGGGTTTAAATCTGCACTGCCTGAGGGCCATTCTTCAGAGGAAATGAACGCTGGCAAATTATTTCGAAGCCAGGCCTGGGACGTTTTAGCTTTATGGACCGCGCAGAATCCGGTTTCTTGGTAAACATTGGCCGATGTTTTGACTCCTTGTTCGCAGAAATGCAGGTCAGTGACCCTATCGTAAATGACACCCCACCAAACCATGACTGAAGCTTCGTGATGACCCTTTTCCACCCTTGGGATCACTTCAGATGCTTCCTTAGATGACCGCGCATATGAGTACACTCTATCATTTTGCTTGTTAAATTTTTCCCGAACGGTAAAAATTTTTTCATCGGTGAACAAAATTTTTCAGTGCAAGTTATCAGCGTGCTTCACCAAAAGACGTTTGCATTTTTCAATCCTATTTTTTTAAAGCTGCAGTCAATAGATGTCCGGTACATCGTTTGAAAGTCCCAAGTCTTTTTTAATTATTCGCCTCATGGACTTTTGCGTGATATTCATCTCACGGGCCATGATTTTCTGTTTTCGGAGCGGAATTCTGTGAATTCTTGATTTAACGGCTTTGATGCATGCATGCGATGTTCGAACAGAGCGTGGGCGGCCCGACCGGTGGCAGTCTTTTACATCTCCAGTCTCCTTAAACAGTTTTATGCATCGGTAGACGAACATGCGGCTAATCTTTAGTGGCCGGAGCGTTTTGAAAATATCGCTTTTTTTCAATTACCACTTGAAAAGCGCTATTACAGCGATACGGTTCTCATTATCCGACCACTCCATAATGAAAGTTTAAACAATTTATAATCCGTCACAGACTAACGCTATTGAGGTTAGCTTTATAACCCATATGACATTAACGGGGTATGTTCAGTTCTACTATTGAAATAAGTGTGTTTAACCCTGCTTAGATAACGTACGTCTGAGAGACGTACGACTTTTACATTTTGTTCTCTCCCTCTCCCGATCGTTAACGGAGAAACTTCGCACGTTCAGTTATCTCAGTCGTTACCAGTAGCTTATCGGTGGTGGTCGTTTTTGTGCGGTAAGTTCGTTTATTTTGGAGATATTTACAACACGTACGCTTGAGAGACGTATCGTTATCTTTTGTGTAACGTTTGACTTCTTTATATTATAGATTTTTTTGTCGTTTTCTGTGATATTTAATATATGATTGAACTATTTATATTTAAATTAGATATAAAAATGGCATATAAACGTCCATTTAAAATATATATTCCAAACATTTAAAATATATATTCCAAACAAGCCAAACAAATATGGAATCAAAATTCCAATGATATGCGACAGTTCTACAAAGTACATGTTCAATGCTATTCCATACCTTGGAAAATCGACAAAAACTTCTGACCTTCCTTTAGGAGAGTTTTATGTCAAGGAACTTTCGCGACCCATACATGGAACATGCCGAAATATAACATGTGATAATTGGTTCACGTCTGTCCCTTTAGCAAAAAGTTTGCTCAAGGAACCATACAAGCTGACTCTTGTGGGAACCATAAGATCCAACAAACGAGAAATTCCGGAAGAAATGAAAAACTCGCGAGCACGACAGGTGGGAACTACCATGTTTTGCTATGACGGCCCTTTAACTCTCTTGTCGTACAAACCTAAGCCATCTAAAATGGTATATTTGCTGTCTTCCTGTAATGAAAAAGGCGCTATTGATGACAACAGTGGAAAGCCGGACATAATACTATATTATAATCAAACCAAGGGAGGGGTAGATACATTTGACCAAATGTGTTCGCTGATGTCTTCTTCAAGAATGACGAATAGGTGGCCAATGGCAATATTTTATGGAATGCTAAACATGGCATTCATAAACTCCTATGTAATTTATTGTCATAATATGATGTCAACTAAAAAAAAACCTTTAAGTCGGAAGGAATACATGAAGATACTTTCACAATCTTTAACAACACCTTGGATGACGAAAAGATTAGAAATACCGACTTTGTCGAGAACCTAACGAACAAATTTACGAAATGCCATACCCGACGAAGTCAACAATACACCTGGAAGCAGTAGAGATCAGATTGTCCCAAGTAAGAGAAGATACTGCGGCTTCTGCCCATCAAAAATTCGACGCATGTCAAAAATGGTATGTGTCAAATGCGATACAGCTGTATGTGGAGACCACAAATATTTAGTCTGCAATTCCTGCATATGATGCAATTTAATTTTAAATTTTTAAGTTTATAAACCTTAAAACTTATATTATTATCAAAATGCAGTACAAAAATTTTTATTTAGTTTTTTTTTAACTGAATTTAAGTCCTTCAATGAAGGCTGCTTATTTTTTTTTACTTTTTTAAGGCAACTGAAATATTGTCCTAAATTTTATTATTATTTATATATATATATTTAAACTATGTTCCTATATAAAAGAAAACTGAATAAACTAATGATCTCAATCAAAACATTATTAATTTTATTTTCGTTGAAATCCGTAAAAGGATATAATTTATGATACGTCGTTTAGACGTATCGATATCTTTTGAGTACAAAAAAATAACGTTATCTAAGCAGGGTTAATGTTGTAACAGTATTTATGCCCCTACTAAGTATATAATGGCTTTCAAGCGATTTGAATTGAAAATATGCCAGACTTAGGCCCCAGCATGCCCTGGCCCATATTTCATTCGTATGTGTGAGAGCTTCTTATACGAGTATGCTATTAGACTTGCATGTGGAAAAGCCACATATTCCACATTAAGTACTACGAAATTTTCTTGGGGATCCAATTATGCTCATAATAAAGCCTCATCTAACATAGATATTTATCTACTCAGAAAAAATAAAATATCCCTATAAATTTCACTAGTTTAAGGGTTCCCCTAAATATTTGGGTCGAATCCTTAGAGGCATAATAAGAGATTACTTGACACATGGACAAAACGTACATAAAAACAACGAAATTGCCCTACAAATTAAACGGTGCACTTTTTTCTATACCCTGCATCAAACTTTCAGGTCATTGTCGAACCCTTAAATGGTGTCGAATGTTAAATGGACAATAACGGTTCACTTTAGATACCAAAGTCACTCCCGATTTAATGCCCCATAGCCCTGGAACCCAAATGCAAACATGATATATGCGAACGGTCACTAACCGCGATAACAATAGGTCCATATATAGTTCCCATACAAATCGGAAACCTGATTTGTGCGATATACAGGGTGGCCCAAATGAGACCTAGTGATGTTAAACACGTATCTTGTAATAACGATTTTTTAAATGATTTATTTTTACTATGTGTGAAATATGACATCAGACAAATAACCACCATTTTGCTCGATACAGGCATTTGCTCTTTTTAGCGCCAAGCTGCTGCTCAGCTTCCACGTTCTCTTCAGTACGAATATTTCAATGAGCACCTCTTCCTGGACGGTTGGCAACTGAACCCAGTTCCTCAAAACGGCGAACTAAACTTGTAATCATGGAAGATGTGGGCGCTGATCTTACGTTAAAAAAACGGCGATAATTTCGCTGCGTCAGAACAATTGATAGTTGAGATAATCGATAATTTTCAATTCATTCTTAATTTCCAAGAATTCAGTTATAATCTGCAAAAAGAAAAAATAAATTATGTTTAAAAATAAAATAGTTATTTGTGTTTCACATCAGCTGGTATTATTTGGGCCATC
The DNA here is from genome assembly GCA_963513945.1 of Hydrotaea diabolus. NCBI lineage: Eukaryota > Metazoa > Arthropoda > Insecta > Diptera > Muscidae > Hydrotaea > Hydrotaea diabolus. The sequence continues at coordinate 48,793,592 of OY740717.1, read as the reverse complement.
CGTTATAACCAAACCGCTGTAATGGTGTCATATTGGTCCATCTTTTCATGAATGTACCACTTAAAAAGGTCACTCGATTTAAGACCCTGCCTCTGAAAATGTTGCATTTGGAATGAGATCTTTGCTTATCTGTTATTACACACTCCACCATACAATGGAGGGTATATTAGTTTTGTCATTCTGTCTGTAACACCTTGAAATAATCATCAGAGACCCAACAAAGTATATATATTCCCTAGCCATGTTGTCCGGCTGTCCGTCTGTTGAAAACAAGATAGAGGCTGCATGTAAACAACTAGGGAGCTGAAATTTGACACAAATATGTTAAGTTAACCTAGCATGGTTGGTATTGAAAATGGGCTATATAGCTCTACGGGAAGTTGGTGTTGGAGACCCTCAACCGACACTACCTCATAAAAATTAAATAAAGATTAATATATGGAACAGACTTTTGAGCCTAATTTGGCTAAGATCGGAAAGGTCCTACTGGTACCTCCCACACAAACGGTCTCATGGGCCTTGAAAAATAATATGACAATAACTCACTACAAACTTGACCTACCGAGATGAAATTTTTCTCCATAAAGATTTTTATATAGAACACAACGCTGCGCCAAATTCTGTTGAGATCGGAAAAGTCCGCACCAAATTTGGTTTTATTTGGGAATCTGGTGGAGGGTATCCAAAGTTCGGCACAGCCAAACTTAAAATTTTTACTTATTTTTTCATTCCGTTTGCAACACCTTGAAATACTTCGGTGGGTAGTCCAAACATATTGCACGATGTTAAGTGTGAGTCCCACCTTAAAGTCAAGTTTTATGCCCAACTTAATTTGACATTAACTTTTTTAAGTGATTCATAAATTCTACCATGGAGAGGTACATAATTGAACGGTGATTTAAGATTGTTGAAGCCTTTCAAAAAATGAGCGTTCCAATCAAAATGCATTTTGTGTACTTCTTGATTTTTTGGTTAGCACAATCCACAATCAGAAGAGTTGTGCGCAAATTTCACCAAACCAGGTCTGTAGGAAATGTAAGAACATTTGTGCTGCTCACCTTTTTCGTTCTGCGGAAAATGCTGATGTTGGTTGCGATAGTGTGGCAGATGAGCCGACAATCTTGACTAGTCGTCGTTCCAAACAATTAAACTCAAGATAATCTTTGACGCTAATTTTAAAAAATTGATTTGAATTTACTTCTAAAGTGAGGTCGGCCAAGTTGTTATCTTGCGTTTAATTAGACGACCCATTACTCGTCGGAGACTCCTAAAAATACATATATTTTAAATCGCCCCAGTCGAACCTTACGAGCCAGATGCGGCGGCCACCTGCATTTTTTTAAACATAACAGCAAACCCTTACTCGTATCTTTTTAATAAAGTCAAATTCATGGCCAGAACATTAAATTATTTGCGTTTTATTTATTCTTGAAAAATAAACACCCTTACTTAAAAACAGTCTAATTTTAAATAAACGAGAACCAGTTGGCTATAGAACATTAATCCGAACAAAAAAACACAATAAAAATCCCTCGCACTGGCTTCCGAATATTTTTGTTTTTTACCAAAAAAACATACACACACATACTTACACTTATGTACATTGGTCTAAAAAACACGTGTACCTAGTTCAAAGACACAACCATACGGTATGATCGCTGTTATCATATTAAGTTAATATTCACATCCAAACAACAATACTTTTGTTGCACCAACCATATTTATATGGTTTGTTACAACCATTATTTAATTTCTTAATTTATCAATAATACTTTTGTTACATATCAACAATATTTATATTGCCGCAATAATACTATTTTCAAAATAAATTCCAAAAAAAATACTATGGTTGCAACGAACCTGTTTTTATTGCTAAGAACATATTATTGATAATATAGTAATCATATTTTCTATCGCATGCATTTTGTCCGTCTATTTAAAACACGATTTAAACCAAACGTACAGAGCTATATTCGTGAAGCTGGCCAGATACTCGTATTTAAAGATCTTTTAGTTGGCGTTAAGTTGGTATTGAGAATGGATTAAATCGGGCAAAAATGGAAAAAGTTGTTCTTTAAATAACTAGAAAAAGTCCTTACCAAATATTTTTCTTTTTTAGACATTTTCACTTTGTAATTTATTTAATAAGCTTTAAATCAGCTCATCTTGGAAGTGGTAATCATATATACCTTAACCATTCCCAAAAACGGCCGTGACCATTGAGACCAGAGGTCTAAACCGTAGCCTAATATTCGGTAAAAGAAACGGGGAAATCTTCTAACAATTCCAATTATGTTCCTGTATCGGGTAATCAATTTAGATTTATTTTTTCAAAATAAAAAAATTACAAAAATTCAAACTAAGTGTAGAATCTTTATTGTTTATTCCAAAGGACATTTTATGCCATTCCTTATTTGAATATAATTTCCTTTAACCGCAAACACGGTCAATGTTGGCTTTCATAACCTACATCATAGCCGGTTTGTCAGCATAGGCTTTGGTCTTTACGCAGCCCCAAAGAAAAAAAGTCTAAAGGTGTGATATCACTTGATCTATGCGGCCAACACACCGGCCCAAAACGTGAAATTGGTTGCTCTTCGATATGACCTCTGAGTAGATCCATTGTTTAAGCAGCTGTATGGCAAGTAGCACCATCCTATTGAAACCAAATGCCGTCAGGATTACGGGCTTCAATTACAGGTAGCAAAAAGTCCGATATCAGGATGCGATAGCGAGCACCATTCACGGATACGTTCCGGTCACCATAAGTTTTGAAAAAATATAGACCGATGATTCCACCAGCCCATAAACCACAGCAAACTGAGGTTTTCACTGGGAATAATGGCACCACTTCTGGTTGCTCTTGAGCCCAAATGTGGCAATTTTGTTTATTAACGTTGCCGTTGAGCCAGAAATGGGACTAATTGATGTAATTTTTGTGGAAACAGTGGTTCTTCTTTGAGCTTTTGAAGATCCCCAACACTGAAACGGCGACGTGCAGGAACATCGTTAGGCTCTGATTTGTTCACGAGCCGTATTTTGTATGCTTTCAAACCAAGATCCTTCCGTAAATTGCTAGATGTTGTTCAATACAACAAGCATAGATGTTAAGAACTATTTCGTCACAAAGCAAAATTTTACATAAATATTACAATTCGAAAAAATTTGAGACCCTGAGCCATGACGACGCAAGGGTAATGAGAAACAGAAGATATCCCCACAAATCTATAAATCTGCATTAACTTCTTAGACATAGCTTAATTACGTGTTCGGATCTGCTGGCCTTAGGTACCCAAAAATCGGTTCATTTAAACACTGGGTGCACCAAAATTATGAAATTTCCACAGGAATCTGAATATGATAATAATTTTACTATTTGGCTGAATTGGAGGCCTTGGTCCATGCGCCAATGGTCGAAAGGGCTCTGGCCAAAACATGAATCCCTCACCCATGACTGTCAATGCGCAATACCTGGTGGAGAGTAAAAAACTTTCAACCCGGTCGAACCTTTAAATTGAACGCTTGTTTTGACTCACTGTGCCATGAATACTCTGAGCAGGTGAGGGAAAGTTACTACATGTGGGCATGTGTGCGAATTTAAATAAGTTTCTACGAGTATTTGTGTTCTTCTCTAACACTAATGAATATTAACACAATAACTACATTGCGAGAAGATACTACTAGTTCTAATAGGGCCGACGGAGGGAGATAGAAAAACACCGGTAGTATAGCATAAACTTAATTTAATCCGTATTTTTGTAAAGTTTAGTATTTTTATTCATTTTTTTTGCGGCATCCTTGTACAGGAGGAGTGCTTTGTAAAGAACATTACTTGGGATTACTGCCACAAGCATGATGATGAAGTGTTTATGCAAGTGCGTGGGTGTGTAAGATAAATTTGAGTTGCTAACACTCCAAGGAATGTGTTTAAAAAATATGCTTAATGAAAAAAAATATGAAAATAATGAAAATTTTATTAAATCACCTTTCGTATATAATTTTTTAATAAAAAAAACACAAACACAAATACTTGCCACCCGCTTTCAGTTGGCCATTTAAAAAATCCCTCCCTTACTGCTCTGGGAGAGCTGTTTAAAATTGAATAGTAAGCTTTGTGAGTGTTTATGCGTGCGTGAGTATTTCGTATGCAAAGTGTTTAATATCCGGTTTCCGGTTTGCTTTAAATAGTTCATTTATACGATTTTGCATCATTTCATTTCCCTTCCTAGTGGAGTCTCCTCTCACGACCCGCTCCCTGATCGCGGCTTGAGTCCTTTTTTTTCAAAATACATTTCAACAATAAATGTTTTAACATCTATTTGTGACGCAATGGGCGGTCTTTGTGGAAACACATATATTTATATATACACATATGAGTCATTCCATGCCAAACGGTACGATTTTGGGCAAAAATTTAACGCAATGATTCCGATTTTTATGAAAATTTGCAGATTTGGTCCTCTAGCAATTCTATTTAATCCGCGATTAGAAAAAAAAAAATATAATTTTTTTTTTCAAAAGTTATGACCAATTGAACTTTGGTAAAATGGAGATTTTATCAAGGAGGTGTGTTCATTCAGTCGCATGTAACTCCGGAAATACTTGACCGATTTTACTCTGCTATACCTTATTTTGAAGGTAATTTTAAGCACTTTTAAAATAACGAAACGGTATGGCATAACGCCATAGAATTTTTTAAGTTTGTATCATTTTAATCCTTTTATTTCGATTTTGAAAATGATTACATCTTTTTTTATTTTTGAAATTTTGCAGGCGTATTCTTACAGGTCTGTTTTACCGACTGTGTAAGTTTTAAAGTGGTGAAATAATGCGTTCTATTTTTAAAAAATTTTTTTTACCTTATACCTTTTTCACTTCCATGAATATAGAAAATATAATATAGAAAAAAAATACTTTTTAATAGTTTATTGACACAAGATATAACAACAACAAAAAAACAAAGAAAAAAAGAAATAAAAAAATGAGTAATGAAATAAATGTTATGCCTTGTATACCATCTTCATACAGTACTGCTCAGAAGATGATGTTGTCTGGACTTTCATTATTTTATCGGGTTGTGGAATGAATGCATGGTAGCCAAGAGTTCCAGAAATTGTTTTCGCTAGTCTTTTGACTGTTCCTCCCAGACCATCGCAGGGCCATTTGCCATGAGACGTTGCAAAAAAATGCCATTCCGCTGGTATTCCAAAATCTTCTACGTGGAACGTCAGATTTAAAAAGTTTTTCTTGTTTTTGTATTGTGCGCTTGCGCCATCAGAAAAGTAAAATATTTTACTTACAGGTCCTAAGGTTTTCTTTAAAAAATTTACAAGCCCCTCCTGGAATACGTGCACGGCTATTGTATCATGTTTTTATTTCTTTTTTTCTTTGTTTTTTTGTTGTTGTTATATCTTGTGTCAATAAACTATTAAAAAGTATTTTTTTTCTATATTATATTTTCTATATTCATGGAAGTGAAAAAGGTATAAGGTAAAAAAAATTTTTTAAAAATAGAACGCATTATTTCACCACTTTAAAACTTACACAGTCGGTAAAACAGACCTGTAAGAATACGCCTGCAAAATTTCAAAAATAAAAAAAGATGTAATCATTTTCAAAATCGAAATAAAAGGATTAAAATGATACAAACTTAAAAAATTCTATGGCGTTATGCCATACCGTTTCGTTATTTTAGAAGTGCTTAAAATTACCTTCAAAACAAGGTATAGCAGAGTAAAATCGGTCAAGTATTTCCGGAGTTACATGCGACTGAATGAACACACCTCTTTGATAAAATCTTCATTTCACCAAAGTTCAATTGGTCATAACATTTAAAAAAAAATTTTAAATTTTTTTTCTTGAAACACGTATATAATATTTTTAAGAGAAGAATGCATACACAAACTAGTTAAGCAATCCAAGCTTGTGATGTAAAAAATGCGTACCGTTTGGCATGGAATGACTCATATACAAATGTGTGTGTGTATACATGTGGTTTTTCATATAATTTCATTTAAATGTTTTGAGTGTTGTACACCAGTCTGTGTGCGTTTTATAGTCGTTTATTTTGATTTTGTAAATCTTATTGTTTAAAGTGATTTATGTTCATTTGAAAATGAAACCGCACCACATTCATTCGAATACTTACAGCCACAACAGGCACACACACTCACACATTCATTCACACAGAAAGTGTGAAACATTATTAAGAGTGTTAACATTTTAAAAGTATAAATAACTTTAACAAAAAAAATTACGAAACCACAGCAATTTTGTGCAGAATTCAAACGCTCTAAATAGCAGCACTTCGTAAATATTAACAATTTAACTTGACTCCATATCCTTTACAACAAGAGACCCTAGTGGTTCTTCTCCCTGTATTTTCATTTAAATATGCCTGTCAATTGTAGTTTTTAATTAAAACTTCACAAAAATCTTATCTTTTAGAGTAGTTGGTTTTTTTTTCGCCATTTTATCCATAATCAAGGTTAATTTAAAAGTTTAATTTGAATATCTCTGCAAACTATTTATTTGTTATGCACATAACACTTGCACGCACACTCACTCACATACATATGTATGTACACATGGACACTAGGGTGATGACTTTTATACAACCTCGTTTCCTGTATCATATTTTGATGAGTTTTTATTTAAGATTAGAAAAAATCTTATATATAAGGTGATTCGAAAAAAAAAAAAAACCTCACGCACAAAATGATTTTAAAATTTTCATTTATCAGCATTTTGGGCAATTTTTTGAAATCACGAAAAGCAATACAGCATAAATTTATATTTATGAGCGATCATAATCTTTTGTTTCTTACTATTTTTTTTAATTCTGAGAGTCAAGAAAAATCGTCGTTTTCTCCAAAGAGATACATTCGATTCAAAATGAGATACCTTCACTTAATTGTATATAACAGTGGGACGTGTTCATCGATTTCTATGATCTATGATCTATGTATTATTTCATTTATATATTCGTGAAAGTTATAAGACTAGACACTTTTTTCCGTTTTGGATTTATATGACTTAAAAAAATAGAAAAAAATTAAGTTTTTGACATAAATATCATTTCAAAGTTGTTTGTGCGTGACCTTTTCAATTTTTAAATGGAATATACGTTATTTTAGTATTAAATAGGCAAAAGTTCATTTATTCGTGCAACAGGAAATATTTTTTTAAGAAAAAAATTCAAAAAGTCATCACCCTAATGTACGTTTTGCGAGTATTAATTTGAATTATGTCAAGGATATCACAGATAGAAATCAGCAAACAATACATTTGGGAGATAGCATCGTCATGATTTATACATTTTGCTTATTACTACAGGGATTCTTCTTTTTTTCCTGTGCTCTTGACTAAAGGACATGTTGAAATTGCTGGCTTTAGGAAGCGGAAACAAGGAGTAGGTTTCGGGAGAAATGTTGACATCAGCACATTCGTTTTGATAGAACAACGTTTTTACATAAACTTTAAAATATTTGCAAAAGTACTTATCATTGCAATTATACAATTAAGAATTAAATAATTTGCAGCATAAATTAAACAAATATTTTATATTATTGAGGACACGGCATAACATAATAGGCGTGTTCTCTTGGCACTTGCTTACCTAGAGCAGCAACTTTTAGGTCATCGTCTTTGAGTAAATCACAAAAAAACACCAATATCTGTTTTTGATTATAACCTCAAGTCTAACAATACTTAATAAGTTAACAACAAAAGGTCAACTATACAAATACAAGTATACAAAAACATGTGCAGTATCTGTAGAGGTGGCAAGAGTGAGTTGTATTTTCGTAAGCAATTGTGTGAAGAAAACTTGAAAAGTAAGGTTTACAACAGTAGTTCTCAATCGTTTGGGGAAAGCCTGGCCTGGTGTTCGGTTTTACTTTCAACAACGGCAGAAAAGCTTCCTGAAGAGGGTTGTCACGGACCCGAAATCATAATAAAAGCAGTGTGCAGCCACCAAAATCAATGTCACTTTGGCATTTTGTTCAAAACTTGTCTTCTATTTAAATAAAGATGTAAGAGCTTTTAATTCCTGTTCAATTTGTAAAAGGAACATACCGAAATGAAACAAACGAGCTAAACAAACGTTTACCAAAAAATTTCAAAAAATTATCGTAAAGTTTTGAAGTTATCGCCTTAATGACCGACCATTGTTTATGGCTGCTGAAAGCGCATCACAAAAGTTGATTATTGGAATAATACGTTTTGCCAATTTGGCTTAAGTTTTTCAGCTACCGTACATTTTTTGTTCTAGGTGAATTTGTATCTCCTTTTGATATTTTAAGACGGGTAGATATCCGTAAACTGAACGGAATATTGCCATAGTGGCTTAGGCAAAGTTGTAGCTATTGAATGGAAAAAAACAAACCAGAAAAAATGCATCTAATGGCTCAAAATCACGAAAATCCCATTTTTCACCTTGTTAAACAATAAATTGACAAATCGTCCGAAAATATGTTGTTTTTGTACCCTGCATCACTCTGCGGAACCGGGTTTTATAAGTTAGTTGCATGGCAAATGTTTGTAATTACAAAAAGTTGTTAAGCTAGACCCATCTTTGAATGTACCGATCGACTCAAAATTACTAGCTGATTCGATTTAACGATGTCTGTTTGTCCGTCCCCCCGTCCGTGCGTCCGTCCGTCTGTCCGTCCATCTAAAACTTTTAGTCAAACTACAGGTCGCCATTGCCGCCCGATCCTTATGAAATTTGTAACCAGTATATTTTTTGGGCCGATCTTTATTAAAAATAAGAAAAATCGATTCAGATTGCTCTCATAAATACACGGTTTTCCATTAGGGACATAACAATTTTATATATTAATAAAACACAGAATATTTAAGATATTGATTTAGTTAAGTTTATTTTATTGAGACTTTTTTAAAAACAATGTCAGACATATACTAGATCTATGAACAAGAAATTGCTTATGACTATATGTAATGTATTGTCTAAATTACCAATAACGTACAGATAACGGCACCAAGCCCTTTCAGTGTATAGAAATATTTTTAACTTGTATGTAGATCTAATGAGTGTGTGTTCGCCCTTGATCCCGAGGCTAAAGTGGTCTTAGGAGTGAAATATTCTAGTAATTAGCTTAAAAGTATACTTATAACTAGCCTAAAATTACTGGGTGAAGACAAACAAAAATAGAAAAAATAAGAGATTTTAACAAATGCTGTTCAAGAGCCTTAACAATAGTCCAATCAAAAAAGATGCTATCCTCTATGTGCACCCGAAACCACTTTTTTTTAGAACTCGGGACGAAAGGAAACCGAAGTATCAAAATCTGCCCGACTTTCATTCAAAAATCCAATCAGAGATAAATAGCAAACATCTGACCAGGAAATGTTCTTCTGGGCATTGTAAATATCGGTTGCAGTAGAATTCTCGTGAAGGGAAATCCTTGTAATAAATTTATTATTTACGTCACAAATATACAGACCAATAGGAGTAACATCTGACTCTTTATATACATACTTATTCGAATATTGCTTGGAGAACGACTCAAAATTTTTACCAATACAATATCTCAATATCTTTCTCTTAAATATCTCAAATTCCTTTATAACTGTCGGGGATGCATTAAACCATATTGGGAAGCCACATAAAATGACCGGGCATATACAAGTATTGTACAGTAATAGCTTCGTCTTCTACCAGTCAACTCCTATTAAACAGAATTTTCGAAAAAGATCCCAAAATCCTTAAGCGCTTCTGGAGCATGTCTATTAAATTTCAAAAGTTTGTTGAAGTGAATGCCTAAATATTTCATGACATTCCTGAAAGGGACTTCCTCGCCATTAATACCAATTCTCAAACGTTTACTATCAGGAACCACAAACCTTCTACACTTGCCTGAGGCGATTCGCTCTTGGATTCGTTGATCGTTATACCCCAATAATCATAGAACTCTCTAACAGTGACAAAGTGATCCTTAACTTTCATCAACGCAATATTCGGGGACTCATCGTGCGCATATAAATGAATGTCATCTGCATATAATAACCCAATCGAATCTAAACTATCGTGTAGAAAATCGCTCATAAAAATATTGTATAAGTGTGGCGCTAATAATGATCCCTGTGGGACTCCACATCTTACCTCACCAAATTCCGACATTCTATTATTTAATAGAACGCAAAACAACCTGTCCAAAAAATAACTTCGAAACAATTTAATCACTCTTGGGTTAAAGCCTATTCGAATCATTTTAAACAAAATGCCATCATGAAACGTTCTATCAAAAGCTTTTTCCACATCCAGCGAAACCGCAACTGTACAATATTGCCTCCGTATGTTCGACACAACATCGTACTGAAATTTTAACAGGGCATCAGTGATCGAATGCTTCTTCTTAAACCCAAATTGTAGGTCTGGTATGTTAGAGTTTCTCATTTCATTATCCATCATCAGCCGAATCACCCTCTCAAATAATATTCCTAAGTTGGATAAGAGTGATATAGGTCTTAAGTCATTAATATTTTAATGTTACATGTTAAGAATGAAATTCGATTTCGGTCATATGACCAGCACGAGTCCGTGTACAGCGATCTATTCTTTAGACCCTATTTTTTACAACTCTGCAGCGACGCATCGGCGATGTTAAGCTCATCCGATTCTGGCCAAAAATAGTTGTCTAACATGGCACGATAGCGCTCTCCATTGACTGTAACATGACGACTGTTTTTATCGACAAAAAAGTACGGCCCAATCACACCTTCGACATGAGAACCACACCACCTCCGACATGTGGAAGCAGTTGTGTCTCTTGAAGCACATGTGGGTTTGTTACTTTCCAATAAAGCATATTTTGTTTATTGACAAAACCACTCAGCCAGAAATGAGCGTCATAGCTGCTAAAAACTGCAGGCACTCTTAATAAAAATTCACACAAGTTACTTTTTTGGGCCAATGAAGGGGGCGAGTAAAATCAGAGAAAATCGGTTCAGATTTAGACATAGCTCCGACGTTTTACCAAAAACAATGATATGTTTTCTAGAAAATTAAAAAATAACATTAGTTTTAAGATCTGGGTAAATTCGGTCCGAAAACATATTTTCAGTTTGCTTTTGTGAACATTGCAGACTATTTATTACTAGTTTATTTTTATTAGCGAAGGACCGGTAGAGGGTGGTTAATCAAAAGTCATTGTGTCTGCGAATGTGAGGAACATTGGTTTTAACCATTCATAAAGGAACGTCAATGGTCCACGATTGGAATGTTTGCGTGCCAAAGGCTCTCTATCAGCTTCCAAAACATTTTCCGACAAAAAAGGCACATTAACTTTGACACCAGGCCCAATGAAAGCAATTGGAGAGCGTCCAACGGTGGTCACAGCTGCCCATACCATTACTTGAGATGAAAATTTATTCGAGTGGGAGTTCGTAGGCTCCAATTTTTGTCAGTGCATTCAGTTAGGTAAACGATAATTTTGAGAGTTAATGAACTACTCAATAGGGAAATTTTGTCATCAGAAACACAATGTTTGGAAATTCGCCATGTCAGTGTCTGCGTAATACCTCCTTTGCGCTTTCGAGTCCAACTTTTGTTTTTGCTTTGATGTAAAATGGAGTGCCCTTTGGAAATTGTTACCCTGAGATCATTTAGAAATATGCGTCGGATGCTTCGTCGTGATATTTTCAGTTTTTTCATTTGATTAGGACAACAACATGGCCCACTCAATGCATGTAATGTTGTAGTTTTTTTGTGTCCACCACCATAGCTTTTGGTAATGCTGCCTGTATTCTTATAGCCATTTATGGGGCGATACTCGAACTTGTTATTCACTTTAGGGTTACTTATCTCACAAACAATAGCGGGCTGTGATTTTTCGGCCAAATGTAACGCAATCACGCTATTTTAGTTTGAGTTCCATTTCGAATAACTTTTTTTCTTTAATACTTAGATGCAAGTTTTAAAACATTTGAGTTTTACAGCATGTAGAGAATATATAGGGCTGTCATTGGTATGACTTTGACTTAGGTGGCCATATCGGTTGGCTAGCACTGCCAACTTGAAAATAGTAGCACTTCAATCACCTTGCCCGGTATCTTAAATGCATCATATTTTCGAAACGCATAACAGTATTTTAACAAAAAGATGCCAAATTTAAACATGTTATCTCAACTACTTTCCATTGAAATTTCTTTTTATTCCTTAAATATCATAAAAAGTACATCTATACTTAGTAGGGACATAAATACTCGTACTGTTACACACGTTTTATGCTGCAAAATAAAAAGTACTGAATGTTTTTGGACCAAATATTTTTTAATATATTTATTGATGTATATTGTATCCAAACAGAATCAACTTATTCGAAATGTCCGCCTTTTGCCTTTAAACACGCCTTAAGTCACACTGGCCAATCGCCAATAGCTGCACGAACCTCGTCCATTGGAAAATTGGCCACAGCTCGAACCAAAGCAGTCTTAAGAGATCCAATGTTGGGGTATCTTTTGTGACAAACCTTGTAATCTAAACCCGTCCACAATTTGTAATCCAATGGGTTCAAATCTGGACTGCCTTAGAGTCATTCTTCAGAGGAAATGAACGCTGGCAAATTGTTTCGAGGCCAGGCCTGGGACGTTTTAGCCTTATGGGCCGGCGCAATGTCATATTGGTTTTGAAAGCTATTTTAAAATTGTTTCAACTTTCATCATGGAGTGGTCAGTTAATGAGAACCGTATCGCTGTAATAGCTCTTTTCAAGTGTGAAATGAAAAAAGCTATCTATTCAAAACGCTCCGGCCTCTAGGAATTAGCCACTTGTAAGTCTGCCGATTCCTAAAACTGTTTGAGTAGACTAAAAATGTAAAAGACCGCAACCGGTCGGGCCGCCCACGTCCTGTTCGAACGCCGCATGTCATCAAAGCCGTTAAATCAAGAATACACAGAAATCCGCTCCGAAAACAGAAAATCATGGCCCGTGAGATGAATATCACGCAAAAGTCCATGTTCGAATCACTAAAAAAAGACTTGGTACTTTCAAACGACGTTCCGGACATTTATTGACTGCAGCTTTAAAAAAATAGGATTGAAAAATGCAAACGTGAAGAACGCTGATAACTTGCACTGAAAAATTTTGTTCACCGATGAAAAAATGTTTACCGTTCAGGAAAAATTAAACAAGCAAAATAATAGAGTGTATGCGCGGTCATCTAAGGAAGCATCTGAACTGATCCCAAGAGTGGAAAAGGGTCATCACCCAGCTTCAGTCATGGTTTGGTGGGGTGTCTCTTACGTTGGGGTCAATGACCTGCATTTCTGCGATAAAGGAGTCAAAACATCGGCCAAAGTTTACCAAGAAGCCGTTTTGGAAGCTGTTGTAAAGCCTCTTAAAAATTCTCTGTTCCATAACCAGATGGATTTTTCCAGCATGACTCTGCGCAGGTCCATAAGGCTAAAACGTCCCAGGCCTGGCTTCGAAACAATTTTCCAGCGTTCATATCCTCTGAAGAATGGCACTAAGGCAGTCCAGATTTGAACCCATTGGATTACATTGTTTTAGAGAACAAGGTTTGTCATAAAAAATACCCCAACAATTGATCTCTTAAGAGTGCTTTGGTTCGAGCTGCGGCCAATTTTCCAATGGACGAGGTTCGTGCAGCTATTGACAATTGGCCTGTGCGACTTGCGGCGTATGTAAAAGCAAAAGGCGGGCATTTCGAATAAGCAGATTCTTTTTGGATACAGTATACGTCAATAAATTTATTAAAAAATATTTGGTCCAAAAACATTCAGTACTTTTTATTTTACAGCACGTGTATAACAGTATTTATGTCCCTACTAAGTAGAGTCATACCTATTGTTTCGCCCTCTGTTATCTCAAAAGTAATCAGAAAATACTTGTTATTTACGTTAATGGTATAGTTGCGATATATTCCTTGGATCAAATAAATCGGGTGGAATTTAACGCATATAATTAATTTTAAATAATGCATCACTTTTTAACTCCATGCTTTTGTAACGTAAGTACGTCAAAGACGGTCTTTCTTATAGAAAATGTTACTCTTTACTTTTACCACAGCTGCGTTAAATGTTACATCCAATCGATCATTGTCTTTAGAGTCGTTCAATTTTCTTTTAGATGTGGCTGATGAGGTATTTCGTCGTACTGATATCGTAATGCAGCCAGGTTTGCACTTGTACGATTAGAAAGCACTTAACTTCGAGAAGACAATTTCAACCTTCGAGAAGACCTTTTCATACCACCATCGTAGTAGCTACTTCTACTGGATATTGGTCCGACGCTGGTCTACTTCTTGTTCATTAGTCTGCCCATTCAATCCCATATATGGAGGTCCTTAAGTCCTGCCATCTATATGAAAGGCACATCGGATGTAATGGTAAGTTCCTCCTTGCATATTAACACCAGAGATGACGTGGTCGTACAGAACTTAAGAGCCAGAAAATGCGACTGGCTTTAAGCAAAAACATATGTGACTGTTTGCACATTTTGCAGAAAATATGGAACACGCTTTCAGATTCGTTAGGAAGGGAGTAGAGGTAGTTTAAATGAGTTATCGGACAATAACTTCGCTACAGCTACTCTAAATAATCCGGCATCGTATTCCTGAATAAGGCTATTTCTTTTTCATAAGACTCTCTTCAATCTCTAACAAATCTTCAAAATTACTTCGAAATCAGACTTCCATATCAGCCAAATCTTTGAAATAAATACAATATCCTAATATTAAAAATAAATTCAAAACAAATCCATACTAAATACTAAATAAAACTACCTTTAATTGCCTTATTTACCAGCGGTACCATCTTTTGATCATTTTTTGGCTCATTGGATAGACGAGTATTCAGCCTAAACTGTATAATAATTTCATATTTAGATTCCTAGTAAAATTTTAGTTGACTGGAGTACCAATGTGTGCATTACGACTATTGATCGCTCGTTTTGACCAAACGGGTTGTTTTTCTTTGCCGTAATCGGCCGATACGTCCAACAAATATGTCCTTCTTCCAGGTATTTAGTGCCTTTCAACTAGCACTTCCCATCTAATCCAGTTTGTAATTTGTTAAGAAAATACTTAAAAAAATGTACTTTTATTCCCTTCAGAGAAAACTATTTTCGCTCTTAACCGATTTCGTCTATTTTTCAATTTAAAGATACATGCATAGTCCCACTGTTTGACAAACAACAAACACGCGGACAGGCGGGCACGGCTACATCGTCTTAGAAATTGCCGGCCTTTACTTCAAAGTGTTGAAACGAAATGTCAAATTTAGTACACACTCTACCCTACGGTAGAGGGGATAACAAGTGTATCTGTAGTATAACAAACTGTCGTCCACCCAGAAGAGATAGACTTTTATCTCTTATCTATTACAAAGAAACGAATTTCCGTACCAATAAAAATCATTTTGTGCACCACCTGTACAATAAACCTAACTTCTCATAGATCCGCAGAATTAAACGGTTATTTAATCTCTTGTGCTCTTGTTGAATTTTAAGTTCTACCTTTGATTCGCTACATAATTCCCTTATAATTAATATTGCTCATACGCACATACGGATTCTCCGGTTACAATTAATATTAATCATACTCACCGTTGTACTTCTATCCGCTCATTGCCCAACAAAGCACAATCCTTATAATGTCGGTGTGTACTTGTGTTAAGCCTTAATCTCATTTAAACTAATTTAAAGGCTTCCCGTTGCACTAAATTTTTTGGCAAGCGACAAATTGAAATATCTTTTCACTGAAACACCTAATTTTTGTCTCCGCCGAAAAAGTTTTATGGCGCTCAACCAATGTCATCCTATGGCGCCGCCTGCTCTATTGTAGTCTGAACCGCAACGGGCCAACATATCCAGTAAACCATTAACCATTTAGCATTTCCCTAATGCAGCTGTTGCATAATTTATTAGCACAAAAAAGAAAAATAAAACAAGACAACAGAAAAATAAAACTACAAAGAACATAAAGTTGAGGCAGATTTGTTGCACAAAACTCGGCTCATAAAACAAAAGACAACAGACAACAACACTCGCCATTCGCAAGGACAACAAGCAGAAGCGTAGGGCTGCTGCTAAATGCGATTTAAATAACAAGAATTTAATTAAATTTCAGCTAAAAGAATTTTCTTTTGAAAACTACTACAAGCAGAAAATAGAAAAAATATTTATCAAATAACAGTTATAATGAGTTAGAGCGGGATTATGAAATGCAGAGTAAATTGTTGAAATTCTCTCCGTTTGAGAGATGAAATGCAATTTAATCTTAATAATCGTCGACACACGGGTGAAAACATTTCAAACATCACTCATACGCATTACGTAGCGAAAGCGTCCTTTGTAATCCACATCCTGCTGCTGCTAGTGTCGTATAGCACAACAAATGTGCAGGATCTTGTTTTTCGTATTCCTGTTTTCTAATTTCCATAAATGCATAACGATTTCCGTTTCGTTTTTCCTTTTTTTCACTTACACGATAGAAAAAATCCAACCCCCCATTTCGTTCCTGGAACATGAGATTCTCGTATGCATGGCACATCCTTCCTCTTAAAACAAGAAGGAAGACATGTGCATCAACATATTCTCGTAGTCACATTTCTTCCTTTTGATTTATTTAGCATTGTTCAACGTTTTGTGTAGGAACTTCAAATGCAACCATCCTAGGTATTTGCAGCACATGGAAGTTGAAAAGCTTCTGGTGCTTCGTTGTAATTGGACTATTATTAGATTAGATTGAATCAGAAGAAGTCCATAACCTTTTGTGTTTCCATATTTCGTTGAATTTCAATTTATGAGCAGAATATTTATGAAACTTCTTGATCGTATCGTACTGCAACAATAAGAAAAAGGCAAATTAAGAGACAATCTGCACAAGACCAATTGAATTTTTGAACAAATATTATATTTAAGTTTAGAAATTGGGAAACAAATTATAAATCCTTTATATGATAACTCGCTGGTCTCTTGTCAAATAGATCTGACCGAACTGCAACAATAAGAAGAAGGCAAATTAAGAGACAAGCTGCTCAAGAGCAATTGAATTTTTGAACAAATATTTTATTTCAATTTAGAAATTTTGAAAGAATTGTAAATCCTTTATATGACAACTCGATGGTCTCTTGTCAAATCGATCTGAACGTCATTTACGAGTTTTAAAAATAAAGAAATTGAAATGCTATATTTTTCTCTGGTTGCTTTGTGGAAAATTTCAAAGAATATTCACGAAATTTTAATATTGCAAATTAAATAGAGTTTGACCGTTGGACTGTGGCGCCCGTAGAGGTAGCAAAAATCACAATTTTCATGTGCGTCTACGATATAATATATATAGGGTGAAATATCTAGAGGTATTTTTCAGAACAAAAAAATATAAAAACTCAAATCAAGTGTGGAATCTGTATCGGTAATTTGAAAGGACATTTTATGGAATTTATTTTTTGAAAATAATTTCCTTCAAATGTTGGTAACTGTATTATAGAAATGAGCCATCGGTAAGAAACGGGAAGATCCGCTGTTTTCGACCAAAATTTTCTTAAGTGATGAAGCCCATTTCTGGCTCAACGGCAAAGTCAATAAAGAAAATTGCTGCATTTGGGCTGAAGACCAACAAGAGGATGTTCAAGAGGTTATACCCAGAGAAAACCACTGTTTGGTGCAGGTTATAAGCTGGTGGAATTTAAATAAAACATTTCATCGGTGCATATTTTTTCAAAAATGATGATGGCCGGAACGTAACCGTGAATGGTTCTCGCTATGGCGCCATGATATCGATCTTTATGCTACCTGAAATTAAAGTCCGTAATCTTGACGACACTTGGTTTCAATAGGATGGTGCCACCTGCCATACAGCTGCCCAAACAATCTATTGAGATCATTTCCAAAAGCAGCTAATTTCACGTTTTGGACAGGTAAGTTGGCCGCCTAGATCGAGTGATATCACAACTTTAGACATTTTTCTTTGGGGTTACGTAAAGTCCAAAGTCTATGCTGACAAACCAGCTACGATTTAGTGTTTGGAAGCCAACCGGTCGAAATGCTCGAACGAGTCATCCAAAATTGGACGCTCAGAACGAAAACACTGAGGCGTAGTTGCGGCCAACATTTGAAGGAAATTATATTCAAAAAATAAATGCCATAAAATGTCCTTTCAAATTACCAATAAAGATTCCACACTTGATTTGAATTTGTATGCTTTTTTTGTTCTGAAAAAATACTTCTAGATGGGTCACCCTTTATATATAGAGGGTGTGTTTTTTAGACAATGCATATATTTTATTGTTACGGCTAAGGGTTTTTTTAAAAACACAAGGGTTTGCTATTATGTTAAAAAAAAAAATCGAGCAAGCGGCTGGCTCGAATAAATTCCAGCCGAGACGCCCAATTTACGACCACTTTTTCCAGGATTTTGGGCCGTATGCCAGCAATAACGCGCCGAATATTGGCTTTCGGGACTTTAAACGTGTCAAGCTTATCTGCGTAGACAAGCGACTTCACGTAACCCTACAACAAATTGTCCAGCTGTGTTAAATTCTACAATCTTGGCCACGACATAGGCCCACGATGCGAGGTAATGCGCTAAACCAAAAGTTTCCTTCAATAAATTGTTCATTTCATTAGCTGTATGACCAGCGCCTTGTTGAAACCAACTTTCGTCAAGTTTACGGGCTTCAGTTTCAGGTAGCAGAAAGTCCGATACCATGGAGCGATAGCGAGCACCATTCACGAAAACGTTTTGGCCATCATCATCATAATTTCAACTTCCCACAAAACTCACCAAACCCTGTTTTTTCTAAATATAGCATCACCTCTTGAACCTCTTTTGGGTGCTCTTGAGCCCAACTGCAGCAATTTTGTCTATTGGCAATGGCGTTGAGCCATAAATGGGTCTCATCACTGAACAAAGCAGCGGCTCTTGTTTGAGCTTTTGAAGAACCCAAACACTGAAACGACGACACGCTGGAGAAACGTTAGGCTTGTTAGGACGAAATGGCAAACAATACAGAAAAGAAACATAATAAAGTTTAACAAAACTCATGCATCATCTTTCAAAAAAACCCTATTGAAAAAAATATTTCTAGATTGATCATCAGTTACGTGTAAATATGGCTTTTACATTTTAAGCACCAGTCACGCGGCAGGGTTTCAGTAGCAAACTTACTTCCTGATTTAGAACCTGCAGCCACATATTACATCCCATGGAAACAAATTTGCATTAAGAGGTAAGAGTGATCAAGATCGATATATGGTGAAATTGAAACATATCTGTCCATCTTTTTAAATAGCAACCAAGCAGACGTTAATCCCGATATTAGGTACTGCCAATCTAGCTCAAGTGAAGCATTATGCGATACATGCGATCTATTATTATCCCTGGTCAAATTAGGCCGGTCCGTTTTTCATATAGGTCCTCGAAATATATCCTTCCCGTTCTAGAAGTAACATATTAAATCCGACATTGCTTAAGTTTCAGACAATGATCTAGATAGGTGAGTGGTTACGAGTTCTCATAGTCGGCCACGTTGGACTGTAGCCTTTTATACTTCTTTTAATTGGTCGCGTATTTCCATATTGTCCAATGAATGATCGATCGGCCGCAGAAAGTCCACTAATTACACTGTTCTGCAAAAAATTAACTTTTGAGCCCTCCTTTAGACAAACCCAACTGATCCTTATGAAAATTGATCTCTTGAATTCGAATAACATGTCCGTTTTGCCCCACTAATTACACTGATCTGCAAAAATTAACTTGTGAGCCCTCCTTCAAAAAAACCCAACTGATCCTCATGTAAAATGATCCGTTGAGTTCGAACTACATGTCCGTTGTGCCCCACCATGTATAGTTTTCAAGATATTGTGAAAATGAAATTTTTCTGACTTTTTTCATTTATTTGCCTCAAACTTCGGCAATTCTTATCCGATTTACTTATAAATAAGCAATATTAGTTGGTAATAAATGCAACTTTGCTATAAATTATCTATATATAGGGTGGAGCGCGAAAATTTGCTTATTTGGGAATGAAATATAAAAATTATACACATTAGAAAAATTTATATTACATTTTTATAATATTGAATAGTAAGGGAATTTTTAACTTGCATGGTTTTGAAAAGTTTGTCTGGCAAATATTGACCTTCGCTATTTACACACTGCTGCATATGTTTTCTGAAGATTTCATGAACACATTGAACAGGGATGAAACCGGCTCAAGACCTCTTGCTTCCATATTTAAATAGAAGAACAGTTTTTAACAAAATGGCAAGTGACATTGATTTTCGTGGCTGCACACTACTTTTATCATGATTTCGGGTCCGTGATAACCCTCTTTAGAAAGCCTTGCTGCAATTGTTGAAAGTAAAATCGAACTCTATAACGCCAGGCTCTCCCCAAACGAATGAGAACTACTGTTGTAAACCTTACTTTTCAATGAGAACTACTGTTGTAAACCTTACTGCTATTCTGCCAATTTCAGCCTCAATATTGTTAATTAGGTCTTCCAAGGTATTGGAACGGTTGGTATACAACATCGACTTCAGGTAACCCCATAGGAAAAAATCGCATGGGGCTAAGTCTGGTCAGCATGCCGGCCAGTTTGCATCACTCCTCAAAGTGATAAGCCGTCCAGGAAACATTTGCCTCAAACAATTCATGGTAGCCCACGCTGTGTGCAGTGGTACCATCCTTTTGGAACCATGTATCGTTTAAATGCATTGCTTCAAGAGCCGGCTGCAAAAAAAGTCTGGAAATTCCAAGAGCAAGTGATATCCTTCGCGCAGAGCGTTTCGGAGATTGCTACACTGCTGTTCTACACATGATACTTACCCCGCTGTTCTCAAGTCACCCAATTAACAATTGATTGCCGTCCAGGAACACGTCTGTTTGGGGGAACAGCGAATCGTAAACGAAAAGCACGTTGCACTGCAATGATCGAGTGCGCATTTGAAAAATACGCTTCATCACAAAATGACCTCACCTCACGTGTATAATGCATTATGGAAACTGAGAGGCAGATCAAATCTCCCGTCAGCCAATATAAGCCACGCATACTCTCCACTCTCTTCGACCAACAATGCCGCCACAGCCTGCAGAGCAAAAAAGGAAATTTCAGCGCTCCACCCTGTATATAAAAATGAAATGTAGTTTGTTACACCGCTTACAACTTGGAAACGACTGGGGAAATCTGGATACTTTCTTCTTCGGGTTTTTTCATAATTGCTACGCAAAAGTTTCGGAAAAAATAAAAGTCGAAATTTTAGACTGTGGGCGAAGAAGGAGTGACAAAACTGTTTTTTGATCTAGAAGGCTGACATTTGGTACAAGGTTTTAGGGTACGTTAAGGATGGTCTTTAGATGGTTTATGTGTAGTTTGCATGAAATCGGCTCAGTTGTGGTGGTACATTCCGTACAAATTACAAATAAAAAATCCCTTATTTCTGCTCCTGTTATTGGTATTTGAACAAAATAAGGTATGATGGTTTGGTGTACTTTTTCTAAGTTCAGCTGGAATTCTAAGTTCTGCTTTGGGCGGGATTGAAAAAAGGGCTCTTGGTACCTCGCATACAAATCACAAAAAAAAAATCCATTATTTTTGCTCCTGTAAACTTTATTTGAACAAAATTAGGTGTAGTGGTTTGGTGTACTTATTGTAGGTTCTGCTGGGAATGGGGCGGGATTGAAAAAAGCGCGGGGTACCTCCCATACAAATCACAACTTAACAGTCCATTATTTCTGCCTTTGCCAACGGTATTAAAACAATTAATGGTATGTCGGTTCAGTGCACCAATCATTCTGCTTCTAGGGTGTCGCGCAAAAGAGCCATTGTTTCGTTAGCTGTGTGGCAAGTGGCACCGTCCTGTTGAAACCACACATTTTCCACATCCATATCTTCCAAGTTACGACAGCGAACACCATTCACAATTACTGCCTGACCGGCCTAACTTTGAAAAAAATAGGTCGATTATGCCGCCAGACCATAAACCGCACCAAACAATCACTCTTTGCGGGTGCATTGTTTTTTCGACAATCACTCTTGAGGTGATAATGCGCCTCATCACTGAAGATGATTTTCTTCGAAAATTGATTTTCATTTTCATAATAAGCCTGAATAACTTTAGCGTATCCTTCGATGGTTCAAATTGAATTAGTCTGAAATTGAGAAATATCAAATGAAGTGCAAAAAAAGCTTGAGGTTTAGGTGTGGTTCAACATCGGCCCTTAAAATTTAACAACCCTTTAAATATCAATCCACCACGACATAGCAACGAAACCAGATTTCTGTGAAAATAAAATTTGAAGTCAAAACAACGCTTACCGGGACAGCTAGTAATTTATAAAAAACGAATAAGAATTGTGGAATTTACAGAAAAATAAATCAAAATTTTGTTTTTGATGTTGAAACATATTTTTTTCAACTGCCAATTGTACCCCATTTCTTGAGAACTGGGTTATAGCAGTTTTTGTAGAAAATCATGGACCAAAACAGACATTCAATTCGGATTCAGAAGATCATCTTACATGAGGATCAACGGGTTTTATCCAAAGGAGAATTTTGTTGAAGAAGAGTGCGTTTGAAAACACATTATTAAATTGTCCAGGGAATGCTCGATCAGCACGCTAAAAGCTATAATTTTTGTCATTTAGTGTTTGAAATGCAGGCAAAAGGTGATGATCAAAGGTCCTGTGAAAATACGATTGTAGTTTTATATATTTCTGGCACTAGCTGACCCGGCAAACGTTGTATTGCCGAAAAATTTTGATTGAAAAATTTGTTTACTGAATTTTATTTTAAGTACGATGTACCTTAATCAAGTTTAAAGGGAAGTAATACCGTTATTTTCTAACTGAATTTTATTTTAATGCTAAATTGCAAACATTACTTGTTGATTAAATTTAAATGTTTTTGAAATTAAAATATTGGGTTAATTATTGTAATGCCAAGGTATGGACAATGTTTTTGGTTTCCTTTGGTATTGGTATATATAATTAAATTTTGCGACTGACCAACTCGTGAGCAGGCCACGTACAATTGGCCATGGGAAAAACATGGATTTTCCAAGTCCAAACCGCAAAATCTCATCGTTTGGCCTTGCGACTTGTTGATCGTGATGGCAAAAGCTAAACGAATTGGAAATTGCAATCGTTTAAATTGTATTGGGGCATCTGTCGGAATCGTTGGAATACGTGGGAGTAGAACGTGTTCTCCTTTAAATTTCCCGGTTATAATAGTTGCCCCGATTACGTTGCGCATAATCGTTTTTAATACCAATCTGGTACCATTGCATAAGCGAGGAGCGTTAAGATTTCTTAATAAAATAATTGGTGAACCAATTTTTAAATGCAGTATATGTGGCGGTAGTCCAGGTAGGTCCAATGAATTTAAAAACTCCGTTGGGTAATTGACGCTTTCATTTTCGTCACTGACTGTATCGACCGATTTAAAAGTATACGTTTCAGATTGAAGTGTGTTCTGGATTTGTACGTTGATTACATCGACATCTACATTTTTGGCGGCCAATATTGCTCTTTCGCTAAGCCAGTCATGGTTGGTGTAATTGTCTTGTAAATTAGGAAAAATTTTAGCAATCAAATCGTCTCTCGATGTTACATGGATCCCGAAATCATCTGGAAGTTTCAGTGTTTGACTTAATATACTTGCTTTCATAGTTCCGTTGCCAATTTCCAATAGTTGAGCAGAAAATTGGGATGCTGATGGATCGTTCAAAATTTGGACTCTCATGTTTGTTGTCAATCTTAATTTATGAACCCTTTGCCATAGAAACGATGATTTCAAGCAAGCATTAATTTCATCAGCGTAAGTGGATCGTGGAATTACAGGTAATGTTTGTCTAAAGTCACCTGACAACAAAACCATAGCACCGCCAAATAGCCTGTCATTTCCTTTAAGATCTTTTAGCGTACGGTTTAGAGCTTCTAAAGAATATTTATGCGCCATGGTGCATTCATCCCAAATAATTATTCGACTTTTTTTTAGGATTTTTGCCATCCCCGAATGAGGTTTAATGTTACAAACAGCATTTTCATTACTTTGAATGTTTAACGGTAACTTTAGCGCTGAATGTGCCGTTCTACAGCCATCCAATAGAGTCGCAGCTATGCCTGATGATGCGATAGCTAATGCGACATTTCCTTGCGATCGCATTTTAGCCAAAATTAGTGATATTAAAAACGTTTTTCCAGTTCCTCCAGGCGCATCCAAGAAAAAGAAACCACCTTCTGGAGCAGCAACACCAAGCATCACAGCATCAAAAATGGATTTTTGTTCTGGAGTCATTTTTGGTTCATTGCTTTGTACAAACTCATTTAAGCTATCAATGTTGTATGATTGTTCTCGAAGAAGGTCTCTATTGAATATATCTCTTGCATCTCTCTGGGGAGATGACATTCCCAATTGCAATAGTGGTTCATTCGAAATCATCATACAGAGATCTTCTAATTTTGTTAATGCTTCATTGTAGATATCACGTGTGAAGTCTAAAGTAAGGTCCTCTTGTATTGTGCGTAAACCATATAAAATGTCTTCGCTCATGGCATTTTTATATTTTTCCCATAGTTCTTTTGGATTTGTGGGATAACATGTAGTTAGCAGAATCGCAAATAAACATCGTACCTGATGTGCATCTGATGTGAGAGCTGCATCTGTCATAGTTAAATCGCAATGCGCATCCCCCTCTAATAAATGTAATGCTCGAGATGCGTTTTGGTACGTCGTATGTAAGTCTCCATTAACAGTTTTTAGATATTAAAATGATGTCGGGCCTCGTACGTTAATGAGAAGTAACCGTAAATAGAAACATTCTCTTTGTCGCGGATGTACCGTGTAGAGTCCACCTAAGGCTTTAGTGGAAAACATGCCTGGATATGCCCCAACTGCTGACCCTCGTTTGCGAGCTTCCCATTGTTTTCTGGATACATTCCTTGTGAAAAATGTTGGAATATCTGGATATAGTAAAGTTTTTGCGAAATGTCCACTTGGTGTATTTTGCGCGCACAATGTAAAAAACTCTGTTAATGTTGTTTTGGGAGGTTGTCCCGCTCTTTCGACTGCATTTTCTTCTGTGAAGTAGACACGTTGCCCATTTTCCAAATGTACAGCTAAATGAACTACAGTAGGATCCCTTTCATGTATTGGGAACGATAAGATACGCCATACCGCCTTATTACTACTGATATATCTACCCATCTGGTAATGCGAAATTTCATCGTAAGTATTCTCACCTTCAATTCCAAACACTGCCATATCGCTGCCCTTGTGAACGTATTTGCATATGTATTTAATCGATTTCACAGAACTGCAAAATTCAATATTTATATGTGCCTTGTATGTTTTTGACAATAATGGACAATATGGAACCGCCCATCTGTTGTCAATTTCAATTTCATTTGCCTGATTCCGCATATTTAATTGTAAAGAATGTCCGCCTTGTTCTGTTGAGCGCCTGCGATATAAAGGATATCCATCATTTCCTGTTAATGTATCTCTTAGAAAAGCTTTTGGAAAGCGCTTTGTGCAACTTCCATTATCCATGCAAGGTGAATGTGGATTGATTGCTCCACATGGTCCATGAATCATACTCGTTGTCACTATGTCAAACAATTCGGAATCAATATTTTCATCTGGTATTTCAGCTGATATTATTTTGTCAATATCCTCTGGTCTTATTTTTTCAACGCACCAAATTAGAATATGTGCGTGAGGAAGACCACGTTTCTGCCATTCTATAGAATACATCCAACATTGCGTTTCTCCAAATATATGATGTTTCACAATGAAATCGATCAGTGATTTCAACTTTTGTTTAAATACTCGAGCGGTTACGTCATGGCGATCAGATGGAGATTGGCCAGGTAGTAACAATTTTTTTATTTCATCCCACTGTGGGTTGCAGGTGAATGTTATGAATAAATCTGGCCTTCCAAATACGCGAACATATGTCATTGCATCCTGAATATATTCCTGCATGTGACGTGGACTTCCGGTGTAAGATGAGGGAAGAATACAGATATTACCTATTACATTAGGATTCATGTTGCCGTCGGCATTGTTATTAAGCGCATCTCGCAAGTGTATATACTCCTCGGCCCTCAGTTTTGCTTGATTGAATCGAATGAATCGTAAACGCTCGCTCTCTATCTTGGCGTACATGTCTACAATATACTGATGGTATAAATGGCGATATTGTAGAATGTGGTTTGTTTGATTGCTTCGAATCATAATACGATATGCATAAAAATTCATGGCGCTTACTTTCTTTTGCAATTCTTCACCTGAAAATGTGCGAAAATAGCAATTGTTTGAAGGTTGTTTTAAGAAATCAAATTGTAACCTGTTTGTGGATAAGTTTGTTTAATATTTATGTGGTATCCATCATCTCCTTCCCAAAATATTAAAGGATATTGTAACGCGTCGTATGACCGATGTGAATCATGTATGACTTGAATACCGCTGCTTCTGCGCATAATTCTAATGTCTCGTTGTTCAAAAGCAGCTCCTACCATAACTATTGCAACTTCATTGACCGTTGGAGCATTGAATCTGCGTGTGTGTTCTCCCAGAGGTACTTTATCCGCTTTTATTACAATCATATAGTTGTCAATGATCATTTGTTCTGATGCATGCTTAAATAATCTAATAAGTGAATTGTTTTCGGCCAGAAATATTTCCAAAGACGCTACTATAGCTCGTTCTTGTATCCGTCCAATATGATTGTATGCGCATCGAAAACTAACTTGATCATCTTCATCACCCAAATAATAAATTTGCAGAAATTTAGGATCTTCAGTTTGTAAAGGATATAAACCACCAATCTTATGATGCACTTGTCCCTGTATTTTAAATGTGGAATGAAAATTCCGACCTTGAGCATCAGTATTTGGCACAATTTTAGCCCCAAAAGACGTCATTTGGAAGCACGAATTAAATTTTCTTATTTTTTTTAGAAAAACCTTGGAATCCGCACTTTGACCCAATAGCAATGTTTTAAGTGGTTCCGGTGGTGAGTTTAGTGGTGGCAGCACAACTTTTCCGGAACAACAGCACATTCCAGCTGATTCATTCCTAAACTTGAGCGCGTGACAGTGACCACATTCATACGTCATTTCTCCAATAGAAATTTTTTGGTGTGCACTATAATTGACGTCGGGTTCGTAAGCGAAAGCCATACGGTTGAATGAGGACAACGATGCAGCGCGGGTTATATGCATTCTTTCAGCAGTGGCTAATCTATGCTCACCAGTAATGCATTGTCTATCTGTAATTCTTCGCGCCTCAAGATGTTGAGCTCGTTGTTCAGGAGTTTGTAAAACACGCATTGCACCTACGCGATTTCCAATATCGTGATTGCGTCGCAAACGCTGCTCTGCTGTTAAATTTGCTAGTACTTCCCTTTGTTGTTGAGCATGGCGAGTATTTCTTCCAATGTTCCCTCCTCTGGACCGTCTCGGCATTATTATAAAACAAATTGAATGTTATATTTGAACATAAAATTATATGAAATGACAATAAATAAAATTCCAAAAATCATAGACAACGTACATCTGATATGAACAAATATCAGTAAATGTAGTTTTTCGTAAATATCTCGACTCCACCGCCACTTAGCAGGTCCAAATTTTCCACAAATACGAAAAATTTATATCGCGACTTATGCGCCACCCATCGGGACCATACTGAAGAGAAACCTTCCCGCGGACTAAACAAACATATTGTCCAAGTTTGGTAACAATCGGTCCAGCGGTTCTTGAGTTTTAGGCGCTCTTACCCGGAACGAACGTTTTTATATATTAAGATAGGCTGACATTTCCATTGGAATGTTTGGCATTTCTTTGCATAAACGTACTTAGAACGTTTGAGGAACGACCATCATTTGTGTTGTTTACAGTGACTTGAAAAAATCAATTTGGCAAATGGAATTAACTCGAACATTTTCGTGCGATCATTTTTCACAACTTTCGAAGTGGATTATCACGACAAATTCGTTTGCATTTTTCAATACTATTTTTTTAAAGCTGCAGTCAATAAATGTCCGACACGTCGTTTGAAAGCCCAAAGTCCCAAGTCTTGTTTGATGATTCGACTCATGGACTTTTTCGTGATATTCATCTCACGGGCCATGATTTTCTGTTTTCGAAGCGGATTTCTGTGAATTCTTGATTTAACGGCTTTGATGACATGAGGTGCTCGAACAGAGCGTGGACCCGACCGGTGGCGGTCTTTTACATCTCCAGTATCCCCAAACAGTGGTATGCATCGTTAAACGAACATGCGGCTAATCCCTAGTGGCCAGAGCGTTTTGAAGATATCGCTTTTTTCATTCCACACTTGAAAAGTGCAATAAAAGCGATGCGGTTGAAATTAATATCGATACGTGATGAAACTTGAAACAATTTTAAAATCCCGTTACAGACTAACGCTATTAAGGTTAGCTTTCGGGGTATGTTCAGTTCTACTATTGAAATGGGTGTGTTAAGTACTAAGTACTTATATATAAAACTATTAATTCTAAAATAGTTTTAAAAAATGACTTGTTGTTAAGTTATCTATTGACTTCTGGGTATATTAGCACTATGACCTGACCTGAACGTCAAAAAATGACAGCGCAGATTTTGGAAACCGCACATAGTTCGATAGCTTTATGTAAAGCTCTTTTAATACTGAGTCCCAAATACTGCCAATTATATGTCAACTGAAAATAATCCCTCTTGTCTGCTTGGATTTCAAATAGGTCCAAGCCACATTCGTACGTATGTTTGTATGTCCGTAATCCGATATATAAATATCTACTTTTGTTAAGCGTCCTCACACCCAAGCACTATTATGATATTAAAGCATACTTTAAAAT